>CAWUFW010001094.1:2400000-3000000 GCA_963921515.1 Calotriton arnoldi
ACCTTTTCTTTCCAGTTGAAGAGTTTGCAGTTCGTTTCCACATTTGGAGTGAGCCGAGTGCATCAAGCAGTTGTGCGCTGCGGTTTCAAAAATAAATACCTGCAACCACTACCGGGACCACTGACGCCACAGAAGTCTGACGCGGGATTCCAGACTTCTCCCTCTGTCGTTTCCACAGTGAATAGGAAGCTTTACCAGCAAGGCACGTCACACGCACAGCGCGTATGACGCAAATCCGGTCTGACGGCCATCTTTAAACCCACGGTTGTCATAACAACACCACAGAGACATTCCTCCGTTTGGACACACACGTCTGGCGAATTATAGTAAGTTTTATTTTATGCTACGCGCACAAGTGCATTTGCGCGCATGAAAAACATGGTACTTTATATTAAACAAAGAGAAGTTTATTTTTAGCATCACGCGTAACTGTTGCTCATTTTCCCATTCCTTTTGACTTCCTAACAACTCAATTTGCACAAAATAAAACGCAGAAAACTAATAGTTGGGGAACTATTTACAGTAAACTAGTTCCTTATTAACTCAATGTTTTAAGTATACTCTCACCACACAAGTTAGTGTCATTTGGTCAATCTGTGTGCTTTACTGCTTCAAAACACCATGCAGTTTGATCCTCCTAATAAATTTCTCCAAAACAAAGGAGATCCCCCAATTCCTTGGACAAGATGGAAGGGAGAATTCCTTAATTATATGAGAGCCATTGATGGTGAGCGCATGGGGGCTGAAAGAAAAAAAAGTATTTTATTACACTGTTTAGGATCTGAAGGTCAAGTTATTTTCAGAGCGCTCCCTCAAGTTCCTCCCACAGAGGGAGAAGGTGAAGGTACCAACGTATATAAGGAAGCGTTGCAAAGAATGGAACAAAGGTTTAAGCCAGTCACCAACATTGCGCTTAATAGATATAAATTCTACACTAGAACACAAAGTGAAAATGAATCATTTGATGACTTGGTGGCTGAAGGCATTATTGAACCTATAGATTCAGCTGAATGGGTTTCTCCCATTGTTTTAGTAAGAAAACCTGACAAAAAATTGAGGGTCTGTGTTGACCTCAGGGCACTCAATGCATGTATTGTGGTGGATTGTCATCCACTCCCAAACATTAATGAAGTTGTTTCCATGTTGGAGGGTGCTAAAGTTTTTTCCACCTTAGATCTCAGGTCGGCATACCATCAAATTTCTCTTACAGAAGATTCTAAAATGCTTACAGCCTTTATCACTCCTCAGGGTTTGTACCAATATACCAGGATGCCGTTTGGCTTAGCTTCGGCGGCATCCGTATTTCAAAAGGTTTCCTTGTATTACAGAAATTATATATGGGGTAGCAAGTTTATATTAAGGACAGACCACAAACCTTTGGTCAATATTTTATCTCCAGGTGGTGGATGGAATTCTACAGCTCGTATTGTAAGACTTACTTCCAGGTTACAAGAGTACTGTTTTAAGGCAGAATTTGTTCCTGGTAAGAAAAATGTTGTGGCAGATTTTATGTCATGTCTACCTTGTCAAACCAGTTGTGACGACAGATTTGATGATTCAGAAGTTGTCACTACCATCCAAGATGTAGTTGATGGTCCTTTTGAAAGTATCACTGAGGAGTTATGGAGGTCTAGTGTAAAAGAAGATCTCACATGGCAGACAGTTAGGAGGTATGTTTCGGAGGGTTGGCCTGACAAAAGGAATGTTGCAGAAGAGTTCATGCCCATGTTCAAAGTGTATGACGTGTTGGAATTAGAAGGGGAGCTTATGTTTAAAAGTGGGAAATGTGTGCCACCTTTTGGTATCCAGAAGATAATTTTAGAGTTAGCACACAAGTTTCATCCCGGCATGTCTGCCATGAAAAGGTTGGTCAGAAATTATTTTTGGTGGCCAGGTTTAGATTGTATGGTAGATCGCAAGGTTAGAGAATGTGAAGTTTGCATGAGTAGTGATAAAATGATGAAATTGAACGTACCCCCTCTTAAAACTACTGACTGGCCGGATGAACCATGGAAAAAAGTGGCTTTTGATATTTCTGGCCCTTTCATGTGTTTACCACATGATTCTCGCTATGCTTTTGTGATGGTGGATTACCACTCCAAGTGGCCAGAAGTTAAGTTAGTCTCTAATTCTTCTACCAACATGGTCATTGAATTTTTTAAGGAAGTTTTTTCCAGAGAAGGTTGCCCTGAGGTGATTGTGACTGACAACGGAGTTCAGCTCATTTCTACAGAGATGGAAAGTTTTCTAAAATACCATAATATCATACATCAAAAGGTTTCCTTGTATGAACCACATGAGAATGGCCTTGTGGAACGTTTTAATAGGGTTTTAAAGGGGTATTTGGCTGATGTAATCAAATTGGGAGGAGATTGGAGGAATTCTTTAAGAGAGAAATTGTGGTTGTATCGCATAACACCGCACACTACAACAGAGGTCAGTCCCTTCCGATTGTTTAAGGGTCGACATCCGGCATCAAAAATTTGTCCTTGGTGGTTCAAAGAGAAGTGTAAGAATAAGCTAGTGTCTGACGAGATGGTAAGTGGAGTTGCACAAAGGGTTGAGTCTAAGCAATTTAAAACGAAGAGATGGTATGACTACAAGTGGAAAACAAAATCTCCTAATTTTGTCATTGGGGAGTGGGTCAGAGTAAAGAAACCTGGTTTTATCACCAAAGGATCCAATAAGTTCGGTAAGCCCATGAAGATTGTAAAATTATTTCATAACAGTGTCATAACGCAAGATGGCAAGTTATGGAATGTCAAACGTGTGGCCAAGTGTCCTTTTATTCCCACCAATGCTGGAGATGTCATCTCAGATCATCGCAGTTTTCCTGATGCCTCAGTGGCTTCCAGAGTCAAAGTCTCAGAGCGTTTGAGAGCTCCCCCCAAGAGATTGTCTGAATTTGTAAGATAGTCCTTTTCTTATGTTTATTTTGTTAAACAAGGGAGGTATGTTGTATTTGCATTTCCCTTGCTTGTTTATCTCTTTTCCTGTCACCTGTATATAGTGCATCTTTCACCCTGCATTCTAATTCTACCTGGAACGTTGTGGTTGCTGTGCAGCGGGGAGTTCAGTTGCACTGAGCCTGCCTGCTTAGCAGTTGTAACAAGTTGCTGTGCTGTCCTATCGCAATAAATTTATATATGGTCATCTGGATTATTTGGATTCATCTTTCGCAACAGAACCACCCAAGGTAGTGACACAGGGGACCCACGGAGGACGGGTGCAGTGCGGGAACACAGACGCGAGCTCCGTACAACTCTATGGGAAAGTCGCGGTTGGAAATTTAAAGATTAAAGACACTTCGGAGAGGACTTTAAGCAAACCCAGCTAAACATAGAAGGTTCTAAGGCCAGCACCCTTGAGAGTACCGAGGTGCCCGTGTTACCTATCCCAGAGGAGCCGGGTGCATAGGGGTCAAGTGGTGTCGGAAACCCTCGTCGTTTTCAATGGCATGATGCGAAAAAGTACTGCTGCCGTGGAGAAGAAAAGTGTCCGGTGTGAGCCAAGCCTGGATCGGAGATGAGAAGAACCTGAAAGCAGAGGGGACAAAGTCTGGGTCACTTCACGTGACCAGGAGCGGAGCAATCGAATGCCCACTGATGTCGGGTGCTTCAGGTGAGAAGAGGTGAAGCTTGACTCTGCAGCCACGGGAACCAGGAGACGTCGACGATGATCAAAGTCCGGAGGTGAGCTGTCCCACGATGGATGTCGAGTGCTGGGGGGTCAGTGTCCGGATTGAACACCAACAAGCCTTGGCAACTGCAACCCATGCAGTCAGAGGAAGATGCTTCGGTGAGGACCAGCAAGGTCCTGGGGACTCTCCAAGCTATAGAGAGTCAGGGCACATCTGGAGCAACCAGGAAAGCCCACTGAAAGTCAAAGTTACGTTCACAGGGACCCACAGGCCAACGGACCAGGGATCGCAAAGGGACCTCGAGCTGAATCACAAAGTACCAGCCCATGGAACACTCGTGGAGTGTAGGCCGGAAATCTTCAGTGGAATTACTGCTCGGGGTTAGGACTACAAGTAGCCCAAAGCACAGCCTCAGGGATCGCCAAAAAGCATATGCTGCTGCAAATGTACACGGTGCACAGGGGTACGGGTTTCACGGTCCCCACGAGGGATACGGGCTTCAGAATTGCTGAGAGTGCAGATCAACCTCAGAGACTTTGGGAACCCACCTCCTGTGTTGCAGAAATCTTCGGAGTCCTCAGGAGCTCAGGAGATGCAAACCAGTCAGATGCGTTTAGGTGCCTGCCTTGCAGGGGAGTAACTCCTTTACTCCAAGGGAGATTCTTCTGTCGTTCAGCGAAGCGTAGATCGTCAAAAGTTACTTGGTTTCTGTAGCAGAGTTTAGTCCAGGTAAAATCCAAAGTCCTGTAGTCAGGGTTCCTACTTTATACCCAAGGAAGGGGTGGGACAAACTATGGGGACCCACCTATGGGAGGGTCAGGACAGAGGGGTGGCTACACCCATGTCCTTTGTCCAGTTTCGCGCCAGAGCAGGAGCTGATGGCTCCTGCAACCGGTTTGAGCTGGACTATGCGCAGGGACACCAAATGTGCCCCCAGTGCAGACATCAAAGCACTCTCAGAGTGCACCCACCCAGCCCCAATACACTAAAGCCTGTCTGGGAGGTGGTCACACCTCCCTGTGACAGGAAACCTATTGTCCAACCTTCCCCTGACGGAGTTTCGTCCAGCAGCAGGAGGGCAGACTCGTGCCTGTGGCTGGCAACATCCATTTTGTGATGCCAGGGTCAAGAAAGCTGGTACCGGGTGTACCGGTGCTGTCACCCAATGGTCTACACGATATGCCGGGTCGTTCCTGTCTGTAAATATCCAGTCGTTGATCGTCATTAGGTGCGATGCCTAATAGTATTTCTGGAGGTCTGGAATGGCCAAGCCACCTTCATACACTCCTCTCTGTAGTTTGGCAAGTGCAATCCTTGCACCTCCTCCGTCCCACAGCAGTTTCCTCAACTCGCTGTCCACTTCCCTAAAGAATTTGTCAGGTATTGGACATGGGGTGTTCTGCAGAATGTACAACATTCTAGGCAGCGACATCATCTTGAATAGGACTGCTCTCCCCATCAGGGATATGGGCAGAGTCCTCCAGTGGGCGACATCTCTCTTTAGGCGTTCTAACTGTGGCTGTAGATTTCCAGCCAGAAATCCCGCATCTGTCTTGGTAATCAGTATGCCCAGATATTTAAAGCTATCTTTGACCTGGAGTTTAATTTCTCACCGAGCACCGGCGGCGGTCCGTTTGATAACATGTACAAGAGAGATTTATCCCAGTTAATCTGGTATCCTGAGTAACCCCCAAATAATTAAAAAATCTGTAGTAGCCGGTTTACTGTGAATCGTGGTCTTGTCGTGTACAGGAGGACATCGTCTGCATATAACGATATTCTCTCTTCCCATTGGTCCCCCTCTGGGATTCCAGAGATCACTGTATCCCCCCTCACCCATGCCACCAGCGGCACCAGCGCCAGTGCAAATAGAACCAGGGAAAGAGGGCACCCCTGTTTGGTCCCCTTATGAAGGGCAAAAGAGCGGGACACCGAACCGTTCACTCGCACCCTGGCCAAGGGATTTTTGTATAGCAATTTAATCCAGTATTGAAATCGGGGACCAAACCCGAATCGCCACAAAACCTCGAACAAGTAGTGCCATTCGATACTGTCGAACGCCATACGAGCGTCAAGGGACAATAGCGCCGCTTCCACCCCTGGATTGGATCTTACTAGGTGCATCACCCCGTATAGGCGTCTAAGATTAAGCCTGGTGCTCCGGCGAGGCATAAAACCAGACTGGTTTGGGTGTATCAAAGTCGTGATTGGTCCCAGGAGGCGATTCACCAAGATCTTAGCCAGTATTTTGACTTCCATGTTCAGCAAGGATATTGGCCGATACGAGCCGCATTGATCTGCCGGTTTGCCCGCCTTGGGGATTACAACAATGGTTGCCGTTCGCTGATCTATTGGTAAACTCCCCTGTTCCCTCGCTTTGTTAAACATATCCAGTAGATACGGGGCCACCACACTCGCCGTGCATTTGAATAGCTCCACGGGTAGCCCATTTGGTCCCGGTGCCTTCCCTGCCTGTAAATCCTGTATAGCACCTATTATTTCTTCAGTTGCTATATCTTTCTCAATGCCCTCCCTATCCTTGTCGGACAACACCGGGAGTCTCATTTCGGCTAGCAGTTCCCTGCAGTCCGTCTCTGACCTATCAGGGGTGGACGTGAATATCTCTTCATAGTATTCTGCAAAGACCCGCGCCATGTCCTCCCCAGTAGTACACGTCTCCCCATTTGTCACGTATTTCTGCAACCCAATTTCTGTCTCTGTCTCTCTTTTCTAACCAGGCAATCATTTTATTGGCCTTATCCCCCAGATCATACACTTGTCTTTGCGTGGCCAGTGCCGCCGATCTCACGGCGTTATTCGCCACATCTCGCAGTTCCTGCCTCTTGAGTTCCAATCAGTGCACTAGTGCTTGATCAGTTCTTCCTCCCTCTATGAAACTTGCCTCTATATCTACCACTGCCGTCTCTAGTCTGTCCCACTGTAGCCTTTTTTCCTTGTTGCTGCCACCTATGCAGGCCTGGATATGTCCCCTTATAACTGATTTAGATGCTTCCCACAAGGAGCAGGCCGAGTCGACCGTACCCTCGTTCTCCTGGAAATAGAGTTGCGCCCGCTCCCTAACTTTGTCGGTATCTTCCTTGTTTTAAAAAAACCATGAGTTTAGTCTGGGTGGTAGAATATTGGTTCGTGTCGGCCCCCGCGCCATCACCTCCACCACCGGAGAATGGTCTGAGATACCTCGTGGACCAAGTCGGGAATTAGAGAACCATGCTTCACCCCCCCTGTGCGTTAATATGTGGTCTAAGCGAGAGTAACTACGGTGTGCTGCTGAGTAGAAGGTGTATTGGCGAGTTCCTGGGTTATGTAACCACGAAAGATCCACCAAGCCCATAGCCTCCACAAAAGCTCGAAGTGGCTCCACCCCTCTCTCTCTAGTTGTCGCGGTTTCCCTATCGAGCCCTGGGTCAATAGTAGAGTTCATGTCACCTCCCAACATCAGTAACCCAGATGGGAGATCGACCAGTAGGGCCCCCAGCGCTGTGAACGCCTCGGACTGCATGGCCGGCGGAATGTAACTTGAGGCAACATTAATAGCCTGCCCCTCCCATTTCCCCGTAAGGGCCACCGCCCTTCCCAGGGGGTCGTGCCAAATCTTCTCTACTACCAGTGGGAGACCCGTCTTTACAAGTATTCCCGCTCCTCTTGATCCGGTTGTGTAGCCGGCATGGGCGACTAGCTTGTATCCATATCTAGCTAGTGCTCGGTATCTATTGCCCTTCAGGTGGGTTTCTTGAAGCAGCACCACATCTGGGGAGTGTTGATGTAAGTACTGTATTACTATCATGCATTTAATACGATTCCCCAAACCATTCACATTCCAAGACATGACTTTAAGGCTAGTAGCCCCTCAGTGCTCCCCTTGGTGCCGCCCTGTCGCGTTCTGACCCTTTCCCTGTAATGTTACAGCCCCTGCAGACGCCATGTCTGTATTGGTTTCCCCACCACCCTCTCAGCATGCTGTACCAACATCTTACACTGACGTTTCAATAATAAATAACAACCAATACCACAATAGAAACATAGTAAACACATCATTCCCCCAGTGCAACTAACCCCCTCCCTGCTACCCTGCTACCCTGCTGGCGGGTGTAACAACCCCCCACCTCCCCAACTCGCAGAGTGCCTGTCGCCCCGAATCTAGTAACTATAATGGGGTTGGCCGGTGCCAAACTGTAGGAGCCCCCCCTCCAGGTCCCTCCCACCCCCCAGACTTAAGATGTCTGTTTTAGTCCTGTAGCAACTTAATTGACTTGGAACTGCCAAGATTGTCTCTATAGTAGAGAGTCCGAACTCATGGCCCCCCCCACCCCCACCCACAGCATACGAGCTGTCCTTCACAGTCCTCGGCACGGAGTCCCACAGGAGTCTTCACTTTCAAGACCCTCCTTCCACATTGCTTGATGCGGAGTTCTGTTCTCTCCTATTCAGTGCTCTCCGATGTCGTCTTTTGCTGCTCTCGCTGTCTTTGATAGTAAATTCTTAAAGCGGGCAAAGCTAGTCCACTCTCATCCTGAGGCAAAGAAAGTGTGAACAGTTTAGCCCTCGGTCACTTAAACTGCCAAATAAACAACTGAAATTCGCTTTCTAAAGCTCCAAAAAAGGCCTTTGTAAGCTTAATTGGGACATTAGAAAAAACAAACAAAAATAGGGGCAATAAATTCATTTTTATAAGTGATACACGGCCGATAATTGTAAAAGGGAGTTTGTTCCAATGATTCAACAATGACCGAGCTTTAGTTAATAAAGGGGTATAATTTAGTGCATATAAATCGTTATAATTTATCGGTGCCTTAATCCCGAGACAGCTAATCGGACGTGTGGCTGAGAAAGATGACTGCATGGCTGAGAAAGATGACTGCATGGCTGAGAAAGATGACTGCATACCAAATGGTAATATCCCGGGGGAGCTATTAAAAATGAGCTTCATATTTTACTTGATTTATTTTATATCCTGAATTCCAGATATGTGACTGTTTTGTAAAGGTGACATCACTACCAGGGGATGGAAGGGGTAACCCCGCCCCCCTCCCTCCCCATTCACATTTACAATGGGGTTGCACACAAGCCAAGCACATTCCATTCCTCTCTTCAGTGGCTTCTGTTTTCCTCGAGTGATGCTGATGCGGGGGAAGTGACGGAGCCCGTGGCGGGGGAAGTGACGGAGCACGTGGAGAGAGCTGCGTGTTCCAGGGCAGCCCAGCATCTTCTCCAGTACAAGTAAATATCGCTGCACGTTTCCAGTACTGGTTTCAATAAAAGAGGCGGTCCTCGGCTAGTCCGATCCCAGGCCAGACCTCTTGACAGCCCAGGGTACAAATCCCCTGACAGAAAACTCGTTGCATCATTTTGCATTTTATTCCCCTAGAGGTTACTTCCTGTTTACTTCTTCCGCTCATGACTGTGTTCCTGGACACATGACTTATACATGCGCCCGACCTGCTCCTGGAGTCTTGCTTTGGCCCGGGTAATGATCTTGCTGGTGGCTTGCGATTTTTTTTCTGCCCTGTTAGCTTGTGGTTGAATTCTGGCTTGAAAAGCTGTTAGCCAACATTGTCTATAATGCGAACTTCACTGGTACATCGAATGTTTGAGCTCTAGCGCCTGGAACCCAGGATCTAGTTACAGGGCTCTATAAGTGTAAAAATGAAATGGAAATTGATCACATATATGACTTTTGGGAATTTCTATTTGGATTTCTGAGTTTTTGTGGAACTATTTGTTTCTTGATGACTTGGAATTCTGAGTTTTTTGTGAAATTGTATTGGACCTTGGAGATGGCACATGGTACCTGTGCTATTCTTTGCTCTCAGATTGCAGGAACTTTACGAAATACTCTTCAGTGGTGTTATTCAGCCGGCGTCCATCTGCCAGCCTTCTACTCAAGCGTTACCTAGCTACAGCAGCCCCCAGCCAGGTACATACTGTTTGTGTGATTTTGCGGTGTCGTTTTCTTGCACCAGTTGTTTTTCCTTTGCAGTTTCTGGGCAGTGTGCAGTTGTTGTTATCCCTTCTCCTTTCCACTGACCACCCGTTTCCCATCGTGTAGGTAGAAGGAACTCGGGGCAGTAGTCCTGGGCCCCCTGCTCCTTTTCTATCCAATCTGATATGTTTTTCTGTGCACAAGACCAGCTTCCGGCAGCGGCAGGCGCGCTACATACTTTTGATACTAGTCGCTCTGGCTAAGATGGGCTCAGACTCAGTGACCCACCTTTTACCTTGGTCATGAAACATCTAATTGTTGGTACAGCCACTGCTTAATTTGTACAAAAATAAGTGTCAGGGCCCTTGTCAGGTGGCCACTGCAGATTACACCACTCGTTGCCCCTGCCGACACTGTGCAGTACAATACTTGCACATCTACTAACCATCACACTCCTACAATTGTGACAATTCAGGCTATTCCATGCCCCCAAAGCTATAAGAATGGGTTGGTCGGGAGGTATTAGTAGCTTTAATGTATATTGAATTAATGAACAACTGTTGCTCTGCTCATCTCTAAATTACACAAACAGTGCCACCATGTGACAGATTGGCACAAATTAAGCACTGGGTGCAGCTGACTGAAAGTCAAGGGGTACACACCTTAAAACCCGCACGCCGGTTGAGGAATATTAACTGGTTCTCCATGGTATATGCTGCCTCCCTCCCTACGTGTAAGAAATATGCATGTTGAGTGCTTATGTGTGCAACAGCCGTTGGATTATCTCAAGCTGGGGGTACCCCATGCGAGTATATAGCCTCAGCTTTAGGGGATACCCCAGTGAATTCACTTTTGACTTTCCAGATACCCTTGTATCTCTTGTTTCTGTCCTCTACTTGTCCCTACATTGCCCAAACCTCCTTACACAGGCCATCACTTTCAGCCTTAGCCATAACAAATGAACTTACAAGGCAATAAAAAAACGAAAAAAGGAGATAAAAAGTACAACGTTTAAAAAGTCCAAAATTTATTAGTAGGGAAGCATATAAAACAAAAAAGCACATTTGCAATTTCATACATCATAATAACAGATTAAATACAATGCTGGTGTCAGGCTCCTAACATAACAAGGCTGCCCCTTGAAGTCCCTTTCCGTGCAGGAGCACATCGGTGTAGGGTACTTGAAGATCCCTTCAGTGCTGGAGCACCCATGTGTAGGGTCCTTCAAGACCCCTTCGGTGCAGGAGCACCCATGTGTAGGGTCCTTCAAGACCCCTTCGGTGCAGGAGCACCCATGTGTAGGGTCCTTCAAGACCCCTTCGGTACTGGCGCACCTATGTGTAGGGTCCTTCAAGACACCTTCGGTGCAGGAGCACCTCGGTGTAGGGTCCTTGAAGATCCCTTCAGTGCTGGAGCACCCATGTGTAGGGTCCTTCAAGACACCTTCGGTGCAGGAGCACCTCGGTGTAGGGTCCTTGAAGATCCCTTCAGTGCTGGAGCACCCATGTGTAGGGTCCTTCAAGACACCTTCGGTGCAGGAGCACCTCGGTGTAGGGTCCTTGAAGATCCCTTCAGTGCTGGAGCACCCATGTGTAGGGTCCTTCAAGACCCCTTCGGTACAGGAGCACCCATGTGTAGGGTCCTTCAAGACCCCTTCGGTGCAGGAGCACCCATGTGTAGGGTCCTTCAAGACCCCTTCGGTACTGGCGCACCTATGTGTAGGGTCCTTCAAGACCTCTTCAGTGCTGGAACGCCCATGTGTAGGGTCCTTTAAGACCCCTTCAGTACTGGAGCACCCATGTATATAGTCCTTGAGGACTCACTTGAGTGCAGTAGCACCCATGTGTAGGGTCCTTCAAGACCTCTTCGGTACTGGAGCACCTATGTGTGGGGTACTTGAAGACCCCTTTAGTGCAGGAGCACCCATGTGTAGGGTCCTTCAAGACCCCTTCAGTGCTGGAACGCCCATGTGTAGGGTCCTTGAAGACCCCTTCGGTACTGGAGCACCCATGAGTAGGGTTCTCAAAGGGCCCTTCAATGCATGAGGGCCCATTGTTTGGGGCCTTGAAGATCCCTTCGGTGCAGGAGCGCCAGTGGGCACGGTTCTTGAAGACCCATGTGAGGGTCTTGCAAACTTTGCTCCTTGTAACAGTTCACACAACAGCGAATAGAAAAAAAACATTGGTTTAAAGACCTTTTAGCAACTCCTACAATAAAACCTTCAAATAAAGATGTATGTTTACTTTGCCAAATATGCCTCAGCCTAGTTCACTGGTCTTTTCAGACTTCTGAATGATCGCCGAGATGCGCTGGGGCGTCCACCACATCTTAAAAAGCTAAGTAAAGAATGAGTATAAAAGTATTTCAACAATTTGTTTTGTTGTAATAATGTATGTGTTATTACATTTTGTAATGTGCTAACCTGTTTCCTTGGTCTCTACTTTTGACATTTGAAATTATAGTGTTTGCCATACCTCTGGTAACTCAATTATGGTATTGCATACACCAGTATACCTCCACTGTAGCCAATTCATTATATAGTTTTATTTCCTTCCAGTTTTTGTGGCATCCTTTCTGCATGGATGGAGGGTGCATCCTAAATTTGTCCTGATGAAGACCATGATTAAATAATGTCTCTGGGGTCAAAATTAGTGCTTAATTTGAGCCGGTGACTCGCACATAATTGTCAACACCAGGGTCTGTCACAAGGTGGCGCTGTCTGGCTAATTTAGAGATGACCACAAACACAGGTAATTATTAATTCAATATACATTAAAAATGACTATTACCTGCCGCCCAAGCCATTCTCCTAGCTTTGGGGGCCTGGAATAGTCTGAATTGTCACACTTGTAGGAGTGTGATGGTTAGTAGTTATGTTATTACTATCATTGGCAGCATGGCAGGGCAATGTGTGGTGCAAGCTGACGAGAGCCCTGGCACTTATTTTTCTACAAATTAAGCACTGGTCAAAACATTGACAAAACTTTGACTTTTGCACTACTTTACATATATTACATCTCCTTCCGACCCGTAGTGCACCTTCCTGGGTACAGGAGCATGGCCCGTGAGACAGTCAAACCATCTGCCATTGCTCAGACCTACGGACCACTCTTCCTCTGTCCCTCCACTCAAATGTCTGCCGCCAATCCCAATAATATCCAGTAGAAGTAAATGTGACAATTACCACTAGTGCGTTGTCTCTTTGTCTCCTTCCCACGCTACTGAGCTTCTCAAAGGGAAATTGAGATGCTGCTGTTGCTTTGGCTGCAGTTTCACTTCCTGTTGGTTATTTCCATCGGGTCTGTTCCATGTCATATGGCTTCCGGTAAAGAGTGCTCAAAGTGTTCCTTATTTGTCAAACTGTGGAAGTGCAAATATGATGTATGTGTTGATCAGTGCTCTTTGCTGCCATTGTCACTTCTGCTGGATTTGATGGGGATTGGCGACAGACATCTGATTGGAGGGGCGGGGAAGAGTGGCCCTTAGGTCTGGGCTATGGCGGATGGTTTGACTGTCTCAAGGACCATGATCCTACACCCACAGCAGTGGGTGGGTGAAGGTGCATCAGAAGGAGATGGGTTGGCACATTACTAAATTTAATAGCACATACATTACTGCGCCTGTAGTTGTGTCACGTCCACTCACACAGGATCCTGCCAGACCCTAAACGTCCCAGACAGGCACCTGGTCCAGGTGTACTGCCAACACCCATTCACTGACTTCATAAGGAAAACAATACCACAGTCAATCAGGACCCTGAAAAGATTGATGCTGAAGGTGCAGAAACAGCTGGTGCGTGCCCCGAACGCCATGGGCTGCTGGGATGACTTAGCAGCATTAGCTTGTGGTGCCGGTGCCAACATGAAGGACCTCAGCAGCACAGGCTGGGGTATTATTGCCCCCAGCTTACTTTCTTTCTCCGGAGCACTCATACACCTCTGGGACCTGCTCCAATGCCCCATCGTGAACACTGTTTGTTTCTAGGTCTGGCCTTTCAGGGACATCTCAAGGATTTTGGGGGCCCTGGGCCAAACGTATTTTGGGGGCCCCTGTTCGGAACAGCTTTAAATTTATGATCCATTAACAGTTCTTTCATGACCTCTCTGGCCTGGTCACTGACAGTGGACAGACACAGTGGTCCAAATTCTAAATGTGTTTACATCTAATATTTAGGGATAGTAAGGTGTGTTTTCAATATTGTAACACAGCAGCAGCTCACTAATGTTACTGCAAATAATCTGTGACATGAATATGTGAGGTCCTGCTTTGATCTGAAAGAATGAAACAAACAAAACATTCTCTGCAAAATGTCTGTTTCAAATACCATTTTCCTTTCATTTATTTTGAATATGGGTGATGTGGGAGAGTCTATTACAATCTGTTTAAGAATTATTCAAGGTCATCAGGTCAAGACTCTCTGCAGAAAAGAGGTGGCTCTATCAGGGGCCCCCCAGAAAGGCTGGGGCCCTGAGCCAGAGCCCACTTTGCCCATGCCTAGGCTGTCCGGTTTTAGGTTTAAACCTCTAATAACTGATAAAACCCCACTGAAAGGGAAAAAGCCCTCACCAGTGTAAACATATAAACACTGAAAAAACACCTCACAACCACAAAATAAATGCCATTCAAAGAAAGGAAAAGAAGAGTGAAAGAGTCATTTTTTTCTTCCTGAAGGGGCCAATACAATATAACTTTGTTATACAAGCTAGCAGCAAGAAAGACTGGGCTAACATTATTCTGCTTGAGTTTTGTTGTTTAGGGATGTCACTAAAATATTGTTTCTTCTTCCTTTTTCTTTTTTCGGTTTTGTCAGTCAGTCAGAAAAACTTTATTTCGGTCTTTTACAACCATAAAAGTATACAGAAACAAATTACAATCCATTAAAAGAATAAAAAGATGAAATTGCAACCAGCCCTGGAATTCAATACTGACACAGATCCAAATCCAATGAGCTCAATAAAGTGCATATGCAAAGGATATACTGTGCGGAAGACAATAACTAAAAGAAGCAACACTATGTAGGAGATTCCAATAAGATCAGTGTAAATACAATTAATTAATTATAAACAGTGTTAAGAATCTTATGGATAGTCATACATTCATAGTACGATTAAAATTGCATCATAGTCATAGTATAAAGGAATTTATGTGTCTAAGAGAAATAAAAACTGATTTCATCTTGGGATTAAAACAATAAAAGAAAATTAGGAACCTAGAAAAGTTAAAGATGATATGCCACTTACGGCTGGGCTAACAATTTTACAAAGGTCCAGCGCCTACGCCACATTGAAAACAAAAATCGCGAAACGGCAAACACAATGGGCTTGCAAGTGTCAGACTTCAGGACTCTGAACGCCTCAGCGCAGTGTACAAATCCTAGGTTCCTACAGATTTGGAGAAGCCATCGCTTCCTTGCTGGTTTGTAAGCAGGGCAAAAGAAAAAGACATGAAGCTCCGACTCTTCCTCCTAATTGCAAGCTGGGCACTCACGCTTAGCAAGATTTGACCATTTACGTGTAAAGACACGGAGCGGCAGGGTGCCCAGTCTAAACTGGACATAAAGTTTTGTAATGAGGTATCACAGGAGGCAGAGTAGAGATGAAGTTCTTTCTTTATTTTGAGATAAGAGATAGGAGCGTCCTAACCACAGGACACACAGCAGCAACTGACACTGGAGCCTCTCTGGTCGCTAGGCAGCCTTGCAGCTAGGCAGTAACACGTTCTAATTCTAGAGCTGCTTACATAGGTCTTACAGATTAAGTGATAACTAAACTAAGAACTAATATAAGTGAATACTACACACCTTCCCCCAAACACAAATTTGTGAACAAAATCTGATACACCTAATTACAGACATAATCATGAAGTTTCACAGGAGTCGAGTATGAACGAGTACTCCTTCGCAGAGGAGGAATGCATTTTGAATTTGAAGGTTGAGTATGAGAAACAGGTGGAGCAGAGGAACTTACAAGGGCAATTCTATTAAGATTCCAAATGCGGCCATCATCAAGTCTAACAGCATTGAGAAATAACTTAACAACTTTACGCGGTGTAGAAAACTTAGTACTTCCAATTTTCTGTGGAAATCGTACTCTCACACAGTACCCTATATTAACTACAGTACGAGCAACAGCGTGTCTGGCATCAAAATTAGCTTTCATTTTTTAGACTTGGAATCTTGGAGAGACCTCCACTGAGGATCCTCAGAGAGGCCAATATCAGCCCCGTTCCCTCTCATCCAAGACTGAAATAAATGAGTGTTGGGTGTGCGTCCCCTAAACAACTCAAAGGGAACTTTCTCAGTAGTAGAGTGAGGAGTCAAGCGATAAGCCATGACTTTCTCAAGTAATGCGCTTCTCCAGTCACGACCTTGCTCCTTGGCTGACTGAATAGATTCTTTCAAGACACGGTTGAATCTCTCAACCATCCCATTACACTCTGGGTGATAAAGAGAGCACCGTTTATGAATAATTCCTTTTTTGCTAAAAAGTCCTCCATCTCTCTGGAGACAAGTTGTACCCCATTGTCAGTTAAGAGAGTCTCGGGAGACCCTCCCTGTAGAAAATGCTTTCTAAGAATTTCGTAACATCTCTGGTTTCAATACCTTGAGTAATCTTTACTTCTGGCCACCTAGAGAACATGTCAATAAGTACCAAAACGTAAAACTGACCTGATTTGCAAGATACCGGACCCAAAAGATCAAGGGCAACATTTTGCAAACACCTAGATGGAGGTTCACGAATAATCATAGGTTGAGTTCTAGTTTTGCATACTTTGTCAGACATCATACACTCTGAGCAGTCCCTGACCAAACGTTCAACCAGAATGTCAACACCTGGCCACCAGAAGTGCAAACGGACTCTCTCCTTGGTTTTGGAGATACCTTGGTGACCATCGTGTGCCAAATGGATGATTTTCTCGCGAAGAGCAAACGGAGGAACAAGACGCGTTCCTCTCCACAAGAGATCGTTATACACTGAAAGTTCATGTCTTACATTCCAAAATTTCCGCACCTCATCAGACAAGGACTTAATGCCCGTCCACCCACTAGACACTAACTTGAAAACCTCGAGCAACACCATGTCATTTTTTAAGGAGTCTCTCCATTCCATCTCAGATACAACACCTTCCAGGACCTCACACACCTTGAAATTGTCTACCTCCCACGAGTCTTCAGAGTCAAGGTAAGTAGAGTCTTTGGGTATTAAACGTGAAAGACAATCAGCGACTTTGTTGTCAATCCCTGGGATATACCTTACAACAAAATCAAAATCCTGGTGCGCTATAACCCACCTACAAATTCTAGAGGAAACAGCATCTAAATCTTTCTTGCAAAATAAATCTTTAAGTGGCTTGTGATCTGAATGCACAATGAAAGAGGTGCCCCAGAGAAACTTCTTAAGCTTTTTGATCGCCCAAAAAATACAAAGTGCTTCTTTTTCAATCACAGAATATTGCAATTCACGACCAACAAGAGCTCTCGAAAGAAACATAATGGTTTCCTCTTTCCCATCTTTAATTTGTTTAAGAACAGCCCCCAAACCTTTAGAACTTGCGTCAGTGACCAAAACAGAGTCAGCAGAAGAGTCAAAGCTCTGCAAGGAAGGAGCTGAATTGAGTGCTCTCTTAATTTCTTCAAACTCCAATTGACACTGTGATGACCATAAGAACTTTACCCCCTTTTTTAAGAGAGACCTGAGAGTGTGAGTACGACTGGCAAAACGTGGCACGAACTTGTTATAGTATTCAGCCATACCTAGGAAACTTATAAGTTTGTCCCTTGATTGAGGAGTGGGTAGTTCATCAATAGTCTTTACCAAACGCTCCCTAGGTTTGACCCCTTTGCATGTTAAATGATGGCCAAGATAATCTATTTCAGCTAGGTTAAACTTACATTTATTCTCACGAAGAGTTAAACCTCTCATGCGAAATCGTGTGAGAACACATCTCAATCTTGCATCATGTTCAACTTGTGAAGAACCATGAATCAACACGTCGTCTTGATAAATTTTCACGCCCTCTATTCCTTTTAACACATCCTCCATAGCCCTCTGAATAACAGAGGCTGCAGAGACTAAGCCGAAAGGAAGCTGTGTGAACTTGTAAGTCCCAAAGGGAGTAATAAAGGCAGTCAGATCCATGGAAGTAGGATCTATCTTAACCTGATGATAGGCGGTACGCAAGTCTAGTGTGGAAAAAATACTTGAATCTCTTAATTGTGCCAGCATTTCTGTGATGTTGGGGAGAGGGTACCTGTCCGCAACAACTGCACGATTAAGTGCACGTAAGTCCACACATAAGCGTACTTCACCTGAGGCCTTGCGTGCAAGGACAACTGGGGCCAACCACTGACTAGCCTCAGTTTCAACAATAATCCTGTCACGCTTTAATTTATCAAGTTCTAAACGCATGGATTCTTTCATAGCCAGAGGAACATTTCGTACCTTGCACGTGACAGGAACAGAATCAGGTTTTAGAATTATTTTGTGAACATAGTTAGAGAGACAACCTAGCTTTTCGTTAAAGACCTCTTTGAATTCAGCTCGTAGTTTAGAGCTGGAATCACTCACACTTGAGACATCCTTGCAAACGTGTTCTGAAACCATACTTTTTGTGGAAGAAGGCGAGGAGATGTCTCTCAAGACAATGCAAGGATC
Organism: Calotriton arnoldi; assembly: GCA_963921515.1. Classification (NCBI taxonomy): domain Eukaryota; kingdom Metazoa; phylum Chordata; class Amphibia; order Caudata; family Salamandridae; genus Calotriton; species Calotriton arnoldi. Next base: position 2,418,236 of record CAWUFW010001094.1, read on the forward strand.
AGCACCAGGAACAAGTGAAACTCCCAAGTCAGCCTGGTGAAACCAGCTGATAATGCTGTCCCCTCTGCATGATATGTAAATTTTTCCAGCAGTTAACCTTTGTTTATATTCAATATTTCCAAGAAAATAACCAAAAAGTTTTATGGGTTGCCCTCCATATGCTAAAGGCCTGATGTCTGGCTTATATACCTTCACTTTACCATGTAGTTTTAAATCAAAGAAATCTTTGGGTATAAGAGATATTTTAGCACCTGAATCAAAGAGCATACTAATGTTACAGTCATTCACAAGAACAGTATCAACAGGCCCCTTGCACTTGTTGCCAACACAGGATGTCAAGATCTCTCCACAATGTAGATCATCATGTTCAAGTTCAGAGTTATCACTCTCTAAGAAGATCTCCTTGACACGTTTATATGATTTAGACTTTTGGGCTCTACAAGCTTTAGCAACGTGACCAACCCTCCCGCAGTTGTGACACTTAGAAGAAAGGGCAGGACAAGATTTGTCATTTGCAAGATGACCAAAAAGATCACAACGGTAACATTTAAATTTAACATTTTCTTTCCATCTGGAAGTAGAAGAAAAGTTATTAGCTGAACGACCTTTCCAAGCAGGTTCATTGTGTTTCCACGAAGGTTTTGCGGGAGTTTTGTTGATAGAGTGTACTTTCTCTTCCACGACCCCATTCTCCTTTTTTATTACTTCCACACAAGCTAAGGAATGTTCTATTCTCTTGGCTAAGACAATCACCTCATCGAGCTTCGGATCGTCTTTTTGCCAAAGCTCATCTTTTATCTTTTCAACATTACAACCAAGCATGAATTGGTCACGTATGCGTTCTTCCACTGACCCTTCAAATTTGCAAGAAGCACCTAACTTGCGTAAGGCTGTGATATAAGTTTCAACAGATTCATCTGTTTTTTGTACACGCTTCCCGAAATGGTAACGTTCTAATATGGTGCTTAATTTTGGGAGATAATGTTTGTCTAGTTTTTTTATACAAATTTCAAATTCATTAAGGTTGTCAGATTCACCATCTTCTAAGTCAGGAAGATGTTCAAACACGTCTTGGCCCTCTGACCCCAAACAATGCAACAATAGTGCAGATTTCCTCTCTGCGCTAAGAGATACTCCACAGACCCTGGCATAATTGAGGAATACTTTTTTCCATTTCGACCAACGCAACAGTGGATCACCAGGATTTGAAAGAAAGAAGGGAGGAGGTGTTACATTTTGCATTTTGGGGACAGATGTAGGGGTTTGTTCTTTGTTAAATTTAAACTGTTTCTTTTAACCTAGAAAGAAAAGTTGTTATTTCTTTTAACCTAAAAAGAAAATTGTTACTCTTGAGACACAGGGTTAATACCAAAGTGAAATACTTTGAGAGAAGTTTGCTGTGTGTGTCAGCGTAGTGAGCACACCTTGAATAAAACAGTAATAACTTGAGCTGTGAGCATCAGCCAATAGTAGACTTGAATTATTTAAAATTGCTGTGTGTATCAGCGTGGAGAAAAGAAGGCTGAAGAAATGTTGATACACAAATGCGAAGGTATCGTTGTAATAATTACACACAAACGTGCATTAAATAAGTAAACTGCTGTGCTTGTCAGCGTTTTTTACCAACAAGCAACTCGTAACAGAGTTTAGAGAATTGCCGGCTTGTAAAGATGTGTGCTGTGCTTGTCAGCGCTGTACGAAAAACAAGCAATTTGTAGTAGCGCGTTAATGAATGCGTAGAGCAGGCTTGTATGCGCAGAGCAGGCTTGAAAAGCTGAAGGGATGCCTTTGTGACGCGTAAGAATGGCATCAACTGGTTGCTAAGGAGACGTTGAATTGCAGCGTGAAGGCGTGTTGAAGGAGCTGCTACGCAGTTGATTGTGGCGCGTTGCTATGAGACGACACAGGGTGACGCGCAGCGTGAAGGCGTGATGAAGACGCTAGTACGCGGCTGACTGTGATGCAAAGAGACTCGAGCAGCCGAACACACGGTGCGAGGTCAGATTTAAATAAATACAGCAGGTGAGCGTGCCATTGTAAGCGCTTTGTTAAAAATCCATTTTAAATATTGAAGTACGTAAAAGTCAGCAAAATACAACTTGCGCTGTGTAGATCTTGCCTTCGAAGAGGGAAGTCAAAAGGGTCTCACTAGCATTTGATTATGAAATTATTACGCGTGAAAAGGTCTTTGCGCTGGGCTTTAAAGAGGCGGCAAGAGCGCGGTATTGACTCGAGCACAGTACCTTAATTAGGAGAGATGCACTTATCTGTGTTAGGACGCTTCGCTTTTCATTAAGAGTTAATTCGGCCAGGTGTCTGGTGTCAAAGTCTTGCCGAGTAGAGTTTCTTTGTAGAGTTTGTAGAGTTAGTTTGTAGATCCTTGAATATCCTCGTGGGTTTCGTCCACTTCCGGTCGTCGCCAGTATAATGAGGTATCACAGGAGGCAGAGTAGAGATGAAGTTCTTTCTTTATTTTGAGATAAGAGATAGGAGCGTCCTAACCACAGGACACACAGCAGCAACTGACACTGGAGCCTCTCTGGTCGCTAGGCAGCCTTGCAGCTAGGCAGTAACAAGTTCTAATTCTAGAGCTGCTTACATAGGTCTTACAGATTAAGTGATAACTAAACTAAGAACTAATATAAGTGAATACTACAAGTTTCCTTGTAAGAAATGGCTGGATGTCATCCAAGAAGGGTTCTATTCTATAGTCATCTTTCAAGAGCAAGAATTGGAGCGTCAACTGACCTGTGGACGAACACCCATATACAGCGGCTAACTTGCTCAGTCGATAGGCTTTTACCACTTCTATACGTGAAGTTACAGAGCATGCTTCCTCTGGGTTACTCCACAATGTTGGTTTACCCAGCCTATTGCATTCTTCCTTTATATGTGCAAGCCAGGGAATTTTTGCAGCGTCAGGGAGACTCAATATCTCTTTTAATTCTGCTCTATAAGTTGCCAGTTCTGGGGTCACCCATAATCTGCGCCAATATGTTAGGGGTCTAAGGCCCAACTCCTCCCCAATAGGTCTAATTCCTAAGTCCAACCGAAAGGGAATGAGAGGAGTACTAGAGGGGAGGCCCAAGATCTGCCTCATAAAATTATTTTCTACTTTGCTGATTGGTCCAGAGCAGGAATGCCCCTAAAGTTCCGCCCCATACATTGCCGCAGCCCTGGCCTGCACCTTATAGATCTCTACTATAGGCCCAGCGGGTTTGGAGGATGAGTTTCTCAGTAATTTCGCAATTCCTCCGGTGGTCTGCGCTAGCCGGAGCTTGGCTTTGGCTATTTGTGGGCCCCACTCCATGTTTTCTGTCAGGGTTACCCCTAAATAGTCAAACACCGACACCCTTTCCAGCACAATGCCCTCCAGGCTGGGGTTGGGACGAGTTGTCTTAGTGGGATTAAAGACCATAAACTTTGTCTTCAGAGTGTTGATCTCTAACCCCCTGTTGTTGGAAAAAGTGGCAAAGCTGTCCAGAACCCTCTGTATGCCCATCGGGGATTTTGACAGTAGAAGGGTGTCATCTGCAAACATCCTTGCAGGCACCCTGGTACCTGCCAATTTTGGGGCGTCATTATCCTTAACCTCCGTGAGTTGAGAAACCAATCCATTGACAAAGAGGCAAAACAGGGTAGGGGCAAGCACACATCCCTGCCTTACTCCACTGTCAACAGGAAATCGGGGGGTCAGGTCACCTCCTTTCCCACACCTAACCTACCCAAAATTCCCCTCATGCAATCTCATAAGTATGTTCAGGAGGTAGGGGGGAATCCCCATATCTCTAATCACCCCCCACAGCTTTATTCTCGGGACCAAATCAAAAGCCGTCTTCAGGTCCACGAAGATCAAATAGAGGCTGCCACCCTCCATTCTCACTGTTTTCCAAAACATTAGTTGGAGTCTGAGTATTTGGTCAACGGTGGAGATATTCTTCCTGAATCCGGCTTGGTAGGGGCTTAGGATGCCATGGTCTTCTATCCACCCCTGAAGGCGGTCTAGGACTACCCGTGCAAAGAGTTTTTGTGAGACGTCGATCAGACTGATCGGTCTGTAATTTGCTGGCAGAAGTGGTGAACCTTTTTTGAAAACTGGGACTATTTCTGCCCCTGCCCAAGTTTCAGGGATCGGCATACCCTTCATAATGGCGTTGAATAAAACCCACAGATAAGGTCCCCAGATTTCCGGTTCGTCTCGGTAGAGATCCCCTGGAATCTTATCCAATCCAGGAGCTCTGCCGAGGGGAAGTTTGTTTATTGCGTTTACAACTTCAGGGAGGGTAAATTCAGAGGCTTCTTCTTGGACAGCATTATCCCCTATCGTGGTTGCATTGTCGTGGATGGCAGGGTCTCCCTTTGTGTCATATAAGGCCTTAAAGTGTACTTCCCAAGCTTCTGCTGATATATTGGGTTCTAATGCTGACTTGCCCTCACAGCTTCCTGAACTAACTATACACCAGAACTCTTTCAGATCCTTGTTGGCCAGAGCAGTTTTCAGAGCATCCCATCTGTCCAATTCCCACACCTCCTTTGCTATTTTAGTAGTCTCTTTGTACAGCGCCCTCATTTGTTTTATTAGTGGCTTGTCCTTGGCTTTAATGGCCTCCATAAAGCCCGATTTGCCTCCCGGCAACTATTATCATACCATGAGCGAGTGGCCCTTTTTTTCCCCTTGGCGTGCATTTTCGGATGGAATACATCAGCTAACTTAGAGACCAGATAGGCGTGTAGGGCTCCAACTTTCTCGATGGGAACTATATTTGCCGCCACTGCAACCACTTCTCCCAATTCTACTAGTACCGGGACGACTGCTGCATATAATGCAGACAGCTTTTCTGGCGACTGCTGCATTGCTCCCCATTTAATTCTTCTTCTATTATTAGAAAGGATTAAATTATTGTCGACAGGGGTACTAGAAGCCGGAGCGGTTCCCAGTTCCGGCAAATTCAGTGTTAGAAATAAGGCGTTATGATCACTGTCATGCCTTGGGAGAACTGCAAAGTCGAGAACTCTATGCCACAGCCTAGTCTCAACTAAGATATAATCCAGGAGAGATGCTTGTCCTATTTTCTTGAATGTTAGATTCCCAGGAGTGTCCGAAGATGTACGGCCATTGCATGCTCTCAAGGAGTGCATTAGTGTAAGTGCATTAATCTGGATTGCCAGCGGGGACCAAGCTTTGATTGCTGATATTTGCGGTTCTGGAATTAGCCATTGAACATCCTCCTCAGTGGGAGTTGTACCAGACATATCTGGTAGGGGCTCAAATTGGCAGTTAAAATCTCTCCCCACTATCAGCCCTGTATTTGGGGAGACAGTGGGAATAAAGGAATTCAATTGCTTGAAGGTCAGGGATTCCTTACTCATGTTCACAGGGCGAGAGTAAATGTTAACAAGGACCAATTCCAGTTTTGAAGAAAAACTAAGTACAACCCATAAAATATCGCTGGACTGAGAGTCCAACTGCTTGGCTGTACAGCCCAGGTGTGAGCCAACCCAAATGCATAGGCCCCCTGACGGTCTGCCCCTGCCACCCGAGGTTGCTGGAATAGCAAATGACGCAAACCCCATCCTAAGAGATTCTTCCCGCGCCCATGTTTCCTGGAACAAACAGATGTCAAAATGGTCCACGAAAACCCCCCAATCAGAGCAAGACAATTTGCTCTTGAGGCCGGCAACATTCCAGGATAGGATCTTTAAGCTCCTACCCTGGTTCTGTGTGGCAGTAGAAACCTCAGGAGCATAGAAATCAAGGGTTTAGTTGACCCCTGGAAGGGCAAGAGGGAGGGTGTCAAGTGAGCAAGCGAGTTGTTTTGTCGCCATAGCAGTGGGTTTTGAAATTTTGGCAAATAGTGAGGCTTGCTGATCGGCCGACTCTACCCCTGTCCTAGTTGTATCGCCGTCTACCAGCTGAAATAGTGTGTCAGGGGCCAGTGTATTTGTCCCTAACGCAATACCAGTAGGCTGACTTGATTGGGCATGCCCAAGCTCCCTAAGTTCTACATGGGTCCCTGCAGCTCTCTTCCCTGGTTTCTCTGCACATCAATCCACTTCCTCAAGGGCCTCGTATCTATTCCTTACAGGTACTTTGAAAAGTAGGGGTCTGAAGGTGGAATGTCTGCGTCCATTGTTCTGGTGGTTCAATGGCCATCTATCAGGGTCTGAAGAGGTGCTAGCGTTAGCTGGTGTAGGGTGGCGGGGATAAAAATGATCTAATGATAGTGCTTGAATCTCTGTGTGACGCTCTGGGGGGCTATAGTTCTGGCGTAATATCCAACTTACAGTCTGGGTTTTTTTTAAATTTATGACTACACAGTCTCCTTGCTTTGTCTTTAGGCTGACTTCTCCTGCCTTATCATAAGGGAACTGTCTATGCTTTGCCATCCAAAACAGGCGTTTGTTCCTAAGTTCCAGATACGACTCCCGCTGGCCTCTTCTAAGTGGAGGGACCCCTGTTAAGGTGACCACGTAAGGGGATGATGCTGGAGGCAAATTTATAGTGGGCTGGGTTATTGATTCTAAACTGCCCGTTGTTCTTTCGCCCCCCCGATCCATTCTCTACTCTGTGGGCCCTGTTTGGGTGATACTGTTTTTACCTAGGCTCTGTCCAATGGATGGTGTTTTCTCTTTCCTAGCCTCACAATCAGAGTCCCTGTGCGTAGTCAAGCCAGCAGCTTGATCGTTGTTACTGGCAAGGTTGTTTGGCCGTCTAGAGCCACATGGACTGGTGGGGTCTTGCCTCCTTTGAGTCCCTAGCTTGTCTACTGTATTTGGTCCTAAAATATCTGCCTGGCAACTAAAATCAAAGCTCCTCAACGTAGAATGGGTTGAATTGTTCCCCCTTTGTGCTTGCCTCTGATCCCCCAGTGCTTCAAGTTTGTGTATGCAATCTAGTAGGGGGGTAAATTCAGCCTTCACAATTTCTCTAAATTGAGCCAAAAGGTCACAAATCATATTCTCTGCCCATGATGGATAGGATGAGTCTGTTTGGGCATTAACAGGACAGACTCTGGAGGCTTTGGAAATATCCGGGGATTACGTGCTAATTGTTATGCCACCTTTAGCTTTCTTGCTCTTCGGTGCCCCCCCACTTGCTTGTTTACGCTTCCCATTCTTCCGCAGGGTGACAGTAGGGCCCCCCCTATGGGTGACTAGTGCAGGTATAGTTCCCTGGCTTAAGGGAGGTGGGGGCACAGCAACCCGGGGTGAAGAAGGGGGTGCAAGATTTTTAGAGGTAGATGTTTCAGCCAGCATAAGACAGAGTTCTGGGGTTAAAGACAGGCGCCTTTCAGTCTGTTCTATTTCTGATGTAACAGCCCCTATTGCCCTCTGTAGCATTCTGTCGATTGAGGTAGGAGGTAACAAGGAAGAGGGGGTTTTTTGTGGGCAGGTCTGTTTGGCAACACAAATGCGTTTCCCCATTGCGAGACTAGGATGTTCCAATGAAATGACCCCCTAACCGGCACCCGAGATTCGGGAGCTCAAACCTAGAGATATCCAGAGTCTGGGGGGCAGATGCTGTATACACTATCTGGGTAGATAAATGAGAACCAAACCAAACACACAAGGCACGAAACAGTACAGAGTTTCACAAGGGCCGTGAGATCAGCCCATCCAAATGGCTGTAAACTATAAGGTGAGAAACTTTCCCTGCACACAAAATAGAACACTCAGCAAGTCCTTAGTGCATAGAGTTGTCCTGAACAGTTTCCAGCAGTTCACAATGGCAGGGTCGGCAAGAAGCAAAGGTCACAACATACAGGCGGTAATTAAGGGAGGCTGAACATCAAAGTCTTACCCTAAATGAGCCATGCGAACTCAAGACCAAGGGGGGTGGCCCTGCCCTGCCTCCTCCTGGCAAGGATGGGCAAGGACGGGCCCACCCTTGGCCCGGGCTTCGCCCGCGCGCGTTCCGCGCTGCGGGAAGCCCTGGCCGCTTTAGTGCACCTCCCGGCGCGGGAACAGAGCGTTGGCGCCTCCCCCGGCGCTTGTGGTCATGGGCAATGTAGTCCCCTCTCGCCTGGTGTACTCCGATGGCGGCTGGCGGTAGGAGAAATTCACAGACACGGGCTTCCACGCTGCGGGAAGCCCTGGCCGCTTTAGTGCGCCTCCCGGCGCGGGAACAGAGCGTTGGCGCCTCCCCCGGCGCTTGTGGTCATGGGCAATGTAGTCCCCTCTCGCCTGGTGTACTCCGATGGCGGCTGGTGGTAGGAGAAATTCACAGACACGGGCTTCCGTGCTGCTGAAAGCCCTGGCCGCTTTAGTGCGCCTCCCGGCGCGGGAACAGAGCGTTGGCGCCTCCCCCGGCGCTTGTGGTCATGGGCAATGTAGTCCCCTCTCACCTGGTGTACTCCGATGGCGGCTGGCGGTAGGAGAAATTCACAGACACGGGCTTCCGCACTGCGGGAAGTCCTGGCCGCTTTAGTGCGCCGGCGTGGGAACAGAGCGTTGGCGCCTCCCCCGGCACTTGTGGTCATGGGCAATGTAGTCCCCTCTCGCCTGGTGTACTCCGATGGTGGCTGGCGGTAGGAGAAATTCACAGACACGGGCTTTGTGGTCTTTGGTCTAAAGAAGCATGTTTTAGGTCTTGTTCAATTATTTTATAAACTGTAGAGAATCAGGAAATATCAAAATTATATTTGATATTTTGGCTGCTTCTGAGTCTTTCACTGATAGGTAAAATGGCTGGTTTCATAAGAATCTTTCCCAATATGTGCCATCACATTTACCCACAGAAAATGGGTAAAACCCTTGATACATCAGCCCCCAGTTTCTAGTGAGTCAGTATTGATAGTAGGTGAATTGCCAACACCTCAGGCTTTAAACATTCAATGCAAGGTATAGTGACAAGTATATGTGAAAAGAGTGCTATCACCAAGCATATGGCATAGTGGTGAAAACATGACGCCAGACTTTTGGAAAACATGGAACGCAGTGTCACTTGGAATGCTGCTGCTATAAGGTTCTTTCCAAGTTCAACAAAGATTGGAGTGATTTTGTTTGTATTTGCAGTTATTCAGCTACGTATTATTATTATTATTATTAATACTTTCTTGATATAGCGCATGGCTACCCGTAGGCCTCCCAGCACTCAAGCCATCACTGTAAATATTCAATCTTACTACAAGTGCTGAAATAGCCAAGTTTTCAGTTTCTTCCTGAATTCGAGATGATGGGTCAGTTTCCTCATTTTGGTGGGGAGCGAGTTCCATAGAACGGAAGCATTGAACGAGAACATCCGGCCTCCCGTTCTAGTTCTCTTGATCTTTGGAACTGTGGCTTGCAGTTGGTCGGCTGATCTCAAGTTCCGGGAAGGGTGGTAAAACGACAGCATGCTCTTGAGGATTTTGGGGCCGGTTCCCCACAGTGATTTGTGTGCTATACATAGCGCTTTGAATTTTATTCGTTCCGTGATAGGTAGCCAATGTAGCGCCATCAGTGCCGGTTTGGCAGACAGATTTCTAGGGACATTGTGTAGGAGCCTAGCTGCGCAGTTCTGTACTATTTGTAGCTTGCTAGTAGTGCTCTTTGGTGCCCCCAAGTATAAGGAGTTGCAATAGTCCAGCCGTGTGAGCACCATAGATTGTACCAGTGTTCTGTGTGAGGTGTCTGGGAGCAGAGGTAGAATTTTTCGAAGTTGTCTAAGCATGCCATAGTATGTGGCCGCAACTTGGACTGCTTGATGTTCCAGATTTAGTGAAGAGTCAAGCCAGATTCCTAGGCTTTTAATTCTGTCTTTAGGTTTAGGGGGGGCCCCTAGGAGGCTAGGCCATTGTACTGGAGGGGAGATATCGTGTTTATCCCCGAGGTTCATTAGCTCCGTTTTCTCTCCATTCAATTTTAGGAAGGATTGGTCCATCCAGGCGGCAACAGAGCTCAGACATGCCTCTAAGTCGATTACCATTTTCTTAGGGTGGTTGAGGGCCAGAACGAGCTGCGTGTCGTCCGCATATGTCACAATCTGTACTCCATAGGGGAGGACTATGTCGGCCAAAGGTTTGATATATATATTAAAGAGGGTCGGGCTCAACGAGGAGCCCTGGGGTACCCCGCACGCGAGTGGGATTGAGCTTGAGGCGTGCATGCCGTCAAAGACCTGGAAGGTTCTTTCTTCCAGAAGGGATCTGAGCCAGGCCAGGGCTTTACCTATCACTCCTACCTCTTTGAGTCTGTCCAGTAGGGTGCTGTGATTTACGGTGTCAAAAGCGGCGCTTAGATCAAGGAGGATAATCGCCACCGTCCCTCCCTGATCAAGCAGGCGACGTGCTTCTTCCATTACCATGAGCAAAGCTGTTTCCGTCCCATGATTGGGGCGGAAACCAGTCTGGGTTGGGTGTAGGATCTCATGTGATTCTAGGAAGTTCGTAAGGGTTATGTTTATAGGTTTCTCTAGAATTTTGCTCGTCATAGGCAGTAGGGAGACTGGTCGGTAGTTGCTCCAGACCTCTGGGTTAAGGTTAGACTTTTTAAGAAGTGCTTTCGCCATTGCGTGTTTCCAAGTTTTAGGCACTTGGGAGGAGTTGATGGATGTATTAAGCACGTTAAGGAGAGCTGGTAGGATGGCTTCTCCCGCTTTCTTCAGTAGGTGCACAGGGGCTACGTCGCAAGGGGAACCTGATTTAATTGAATTCCATAGTTGGGCGAGTGTGGCGGGGTCTAGAAGTGGGAAGACTTCCAGTACCGCCTTGTTCTCCACCATAGTTTCTGGGGTATCCGAGGTCTGGTGTGGGCATTCTCGTGCTATGGGGGGGAAGGCATTATAAATATCCAAAATCTTGTTATTGAAAAATTCTGCCAGCTCTCTACATCGTTGCGGAGATGAGGCCGCTGATGAATCTGCCTGAGGGGGGCTGCTGAGTGTTTTTACTATCTTCGCAATTTCCTTAGGGGCATTCGCTGACCCTTTGATTTTCTCCTCATAGTAGCAAGCTTGGGCTTTTTTAATCTCAGTTTGATATTTTTTAATCGCCTCTCTGTAAGTCTGTTTCTTATTGTGGCAATAGTCTATCGTCCATGCCCTTTCCAGCTTTTTACATATTTGTTTAGTTTCCCGAATCTCCGGTGTATACCATGGAGATCGTTTCCCTCTAGATTTCTTCGTGATCCATTTCTGAGGGATAGTGGCATCCAGGGAATCCTTGATCCAATTGTTGAAATTATTTGACGCAATCTGGGGATCGGGGTCTGCTGTGGGACTGGAGTTTGCTAATATATCGGCCCAATGTTCCGAGTCCAATTTGGCCCATTTACGATCCCAGCTCTTGGTGGAAAGGGTATTGGTATTTAAGGCTGGGGCTGTCCACCAAATAGGGATTATATAATGATCTGACCAGGGGATTGGGGATGGGCAGTCAGTTACTAAGTTATCTGCATTGGAAAATACCGGGTCCAATATATGGCCTTTCTCATGTGTGGGGCTAAAGATTTTTTGGTGTAGCTGAATGGCCTGTAAATTCTGGGTGACCCTCTGCCCTTCGGCCTTGGTAGAGTCTTCAAAATGAAGGTTAAGGTCCCTCAGAATGATAAAATTCGCAGCTGAGCATACCATAGTTGCTGCCATGTTTGTGAGGGAGTCAATGAACATCCCGCTGGTTCCTGGGGGGCGATAAATCAGGATACCTGTTAGGGTAGAGGTGGGGGAGAAGGTGAGAGTAAAACCCATACTTTCGCAGTCGTGAATAATATCGGGGTCCATCCTTCCCTTTATGCTTTCCTTCAGTATAATTGCGATCCCTCCACCCTTCCTGTCGTTCCTATCCCTCCTAAGGATAGAATATCCTGGGAGCATAGCCTGCACAACGTCCGGATCGGCATCTTTGTGTAGCCATGTTTCCGTTAGGAACAGCACTTCTGGCTGCTCCTCACAGAGTAGCAGATTGATTTCTGCTGTGTACTTTGGCAGTGACCTGCAGTTCAGAAAGAGCCTTTTGATCTTAGTATTGCTCTGTCTTATGTGCGGTCCATGCTGAGGGTGTTCTAGATTAAAAGGGCAGTTTGTGCAGGTTCTGGGACCCTGCGCTAAACTTATACTGTGGCAGCATTTCTCAGGGATCCTGTCTTGTAGTGCCAGTAGTTGGGGCCCTGAATATCTAAGTGTATTCATGCTGGGAGCACGGTTCCTGGCCCCTGGTACCGATCCCGTATATGAAAAAGTTGTGTGATGACCTGACAAAATCGAGCTGAGCTGAGCTGAAGTGCTTCCCTGTAAGAGATCCTTGCCACTTATTAGATGGTATGCTGAAAGCATCTTTACAATCTTCAGAGTTAATGAAGAATTCTATTAACTTTTTAGTCCATTCTGGTGCACTGTTTTGTTATGCGCAGGAACTAAAATGCAAATATTCCTCATTTTGTGCTTTTTGTGGCATCAAAGAAAGAGTCATCCCAACTGTGTCCCTTAGCTGATGGTTCTCAGTCCAACGGACAGTGAATGCTATATTATCCATGTGGCAACCGTTTACAGAATTTTTGCTGAATGATGATGCCAAAGGCAAGGAATGTGAGGATCTTTGGTCTCATATTGATTGTGATGTGAAAAAAGTACACTCTACTGCATTCTTAGATTTTTTCAGGAAAACATAACTGCTGTAGTGGACATAATAAAAAAAACTAGAGTCTGAAAACACCCTTGTCTGTCAAGTGTTCAGCATAATTAGTGTATATGTGAAACATCTCCTTGAGAGTAGTATATGTGATACCTTTAGTGACTTTGGAACTGCAACATGTTCCATGTTAGAGTGCTTGCCACTTGGTAAGCAAAGCAATGTTGAAGAGCAATTCAGGAACTTTTATTTTACAATGTATGAGAAATGGCTTGCAATGATGCATAGAAGTGTCCCTTCACTAACCACGGCATTTGAAGTCAATAAAAACCTCACAGTGGTACTCTTACAAGTTCTAGATCCCTTCCATAAAGGGGAATTTTCTCCGTAGTTTCAAAAGCGCTGCTTCATTTTTGACCGCTTCAATAACTCTGAGGGCATAAGCGCCCAGTTCAACGCAAATGTTGCAGAACCTGCCCAGAGAATCGCAATCTTCAAGTGCACCAGTATTGGCATGGAAAGCTAAGTCAGTGGCCAGAGTTAGCAAATTGTGTACTGGCTGTTTTGGCGTTGCCCGTCCCAAGTGCCAATGTTGCGAGGGCCTTTTCACAGAAAAAGTTTTACATGGGAAGGAAAGAGCGAGCGCACATGGACAAAGACTCACTGAAGAAGTATTGTATGGTCTACTACAATATGTTTGATTTGCAAAAATGTATTTGGACCTTGTATACACTGTACGTACACTGTCTATATACCATGCACAATCAGTGCAGAAAGCAAGCAATAATAAAAGCAAAATGTTCTATAAACACCGGATAAACACTGTTTCTGTTGTTTTTAATGGCGCGAAATGTGTAACCACTGATAACCACTGTTTTTTTAAGGTATTGAAATCACTTGAAAACACTGAAAAAACCCCACCAGAATTTACCAAAAATAGAAACTGAAAACAGGAAAGCCTACCCATGCCTTAAAACATCTCTGTGGCCTTTGACACAGCTTTAGCCATCTTGTGAGACTATTGTTTTCTAAAAGAAATCAACCATAATATACACACATAAAGGGCCCTTTGGTCAGCAGGTTTCGTCCATTGGTCTGCTACAATATCATTCACATTATGCTGCTGCCCATCACAGCATACAGTGTGGGGCAGTGGGTCAGCCCACTTTACTCGCTGCACCCTTCAGTTCGAGTGACTGCACAAAGCCTGTGCACATTGTACACATCTACTAAAAATAGTTCCTACTCTACAGTGACAAAGCTGATTCAAAGCGTGCTTTATTATTATTATTTATTTATATTAACCCTAAATACCAGTTAGGTGCCCAGTTAAATGGTGATTAATTTTCCATCTCCTTTACATAGTTGCTGTTATAAAGTCATTGTAACATATGAGTGCTTAGTAGGTTATGATTTAATTTCATCTCCTTCACGAACAATAATAATAAAATGAATTGCACAACTAAAAGGCTTTGAGAGATTTAAAAAAACAAAAAACAAATAAAAAGGCCAAAAATGTTTTTCAAATTTAAAATGTTTATTGTGGGGGTGTAGCTTGGGCAATCATCATGGTGGACACGGCTTTGTGCAGCACCTACTGTGCTCCTCCCAAAATCCTACATCTTCCGAGTTACCAACCAAGGAAAATGATCCTTGTTGTTTGCATCGCACTAGACTTTTGGCCTAAATCCTGGCAAGATCACTGAGTTGTCTGTGCCGGGGGCTGGAGAGAGGCTGTGATCCAACTAATGCCGTGAGTTGGGTGCGGCCTGTGTACTGCAGCTTAACTGGCTCACACAAAGTTCCAGACCAGAGGAAAGCAGCGGGTGGTGTGGACACCTCCGTTATATGCAGATCTGCATCCGGGTGGGTCCTTCTGAACTTGTACTGTGGGGGGTCCCGACCTGATGGATGTGGCCTTTGCCTCCAGGCCTGCCTGGACCACGCGGCCACCCGGATTTGAAGAAAGCAGCAGTGAGCGCCGACACCGCACAGGACAAGGGCGATAGCTGGCAGTGGATGGTTCAGGGGCCCAAGTGCCCAGATCGGGGGAACCAGGGCAACCACCTCCCCAGGCCCATAGCCAGCAGTTTATTTTTAGGGGAGCCTGGCTCTCAGCTATGACCAAACATTAAAGCTGTGCTCTATAGTTGCATTCTTTCCCAAAAACTGGTTTCACCACTAAATATCGACCCCCAGAATATTGTGGTACAAGAATATCAACAACAGAATATTGAAAAGTAAGTATATATAGGAAAGTGCAGATTTACTATGCCTAACTTTACATACCTTGAAGATATATGTATCGTGTAGGTGCATATATCTGGAGGTAGGTATAGAAAAAACTATATAACCTTTCGGCGTTTTAGATTCGTTGTGCGGTCCTCGATATTCTGTGCCTTCGATATTCGGGTGCAAATCATGTGATTCTGTGTGAAGGAATAAGTATTAGATCACACTCAACCAACTTTCCACAATCAATTTTTAAATTCTATCAATTAGGTGGGATTTAAAGTAGAAGGGTGTAAAGTTGTAAAGTAGGCTGACTCACAACTTTGTGTATTTTCAAAACTGTTCAAGCTTTGTGCAATGCAAAGCTTATCAAGTTCTTCTTTTTAAAATATAAGCTGGCCACAGTTCAGAGCTCTCCCTCCCACTCTCTTGTGGCAGATGCCCAACCTCCACACTCAAAATGTTTTGCTGGAGGAAGTCCTATCAGGGATATTCTACCTCAGGAAATCATGTCACCTGAAAGTCCCAACAGGATAAACCTTAACTCACGTAAATCTAGGAAATTTCATCTGATTTCTAAAGTGTGGAATTCCCTAATTCTGACTAAATTATGTGGTGAAGTTTTAATTTAACTTGTCATTGATTTAAACTAACTTTACAGAAAGTTTAGAGCATATCTTTCTAGAAGGTGTTGTAAAATTAGTTGCAAACAGTGTGTTTTAAATATTTTAAGGCAGCAGCAATGGTGAAAACTAAATAGAATTTAAATGTCACTTTACAGGTGATGTTGGGAAGGTCCCCCAATGAATTTCACTATAAGGTTGCAACAAAAGATGGATAGTTCAATTATAATTGATCAAAAGCACCAGTTAAAACTTCACGGTCTTGAAGCAGTCTCTGTCATTGGCATACACCGCTCATAGTTACAGGCAGGTTGTGCGAAAGGTGCTGTAAAAAAGGAGACCTTCGTTAGACGTCCACCAGCAAGACAGGTAGGCATGGCAAAGGATAGGTGATTGTGTGAGCCTGAGATGGATCCATTTGAGGCCTATGGCCTAGCTGAGGGCACTTGTTTCATCTTCAATTAGAGGAGCCGTAGATTAGCAGGCAGCAGCATAATTGTGGACACTCTCTACTCTTTCACATGCAGATGACTTCTTACGTAGAATCCTCGAGTATGTGGCTAACATTGATTGGACAAGCATGCACTTTTTTGAGTGGTGAATGTAGAAAGCATGGAAGCCTGCAATTTCTACAAGACATGGAAATATTTCCTTGCAAAAGTATTGTTCAGCATTACTAAAGATGCAGATAAAAGTCAAACTTCATGTTATGAAACAGTTAAAGATACTGACATTTTTAAATGTACACTAGAAAGCCAAATCACCTCCTTAAGAGAACCAGAACTTCTGAGCAAGTGGGTTGTCCTTTCCAGTGACTATATCAGCAAATGTAGGCATGGCTGATATGTATTAAAAGAAAAAGTGGCATCACTTCTCACCAAGAGCATAAGGAAACAAATAACAAGGGGGTGCCATTGTTAATCAATTCGCAAAAAGAAATGTGGATCAAGTAACAATGGTTAGACCTCATTAGCATTTTAAAGACCAACAGGGAAGGTGATTTTTTGGAACTTACACTAAGATCTCTTCCAGAAACTAAAATGCAGAAATGTGCTTTGAAATCACATTGGACCAGGTAAATTGGCCAAAACATGATAACCTATAAATTCCACTTACAATCTCCATCCCCCATTTCTCTACATGTACCTAGCGCTCCTTTTGCTCCTTTAGGCTCTCTCTTACTTTCTCTATTCTGTCCCAATATTTGTCCCCACTGCCTCTCTCAACCTTTTCCCCACTGTCCCATTCTGGTTGCTGCTGCATCTACCTTCCCATTCGCATCTCTCATTCTCTCTCGTTCCTATTTACTCTCCTTTCTTTCTCTCAATCTTCTCTCCTTTTCTGGAACCTCATCTCTCTATCTTTTCTTCAATCTTCTTTGTACTTCTCAATATCTGTTATTCTCTCTCTAGCCCTCTTCTCCCTGAACCATGTATGTCACCTGAAACTTTCTCTTGGCTGTGCATGGCTATTAGCAGCACCTGCCACCTTTCTTAGACAACTGTGCTTTTTGCTATTCCCCAGTCCCAGATGACTGCCATCCTGGGGTCCTCCTGGAGCTGGAGAAGTCCCCTACGATAATGGAACAAAGAAGTTAGTGCAATGTGGCCATAATATCCCTGC
This sequence comes from Calotriton arnoldi, assembly GCA_963921515.1. Lineage (NCBI taxonomy): Eukaryota > Metazoa > Chordata > Amphibia > Caudata > Salamandridae > Calotriton > Calotriton arnoldi. Next base: position 2,435,259 of record CAWUFW010001094.1, read on the forward strand.
AGCTTTTTGTCAATTCTTGTTAGACAGGACATCAGGCTGCATGGATTTGATGGGTTTTAGCTGCTTAAGGGCATACGATGGCCCGTTGACGTCCACCACACTACCGTCACAGTGCGGTGGACTTCAACGGGTCATACACAGTACTGGAGAAGAAAATTTTTCTGGTAAAAACACCAGAAACATTTTCTTTTCCAAAATAAAAGTCAGCATGCGAGGGAGATGCTTCTCACAAGCCCTGAGTTTGATCTAATGTTTTGATGTATTGCGTAGCAGTTACACAGCAAAGCAAAAGTGAAAGCAGACCACACTAATGGAGTCTGTGGGGATCCACAAATGTCCTACCACACAGGGTTCTTACACTTCTCCCAATAACAGTAGTACCCCACTTGTGTGACTGAGGTATCACCCATTTATTTTATTTATTTATAGGTTTTATATAGCGCTAGCTCGACCCGAAGGTATCAGAGCGCTTTACAGAATTCAGAGCAAGGCAATAATCCAGTCGCTGAGTATATGACGCGCAACAATCTAGGTTCAAGTACACACGGAATACATGCAAAGAAAAAATAGTTAGGCAGTGAGGGTGGAACACAACAGAATATATACACTGAAAAATAGTTAGGTCATGAGGGAGGATTTCTGATTGTGGTCAATTACCACAGTATGAGTCCAAGGAGAGAAAGACATTCTAGACAATAGAAGCAAACAAAACAGCCAACTTGTCAACGGGGTCTGAAAACTTTGAAAGAGAGACTATTTGAATAGAGTTCAGATTGTTCATGTGTTCCAGTATTTGTTGAGGAGAAGGAGTTTCAGGTCTCTTTTGAAGCCGGAGAAGGAGGGGTTGCATCGTAGGTCCCTCGGGAGAGAGTTCCATATGCTGGGTCCATTTCCTGAAAAAGAGCGAGCCTGGGTTAATTTCGTTTTTAGTTTGGGCAGAACGAGAAGAAGTGCGTTGGAGCTTCTCAGAGTTCGGGTTCTTCCTGCTTTTGTGAGTTTATTGTGTAAATAGTCCAGGGTATGTGAGTGAAGGGCTTTGTGGGTGATACAGGCAGTCTTGTAAGTACATCTTCCTTCGATGGGAAGCCAGTTGAGGGTCTTGAGGGCAGGAGTGATGTGTTCAAACCGTTTAATACCAGTTATGAGCCGGGCTGCCATGTTTAGTACTAATCTGAGGGGGACTAGGTGGGTTTTCGGGGTCCCTGTGAGGATGGCATTCCCGTAGTCGAGATTGGAGAGGACCAGAGATTGCACGACCCACTTGAAATCATTCGAGGGGATGAATGGTTTGATTTTTTTTAGGTGTTTTAGACAGTGTGTACAGCGCTCCTTTGGCTGAGTTTTTGATGTGATCCTTCATTAACAAGTTTTTGTCCAGGGTGAAGCCTAAGGATTTAGCTGAGTTAGATAGGGTAAGAGAACAATTTAGAGCCTTCAGGTCGCTGAACCAGTCTTGGATTGGTAAGTGGTTGCTTTTGGGGGAGAACAGAATAACTTCTGTTTTGATGGGGTTTAATTTTAGATGGTTGGAGTTAAACCAAGCTTGTATCTTACTCAGTGTGGCGTTGCAATGTAGGATGTCACTGGGTGATTTGATTTTGTAGTTAAGTTGAGTGTCGTCGGCATTAAGGTGATATTTGATCCCTGCTTGCTTCAGGATGATAGTGAGGGGTTCCATGAAGAGATTGAAAAGTGAAGGGGAGAGGACTGACCCCTGCGGGACGCCAAGAGAGACAGGTGTGGACTTCGGGAGGCAAGACTTGATTATGATTTGTTATGATCGGTGTTGAAGGTAAGAAGTGAACCATTTTAAAACTGTGCCATTGATACCGGAGCGGATCTTCAGTGATTCCAGTAAGGCTGGGTGATTCACAGCGTCAAAGGCCGCTGATAAGTTAAGTAGGATAAGTACGCATGAATCACCTTCGTCTAAGGATCTATGGATGTCATCTGCGATATTGACACAGTTTTGGTGCTACAGCCTTTCCTGAACACTGATTGGAAGGAGTCAAGTAGGTTGAATTCTCCTATATGTAGGTTGAGTTGTTGTAAGATACATTTTTCCATAGTTTTGGCTAGGAACGGAAGGTTGGAGATAGTTCTGAGGTTGTTGAGATCATTTGGGTCAGCTCTGGGATTTTTGAGAATGGGTGTGATTTGACCTAGTTGGAGGGATTCCGGTACACAACCCGAGGCGAGAGAAACATTGATGATTTTTGTCCAACACAGGGCGATGATGTGGTTTGGATTATGCACTATTTTTGAAGGGAGGGGGTCATTAGTGTGTGAAGTGGGCTTTAGTTTTGCAATAATATTGAAGACTTCAATTTCTGTCATGGGTTTGAAGACCGACCAGTTTGCGTTGTTTTTAAATTTGGGGTTAGAGAGAATGCCATTTGTTCCATTTGGGGCCATTTGATCATTGATAAGTTCAAGTGGAGGAACTGCAGTGGAGGGTGGTGTGTCAGTGAGGCTAGTTAGTAGTGGAGGTAGTGTTGTGACTTGCAGGAAGGATTGCTCAATTTTAGCGATTTTGTCAGTGAAGAAGCTGGCAATTTCTTCACATCGTTCTTTAGGATCAATTATTTAGTGTGGAGAGGAAGACGTGGTTTGCCGTTTGACAATGTTAAAGAGCTCCCTAGGCCTATTCTTGGCACAGTCAAGTTGGTTGCGGAAGAAAGAGGATTTTTCTCCGAAAATGTACATCTTGTAGGACACCTTTGCATTTCTGAGTAGAGTTAGATGGCATGACGAGGGGTTTTGTCTCCATGTCCTTTCTGCTTGTCTGAGTTGTCTTATTTCATTATTAAGATCCGAGTTAAACCAAGATTTTGATTGGTTTGATCTAAGTTGTTTTAATTTGAGCGGAGCAACTTGGTTGAGCACATCCATTGTTGTATTCCGCTTTAGGTGTCCGTATATAGGTTTTCCTGATACATGTCCTTATATAGGCACAATTCGTATTGCCCTTATATAGGCATAAGATCCCAGTCCTTATTTAGGCATTAGCCATGCTATCCAAATACAGGCATGGTCACCTACATCCGTCCACCCTAACGTCACAACGAGTTCTTAGAAACCAGACCCTTAAGCTCTTGGGAGTACCCCTAGCACAGGATTATTGATTTCTCCAAGAACTCATTTATTATGCATGAACCGCTATTCCTTAAGGGTTCATTCCTGACGTCTTCCTCTGCCCGACTTTACGTCAATGCTAACATTCCAAGGCACCTACCGGGTATAAATATACCTTCCCTTGCCCAAGCAAGTAGGAGGAGACCTCGACTTTAGAGGAGCCCGTGTCCCGGCCTGACGCACTGACAAGAGACGCTGTCATCCCTGCTCGCAGAGAATCCAGCTTCCAGTGTTCTGACTCCCTTCGCGGGGTGTTAGAGTTCGAGACCCGGAAAGAGATTCCCACCTCTCTCATTCTCAAGGTATGGAGCTGACTAGAACCTAGAGGGACTCTTGGCATACCAGACTTAGCATACCATACTATAGCATACCTAACTATAGAATACATCACCTACTTCTTACCTTGCACTACACTTAGGTTAGGTACACTGGGGTAGAACTAGTTAGAGAAGCATCTTATGAGTAATCGCATTTTTAGCTTATGTTATTTATGTATATGAATATATGTGTCATAGCTAAAAGATAATGCTAACGCAGTATTATTTCTTTCTACTGCTTACGCTGTACATAATATATCTCGCATACTGTCTTATGATTGTAACAGCTCATATCTCTTACACGAGAAACAAGACTGTTCAATAATTCCTTTTATTGAAACGCCCGTCTATTATTTCTGTGTAACTCTGAAGAAACTAAGCATGCACGATAAGCTGAGTGAAACTGTTATCTGTTGTTTCCACGATTCTGAGAGTGTTCCGATTCTAAAGGGAAACAAAGTTGTCATGTTTATGCGGTTGCCAGAAACTACTCCCTTCTTGTTTACAAGGAGTTTCTAGTGGCCTCTGAGTTAGCTGGTACAAAGTAATTAAGTTTAATATACTCGATAGGGGCATACTGACCTCAGTCCTATGTCAAACCTATAGGGTATATTATTCCAATGCGCAGAGCCTATTAAGGAAATAGGAACTACACTACATGGCGCCCAACGTTTGGTAAGGCACTAATTTAACGCTAGATACTGAGTAACTCAGTCGTGCTTTTCTCAGAGACCCCTACTCACATACTCCATAAGACGTCTGGAGTGGGTAGGGTTAAGTATCCGCCAAAGCTGAATAGGACAAAAATCCTATATATTAGCTGTATGGTTTGTTCAACGTTGAAGGATACAGAGTTCCAAAATATTGTGCACCTTATCTTTGTTTCCTTGAAACTTGTTCTGCATTTGTTCAAAAAATGTCCCTGAACGGGGATACTAACACCGAGAACGGTGTAGCTGCGGCTGATCCAGTCGTAACAGCTTTTAATTTTACAGGTTTAAATGAAACCGATGAGGGTGTTATAAACATCCCTCCAAACTTAAGGAGAGCCATCACTCTAAAACTTATAAAACACGGCCTACCACCAAGAGGAGGTAGAGTAGTTTTCGTGATAGAGGCACACAAATCCTTTCAGACAGAGGTATTCTATTCATGGACTGTATTCCCAGAATCAAATCCAATCACAAAAATATTTCTCTTCTTTAAAGAAGATGGACCACCAGAGGAATATATTCCTTTCGAGGATATTGAAATTCCACTCACATACCAGGAGCATAATCTCTGGTTTAAAGGCGCCCTAAAACATCACAAAAGCATTACCAGGCTCGGTCCACTAGGTAGACCAGGAGCAACATGGCCGATTTTAGCCGGCTACACACCTCATCCTGACATCGAAGAAATGTCAGACGAAGAATTACTTACTCAACTACAAGAGTTGATAAAAATTTACAGACAATTAGTCCAATATGTCAGGCAGACTTTCACAGTCCAATCACCTATAGCAATTCCAAATCAGACCCCTCAACAGGGGAATATACAAAAAATTACTCCACAGACTTTACACGCAGTCATGGGTAAAATGCCCACAAAACGTGAACAAATTCCATTCTGGATAGCTCAAAAAATTACTCAAATCGAAGCAGTATTTCCAAATACTAGCCCTTATGAGAAACACAGAATCCTAACAATCTGTTTACCAATGGGGATCACACCACAACTGGAAGACTGCACCACTTGGGGCACAGTCTTTGCTGCCATCTATACTAAAACACATGGTGTTCCGTCAATTGCAGTAATACCAGATGTCCTGAAACAAATTCAAAACGAATACGGGGCAGAACCTGCTCTGAATTTAGGTATGAAATTACTGAAAAACTTCGACCAGGTCTCAACAATAATATTATCTAATATTAAAGGAGAGGCAGCATCAGTGGCGATCCGCCAACGCTTAAGGGAATTTGATGTAACAGAACATCAACATGAACTACCCAGAATAATAGAAAAATCTTATGCAGTATTAGGCAGAGATAGTTTGGGTGGAAAACCTTGAAGCCAAAACTATCTGAAAGTCCTGAGAAGGACTCTATTAAACAAAATCCTACATCTTCTAAAAAGAAGTGGGAAACTAATAAACAAAATTCAAACGAGACACGTTCTCAATCCCGAGGTAGGTCTCCTCAAAAGGAGCCCTCTGAAAGGAGGTATAACCTCAGGAATAGGGATAATTTAAGAAAACCTGACAGGTATCAAGATACTGATACACGTTCCTCTCGTACCTTTCAGATATCGTCACAGACATCAGAAAGAAGAGGACGGTCAGATCACAAAGAAGAACGCGTGAAATCCAAAGACGATAAACACGTTCAGAAAAATAAATCAAAACCTCAATTCACAAAAAAGAAGGTAGCAGGTCTGAAGATCAGACATGCCGAGAATACTGAGAACCCAGCTCAAGAACGGAGAATGGGCTCAGACAATGCTAGACAGTGCAGCAGAAGTAACAATAGCTCGCCAGAACCTGAAGGAACTTCTGTAGATAGTGGACTTGAATGAGTACATCACAGTAGAGACTGGAGACACCAGGGTTAGTACTCCACAAAAGTTATATGAAATAACACTCCGAATGGAGGGAGACATACCAAGAAAAGTGAAAACACTCTTTTGGGAGAAACTTTCAAGGTGTTATAATATACTTCTAGCAGAAAAGGACTGGCCACCAAACTTTGTCAGGGAGTGCCCACATGGCGAGGACATCATTATGCCAGCCTTCTCCAACCATAATCCAATTCACCTAAAATATACTTATGCCAGGAAATGGGCAGTTGCCCAGGCCCCAGCATTATACAAAAATCATGTAGGATGGGATGAGGACTCACCTCACCACAAAATACAGCTAAAAATTAACCTACTGCACAAAGGCAGTACCCAATAAAGCAAGAAGCTAAAAAACAGGTCAACTTGAATACCAAGGGGTGATTGAAACATGCACCTCCTCAATGAACAATCCTTTATTTCCTGTATCCAAACCAGACAATACATATCGTCTAGTTTTGGATTACAGACACTTGAACACTTGTTCCAAAACATTTGCAGTGCAAAATGCACATAGTACATCATTAATGAATAACATTGTGCGTAAAAAATATAAAACCACATTGGACATTTCAAATGGTTTCTTTTGTCAAAACATAGCACCTGAAAGCAGGTACTTAGCAGCTTTCTCAATAATGGGGACCCAGCGTCAATTTTGTCGACTCCCACAAGGGTTCAAAAACAGCCCGGGGTTATTTTCAGCAAGAGTAACAGAGTTACTACAAATTTATGATAATGAGGCATTGTCATATGTCGATGACATCTATCTGACAGACGATGACCTAGATAGGCACTTGAACAGGGTGAGTGCCATTATATTGGGCTTCGCCTCTGAAGGCTATAAATTCAACTTTAAAAAATCCAGAATTGCCCATCTCAATGTCTTTTTCCTAGGATATGAGCTTTCAAGTGAAGGCAAGAGCCTGGCAGCTAACTTTCTAGAAAAGTGCGCGCTGCTCCAACCTCCAAAAACGCTGAAAAATTTACAATCCATCTTGGGTTTCCTAAATTTTGGAAGAACTTACATTTTAAATTACACAGCAAGGGTTAAACCTCTCTATGAATTAATCAAACCTGATTTTTCAACAAAACATTGGACACAGGAGCACACAGAAATCCTATGTTCACTCCAAGCTAACATGTTAGCAACAAATCACTTACAAACACGCGTAAATAAACGCAATTTAGTGATCCGAGTAATTTCGGGTCAATGCGGATTCACCTATTTAACATTTAATGAGGGTGAAAAAGTACCAATAGCATACAAATCACATTTGTATACACAAGCAGAAATGCGCTTCACTTCAACAGAAAAAATACTGACAGCAGTTCAAACCGCTGTAGCAAAAGAAAGAGCTCCAGCCCAAGGGAAACGCATTATTGTCGTAACTCCAGTACCAGCCTTAGAGGCGGTCACAAAAGCGAGCATTCCAAATGCAAAAGCTTTACATTCTAGATGGATACAATGGGTTAATTCTCTTGCTGCAACAGATGTTGAATATGTTTTTGATCCTGATTTAAAAACACAAGCGTTCCTGCAATATGAACATGAATGTCCTCTGCCCACTGAAATTCTGCCTCTCGATCAGTACGAATTTATAATTTATACTGACGGATCAGCACAACCCGCTACAGGGAATAAGCAAGCTTACAGTGCAGCATGCGCAATAGTTAAAGGTCGCATGCGCGATGGTAACTTCAGACCAATGGTCACTAAAACTCAATCTCTAGGAGATTGTACAGCTCAGCGAGCTGAACTACAAGCATTCAAACTGGCACTTGAAAATACAGATCGCGAATTCCCCACACTTATAGTGTGCGATTCCTTTTACTGTGTTCAGTCATATAATGAATATATACAGAATTGGCTTCAAAACGGATTCAAAGATGCAAAAGGTGGCACAATAAAGCATAAAACGCTTTGGGAACAAGTAGTTCAGTTGAGAAACGAACTACCAAAAGCTCACGTGATACACACGCTGAGTCATCAACGTGATGGCGTTCACGTTGCAGGGAATTCATTGGCTGATGAAGCCGCAAAGGGGGCTGTTCAGACGGCTTCCGTAGCTGCGATCACTCGTTCAAAAACGAGAATAGACAGTGAGATATTGTTGGCTGTCAATGCTTCAAGCAAAGGCAGTGGTGCAGCGTTACCAAAGAAATTTCCACTCAAGTACTCTTATGTAATTGATGCGAACAACGTTCCTTTTGCTCGAATCCCTGGAGTGGGGGATAGGGTAATTCCAAACATGGAACGTAGATTAGGACTGATCCTAGCAGCACATGAAGGGATAGCCTCTGCCCATGCAGGTGTTTCTGCAACGGTATCTTTACTTAAACAAAGATATTGGTGGCCTGGCATTAGGAAACAGACCAAGAACTATGTTTTGGAATGTGAAATATGCCAACAGATGAAAGTCTCCACAGTGAAACGTCCTGCGCAGACACCCCTGTTGATCTCAGACAAACCATTAGCTTGTGTTTACCTGGACCACTGCAGTCCCTTGCAAAGGGACGGTAACTATAAATATATAATGGTCGCAGTGGATTCGTGCTCAAGGTTCCTATGGATGTGGCCTCAGCGCTCGGCTGACGCTCGAACTGTTATAAAAGATTTGCGAGTCTTTATCGGCACATACGCAATTGGCACACTACATTGTGACCAGGGCCCTGCGTTTAGCTCTCGGGCTTACAAAGAAGCCATGGCCAGTTTGGGCGTAGCATTGCGGTACTCCTCTCCGTATCATCCTGAGGGACATTCTGTTGTGGAAAGGAAAAACCGGGACATAAAGCAGTCTATAACAGCTAGAGTATTAGGTTCAGGTGATGGGTGGGTCAAACATCTTTATGGGGTCCAACGCTCATTAAATAATTTGCCAAGAAGTTCTCTAGGGGGGGTCACTCCATATGAGGTCCTATTTGGGACAAGAATTGGGTTCCTGATCTCGAATGTAAAGGCACAGGGGTGGAAAATAAACCCTTTGATATCAAAGATCGTTTGGCTGTTTTAGAGGATCTGAATGAACTAAGATCGAAACAAAGCAACGTGTTCCTGAAGCCAACCACCACTGGGGAAAAACCGGCAGTCCCAGCAAGGCCTGTCTGGATCCCAAAAGTTGGGGATCTATTCAAAGAGAAGATTGCGGACAAGAAGGAATTTGGACCTTCATACAGACAACCAGTAACTGTCCTAGCCGTCCACGGAACAAGAACAGTACTTCTGCCGCCCCTTGCTGGAAAAAAGGAGAAAAGATTTGTGTCAATCGACCTCATCAAACCACAGTATGTGGCCAATACTAAATAGTAGGCCTTGTGGACTCCGACCTAGTAGCAGACGCACTCCTCTCGCTACTATCCAAGAGGTTCAGACTGAAAGACTCATAACCATCGAGAATTCAGCAGTAAGAGATGAAGGACTAAGCAACAATGCTATGGAACTCATCCCTCTTGAAACTCAAGTAACAGTTCGTCCAGATACACCTGTCTACACCAACGTAACACGTGATCAACTGGTTCCAGCGATTTCGACGATTCCTGATGCAATTCCAACAATTGACCGAACTGCTTCTGGCTACTTCATTAACTTTGATAAGTTTTTTGAGGATCCAAGTGAGCCTGAAACGACGCCAGCCCTAAAAACTTTCAAACAACAAGTACTAGAACTTTTTCATTTTCTGAAAGAGACTTATCTGGTTTCACCATGGATTGAACTATGGATTATTTCTGGAATATTTTTCTTTCTGCTTTGGCTAGCTTTGGTTATGACTCTTAGCGTGCTTATGAATGGCAGATATATTCGTTTGGACACTGAAAGTAAAAATGTGAACTTACTTTTAAAACCACACAAATCATCCCATTGTGAAGCAAGAGACTTGTCAGCAGTGAACATCACAGCCGTTCCTATACAGGATGGTATAGTTTGGGACAAAACCGATTTCGACATATTCGGCCCAACGGAACTTTTGAAGATTCCACATTTATTTATTATTTCATTAAGTGACTTTATTACCTCCAGTACCTATTCTGATGATTGGGACTTTGAGACTGTTAATAACATGATGTCTGATCTAGAAAGGTCTGCTGCATTCTCTAACAATGAATACTTAGAGGGTTCATCAGACTACGAACAGCTTTATTGTTACAACCACTATGGTCATCATTTCTTGCATAAATCTGCAACACCTAGAAATGTGTTTATGTTTAACCAATGGGAACATTGTCCTACACCACCAAGGGGTAGTTCAAAAACGTTTGCAAATAAGTTTCCATATTTTTCAGGGTACAATACATCTGATCCAGAAACATTTTACTATAAGAATGTAAACAAAACAGGACAGAAAATTATGTTAACTAATACAAAACAGATTTATTCTGCAGCCTTTATTACCCAACTGTCTAGACAAGGATTTGACTTTTGGAAAGACACAATCGACACAAAATCTGTCTGGGGTTCTAAAGATTGGCAAGTGCAGGGGATAGAAGCTTTGTTTAGAGCCTGTATCATCCCACAGCAAATAATGTTTTTGAATGACACTGTGCAACAAACGTCTTGCCTTGGTTTAGCCAAGATCAAAGACATGAACACACCTTCTGTACCAACACCTGCAAGTAATAGCACTACACAGGGAGCGGTCACAGTAGACACAATACTACAAAACAACAGATCAGATCCTGATTGGGAAAAATGGTTGCTCTGGTCCACAGACACAAACATCTGTCAAGAAAGATTCCTGAATAGAATACAGGGCTTTACTATCCATAGGCCAGACCCACGTTATGTTCAACGACAACATCCGGGGGTAGTAACAACATACAGTGTAGGAAAATTATGCCTCGACTGGTTACAAAAATCTACACTCGAGAATGTGAAACAACACTTATCTTTACTTAAAGAAGATCCAGACCTTAGGGATTTCTTGCTAGGACCAAGAAAACCGCGTCAAAAACGTTTCATATATGCCAGCATTTATGCTGCTTATAATGAAGTATGGACGGTTTCACAGGCAGAGGCCGCAGAAAGTATACGTGAGCTTGATCGTATTAACTTAGAGAAATCTCTCACTGTGGTCGACAATGGGTTAACAACTTTGTCATCCAGAATTTATTCACTGGACAACATTGTATCCTCTGCTATTGACATACTGGAACAAGATTTAGCCATGTTACAACAAGGCCAATCTCAGTTACGTTCTATTATGTTATTAGGCTGGACGCTGCAATCCTTGCGTGCAGGCTATGTGCCTTGGCGTTTTATCAACACGTCGTCTCTGTTTTCAGAATACAATCTCACGGATAAACAGGTCGAACTGGCACAAAGGGGAGCAAAGTATACAGTGCTGAGCATTGAAAAACTGGAAAAAGTACCATTTACGGTAGCAGAACAACCAGCTACAGAATGGCTTATCCATGGCAAAATAACTGTGCCTGTCACTACTTTTCATTTTCAGTATTGCCTCAAATAAATGCAAGCAGGCAAATATGAAAGGTTGGGTAAAGAATACATTAAGACATCCTGGGATTTACCTTACGAATACAGATGTTGGAGTGGGGATCGTGAAGTGTTACTAAGCGGTACACACTGTGAAAATGCACTGAGCGGATCTCTCATATGTCAGGACATTTCTTTACATGGGGCTTGTAATGGTTCTGTGGCAAACTTGTCCTGCCACCAGCAGGGTACACCAGCTGCTGTGATTAATCCAACGTTTGGCCAACTTTCTAACTGGAGTTACCTCATGTTGAATGATCAGAGTTGCTGTGGCATGTTGCCAGGAATCCCATATCTGGTAACGGTTAGCTCCAGGGTTACTTGTTGTATGCAAGTATTGTTCCCCCAAATAGACACAGTCAGGGAGTCGCCTCTATGGCCTTCATTGAATGTTTCTTTTATACGTTTTGATACTTTAAGCAGAATGAAAGCCATGCTTTTACAACAAACCGTGCCTTTGACCTCGGCCAAAGAAATCTATCATCTACAAATTGCAAGGACTTCGGCTGCGATACAGGCTCTAATTCGTACAAACTGCCCTATACATTTCGTAGAAATGATGGGACGTATCTTAAACATGTCTGATACAAGTGGGATTGTACATGTATTTAAGACCATCTGTTCAGGACTGTTAACACCTTTTCAGGCAGTCCTCGGAATCATTCCAAACTTCGCACATTCGGTGTTTGGTGGTGTGCCATTAATTCTAGCACTCGTTGCAGGAATCCTGTTTTTATTCCTACTACTACGCTATGGCAAGCCTATAAACCGGCGTCACTCCCAGCAATTTGGAGAAAGCTCTCCTAGAACGGAAGTGCCGTGAGTGCATAGTGCAACTTTTGGGCATACCTCGTCTACGGGAACTTAATACAACATGGTTTCTGTCATTTAGACCAATCTGGCAAGATTGCATCTTACCTGTTCTATGCTGCCTGCTTTGCGGTGAAGAATGTGTGCTAGACATCTGTCTAACACTCCCATCAGTCATGCCAACGGATATCGATACTCTGCTGGACCCGATAACGGCCCATGCTCTGTGTTGTCCCCAGAGGCTACCAATCCTGATGACGGCATTCGTTGAGATCTCACAGACGCTTCCTGCTGCTGCTGAGGTACGAGATGGATCAATAGGCACACAGGTAACAACGGACGCGAACATTGCTGCAGCATCCTATGCTGAAGGCGATGCTTCACATCTCTGTGCAGTTAACCTTCTAAACGAGGTGTTCCAACTGTCACCGACATCGGTAGACGATCTTTTGTCTACAGGAGTAGATGATTTCATGTCTACCACAGACCCATACACTGACTTTGATTCGGCTCACAGTGTACCGGGGAAGCAATGAATTTGGCCTCCATATTTTCAAAACAGAACTAAACTTGCAACTCTTCCTAAAAATTGTTTTTTGTTTTTTTTCTCTCTCTATTTTTGAAAACACATGGCAATTCAATCTGCTTACAGTAGAACTATTCATATAGAATGGACTTCTTTGAATACTTCCAGGGACACATTGTCACCTTATTTACTACAATTTCATTTAGTACCATGTTATGAAATGGCTTTGATTTTTGAATACTTGTCAACCATTTCATCATATGTATATATTTCTGTTTATTCATTCATGTTGCATTTTATTTCCGATATATGCTTAGAATGAAAAAATGCTTTAAAAATGTACAGTGCCTATTGCATTACATGTTTAGCAACAGTTTTTTTTTTAAACTTCTTTTAATATGCTTTTAGAAATGTTTTTAGCAACATGTGGTACTCAGTTTAATGTTTAGCATTTAGTATTATCGTTCATTCGAAAGTGGAGTGGGTGTTGTATTCCGCCTTAGGTGTCCGTATATAGGTTTTCCTGATACATGCCCTTATATAGGCACAATTCGCATTGCCCTTATATAGGCATAATATCCCAGTCCTTATTTAGGCATTAGCCATGCTATCCAAATACAGGCATGGTCACCTACATCCGTCCACCCTAACGTCCCAACGAGTTCTTAGAAACCAGACCCTTAAGCTCTTGGGAGTTCCCCTAGCACAGGATTATTGATTTCTCCAAGAACTCGTTTATTATGCATGAACCGCTATTCCTTAAGGGTTCATTCCTGACGTCTTCCTCTGCCCGACTTTACGTCAATGCTAACATTCCAAGGCACCTACCGGGTATAAATATACCTTCCCTTGCCCAAGCAAGTAGGAGGAGACCTCGACTTTAGAGGAGCCCGTGTCCCGGCCTGACGCACTGACAAGAGACAATGTCATCCCTGCTCGCAGAGAATCCAGCTTCCAGTGTTCTGACTCCCTTCGCGAGGTGTTAGAGTTCGAGACCCGAAAAGAGATTCCCACCTCTCTTATTCTCAAGGTATGGAGCTGACTAGAACCTAGAGGGACTCTTGGCATATCAGTCTTAGCATACCATACTATAGCATACCATACTATAGAATACATCACCTACTTCTTACCTTGCACTACACTTAGGTTAGGTACACTGGGGTAGAACTAGTTAGAGAAGCATCTTATGAGTACTCGCATTTTTAGCTTATGTTATTTATGTATATGAATATATGTGTCATAGCTAAAAGATAATGCTAATGCAGTATTATTTCTTTCTACTGCTTACGCTGTACATAATATATCTCGCATACTGTCTTATGATTGTAACAGCTCATATCTCTTACACGAGAAACAAGACTGTTCAATAAATCATTTTATTGAAACGCCCGTCTATTATTTCTGTATAACTCTGAAGAAACTATGCATGCACGATTAGCTGAGTGAAACTGTTATCTGTTGTTTCCACGATTCTGAGAGTGTTCCGATTCTAAAGGGAAACAAAGTTGTCATGTTTATGCGGTTGCCAGAAACTACTCCCTTCTTGTTTACAAGGAGTTTCTAGTGGCCTCTGAGTTAGCTGGTACAAAGTAATTAAGTTTAATATACTCGATAGGGGCATACTGACCTCAGTCCTATGTCAAACCTATAGGGTATATTATTCCAATGCGCAGAGCCTATTAGGGAAATAGGAACTACACTACACCATTATCGCTGTGTTAAAGTGGCAGTGAGATCATTAATGCTATGAGTGGGAGAGTGTCGTTGAAATTGTTCATGAATCTTGGATTCAAGTTCCATGATTTGGACTTGTTTGCGGTTTCTGGTCCACTTCTTCGGTTTATTTGTTGAGTCTGAGTGTGGTCTGATGGTAGTATCGATATTGAACAGGTTGAGATGATGGTCAGACCAGTTAATGGGTAAGATGGCACTGAGAGAGACCCTTTCATTTTTGGTGATAATCGCTTCTAGAGTAGCGCCTTTGATGTGTGTTGGTTCATTGCAGAGTTGTTTTAGGTCATTTATTTCAAGAAGGTTCATGAGGCGTCGGACTGTGGTGTCTTCTGCGTTGTTCCAATGAATGTTGAAATCGCCAAAAAACACATCATTCAAGTCAGTTAAGAAAAACCTAGTTAGTAGGTCAGATAACTCTTCTGAGAAGAGGGCGTGATCCCCAGGAGGGTGGTATATGGTGTGAAGTTTGATAGACGGGGAGCTTTTGCCTTTAAGTTCAACACCGATGAAAGGAGAGACTTTCAAAGGCCCCTAATACACAAGGAAACCTCCTCTTCGGACCTCGCTTGCATCCCCAGAGTACACCTGGCCTCTATGGGGGGCAGATCTTTTTGGTTTTTGTGAGCTCAAGCGTGGAACCAAATGCCAGCTGCTCTGAGAGCCACAATTGACTTGCCAACCTTTAAGAAACATCTTAAAACCTGGCTCTTCAAGGGCTAAACGTGCTTATGGGTCCTGTTTGCGTGAACCAATCAGCGCTGGGACACTCTTGTTGAGTAGCTGTGTGCTTTACAAGTATGCTCATTCCATCATTCAAGATTCTGCCTTGCATATTGACCAATTTTGGTGATGTGGGTAGCTGCGGTATTTAGGCCAGTGCTCATTCGGCATCGAGGAAAACCTGCCAGGACCAGACATTTCTAAAAACAAGGTGCCTAGAGTAGTACAGGGAGGTATAACTTGCATAGATCCCACTACCTTTTGTTACACGGAATTCCTTGCAAACACCAAACCTTGGCAAAATCATAGAAATTCCTACTACGCAGCATTCCCACACTTCTCCTATTAAAAATGCTACCCCAAATGTTCACCGCATATTGTGCATTTAGTACATTACTTTTATAAGACCTCAAAACAGAAATTTATGGGCTACGACCATAAATTAGATAAAGGTAAACCATAATTTCAAAGGAGTCAATAAATTTCAAAAAGCAGATTCATATTACACAGATCTTAAATTACAATGTATATAAAACTGGCAAAATGTTAGTCAATGTTCTGCGGAGATGTGTAGAGAGGTCAATTATAATACAAATGCTTTCAGCCTCAAATGCCCTGATTATGGTTTCCACAATATTTGGTTCAAAGAGATGAATCCTCAGCGCGTTGAGCCTGGCAGGGTTATCTAGATATAAAACCATTTTTGAAAGAAAGTCTGTTATATCAGCCCTTTAAGACATGGCAGGCGGTTTTGGGTCGTTTCAGATTCACACTACTGCTAGTTAGGGTATTTGCCACCCTTTGCAGCAGGTACATTAACCTAACAAACTATCTGGCTCCCGCAAACAAAATGACAATCTCTAGAGCAGATACCTTATCTCGCCAGGCTATACATCACAACAGGCCAGTATGGGCTAAGGAAATGTCAGTGAAATGTAAGTGGTACCTGACTTGTGATAATTCTGCCCCACCACAAAAGGCTAACCAAAGCACCATCCCAAATTGAAATCGGGAGTTTCCTGATTGGACATTGCTCCTGAATGACTGGTAGGTTAAGGTAATGACAACCACTTATGTATCAGGAACAGGAAATATCGTGAAAGTTATTGGCTTAAGAACAACATGACTCAATGTCCTGTACAGTTGTGCAAACTCTTCACACAGCAAATTCTTGTTTGATACACCATATATGAAAGGCAAGAAGGGAGTTAAGCTAATGCCCACTGAATTCTTGGCCTCTAAGCTATGACATTGAACTAGTGTTGGTATTAACTTTCATATCAGCTCCTCACACACAACACTGTGGCGTCCCTTAGGGGTCCATCGTATCCCCTCCATTATTCAACATCTACCTAACCCACTTACTTAACCTGATTAAATCATTCAACCTCAGCTGTTACAACCATGAATATGACACCCAAATGTAAAAATT
This sequence comes from Calotriton arnoldi, assembly GCA_963921515.1. Classification (NCBI taxonomy): domain Eukaryota; kingdom Metazoa; phylum Chordata; class Amphibia; order Caudata; family Salamandridae; genus Calotriton; species Calotriton arnoldi. Next base: position 2,452,013 of record CAWUFW010001094.1, read on the forward strand.
GATGGTCTGTAAGACCTCTGCGACTTGATGACTGCCCTCGGGCCATAAACACATGGATGATAAACAACCATCTAAAGCTAAATACCACATAGACAGAGCTTATGCCCTGAGGACAAAAATACCAGCCTCCCGCTGTATGGCCAAAGGAACATGAGGACCCTCCAACAATGTCAAGAGAAGTAAGAAACCTAGTGGTAACCATGGATTCTGACCTATATTTGATACCACATGTTAAAAACGTAAAACAGAATGCCTTCTACACAATGAAAACACTATGGCCCTCATTACGATGTCGGACGCCGTTGCGGGAAAGGAACTGCCTGACCATGGGTCGGCAGTTCTGCATTCCCAATTAGGATGCGGTGCGGTCGGAAACTTCCAATTTTCATTGGGAGCTTGTGCCGCGGACTGAAAAAGCCCGCAGTACAAGCTCCCATTGAAAAATGGAAGGTTGTAAACATCCCTGCACCGTATGGCAGGCACCCTGAGGTGCCTGCCACACAGTGCAGGAATGTTGAGGGGGGTACCATAGGTGCCCCCAGGCCCAAATGCGGAGGGCCAGGGGGAAGGAGGCCCTGCTAGGGGACCCCAAAGTCAGTTTGCGACCGCCAAGCCATGTCAGAAAGGCCAACATGGATTGGCTGTCAGAAACCGACATCATAATCCAAATGGCGGAAACGCCGTTCTTAACGGACTATGGTTCCTTTCCGATTGACCGATGGGCTCCTTGAGCGCGTCGGATTCCCTGCCGGTTTAAACTCCGACCGACATCATCCTAATGCGGCGGTCGGTTTAGTTTAAACCTACCATGTCAGGTGGAAAGCCTCCGACCAGCAGTCAGAGGCTTTCCGCCCGACATCGTAATCAGGCCCTATGTTGCATCCTCCCATACCTCAGATACCAACAGAAACTGCAAGCCATCTTCACAATGGTACTCCAAGTTTGACTATGCTGACAGCCTATATCTTGGTGCACCTGTATTCATCATATGCAAAATACAACATATCCAAAATGTTGCTGCAAGACTTGTTCCCTGCCTTCACCCAAGAGAACACAACTCCAGTCTTGCAGTCACTCCACTGGCTATCTATAGCTAGAAGAGCAATGTTCAAGACACTTTGCTTTGTTCACAGAGCCTCCAAAGAAAAGGGCCGCGCATTACCTAGAAGCTAAATTCAAGCAATTCAAACAAATCAGGACACTGTGCTCCAGGCTAGCACCACTTATCATCATTCCACCTTACCATAAAAAATCCACAGGAGGCACTGCTTTCTCAGTACGAGCTGCCAAGCTCTGGAGCTCACAACCAGCCAGTATTCGAAGCATCCAGGAGCATATACACTTCAGACAAATACACCACCCACATCCCAGCCACAAAATCTGGAAAGACAGTCACACTCTCAAGATCAATCTTTAGCTTACAATCCACAGGCTGGAAACAACCCAACCAGAAAACTACTTTCAATAAGCAGGTAAGTGAAGAAGGGCTGACCTAATCTTTGCTAGAGTATTATATAATTATGTAAGTTCATTCAAATACTAATGGCCTAAGATCCATTGGTCAACAGCCAACTGTAACTTACACCTCTTACAATCAATTGAGGCATATTTGCTATGAGGGTCGTCCATCACTAGTACTGTGCAGCCAATAAACCAGCCATCACCAAATGAACAGACATGGAATAACTGAAGAGATCTGTCACATACCGCCAGTCAATCGGGGGACTTTAATCCAGTCCATGACAGAAGGTCCTGAATATCTATACACTATGGACACTTCTTTCATCTCACAATGACTTTCAGATATGGGTTGATAGTAACAATGCACATCCAAGTAGATCTCTCCACTTCTCTCTCCCTCCAACAATGCCAGCTCTGGCCAAGAACTATACACTGGGGACAACTTTACTAAGATTTTGCGTCAGGGTTATGTCACTTTTGTGATGCAGCCTTCACACAAAATAATTTTTGGTATTTACGAAGCTATGCAAAGACGCTTTACATGGCTTTGCAAAGTTTAGTAAACATAAAGTAACCCAAGACACTGTCTAGAGTTATATTGCATTGGGACAGTGTTCCATGGGTGAAGCATGGACGTTTCCATGCATTCCCCCATACATTTTTCAGTCTTAGATTTACTAAAGCTAGTAAACCTGCGCATCCATCAAAATGCTATGCCTTCCCCAAAAAGGTATAAAGAGGAGAAATATCTTTTTTTAATTTATTTTATAATTTGTTTTTTGGCATTGGAGAAAATTACATATATCTTAGCAGTTGCACATGTTTATCATCATATACCATATTATTGCTATTACTAATCGACAACAACAACTTCAACAACAAAACTAGAGGAAGGACAGCATAATTCCTCATTCATAAAGTACACACTAGGGTCCACCCAAAGGCAAAACATTATTACCACTTCTTTGAGCGCCATTCGCCAGGTCTGGATTGTGTAGCATACTCGCCCAAATATAGCAACAGTGTAGAGGTGTTATTGGTGCCATAGAGGCAGCTAGTTATTATCACGGCATGTGTTATGATCGGGTGTGCGACATGGTGGTGAAGGTGAGTCCTGGATCAAATTATAAGTGATTAGCCATGTTTGAAAGGGCCCCCATATATCTCTGGGTCCGGACGTCAGAGGCAGCAACTCCCAGAATGTGGTCAATTGTTCCTGACAGAATGTGCTATCCAGTACCCAAGCCTTAATGGTGGCAGCGTTTGGCTTTCCCCAATGCATGGCAACTCTACGTTTCACCAGAAGGAGGAGCATGGGCAAGAGACAACGAACTCCCATCCGGGCCTCTTGTACATATCCCAGCAGCCCCATTTTAGGTATTGGGTCTATATTTAATCCTAATATTTCGCTAATTGTTTGGAATATTTCAACCCAAAATTTTGCCAACGGTGGACAATCCCAGGCTAGATGTAGGAATGAGGCCTGGGGAGCGTTACATCTCGAGCAGTTCGTATCGGTGCGGAGTCCCATGCGGTGGAGTTGGATTGGCGTCCTGTACATACGGTGTAGGAACTTGAAGTGTATAAGTCTCAGTTTATAGTATGGGGATAGCATTTCTAATTGGCCATAACAGAATCGCCATTGATCGTCTGACATGGGCTCACCTAGCTCAGAATTCCAGCCTTCTAGTGCTTTTGGCTGCGTCACAGGATATAATCGCTGCATTGTGTTGTACAGGCGAGTAATGAGTTTGTTCGAGGATGAGTTAGTTAACATTTGTTCAAGGGCCGGTAGAGTAGGTGGAGGATTCGGAAATGTGCTGTGAATTCTACAGCATGTACCGCTAATGTGATAATATAACAGTAGATCAAAGAATCAAGAGGACGTTCCCTGAATTAGTGGAGGGGGGGTCAAAAATGTATCATTTGGGTAGAGGTCTGCGAATGTAGTAAGGCCCAAACTTAGTGCCTTCGCAGCACTCCCTTTGTCTACTAGTGGGGGCAGCTGGGGATTTTAAGCAAGTGTGATAGATGGTGCATATAAGATCGGACATCCTGCCCTGTTGCGCCGCCTGTCCCAGGCCCAGCACAGTATTTCATTTGTGTTCAGTTCATTAGTACGTCTCCTATAGGCTTGATATAAAGCCACATTTAATGGTGTTGGGGCTGCTCTGTCAGCTTCTACTGCTACATGAGGCTGAAAAGGCGTCGGAAATATCCAATGATAAAGAAACTGCGCCTGAGCGCAATAGGCATATAGGGATATATCCGGTGCGCCCATGCCACCCTGAGTAAGTGGGAGTGTGAGCACCTCCCAAAATATGCGTGCCTATTTGCCCGCCCATACCAGGGAAATCATTAGAGATCGCAGTGTCTTCAGAAAGGTTTGAGTTATTGCTAATGGCAGGTTCATGAAGATGTATAATAATTTAGGGAGGACAATAATTTTAGCAATCGCTATCCTCCCAGCTAGGGATATTGGAAGCTTAGACCAGATGGCTATTTTCCCCTCTAGCCATGTAACCGTGCGCCCATAGTAAATGTCCAATAGCTCCTGTATGTCGCAACTCAACCAAATTCCCAAATATTTGACCAGGCCGATAGCCCATTGGACAGGGTAGTCTGATTCGAATGGCACACTCGAGTTCGTAAGTGGGAGTAAAGTTGACTTAGTCCAATTGATCTGTATGCCTGATAGGCCACCAAATTTCGTGAGTTCTCGGAGCACACGGTTCATATTCTCCTTAGGCTCGCGGATATATAGTGTGATATCATCAGCATAAAGCGAGATGATCAGATCCCTTGCTGAAAAGCCCAGACCTCTTGCCTTGTGGTGCTGTCTAATTCTAGCAGCGAGTGGCTCCATAGCTATGGCAAAGAGGAGGGGTGATAAAGGACACCCCTGCCTGGTGCCTCAAGTGATGACAAAAGGGGGCGAGAGCAAGCCATTTCCGCGCAGTCGGGCTGTCGGTTGCGAGTAGAGTAATTTTAATTTGCTTTATGAAGAAGGGGCTAAGTCCCAGTCTAGCTAGAGTGGAGAAAAGATATAACCACTCCAGTGAGTTGAAGGCCTTGGTGGCGTCCAATAACGCCACCAAGGCAGGAGTCTGGGGCTCCAGGTAGTGCATCACCGAGAAGAAGGTACGAAGATTATGTGCCGTTGACCTCCCGGGTATAAAACCCGATTGATCCGGTCTAGCAATAAGAGGGAGAAGAGGTTGCAATCTGTTGGCGAGCAGTTTCACACAGATCTTATTATCAATGTTAATTAGCGAAAGGGGTCGATATGAATCGCACCGATCAGGGGCTTTGCCGGGCTTAAGCAACGTTAGTACCACCGCTTCCCGAGTAGTGGGAGGGAGGGTTCCACTCTGAAGTGACTCCTGATACATTTCCATAAGATGGGGCGCAAGAATTGGAGCATAGCATTTATAAAATGATGTCGTCAGACCGTCTAGTCCCGGAGCTTTGTCAGTGGGTAGGCTATTAATAACCTGTATTATGTCATCAGTGATGAATGGTTCATCAAGGTATGCCCTGTGTGCCCTGTTGTGCCAGAGTAATTAAATCGAGTCAAGGAATGTTGTTAGCTTTTCGTCTATGTTTGACAAATTAGAGGTGCATAGAGTAGCATAGAAATTAGTTAAGTGATCAAGTATCTCCTGTGGGCCCCTAATTGAGATATCTTCGGTGTCTAGTAGCTCTACAATGTATGGTGCACTTTGTGAGGGTTTAAGAATACTGGCAAGCGTTTTACCCAGGCGGTCTCCTTCTCCGTATCTTCTAGCGGATGTGTATTTTCCCAAAAATGTTACCTCCCTGTTTGCTTCATTTTCAAATTCTGATATTTTTTCCCTAATAGGTGCAGATCGTTTGTGTTGAAGTATTTAAGTTCACTATCCCTAATAGTGCATTCTAAGTTTTTGATTGTTTGTCTGATGGCTCTTAGCACCCCTGCCTGTCTGGCGATGCATTTACCCCTAATTACAGCCTTAAAGGCTTCCAATAGTATTGAGGGGGATGATACAGATCCTTGATTTAAGGAAAAGTACTCAATGATGTCTCCGCGTATTTCTTCTCTAAATGTCGCATCTAGTAGGGCATGGGGGGTAGTCTCCAGGTAAATTCACAGCGGGGTGACATCGGGATCCGCACTCTAAGGATACAGGGAGCATGATCAGACAGGGTCCTGGGTAAGTGTTTGGTCTCCTCTGTCCACGTCGCCACGTCTCCTGACACCAACCAGAAGTCCAGCCTGGACCAGGCATTATGTTGTGCCGATATACAGGTGCCCTCCCTTTTCCCAAAGTTTCACTGACGCCAAATGTCCACTAAGTGATTATCGGATATGATCGTGTTGAGTGCCTTGCTTGCTCTGGGGTGCAGGCTTCGTGATGCCCCCAGTCTGTCAGTAGTGTCGTTCAATATGGCGTTAAAGTCCCCGCCCCATATGATGGTGTCGCAGCCGAGCGCTACAGTTCTGGCCCATATAGTGTTAACAAATTCTGGGGTGTCTGTGTTTGGGCCATATATTGCAACCATGGTAACTTTAGTACACCCAAGTGTACCCCTCAATATAATGTACCGTCCTTCTGGATCTATCTGGGATTGGGTCATCGACCAGTCAATTCTCCAGCGTATTAATATGGCAACTCCTCTAGCGTAATTTGAGTATATGAGGAGTAGACATCACCCCAGCGCTTATGTCATAGTTTGTTGGATTCCGTACTGTTTACATGTGTTTCTTGAAGGAAACATATCTCAATGCTGTGCCTGGCTAGATAGGCTTGGATGAGTCGGGCTTTCCTGTGGTTGTCAAAGCCTCAGATGTCCCAGGTCAGGAATGTGTAAGCTGTCATCTCAGCGGGGGGATATAAATTTATATATCTGACTCGTGTCTAGCGGAGACTCAGCCATATTTGTCTGTCGCATTACCACAATACACCGATGGGTTAGTGCAGAGGAGTTGTGGTGGATTTGGCCAGTGTTGTGCATGTCTTATCGAGCACCTGTGTGTCGTCGACTGACTTGTTTTGTCTGTCTGCTTCCAAAAAACTATAACAAATATCCTTCCCTCCACCCCTCCCACACCAACCCCCCAATCAGGTTGTGCATTTAATCCCACCCATCTACTTATATATCGAACAACATTACAAACATTTGTGAAGACCAATAGGAGATCTCCCCGGGGGCATGGTCTCACCAGCTAACTTCCCGGTGGCCAAACTATGAGTCAATAGCTTGGGGGCTTAAACTGGTCTGTTATGTATGGACATGGCCGGTGTGCCAGGGGGATGTTCGCCATATGGCTCTGCATATCAAACCTTTCTTCATAAACTTGACTCTAGCATAGCATCTAATGGAAGTCCTATCTAGTGCAGGCTTCACGCTGGAGGTTAGTCATTTTCACTAAGGGTAGCTTCGGTTGTTTCTCGTCTTGCATGGGCTGGAGGACTTTTCCAATTGCCTATGTGCTTAGCAAATTTGAGGGCTGACTTAGCATTGGTAAAATAATGCGCCGAGCCATCGTGTGTTACTTTTAACTTTGCTGGATAGAGGAGCGCATAGGAGGTTCCGGCGTGCTGCAGGAGCCGCTTAGCCAGTACAAATCTATGGTGAGCCGCCTGGACTGTGGGCGTGAAGTCCGGGTAAAAGGAGATATTATTTCCTTGGTGATTGATGTTTCCCTTTTCCCTGGCTAGGCGCAAAATTGTATCTCGGTCCCTATAGTTTAGTAGCCTGGCCAATATTGGTCTAGGAGTAGCTCCAACTGAGGGTCTGGGGGCCAGAGACCGATGTGCTCTCTCAACAATAAACACTGCAGATAGGTCTTGTCCGAACACTTCTTGCAGCAGCCCCTCGACATATGTCTCCATTTTGGGTATTGCAGTGGTCTCTGGTATGCCAGTAATGCGTATATTGTTTCTTCTGGAGCGGGACTCTAAGTCCTCGTTTTTCGCTTTGATTATGCTTAAGACCTTCTCCATTTGCAGTAAGTGTTCCTTTGATTCTACTTGGTAATCATGTGCATCCGACACTCTGTTTTCTAGCTGGTCTATTCGCGTTTCACGAGTGTCAACACGTTTCCGCACTTGGTCAAGTTGAGTAGTAAGTTTGTCCAGTTTTGTGTTGATTGCTTTAAGGTTGGTTTTTACCTCTAAAAGTATGTTGTGGATGTCTTCCTCCTTTCTCTCAGGTTCTTCTCTGGGGCCCAGTTCTGCATCTTGTTCCGCCCCCGCTTTGGTGTTGCGTGTGAGTCTCTTATTGTCAAATGACAATTTGGTTTGTTTGGCTTTCGTTTTTCCCCATTTTACCCCTTGCGGTTGGCGTGTGTCCACACTATTTGTTTGGGCCCGGGACTCCGTTCCCCAGCAGCAGATGAACCCTTCACAGCAGATTAGGACCAGTTTACTCTTAGAAATAACAGTGTGATCAGCCCAGGGGTGTCAGCTTCCCTGAGATTCGTGTGTGTCACCGTGTGCTGTCTGTGACTCTCGCCCAGCACCTTCCAGCCCAACCACCAGATTTGCCACTTCGTTTTACGTTGATACCTGGCAGATTTACCCTGGGTAGCCTGACACGGTAGTAAACTGGTAGCTTGTTGTCGGCGATTAGGGTGCCTGTGCCCAGTGCTGCTAAGGAAAGGCGATTCTGGATTGGTAAGCTCTGTGTGCCTAGCCGCTCTCCACTCCGTCCAGCAGCCAGGCTGTACTATGCGCCTATGCAAGCAGTGATCGGGTCCGCTCCCGGGCGAAGACTGCGGGTTTAGCTGTTCCAGCCAGGGAAGCGCTTCTAATCTCACAACTGTCCTGTTGGCAGATATCTGTGTAAATGTCTGTACATTCCCATGTTATGTCAGATGTCGAAATTGAGGCAAATTGTGAACGGGTTCCGGGCCCTCCGATATTCGCGCTCCGACACTTCGCGGTCAGGGATCTTTGCGTTTTGTTATGAGTTGCAGCGACTCATTGCCAGGCCACCGCCGATATTCCAGATCGCCCCGCATGGGGCCTTTCAAATGTCCAGGTAGCTATGCCGCTTCTATGGCGCCGGCAGCAGTTACGTGTCACCCACCTCAATTTGCATGTCCGGTTGTAGGCCGCGGCCTCCCAGGGTGGCTCAGCACCGGCCGGCCGGGTTTTTCCCTGCTAGATCCTCCTTGGCACAGCGGCGGTGAGATCCTCGTTACTCCCGTGCCTCCAGTTCCGCACGATTCACTTTCCGGGTTCGCACTCCCGCCGATGCTGGCACCAGGTCCGCAGCAGCAGCGTCTCTTGATTTCACGGCCAAGATGGCCTCCAGCGTGTATAGCCAACCCCGCTGGGAGATTCGGCAGCTCGCGCCGGGAGGAGCGACACCCCCGCCACACACAGCCATGACGGCTCCCGCCCCGTGCCAGTTACCTTCCCAGGCCCGAGCCTGGAGACCACCGATATGCAGCCAGGATCAGCACGTGCAGGTCTCAATTCACTCCCCGCATGAGTAGGCCGCAAGGTAGGCCCAGGATAGGCCTGATTCTGTCCGTCGTCCGCAGCTGGGGTTCTATGATGGCTCTGGATCTAGGACTCGCATGGGTGGTGCAGGGCTATGTCCGCTATTAGTGCTACTTAATTTAGCCTACCAGTCAGCCCCGGTAGCCAGGATTAATGCCGGATTATGTTTTCGGCCGGCAGAGCCCTCTTAGCGAGCGGCCATCTTGCTGCTCGGCTAAGCCACGCCCCCAAGAGGAGAAATACCTTTAATTCTTCTCGTTACTTCCTCTTTCAATGTGTGCTGCATTCCGAAGCACATATAGAAAGAGGACTATGTCTCTAAGGATTGTTTTGTGCAGGAAGGTTCCCCTTCCTGCACAAAAACTATTGTGCCCTTAATGCAGGCAGCCTTGCACAATAGAGCAAGAGTGCCTGCGTTGTCCCAAAGCAACACACAGTGCACCAGCACTAGGAGACAGCAGAAATGCGCTCTATCGCTGTAAATATGGCGCATTTCTGCTGCTTCCCTGTCACACAACGCAGCACAGCAAGTTACCTTGCTGTGTTGAGTTGTGTGACATGTCAGTAAATCTGTCTCAAAATTACTGATTGGACAACCCAGGGCAGTAACCAGCTAGCAGACTGTTAAACCTGGCATCTGTTGGCGTGTTTCCCCTGTCTTTTTGCTTTCTGACCTCCGGGTTTTGACTCTGTTTTTGCTGGTTTAGTGTCTCTGCGCACTTGCAAGTGCAAGTGCTCCTGTTGTAAATTGTGTTATGGATTGGTGTTTCCATGATTGGCATATTTGATGTACTGGTAAGTCCCTAGTACAGTGCACTGAGAGTGCCAAGGCCTGTAAATCAAATGCTACTAGTGGGCCTGCAGCACTGATTGTTCCACCCACAGAAGTAGCCCGGTAAATGTAACTCCGACCTGCCACTGCAGAGTCTGCGCACAGTTTGTAAACTGCGATGTCCACCTGACAAGTGCACCCACTTGCCAGTCCCTGATCTTCCCTTTTCTTACACATAAGTCACCCCTAAGGTAGGCACAAGGTACCCCTGTGGGTAGGGTGCTGTGTATGTTAAAGGTAGGACATGTACTGATGTGTGTGGCATGTCCTGGTAGTGAATTACAGTGCATTTAGTTTTTCACTATGGAAAGGCTATCTGTCCCATAGGGTAGAGTGGGAGTTTTACTTATAACATCTTATAAGCATAAATTCCCATTGGGACAAGATAGAGAAATGGAGTTTAGTATGCCTGGACTAAGAATGTAAAAATGCATCTTTTAGCAAAGATGATTTTTATGTTCTGTGTTTGAAAATACCACTTTTAGAAAGTAGGTATTTTCTTACTTAGCCATCCTGTGTGCCTCTGTTGGGTTTGTGGATTGAATGTCAGGCTTTTGAGTGACAGGGGCTGGGGATGTGCATTCTCTTCAGACAGTCACTGGGGGGGGGGGGAGGTCGAGGTGTGTCCTGCCTTTCCTGGATGAGTCAGGGCTGGGCTGAATAGACCTGGGCTGCATTTAGAGTAGTGGGAGGAGATTTCCTTGCACCTGAATAGGCCTGGTCTGCCTTGGACAGTGCTGTCTCCACCTCCTACCGGGAAGCTGGGCCAGGGAGGACAGAACTGGTTTGGACTAAGCACAGACACTCTCTGCCTGAGAGAACAAAGGAATTTTGATTATAAAAAGAGGGGCCCAGACCCCAGACTTTTAGAACTTATTTGGGAACCAAGAAGACTGCCAAGAAGAAGAGCTGGATCAGCTGTGAGGAGGGACTACCACTTTGCTGTGTGCTTTGCTGTGTTGGCCTGCAGTGATACAAAAGGGGATGATGGACGGAACGTTTGAGCCAATCAAACACTCACCCCCAGTCAACTGATCTGGGTTTAATCCATCATCATTCTTTAGCTCACTCCACCACCCCAGTTCAGACATGGCCATATGCAAATCAGTCTGACCCTGTGCCTCATGGGAACAGTCCAGCCCGAACTGCCAAGCCATGTCTTCCCTGGACCGGAAACAAGCATCCTAGGACCGGTTTCACCGGGTGGTGGAGTGAGCTAAAGAATGATGATGGATTAAACCCAGATCAGTTGACTGGGGGTGAGTGTTTGATTGGCTCAATCGTTCCGTCCATCATCCCCTTTTGTATCGTGTTGGCCTGCAGTGGCTGCTTCTGTCTTGGGCAGGGAACGGACTGGACTGAACTTTCTGCAACTTCTTTGTGTGAGTTTCTCCAAGGGCTTGAGGTAGAGCTTGCCCCCTGTTCAAGAAGTCTCAGGAACAGCAAAGACTTCAAGTTCATCTGTTACCAGCACTGGGACTGTGTGTTTTGTGCTGCAACAGAAGAAAAATCAACCCGACGCCGTCAACGACGCCGCTGCCGACTCCGTGTCCTGAAGGCACCACAGAGGGCACCGCCGCACTTTGCACCACAACCCTGGTCTCACCGACGCCGCCACTCGATGCCACCACCGAGCCGCTGCTTGCACCACGACCTGTGGGCACCGCCTCGCTTCACGCCGCTGCCCTGGTATCCCCGAAGACGACGCTCCACGCCGACATCGACGCCGCTGCTTGCACCATGGTTCAAAGGCACCGCTCGTAAGTTACACGATGCACCGCCCTCATCCTGCACCGCAGCCGTGGCCTGCCGGCGCCATCGACTCCAGTTCTTCAGCCTATGACAGCGCTTCAGCAACGACAACGACGCTGCTTGCACCGTGACCTGCCAGCACCACGACGAGCACCGCATCACTTCGCACCGCAGCCCTGGTCTCTCCGACGCTCCTGGACGACTGTCACCAAGCCGCTGCCTGCACCGCGACCTGAGGGATCCGCACGCCACACCGCTGCACTTCGCACCGCAGCCCCGACGCCTGCCAACACCGGCGCTCCCGACTTCAACCACGAGGAGTTCGTCCTGCAACGTGTGTGACTTCAAGGGCCCGACGACTCATGCACCGACCTCTGGAACCGACACCTACGGACGCTGGCTCTTCGGGGCTCATCGAGAGGTCGCCGACCCCCTACATTTCTTAACAGGTACTCTTTTGCGGGTATTCCCGACACCGTAGCTGGTCCGCGACGCCGCAGTCAGCCAGAACTATTTGGATTTTTTGTTCCAGATGCCGTGATAGCCCCAGACGGAGCTATCGACTTCAAGGAGCTGTATTTTAAGTCTATTTTTGAGTTTTGAGAGTTCTGAGAACTGTATGGTGGATTTTTTTATCGTTTTTGGTCTTGTTTTGGATATATAAAAATATTGGATATTTTTCTAAACTGGTGTGGTGTCCTTTTGTAGTGTTTTCACTGTATTACTGTTGGTTATGTGCAAATGCTTTACACACTGCCTCTAAGATAAGCCTGACTGCTCGTGCCAAGCTACCAAGGGGGTGAGCAGGGGCTATTTTAGGAGTGTAACTACCTTACCCTGACTAGGAAGAAGGGCCCTTATTTGGACAAAGGTACCTACCTCTGCCAACTAGAGACCCCCATGTCTAACCCAGACTATAATCATATACTACCACAAAGGGACCTGCAGAGCTGTTAAAAGCTGTCAGTGTACTGAAAAAACATAAACAGTGCGTCTGTGTCTCATCATCCACCACACTGCTACAAGCTGCATCCCATAACACGATAACCACACCTAGGAGGCCATCAGGCATAGCATGGAATCCCTTCCCACATAGGATCACAAAACAGAGACACCACCCTTCCAACCACAGGCCACCCTATTCGGTGTAGCTTGCTGCCCATGTAGGTAAGCGCTTCAGTGCCACATATGGGGATAGTAAGCACTATACAAATAAAATTCATGATTTTTCTTTTGTGCATCACCATGATTTGCTTTGAGCCTATTAAAATATTTGTTTCCATCACACTTCAGAATTATAAAACAAAATGTGCTTCATTTGTGCTTTCATAACTGCTGGTATATGTTGAAATATTTGTATAGTTAATTTACATTTTTTGTGAATTAGAAACAAAATGACATCCTACAGTGCTTTCTTTCACACTCCATGTACGCAAAGCCACTGGAATTATGTGATTCTGTGGCATTTTCCGCATAATTATGAATTTCTGCATTTTCCATATATTCTATCATTTGCTAAATAATCTGCAAATTTTAACTAAAGCACATTTTTTTTCTAATTCAAACAGATCAAAAATTACTAAAAATTCTGCAACACGTGCTGCCTTCACAAAAGTAGTCACGTTTTAGTTATTTATAGCTGTATTTGGATGTGGAACTGGAACTAAAGAAGTGAAACAATGTCCCAGAAAGTGCTAAAATGTGTAAAAATGACAAAATAGTGAAGCGAAACTATCACAAAATGTGCTGAAATAAGCTGCATAATTTGTGTTTTCTTGTCACACAATTAAGCCAACATTGCCGCATAATTTAGCCCCCCCACCATAAAATTCCATTGATCCCGTCTGTACCCCAGCAAGCTTGTCATATAGTTCACTTTTCAAAATCCTGTCAATTTGCAGTCAAGGAAAGAAAAGTAAACAACATTTCCACTTAAGAGAAAAGAAAGCAATTTTCAGAAGAAAAAGCCTGACTTTAACCTGTCTTGAAACATGCAGCAAATGTAACAAGATAAAAACAAAACATAAAGGCATTTTTATTGCTCAAACACCTTCTGAACACCTGCACCTCTATACTGTGCCAGCTGCCTTGGTCATCTGGAGGGGCCAAAGATAAATTTGGGCTGGTCCGGCCCTCAAATGCCCGTCCCCCCCCCCGCCCATAGCTACGGCCCTGCTACTCGGCTTTATCTCTATCCCTCGCCTCCTTTCCTCCGTTCTTCCTTTGGACCACAGCCTTTTGTTGACTTGGCCCTTCTTTCCTATGTGGACCAGGGCTGATGTCATCACCTCATTCCTTCCCTTGTTCCGCCATTCCTTCATCGAATTCAGCCCTATTTTAACCCCCAGCCTCTGGATTGGCATGGTGGGCAGTCGGCCACTGGCCGATGCGCCTGTGGTTGAGGCCCGTACGTTGGTGGGCTGGTTTCTTGGTGGCCGTCTCAGTCTCCACCACAGGGGCACAACATCAAAGGCTGTAGAGCCTCTGCATACAAATAATGAACCAGACCTGACACACATCAGGGTCATTGTGAGAGGCAGAATGACAATGGGCTGCTCCGGCTGTCACAGCATGAGGTGTGTCTGTGCACTGCTCAACTGTGTCACACTTCCTACTGGAGGTACCCTGGACCTCTTCACTGTCCACCCGATGCCCCCCCACACCTAGGGGTGTGCCCACCAAGGCTGGCTTGCCAGTGCTTTTTCCTGTCCTCCTGGCCAGTTGTCTAGCATCAGCCAGTGCCTCTGTTGTTCACCTCTGTGGAGGCATCTCCTACAGCTCTATATCTAATGTCATCTCCCTCGTATTTGTGCTTCTTGTTGAGGGGGGTGACCTGGTCAGTGGCTGAAGTGCAATAAAAAAAAAAGTATGGGAACTGTGATGCTGTGCACAGTGGGGGCGGAGTGAGTGAACGTGGGGGCGGAGTGAGTGAACGTGGGGGCGGAGTGAGTGAACGTGGGGGCGGAGTGAGTGAATGTGGGGGCGGTGTCAAAGGTTTGGGTAAAAAAAACTAAATATTCTTTAACTTTTTTTTGTTCTTTCACCTTTAGGAAACTGCATATCAAATAACACAGCTTAAATGAGAAATAAATGCAAATTACGTTAATCAGCGGGAAATGCACTTTTGTACATTAGGAAACCTCTATTAGTTAATGCACTTCAGAGGTCTGTGTCTGTGACCAAAATACCACAGAATTGAATCCTGGTTGGTGCAGTGGAGAGTGACTTATGAATGTTTAGTGCTACGAGGTCCCAGTCTGACAGAAAGCACTGTGAATATGGAAGTCATTATTTTAAATGTACATTACACACAGTATATGGTAGGCTGCTACAAAATGCGCAAAAAAGGTTTAGATGAAACGTGCTTCTAATATATAGATTTTAGTAATACCCAGACTATACATAGTGTATTTTTTTTATAACTGTCCTTTAAAAGTACACACTTCTCGGCTCAGCTGGTAACTCCCTTGCACTGCCACTCAAAAAGAATAAATCTGTTTCATCATGAAGCTTCAAGTGATTCCATTAATTAACGCCAATGCCGGCTTCCAGCACCCTTTACATTTGAAGATTGACAGATGTGCACATTTGCATTTCCTTGAGGCAAGCAGGCACCCTGGCAAGAAGGCTTGTTTAGCGCACCAGTAGCATAGCTAGACCTTTTGCCGCCAGTTGCGGCCCCTGCTTTTGCCGCCCGGCGGTCACGGGGTGGGTTGGGTTGGGTGTGCTGACGGCGATTCCTGTGTACGTTTGCCACCACGAGATGGGCCCAGGTAAGCGGGGGGAGGGGGAGGGGTTGGATGTGCACCCCAAAAGTCGTGAACCGCCACCCCACCCCCGCCTTGCGACGCCACTGCTGTCTGCCCCTCCCTCGGTTTCACAGCACAGGTGACTCCCTGACTTACACTTCAGCTGAAGCATTTCATCTCTTGGAATTAAAAGTCCCAGGACGGTTATCTTTTCGCAAAAAGCAGGCAAACTGTTTTACTTAAACTAAAAAAGTATGGACACGTCGTGCCCCTCAGATCCCGCCCACTTCATCCACTGCCCCTGGCTCTCTTCTTCCCCCACCATTCATGCCCCCCTTGCACTTCAGGGGGAGGAAAACTATTCAGTATTGTGGTGTTGTTCCTGTGTGCGCATAATTCGATTTTAAATAACTGCAGGGTTATAGTCACGCGCTGGGAGTGCTCGTCTTAACTTTAACCACATGTGCCTTATAGCAAGCAGTGAACTTTACACTTTCTCACTCTTTGTAAATAGCTCCAACGCGTGCAAATAGAGCTCAGTGAATGTAGGAAAGCACTGGTTTGTTAAAATACAGATAAAATGTGGCAACCTGCAAACTATATGCTCGACCTGCTTTACATCAGACTTTCATCCTTTCATGGTCGATAGGATGAGCACTGTGACAATTCATCTCTTGTCTTCCCCTTCCCTGCAGGGCAGGCAGAACTCCTAGTATTCAGGGTGCAGTCGGAGACGCGTGAATTCCAATGAATAGAACTAGTAATCTTCATTTCAAAATGATTTACTTTTAAGTACCAGAGTTGCCCACCAAGGCGAATTCTCGGTGTTTGAGGAGACTTCCAGGAATTCATTGTGGCCCAGGCTGCTCGGAAAGGGTCTCTTTGTTTGATGTTTAGAGTCAGTCTCTCGCTGCAGGTCTTTCCTGGTGCAGCTGCCAGAAGAAACTGGACGCTGCCTTCTCACAGTAAAGAGACACAATGCAGGTGAAGGGGCCTCTATTAATTTATAAAAGGAATGCTAAATAATTGGGCAATTTCTCAGGTTAAGTTCTCGTTTATCAGCTCTCCCATGAAAGATAGGGGTGTGTACGGAAGAGTGAACATTGCTGATTGGTGGGACGTGGTAAAGGCAAGAATATTACAATAAATGGGACAGATGTAATAAGGATTTTTTGCATTCGTAAAGGTGCCGAATCCCAGAATTAGACCGCCAACATGCCTTTTTGTATGTTGCAAACACAAATTACGGTTCGGTAACATGTTACTGAAGTGCAATATAGGTTTGCGACTATATTCCAATTTGGTATTTGAAAGGGGCATGTTTAGGGCATCTCTTCCATATACTGAATAGGATTGTTATGTATTAATGTCTTACGGATGAATCCAGGTGCAAAACATTAATACTTTACCAATTGTGAACAGGAAGTGGTCCCCAAAGAACCCCTTCCCTTCAGAGGATGTTGAAAAAAATCTTTGAAAAATATTTTTAAAAGTAGTCCACACTTAAAAAACATGTTAGTAAAAATATTTTTTTTTTCTGAACGCACTCCACTTTCCTGTGAGGAACAAATTTGCATTTTTTTTAAAATGTGCTTTATTTAAAAGCAATCATAGACAAGGTGGTCTATTGACCTCAACAGTCCACCCTTCCTGCAATAGCAGCGATTCCTATTGGGCTGAAATTTGCGACCTACCTTATTAATATTCATGAGGTATGTCGAATTGGAACCCTGTAGGAATTGGTATTTTGCAGACTGACCTATTAGTACACAGGTTGATCTACAAAATACCTCACTGATCACAAAAATACTGTTTGTAAGTTGCGATCAGTATTTCACGACCAGTGCGGTAGCTCAGCAGGTTCAAACACCCAATGCAGGAGAGAGAGCGAGAGAGAGATTGAGGGGGTGAGGGGGTGTGTGTGTGTGTGTGTGTGCGTGAGTGTGTGTGTGTGTGTATAGAGAGCACAAAGGTGTGTGTGTGTGCATGTGATCTGAAGTGTGTAACTTCCATTCCAAGCTGCGCTTAATTTGAGGCAGTCATTTCCGGGTGCTTGGCACCGGCACTTGTCAATACCAGCACTCATGACAGTCTAACACATGGTGGCGCTGTTTGTCTAATTTAGAGACAAGTACAAGTACAACAACAGTTGTTTATTAATTTAATATACATTAAAAATGATTAAATACCTGCTGCCAAAGCCATTCTTTTAGCTTTGGGGCCTTGAATAGTCAGAATTGTCACACTTGTAGGAGTGTGATGGTTATTAGTTGGCAGTGCTGTCAGTGGCAATGGGTGGTGCAAGCAGAAGTGGCCTTCTGACTAGGGCCCTGGTACTTATGCTTTTTTATATTTTAAGCGCTGATTACTAGTAGGTTTCTCAGAGTAGATTTATCTTTTGCCGAGCTGTGATTATAATGAGCAGGTGAGGGGCTTCAACCTGGAAAGACACTGCATGGGGTTAATGCGCCTGCTGCAGTGATCTGTGTGTGTGTGCTGCAGGTCACAGGGTAAAACCTCAGTTGGACAACTTGGATGGACACTGTGCTTTATGCAAAACTGCAGATCACAGGTTTGGATTCCAAGAGAGCCAGCTAAACCTTTTCTCACTATACAGTCAACAAAAGGAATGACTGGTTTGGGAGGTAAGTAAAGAGCTCATTCCCCTCAGCCAACAAAAGGAAAGCATGTATCTGCAAAAAAAAGTTTGAAAGTGAGTTAGCTTGTACCATAAGTGGAACAGATTCCATTTACCAATTGGAATACTTTGCGCATATATGAAAAAATGCCAATGAATTTGAAAATGATTGATCTGCAATCATAAGTGTCCCTTTTAAAGAGGAACAGCTAAGAAATATGAACAGTTTGCCGCCCACCCAGTATAATGTTATTCACAGCAGAAAGGGCCCGATTCACAAACTGCATTTTGGAGTACGTGTAGATCATCACAGCAGAGATTTCACAATCAGCCCACCCAGGATATTGTGGTACAGATTAGCAAACTTTGCAGCACAAAAATTTAACTTTTGTGGCACTCAACTGCACTTTTTGCAGCATTATTGTATCACCTTATGTTACTCGCAATCATTCCTTTTCAGCCATAAATAAATGGAAGCTGGTTCATCAGAGTATTCCACTTCAAAATAGGCATGTTTAAAGTATCTGTAAGTGTTTGCTTTCTATGCATTCCTTTGTAGTAACACTATGGAGCACAGGTTACGTCAAGCCCAATAGAACAGGGTGGCCAGCTGTCCTGTTTTCTGTGGAATTCTGCTAACTTGGGGCAATTTGTCCCATGTTCCAGAGTTATCTGCTGTAGGGCACCAAATGTCCACATATTTGTCACCTGGAGAGAAATAAAGTACAGAAGGGCATAGGAGCCGGAGAGTATGATATATGGAGAGCTGGGCATGATGCTTTAAGCTGTCAAGGTCCCAAGATGCTTGTTTCTAGTCCAAGGAGGACCTGGCATGGCAGTTCGGGCTGGACTGTTCCCATGGAGAGCAGGGTCAAAACTGATTTGCATCTGGCTGGGTTCAAACTGGGATGGCGCGGTGAGCAAAAGAACGATGGATTCAACCCAGATCTGTGACTGGGGTGAGTGGTTGAAACGTTTCAGCGCTCCGTCCATCATCTTGTTGTGTTTCCTTTAGTAGCGTGGCAGAGTGTCCCACTGTCATGTGTCACCTCCCCCACCCCAATATGCTGTGAACATCATGAGCTGTGAAGAAGCGATTTTCAGCAGGTAGCATTCAAGGATGGCTGGAGGGAGGAGCCGCAGCGGCACAGGTGTCCTGCAGAAAGCAAATTCAATGCTCCGTGGTCCTGATGATGATCCTGTGCATGTAGTGCCTGGAGGACCACAATCTCAACGTCAGTGTGATAATCTTGGCCGAACAGTGGCAAGTGGTAGAAGAATCCACAAGCCTCAAAGATATTTCCACTATAGAAGTGAAGAGCATATTTTCCAGGGAAAAGAAACCTTAACTCGGAGGGAGTTTGTGAATTGAGGTGAAGGGTTTCAATACGGGAATGGTGCACTTATCTGAGGCCAGAGGACAGAAAGCCTCAGGGCATCACAGTTTAGATGGCCTGGACCAGACACAGAGCGCTCTTGCTCACACCTTGAGGAAGGTACTTTATTTGGTCACATTGCTTCAAACCAGTTTGCATCTGACAATGGCAACACTCCTGAATAACAGTTTTAAAGGGTGCTAAATGCTGCAATCTTTGGCATTTCAAAGAACTGTAAACAAAAAATAGGTACTCATATTACGAAGTTGATTTCGATTTAGTTTATTGATTTCTGAAGGCTGAAAGCCTGGATTGATTCTGGCAGGAGTCAAACACATAACCTGCTGGTTAAACTAAGATGTAAGCAGTGAGGGGTTCCCTTCCTGAGTCATCTTGGCGCTAAGGTGCCTCATTATATCTCTGCCCTCACCTACTAATCTCAGCTGTGAGCATTAGGATTGCGTCCCAGACACTAAAAGCACATGACTATTGAAAAGATAAGTACTTTACCATACTCATCCCTCTCCTACTTTACCGCTGGAACTACTGCAAATGCTCTACTGAAACTCTAGGTGGCAGTGACGGATCTTGAAAAAAATTAATGAAAACAAATTGCAACAAAAATACCAGTAACTGGGATGAATCCAGTGAAACAGAATACCCAGGACCGCTTGCCTTGGCCACCACACACCTCTACCTCAGCAGGCTGCTACCTCCCTGCAGTCTCCTCCTCCCCATCTTGCCGACTCTCAGCTTCAAGACCCTCATTTTCGGGTGTTCCAAAAATGGATCTTAGGACCAGATGTACAAAGCTTTTTTTCATTTGCAAACGGCACAATTCTCAGAATCGGGCCATTTGCGAACGGAAAAAGTCATTTTTCAAAGTACAAAGGCCCAATTCGCGATTCGAAAAACTATTACCGAATCGCAAATTGGGTTTGCGATTCGGTATGGCGAAGGGGCGTGTTTATGGCGTCCCTTCCTATACCGAATCAGACTGGTATGTGTGAATGTTTTGCAACCGAAATGCGGTCCCAAAAATTAGCATTTTACACCTACTTCAAGTAGGTGGTAACCCATTCGCAAATGGGAAGTTCACCTTTGTGAATGTTTGTAAAAACATTTTTAAAGAGCAGGCAGTGGTGTCCTGGACCACTGTCTACTCTTAAAAAACAAGCATTGGAAATGCATCAGTTTCACCTGTAATGAATATTGAGCTGTTTTGAGCAATCACCGTCCGGGATGAAGGAAAGAGCTCCCTGACAGGTATCATGGGAGTGAAAATGATGTTGAACAGCGACCAGAGCTGGTGACTTGAGAGCTGGGGATCCCGGTTCGAGTCTCTGCGGCGCAATATCCTGTGATTCTGGGCAAATCACTTAATCTCTCCGGTTGCGCTAAATAAATCTTCTGCAAGGCGAAAAAGCAGAAAGAGGCAAAACTTTATTAAAATAAAAAAAAATTCCACCAAAGCGGATGTTAACAGTATTTTGGCTACGGGAAACTGATAAGAGAAGCAGAGAAGAATAAGCATTGGTAAATGCAGGAAAATATGCTATAGCCAATAGAAATGTAGGGAAAATAAGTGGCAAGCACAGGAACCAATGAAAAGCCAGGAAAGCGAGGGGCTTTAAAGATTTATATTAAAAACAGTAGATTTCACAAGCACAGCGCAAGCGCTGTCCAGGCGAAACCTAATGAAAAGAAAACTTTTCAATTTTCTTTTTGAAACGCATGCCATTTTCCTTTAAGGACAACCGGCTACATTTTAGAAAAAAGCATTGCTTGATTTGAAAGCAATCACAGACATGGTGGTCTACTGACCCCAGCAGCCACCATCCCTGTGATTTTTCTGATTCCCAATGGGTCGCAAACCAAGACCTACCTCATGAATATTAAAGATGTAGGTCATTTGAGACCCACTGGGAATCGCAAAATGTGACACACATTTGTACATTGCTGTTTGCAATTACCAAATAGCGAATCAGAAAAATGTGCTACTTGGTAATCGCAAACACTTGCATTAGTACATCTGACCCTAATATCCTGAGGACGTTCAGGGCCTCTCTGATCTGCTCCTGACTCAGTTTGGGTGACCTGTGTGAGGAAGCAGCTATCGTGGCTTTATGCCTCAGTTCTGAAATTAAGTGAGTATCCCCCCACATCCTCAAAAGGCACATCACCTGTCTCCAGGAGGGCATGGTTTCCTCTAACACTCACCTGAACATGGGGTTGGCACAGAAATTAGCGGTTAGTGCCCAATTCAGTGATACCCCTAACACATCGATAGAATGGGGCAATCCACACCTTAGCTCCTCAAACATAGCGTATCATTTCTAATGTTTTATTGTACATTTTGGATTGGAACGCGTGGGCACACAGGGCTCGCGTTAGTCTAGGATTAAATGAATACGCACACAGCATTATCTATGTACGTTAAAAGCTCTGTCCAGCGGCAGCGCGAGCGTGCCCTGATCTCATCTTCAGAGTAGATTCTCTCCTCGGTCCGGATGCGCGGTCGGAACCTTTCAAAGAGGGGCAGGTCCCGGTGGAGTCAGTGCTTGTGGTAAGACTTCTTTGAAGACGCCATCTTCAGGTGTATTGTCATGTCTGGGTCTGCCAGACTTGGTTGATTCAGAAGGGATCCGTATTCTACAGCGAGGATCAGGACGCGGGTCCTTCTCTCCCTAGGCCCCCCTATGCCAGACCTATGTTAATGGCCAGGGTAATGTGAGCGGGGCACTCATGGGCTTTGAAAGCTGCAGAATGGCTTGAGTGTCACAGGGAGCCTGTGCAGCTGTTTTGAGGGCAATGAAGCAGGTAATTGTCTTAAGTTGAGCCTGGCTGCTTGATGTTGTTTCCTTTGAAGTTTCTGGATCTCTTTCTTAGGAGTCCCAGCAGAAAATTTGTGGCCGAAGGTGGTCAGAGGTGGCTCAGAACTCCCCCAAGTATTACGAGTGTAGGCTGCTCACTGTTGTAGCGCGCTGGTGCAGGTAGGGGTGGCGGCCTAGCGTAGCGCGCATCAGGGACACACATGCGACTACTTGTGCTGGTCTCGGCCGTAGGTCACGTGCGACCTCATCCCATTTATTTTATACCCTCAGACCGAGCCCGGTCATGAGGGGAGCTTGCCAGATACATTGTTGTAGACTGGCCGGATGGCTCTCTCCATCCCTCCTTTATTTTAGATAGAAACTATTTAAACGGATAACGAAGAATAAGGAAGGAAAGAAAGAGCAAGAGGGAAAGGAACGATGCACAGCAACTTCAGAGAGAGAAACAATGTCTGTGGTTACCAGCATGGTGCCTGCTGGTGCGGAAATCGTTCAACACATAAAGTCTCTCAGTCTTTGGCTGGGCACAGGATTTGGTCGTAGCAGATATCTCTGGCTTCGGTGCTTTTCCTTTCCGAAGCGACATGATGTGTTCTCAGAACTCACCACAGAGGAGATTCTTGCGACATTTGTTCACCTTGACTGCTTCTAGGGATGCTGGACTCTGGCGGCAACACTGAGGGTGCTGGACTTTGGTCTTCATCAGGAGTGGTTGTCACGTGCACTTCTTCGGGCTCTTCATCTTCCTCCTGAGACGAGCCCTCGAGGGCTGGATTGCCGGTCAGTTCTTTGAACCAGGACACATTCCTCACCACTGTGTGTCTGCCGCGTTGTGCCGTGATCATGGTGACATCCACTCAAGTTACAGACCACACCTCGGGCTCATAGGGCGTTCGAAACTTCCAGCCCAGGTGCCGGTCTTTGAGAACCACCTTGGATCCAACTTGCAGTGTTGAGACTCGCGCTCTGCGGCTCTCTGTCGCCTTCTCGTTGGTCGTCCGCCGCTTCTGCTGGGTCCTTTTGACATCTAGGCAAGGTGGCGCCCATCCGGGGTCCCCTGGGATCAGGTCCCTGGGCGACCGCTTGAGCAGGAGCGAGGCTGGGGCACACCCGGTCGTCGAGTGGGGTGTTTGCTGGTACGCCAGTAAGAATTGATGCAGGCATACTTCCGGGTCTTGCTGCTGATCCACTCCGTGCCTGAGGGCCCTGTTGAGCGTCCTCATGAATCGTTCCACCTCGCCTTTGGCCTGAGGCCACTGAGGGGTGATTCGCCGATGTCTGATCGCTCTTCGCGCCAGGAAGTCATGGAAGTCTTGACCCTGGAAGGCAGGGCCATTGTCGGATTTGACTTTTTCTGGAAATCCGAACATGGCAAACGTCTTCTCCAAGGCTGGTTGGACGTGGATGAACGCCGTGGACGGTACAAGCTCGACCACCGGGAATTTCGAAAAAGAGTCCAGGACCACCATGGTGTGCCACCCATCTGGAAAGCTCCCAAAGTCGATACTAATCTTTGTCCAGGGTGTGAGGCAGGTTCTTCTGTCAGCACCGGCTCCGGAGCGGGGTCGACCCCGGTGATGGTGCATGGGTGACAGTGCTTGACCTCTTCGTCCACCATCTCGTCCATGTTGGGGAACCACACCTTCGTGCGCAACCTTGCCTTTGTGTTGGCAGTCCCCTGATGGCCGTGATGGGCGAGCGTGACCATCCGCTGACACAGGCTTTTTGGAACGATGATTCGTTGCCCTCTTAGTACCAGTCCCGACCCACTGACGCTTAGTTTGTGCCGTACTCTCCAGAGTTGGCGTCGGGAATTCTGTTCTTCTGCTGTGAGCAGGGTGGTTCCGTCGAGGAACCGATGCCACTGCCCTTTCTCCAAGGCCTCCTTTACCCTTCCCAGGGTGTCATTTGCATCAGTGGCATTCTGGAGATCTTCCTTTGTCACGGCCACGGGGCAGGCATTGGCCTCGACCATGTTGATGAACGCCTCTGTGTTGTCTGCATCTTCCGGCGTCATTTCGCCATCTTTTCGGGTGGGGTGCCTGGATAGGAAGTCAGCGGGGTTGTCCACCCCTGGTCTGTAGAGCAGTTGGAACGAGTACGCCTGGAGCTGGATCGCCCACCTGTCAATTCTTGGGGGTGCGAGGTGTGATGACCTGTGAAACAATGGCAGGAGAGGTTTGTGGTCCGTTATCACCCGGAATGGATGAAAACAGATGGACAAGTGGAAGTGTTGGCACGCCCACCTTACTGCTAGTGCCTCACGCTCTATTTGTGCATAGCGTGTTTCCGTCGGGGATAGCGTCCGACTGGCGTAGGCGACGGGGACACAGACTCCTTTAGTGTCCTCTTGCAGAAGGACTGCTCCGAGCCCTACTGGGCTAGCGTCTACCACGAGCTCCGTCTTCCTCTTGGGGTGAAAGTATGCCATGGTTGTCTGATCCAGAAGGGCCTTCTTGATGTTTTGGAACGCCGATTCTTCTCTGAGCCCCCATTCCCAGGGTACGCCAGTCTTTGTCAGCTGACGTAGAGACTCCGAGATCGTGGCCAAGTTTGAGATAAACCTCCCGCAGTATGTCACCATCCTGAGGAAGCTCCTGATTTCTGTGGGATTCTGCGGAACTGGGGCGCTCCTGATGGCCTCGGCTTTGCGTGGATCAACGCGGAGTCCGTCTCACGAAAAGACATATCCGAAAAAGTCTATTGATCCTTGGTAGAAAGCACGTTTCTTTTTATGTAAGGTGAGCCCGCACTCTGCCAGTCTTTGTAGGGTCGCTCTCAGCCAGACGCGATGTCCCTCCAAGCTCTGTGAGTATATTAAGATGTCATCACTCAAATTTATCACTCCGACCAGGCCTGAGAAGGCTTCCTTGATGGCGTTTTGAAACACCTCTGCGGCGGAGGACACACCAAAGCTGAGCCAGGTATACCTTCAGGGACCAACGTGTGTGGAAAACGTGGTTATGTAGCGGCTTTCTGGTGCCAACTCCAACTGCTGATACCCGGAGTTCAAGTCCAGTTTGGAGAACCATTGTGCCCCGTTGAGGTCAGCCACGATGTCGTCCATCGTCGGTGTCACGTGTCTCTCCCTCCGGATAGCCTGGTTGGGCAGTCTCATATCGACACATAGTCGAATGGCGCCAGGTTGTTTCAGCTTTGGTGCGACTACCACTGGCGACACCCATGGGGTGGGCCCGACACTTTTTCAATGACCCCTAGGTCCTCAAGATCCTGTAGCTCTTTTTCCACCAGGGGGCGGAGATGAAAAGGAATTCGCCGGTGCCTGAGTGCTCTCGGCTGAATCGCTTTGTCGATGTGCAATTTCACTTGAGTTCCCTTCAGTTTGCCCAAACCTTGGAAGAGCTGTGGGAACTCACTCAGGATGTCCTCCGCATGGGTGTCATGAACCTGCTTGGTGAAGAACACCAACTCTAGGTCTTCCGCTGTGTGACATCCCAGCAACGTTCCCTTCTTCCCGTCGGTCACATGGAACTTGGTCTTCACGGAGTGTTCCGAGCTTGAGACCTCGACTTCCATTACACCTCTGAGCGGTATGGGTTCCGTACCTCCGTAGGTGTAGATTTTGGCCAAACTAGGTGCAAGGTGTGGTTTGGGCGATAGTCTTTCATATTGGTCTGAGTCCATCACATTCACAGACGCACCCGTGTCTATAAATGCATGCACGGAGGTCCCGTTGACTTGTACGCAGCACATCGGAGGAGGATGCTCCTTGCGGCCGGGCCTCCCTGCGAACGAGATGGCGAAGGTGTCGTCATCATCCTCATAGTAAGCGGTGGCACCTTGTGCTTGCGGTGTTCCTGTGGTGTCACTCTCCTCTAGCGTTAGGTGTCGAAGGGTTGTTGGGCGTCCTCTGGATGCACCTCCTCGGGGGCGTCCTCCCCCGCTACGGCATACGCTGGCATAGTGGTTGGCCTTGCCGCATTTTGAGCAGGTCTGTCCTCTTGCTGGGCATCGATCTTGTGCCCTGTGGTCGAACCCGCAGTGTCCACACTTGCCACTTGGCCTGCCCCCGGTGGCACACCCTTGTCCAGGCCCTTGTCGCCTTTGCACAACATCCACCGTCTCTTCTTTGACGTGTACTATTTTCTGCGCTGGGGCGGTCGGGGTATTTCGAACTCGGACGGCCTCCATCTCTTCCGCCCGTTTGTCGGATAGTTCGTGGGAGCGGGCTAGGATGAGGATCTCATCCAGGGTAATTCCAGGTTGTCAAAGCATCTGGCACTACAGTGCGACGGATTTGCATCCCTGAATAATCTGCGCCCTGATTTCTTCCGTCTGGTCAATGTTCGTGAACGTGCGCGCTAATTTCCTGAGCCGGGCGTAGAACATGTCCACTGTTTCAACCCCGGTTTGCCGGGCCTGGCGCAGCTTGAATCGCTCGTAATTTGGGTTCATTTGCGGGTCGAAGTATCTATCGAGTGCCGCAATGGCTGCGTCATACTCATGGGCCGCCCCTGTGTTAGGCAACGTCTCGAAAAGCTCGTACAGTTCGTCGCCCCCAAAATGCATTAACAGGGAACGTTTTACCGTCCCATCTGTCTCTCTGGTCCCTGTAAAGTAGTGGTTCAGGCGACCTACCCAGAGCTTCCATCTGGGTGCGGCTGTGGCGGGGTCAGCGAGCTGGCTGAACGCTGGTATTGGCGTTATTGACGCATGTGAGTTTGGTGCTGTAGGCGCTTGTGCCTGCTGTTGTGGTGGCGGTGGGTCTCCCATGACGCGCAGCCGCTGGTCCCTTTATGCGGCAGGTGCGACGGTATGTGCAGTGCGTGGAGTATCGACGCGACCCTATCCCCTGGAAGGGTGAACCGGCTCACTTCTGGTGTCCGATAATTACACCTCCAGGACCTTGTGGCACACCACCCTTGGGCCTTATGACTGACCTGCTGGCTGTTGGGGTTGGGCCTCTTGCCGGTATTGCTCTGTCGAGGTGCGTGGTATGGGCGCCTGGCATAGGCTGCTGGTGGCTGTCTGTAGGCACTGGGCTCAGGCTACAGGTAGTTATCTCCCCACATGGCCACAGCTACTGGTGGGTGTCTTTACTGCAGTTCAAATCTCTCATTGAACGTTTATTGTCTTTATTTCTTTTTTTGTTTTGTTTGCAGGACAGACCCAGCCTTGCTTACTTGTTCCTCTTCACGTTGTCGGCAGGGCGAGGTCAGCGTCTGTTCCAGGCTCCTGGAGTCGATCAGGAGAGGGGCCTCGTTGCAGGCCTCAGGCTCCGCCTCCGCGCGTCGTGTGTGGGCCGGGTCCCCGGGCTTAGCAGCACGCGTTGTGGAGCTCTTCCGCTCTGACCCAGGGCACAGCACTGCACAGCCTCCGGCGGTACAGCTTGCCGTCGCTTGCTGTAGTGCACCTCAGCAGCGAGTGTAAGCGAGGCAGGCGGGGCTGATGTGCGTGCCGTCGCACTGAACCTCTGGCGGCCGTTGGAACCAGACACAGTCCGCCGGACCAACGTTGCAGCGGAACGGGGAAGCCGCGAGGGTCTACACTCCCCTCATCGCCAGTGTAGCGCGCTGGTGCAGGTAGGGGTGGCGGCCTAGCATAGCGCGCATCAGGGACACACATGCGACTACTTGTGCTGGTCTCGGACGTAGGTCACGTGCGACCTCAGCCTATTTATTTTATACCCTTGGACCGAGCCCGGTCACGAGGGGTGCCTGCAAGATACATTGTTGTAGACTGGCGGATTGCTCTCTACAGCTGTGGTAGCGCTGAGTACCAGAACTTCAGGCTTCATTCCACTCAAACAAAAGCAACTTTCCCTTATCCGATGGTGTACATGCGCCATTAAACCTTGTTTTCGAGTTCTTTTCGGATGTTTCTTAATTGAAACTGAATATTTTCTCTTTACATTTGAAGGTCACAAAAAGAATATTGAGTGAGCTCTAAGGAAGCAGCCAAAGTTTCACAACAAATGATACAAAGATCTGAGAGGCAACAAAGATAATCTATAGCTCAATAAAGGCACAATTGCCCAACAAAGCAGATGAAGCGAGAGGTATTTGATAATTATGTTCTTTATTTCATGTTCCGTGAAGAACTGTACATACAGCCAACGCGTTTCGCCCATATCTGGGCTTCTTCAGGGCATCCAAGAAGACAAGCTACTCGGTTTCAGGGCTGTTCCCAGTGCGTTTCTCCTCTTAGAGACCAAAAAGCTGTATTTAAAAAAGAGATGTTCCGTACACAAGAGTTTTAATGGTAGTTGACGCTGAAAGTCTTAGATGAAGAGCTGTGTAAGGATTCTATATGCATAAAAGTGGTAGAGAGCTGTAATCAGCCATTCGTTACACCAAAACCGTGTCAGGTTCCGGCATCGGTACATCGAGGGATTCCATTGGTCAGCGTCTGTGACATGCATATAGAATCCTTATACAGCTCTTCATCTAAGACTTTCAGCGTGAACTACCATTAAAACTCTCGTGTACAGAACATCTCTTTTTTAAATACAGCTTTTTGGTCTCTAAGAGGAGAAATGCACTGGGAACAGCCCTGAAACCGAGAAGCTTGTCTTTGGCTTTACATTAAATGAAGGAAAACACAGCTCCCTTTTTACTGCTACTTGAAGAGGTGCATCTAAAGTGGTTTAGCCAATGAATGCAATACCAGATGATGCTGGGATAACTCACCTTACACTAAATTACTAGGACCTAAAATGTAGATCTTTAAAGCATATATTTATTGATTTTTAGTACCAGAAATCACATGCAGCAATAACAATACTTGTCAATATCAATCTCAACGTCACATATTTGGTGAGGATTCCGAGGAGTTAGAGGCTGTGACTGTGAGTAACTTGAACATTGACTAAACAAACAATATTACAAAGTGTTGAGGATGCCCGGATGTACATAGTGTGTTCTACTTGATTCTGTTTCAAATCTCTTTGCGCTCAGACCCTTCTCACTTGGCGCTTGGTGCATCCCCTCCATTTCCTCGTTTCCCAAGGAGTGAAGTCTGAATGTAGCTTTCTTGACCTCGTGTTGCTGATCTCCAGATGATGACCCTCATGGTCCTCGAGTCTTCCAGGGTATGGTGCTGGATGGCAAAGACTCGCCGATGAGTTGAGGTTCAAGTTGTAGCCATCAGAGCCCAAAGCACTAAGGAGGGCAAGTGGCTACCGGAGGAAGTGCCCTTACATGGGACAGACTTCTGTTGCTGTTTCCTGTAGGCATCTGCTTAGATGAACCCCATACAGCTGGTCACACATTAGGGCCCCTGGCAGGAGCAGTCAGTAGCGTGAGCTATGAGAGGTGGGGGCTAAAATGGCTGAGAGGTGGGTACACAGTTTACTGTGGCAGGTAATACTTATTGACGAATCTGCCCTCTGCCACTTCTGATTGAGCACCTAGTCACACCTGCACCTTCCATGCTTTGGGAAATGAGGGAAGAGAGGGGGAATGTTCCAAGCGGCAAATGAGGAGGAGGGGAGTACAGGTAGAATAGCGACAGAACCCATAAAAAGACTATGAATGTCTGGGCATCAACAACCCTGTCTAGTCTAACTCCCCATAGGCCAGCTGTCTGTAATAAAACAACCTGTCCTAAAGCGTGCTGTAGGCTGGGTATATCATAATATGATCCATGTATTAAGCGTTCCCAAAAGTCCTGTGTTCTAGGGTTGAATATGTGAAGTCCCAGCCTACGGTCTCAAACACTTTCCAAGTAAAGCAATGCCATCGAAGATGTCTGCTCTCATTCCGGGAAGCTAGGCATTATACGGAATAATTCCTCAAGCTAAGAGACGTGCTTCTGTTGGGTACACAGCTGCTCTGGCCAGGTCTGGCCAGATCTGGAAGAACAGTTAAGAACCTAGACATTAGCATTCTACCCCAAATTTAGTATTCAGTATTCAACATTGAGAGCTGCTGTGGTTGTGAATTTTCATCTAGCGCCTCTTGGTCGGACTTCACACTATGACCAATGTCTCTCCAATGGTCGGGTGAAGGCCTAGCACCAGTCTGGCGTTATCATATCAATCTAGTAGGTGCGGGGGTAAGTAAACCCTCGTACGTTGCATAGAATTCTTCACAGCTACCATCCGTACCCAAGGTCTTCGACATATTCTGTGATCAAACAGCATTTCTGATATCTGTGGATGTGAGAGGGCTTGCCCTGCTCCCATGAGACAATGCAGTGGCATAGCTAAGGGGGGCAGTCCACCCCGGGCGGCACTTTTTTGGGGTGGAGGCGAGCGCAAGGTAAGTTTTCTCTCCCTCGTCGTCGTCTGTCGCCTCCCCCCGCCCATTGTCATATGTCGCCACCCCCCACTCTTACCTGCACAGTCATCACTGGGCGACACACTCAGGGGGCGGCAAAAGCTCTAGCTACGCCACTGAGACAATGGTGGATGTTCTGCATTTAGCAAGTTCCCAGAGTCTGGTGTGGGCGAAGGGTACGATTGAGAATAATAATCTATAAAGATCTCATTGCCTTCTTTTTGAACATATTAAATTTCAACATCATGCCCGAATAATGCAGCCACCCCCTTTCCTGTCTGACCAAATGGGCCAGCATATTGCCCGTTTATCACCCATTTCTTCAAACCTAGCTTTGTACTCATAGCAGTCCATGCAATGCAGCCTCCCCCAGCTAAGTGGGCGTGCTTCTCTCTGTCAGCTAGTAAGGCAGCACCGTCATTCCTCTCTCTTGTTTTCATATTTTATTCTCCACGTCTGTCAGCTCCTGTTCTATCCACTTCAGTACAGTAATGGTCGAGTCCCACACACCATTCCTATGCAAGTGTCCCTTAGTACGACTTTAAAGTCTTCCCACATTGCTAGAAAGTTATGTTATGTTATTTGGTTTTATAACGCACGTGATTACCCCGAAGAGTGTCCTGGTGCTGGAAGGGAAAACAGGAAGAGGGATTGAATAGGCTCAGGAAAGCAGGGTTTTCACTTTTTTCTAAATCCCAAATAGTTTTGTGTGGCTTTGCAATTCAAAAGTAGAGAGTTCCAAAATGTAGCTGCCAAGTGTGAGGACACTCTCCCGCCTATTCTGGCCATCTCGATGGTCAGCATAACAACAGCTTGGAAACTAAGAGAATAGTGTGAGAGGGGAGTCAGGCCTTGAGCATTCCGTTTAGACGAATGGGACCTTTATTGTAGATGGCTTCATGAGTGAGGCATAGAGCCTTGAAGGAGGATTGCTTCCTGATCTGAAGCCGATGAAGCTCTCTTAAATGAGATGAATAGAAGGAGATTAAGAATAAGATGGGCTGCAGGGTTTGGGATCACCTGTAATCTGTGGAAAAGGTATTCAGCCAGACCAAGATACTGTACATTTCCATAATAGAGACAGGATGGGATCAATGAATGTAGATGTTTTCCTGGCATCAGTGGGTTGAAGCATCTGAAGGATGGAAAAACAAGTGCCAGTGAGTGAGTTTAGAGAAAGAATGATCATGATCAAACCGGGTACCCAGACTTTTGGCAAAAGAGCTACTTGAGGGGAGAGTACTGAGTTCTGCAGCCACCAGGAGATGGACTATTGGCCAACGAGTAGAACCTCAGTCTTACCACTGTTTAGTTTCAAACAATTCTTCTGCAACCAGCTGGCCACTGCCTGCATACAGGAGCATGCGTTAGTTTATGTTTGGCTGAAGTAGTTGGAAAATAAAAGATAACTTGTGTATCACCTGCATATGACACCACTTCGAAGCCAAAGGACTGAACAAGGAAAGAAAGCAGGTGAATGTAAACACTGAAAAGGGTAGAACTAAGTGTCGACCTCTGAGGGACACCAAAAGAAGTTTGTAGGTCTAGTTTAGTAAAAGGGGGAGGAATAACTGACTGACAGCAGGCAGACAGGAAAGAGCCAATCCAGCTAAGGCCATGTTTACAGACCCCAATGTTGAACAGACTGCGCAGAACAGAGAGTAACATGGAAGGCAGTATTGAATGCTGCAAAGAGATCCCATAAAATCAAAGTGGCATTTTGGCCTCAATCAAGAAGCACTTGAAGAGTATCGGAGGCTGCTACAAGCGGAGATTCTGTACTGTGCAGATGTTGGAAACCCAATTTAGGTGGGTTGAGTAGAGAGTTGTTTGGCAGAAAGGGCAAAAGTTGCTAATTGATGTTTTTTTCTCCCAAACATTTGTCTGGAAATGGCAAGAGAGATGGGACCATTGACCCCTTATTTCCGAAAAAGTAGTCTGTAATTACATCTATGTTCGCGCCCCTGAATTCCAAATCTAGGAGGTCCTGTGGCTACAATTTCCTTGTCAATACACTAGCAGGTTTCCGATCCCAAGTCAAGGAGAGAAATAACAAGGAGTGATCCGACAACGTTTTTCCTAGATATTCTGCATTAAAGGTCACACCAGCAATATGCTCTGATATAAGAAACATGTCCAATCTAGTGACTAAATCATATATAATAAGGAGTAATATGAATATTTCCCATCATAGAGGTTTTTATTTTGTGGACTTGAGGTAATTCAACATGCCTCAATTTTCTATTCACCTTAATGTGATTATTTAAGTATAAACTTCACATGACCCACAATTTTAAGTCAAGAGGATGACAAGTATACATATGCCACTGAAAAGATACTTTCTGTGATGACCTTTGGACAACTCTGCATAGTTTAGTAAAATACACTACATGCATTCCTAAGATGGGCATAGTGCCTACAACCTTAGAGCCACGCTTCAGCACCCACATCTAAGTGGGACATTCACACCTTATAAATGTCTTTGTTACATACAATTTGTGAGTACCGCTGTATTGCAACTATTTAACGAGCACGTGGCCAGATATCCTCTGGTGGACAATTTGTCAACACCAGCTTTATCCTTTCTCACAGATGTTTTTGGAGCACAATTTCACTTTAAGCCACAACCTACTTTCAATTATAGCTCTTTAGCCCACATCAGGTGTGTTCAGCCTTTACCTTGTTTAACTTTGAGCACTACTTCCACCCCAAACTTTATCAATTCATAAACAGTGCACCATATAACTTTCAACATGCACTACTACAATAGCCTCCAAGACCTACCCTACTTCCAGGCAAAGGATCCCTATGTCTGCACTTAGTCGCTCTATGGTGTAAATGACTATATTGTTTATCAGTGATGTGAGGTCATAAGCAATGCATGGCAGGGACACAAATTAAAGTTCACAGTGAACTATAACTAGGGAATTTCAGTGTTTTTTTAATGTTAGCTGAGTTGAAAGAACTTTTGTTTTGGGAAGTTTCATGAAGATTCGTCAAGTGACATCAAAGTTATTAGCAAAACAAAAAACTCTTCTTCTGGAAACTGGGACCTTATGTATAACTGCACAGCAGCAGCCACCACTGTGCAATGTATCGGCCTTCCAATATGGCCTCTCATGGGAGGTTGGCCGCAGGGCATGGCCAGAGGTCAGGCCCTGTGGGCCGGGCCCCCCCACTGTGCACAGTCAAAGGTTGTGCTCAGCGTGGGAGTTGGGTGAATATGATAAAAAAAAAGTAGAAGAGGACTGAAAAAAACAAAGGTTAAAGAAACGTTATAGTTGGGTATAGTAATGAAATTTATGCTACATTAAAAAAACTCAAACATTCACTGAAAAAGGGTAAAATGATGTTAGTTAGGGCAGGGAATAAGGGGGCATATTAGCAAGACCCACGTTAAAATTATCGCCGTTTTAGCGGCAGGAAACTGCCGCTAAAACGGCGATAATTGGCTTGCTAATAAGCGTTATAGAATTCAATAGAAGCCCAGGTTAGATGTCCTGCACATCTAACCTGGGCTTCTATTGAATTCCATAACGCATATTAGCAAGTCCATTATCGCCGTTTTAGCGGCAGTTTCCTGCCGCTAAAACGGCGATAATTTTAACGTGGGTCTTGCTAATATGCCCCAAGATTTTAGCTTATGTTTAAAAAAGAAATTCACTAAGAAAAGCCAAAGGATGAAGCGGTGTTATGATTAGGTCTGTAATAATATGAAAACTAAGGTTTAAAAAAAAAACAACACTGAAATTCAGCAGTTACACTTTACTGAGCTAATTTTAACTTGCGCCTCCAATGTGCACTGCTTGTGACCTCACACATTGCATCACGCATAACATGTTAAAGGACATCATTGATGGGGCGAGCAGAAAGCCCACCAGGCACCAGGGAATTCGAAACGGTGCTGGAAAAATGGGGGAGAAGCACCCTGGCATTTGGCCATGCCCCTGCTCTCAAAAGGGGCAATAGTCTTTCTGCCCCCCTGCTGGGTGCTAGACAAGACATGTTCCCCAATTGCGGGTTTGCACCTAATCCGCTCCTTCATGGGTAGAAAGCCCAATAGACACCAGGGAAAAAAATATCTATAGAAGAAGAGATTGGGGGCTCCCCGTCCAGATTTTGGGCAGCGCCCCCACATGAGAACCAGTCAAACTTCTTACTTCCACAGCCCCCTCCTCCATTGTTTGAGGTTTTACTACAATTCTACCATTGAGGGGCGGGGCAAATATCCCAATAGACACCAGGGAAAAAATATCTATAGAAGAAGAGATTGGGGGCTCCCCGTCCAGATTTTGGGCAGCGCCCCACATGAGAACCAGTCAAACTTCTTACTTCCACAGCCCCCTCCTCCATTGTTTGAGGTTTTACTACAATTCTACCATTGAGGGCGGGGCAAATATCCCAATAGACACCAGGAAAAAATATCTATAGAAGAAGAGATTGGGGGCTCCCCGTCCAGATTTTGGGCAGCGCCCCACATGAGAACCAGTCAAACTTCTTACTTCCACAGCCCCCCTCCTCCATTGTTTGAGGTTTTACTACAATTCTACCATTGAGGGGGCGGGGCAAATATCCCAATAGACACCAGGGAAAAAATATCTATAGAAGAAGAGATTGGGGGCTCCCCGTCCAGATTTTGGGCAGCGCCCCACATGAGAACCAGCCAAACTTCTTACTTCCACAGCCCCCTCCTCCATTGTTTGAGGTTTTACTACAATTCTACCATTGAGGGGGCGGGGCAAATATCCCAATAGACACCAGGGAAAAAAATATCTATAGAAGAAGAGATTGGGGGCTCCCCGTCCAGATTTTGGGCAGCGCCCCCACATGAGAACCAGTCAAACTTCTTACTTCCACAGCCCCCCTCCTCCATTGTTTGAGGTTTTACTACAATTCTACCATTGAGGGGGCGGGGCAAATATCCCAATAGACACCAGGAATATACTTTTTCTACTTTAGCAAAAAAAGGAATATAAGGTGTGGGTGGGTCAATTCCCCACCCCGTAGCTCAACAGTCTTTCAGCCTGGGGTGCAGAGCACCCCCATCCCCATGGTAAAGCAACAGGAAATTCGGATTGTTTAGGCGTACTTTTGATATATGGACTGTCAGAGCGGCAGTGAATTCAACTGCACCCGATGAAACCTACTAAGCCCATACATTTCTAAAAACTAGGCACCCAGGGGAGTCCCGGGTGGTTTGAGTTGCATGGATCCCACAACGTTTTCTTACCCGAGCTGCTGCTGTGTACAAATAACGAATACTCCTATAGTCAGTATTTTGTGCACATTTCAGAAATACATAGGTTTCCTTCATACACATTTTTATTCTTCGTTAGCTTTTACCATATGAATTGCTGCATGGTCGACACATGATAAAAATTCATTATTAAAAGCTGCAGCTGAATTGCTGGTCCTGGATTCGCGCATTTTTGCAAAACCTATAAACTCTACATATCCTTACAACCAGAAGGGTCTGATGGAAGTAACGATATATTGTTCTTCTAAAACGGTCATTATTACAAAAAATTCTAGATGAAAACATTGTCACCAATGGTTACTTTTTCCTACTCATTTTCATTATGTTTTTATTTCAACAATTAGTTTCCTTGGGAATACCTTGAAAGATCTACACAAATGATGCCCTGACTGTATTTAAAAATGTATCGACTTTTCAGAAATGTACACCTTTCCAGCATCACCCATGGGTTTCACACATGTTTCCATCACAAAGTGAAAGTAGGTTGAAACCACAAAAATTCTGAAAAATGGACTACCTCTTTGAAAAATTCAAAAACTGTGGTAAAAAATGTTTTTGATACAACTATGATGGTTCCTGGAATATGGGAAGATGGTGATCCTACCACAGCAAACCTTTTGTGATGCCATATTTAGAAAAATAAATATGCCTGCCTACAGAGCATTTTTTCCCATTTTTCTAAAAAAAGAAATAGCTATAGTTTGGCTATTTTCTCAGTTTTCTCCAGGGGAATCTACAAACCCTGGGTATCTTTAGAATCAACAGGATGTTAGAGAAAAAGGACCCAAATTTGGTGTGGATACCTTTTGTGGAAAAAAAACTGATGAAGGTTTAAATGTGAGCTACTCCAAATATCCCAAAAAGGGCTTTACACCAGGAGAGGAAGACCTGGCATTCATTGGGTTAAGCATTTTTACCCACCTATTTGCTGTGTGGAGTTATTTCTGTCTTCTTTGCTGGGCTGCCTATCCTATGAACATGAACTGTGGGATTCACATCACCTACTCTACGTCTGTTAGCGTATGCTGAGCAGGATTATGTTGCCATCTTCTGGTACTTCTCAATATTGCACTGTCAATTCGATCTTCTGGTACTTCTCAGTATTGTACTGTCAATTCGAGTTTCATGGAATTGCTAGTGTTAATGTGGTTTTTTGCCTGGCTTTTTTTTTTTTTTAATTTGATCTCACTTGCTTCAACAAGGATATTACAAAATTACACCGTTTGGTAAACAGCTAATCTGCTACTTCACTTTTGCTTGTTACGTGAATGTCGTTATATCCTTGTTTTTTTTCAATTTTAATTTCTTCTCTCTGTGTGTTACAGTGATGTTCATAAACAAGAGATGGATTTCTGTGTTGTGTCTCGGTGCGAGTGCCTGACCAGAACATAATAACAAGGGGCCCTGTTGTTTGACCTTGTCTGCTGTTCAGACTAAATCCCAGGAAAGAACAGAACGAGAAAACAACTGTAGGTTCTGTGTGAAAATATAATGTGGCACAAAAGCAAACATGATTATGTAGTAACACGTGCAAAGCTAATGCGGCCTGTGTCGCGCACAGTCAGGCTAACATAGGGAAAACTACAATAAGCTGTGTAGGGAACACATGACAGTGTGTAGCTCCTTAGTAGACACACCTTTGCTGGTGGACTAAGGAGCTCTGAGTGTCAAGCTAAGGGTCTTGCCATCTTCGCAGTGGGCAAAATAATGCATCCTGGGATATCGAGATGCCACACTTCCCAGGATGTGGCCATAAGGAGGGAGTGAACCTGGTAGCATATTGGCTACCAACCACATCCTACCCTGAGGGCATTTTCTGACGATAAATAGGGCACCCCTGGCACCCAGAAATCAGATCTGGACCGACATGGAAGAAAAACTGCCATGCTGCACCAAGGGACCAGCATAGAAAGGCTGCACCGACGAGGACTGCACCTGCTGCACCTGTAGGCTACCGAAGAGAGGGACTGTGACTGCTGTTTCCTGCTCAAGGAGAAGCTGTCTGCAGAGCCAGGCAAGTCACGAGAACTCCAAAGGCTAGCTAACTGGCCTCCTGTTCTCAGAACAGAGACACAACAGCTGAAAAAGCGTGCTGGGGCAACTTGGTAGCCCAAGGTCTTCAAGCTGCTACCACCTCAGCCATGCAGCACTGAGTACCAAGACCTGATGCACAGGGTTGCACCTGGGTTCACTGAGCCCGGGAGTGTTATCGGAGGTACGCTGGGACCCTCAGGCAACTGGTAGTCCAGTGGCGACTGGACGTCCAGTGGCGACTGGACTTCGAGCATACCTGAGACGACTTTGTGGGACTTCGATGCTGCAACCAGGATCCCCTCACCATCTTCTTTTGATCGAGGAATCCCTGCAGAAAGACCCCCGTTGACTGTGTTGCATCCACAGCATCCTTAGAGCATCTTCAGCATCCTTCATCCCTTGCATCAGGACCACTCCTATTGCAAAGCAGATAAAGTACCTGGAATTGTAAAAGGACCACTACTCCTGTAAAGGTAATTGTTCTTGAAGACCTTGCTGGTCCCCATGACCTGCCGGAGTTGGTCACCCCAAGTACTTCTAACCAACTGCATTGACACATAACTAAGTTTTCTTTGAAAAAGTTTTTAAGTGTCCAATTTATTGAATTTGCCTAGACTTGTTCGTGGTTTGAGTGAAATTGCATTGATTTATTATTGTTGTAAAATCTATATTTCCGGAACCATCTGGTGGATCTTTTTAGTTCCAGTGACTAAATTCTTATAAAAATACAACCTATTTTTATCAATTAGTGTTGGATTTCATGAGTGTCATGTCGATTTTTTCTTCAATTATTTTGGTGCTGTTTAGATGCTTAACACTTGTTCCTCTGTGTAAAAATTGCTGCTGACGGCCACAGCTACACTCGATTGAGCTGAGGGTTTGACTGATGAAACCCAAGGATCCTAAGGGGTTTGGTAGGTGCATTACATGGTGAGATTCCCCCGCCACACAATATAATACATCCCATTTCCTCACAGTGCCACTGATTCAAAATCAAGGTTTTCCACTAAAACAAAAGACATTCAGAGATTCAGAGGGTTTGCTTCCATTGTGGCAATATTGGACACATGACCAACCACAAGCTTTGCCCAGTTTCTAGGAACTTATGTAAAATATGTCGAAAGAGATCAATCAATCAATCAGGGGTTTGTTAAAGCGCGACTACTCACCCGTAAGGGTCTCAAGGCGCTAAGGGGTGGGGGGGCGTGCAGGTTCCATTCCATCAAGGAGGCGGTCTGTCGAAGAGCCAGGTTTTGAGGTTTCTTGCGAAGATGGGGAGCGATGTTGTCTGTCTGAGGTGGAGCGGAAGGGCGTTCCATGCTTTGGCCGCGAGGAAGGAGAAGGAGCGGCCTCCGATCTGGTCTTTCTGGTGCGGGGGACCACGGCGTAGGAGAGCTGGGCTGATCGTAGGGTCCTTTGGGGTGCGTGGAATTTGAGTTGGCTGTTCAGGTATGCTGGTCCGGTGCCGTGGAGGGCCTTGTGTGCGTGGGTGAGCATCTTGAAGGTGATTCTCGCCTCGACGGGAGCCAGTGGAGTGTGCGCAGGTGCTGGGAGATGTGGCAGTGTTTTGGCAGGTTGAGGACCAGTCTTGCGGCGGCGTTCTGGATGTTCTGTAGCTTGCGGGTGAGGTTTTTGTTTATTCCGGCGTAGAGTGCGTTGCCGTAGTCGAGTCTGCTGGTGACCAGGGCGTGAGTGACGGTCTTTCGGTGTTCGAGGGGATCCATTTGAAGGTCTTACGAAGGAGGCGGAGGGTGTGGAAGCAGGAAGACGAGACAGAGTTGATCTGGCGGTCCATTTTGAGCTCGGAGTCCAGGATGATTCCCAGGTTGCGTGCGTGGTCCGTGGGGGTTGGCGGGTTTCCGAGGGCGGGGGGCCACCAGGTGTCGCTCCAGGAGTCGGGGTTTGGGCCCAAGAGAGGGCATTATGCCAAGTGATACAGGAGTGGAAAAACCTGCGAGAACGTGTGTGAGATCTCCTCTGAAGTGAATGACGTTGTGCTTCAGGTGAAAGAAACCGTGTGTCACATTAATGTGGTGAAGTTTGAACATCCCATAGATGTAGTTTGCTTGAATGGGTAAATGTTCCCAAGATGATGGATTCAGGGGCATGTATTACCTTAGTTTCCGAAACAGATTTCAAAGAAAAGTTTAAACGAAAAGTCATCTTGAAGGATCTAGATGTTTATCCCTGCAGCTATGGTGGCAAACCTATCGGTCTCATATCCTACTTTGATGCCATGCTTGATTGTAGAGGTAATGTGGTCTATGTACCTGTGGTAGATGACACAGTAAGATGCCTTCATTAAAAAACTACTTGGTATATCCTTTGATTGCAATGCAACTTAACAGTTTCTAATTTACAGTGTGTCAGCTTTACTAAGTGAAATTATTAAGGATTTTTTTTGTTAGATATTTCCGAATGACATTGGATGTTTGCATGGATATGTTCATTGTATAAAACTCAAGGGGTCCTCTGTACCAGTTGTGGGAAAGGTTATAGGATTCCCACTCAGTATGAAAGAGGCTGTTAGTAAGGAGTTGGATAGATTGTGTGCTGAGAAGATTATTGAACTTGTTGAGGCTACGTAAAAAGATGGTGCTTGTTGTTGTAGCACGTAAGGCTTGAGGGGAGTTCAGCATTTGTATTGACCTTACAGAGTTGAATAAAAATGTGGTAGCGGACAAGGCTTCCTTGACCAACATTTCAGGGATGGTGTGCATGTTGGCTCGAGCCAAAGTTTTCTCAATGCGTAATCTCACCGCGTTCTATTGTCAAGTCAATTTGGCTGAACATTCAAGACGTCTCACTTCTTTTTGTTATGCCGCTTGGTACATTTTGTTTCTTCTGCATGCCTTGTCAATGACTTGGAACAACAATCTTACCATTTAAGGAAGGTGCTGTGTACATTAAGGAACAAGGCTCTAACTTTGAAAGCTAAAAATGTCTCTTGAGTTATTCAGAATTGAACCATTTTAGTCATTTTATTTCCACCAGGGAAATTCACCCTTAAGATGAGACTATCAAAAACATTTCTGATTTGCCATGTCCCAGTAGAAGGTAAGATGTTGAGACATTTGTGGGCATGCCAAAGTTGTATGCCTGCTTTGTTCTAGACTTTGCTACTAAGACTGTTTGCCATTAGTTCTCTACTTAGAAAAGGTATGGGTTTTGTTTCAAGTGAGAACTGTCTGTGGGAGTTCTGTG
This sequence comes from Calotriton arnoldi, assembly GCA_963921515.1. NCBI lineage: Eukaryota > Metazoa > Chordata > Amphibia > Caudata > Salamandridae > Calotriton > Calotriton arnoldi. Next base: position 2,492,883 of record CAWUFW010001094.1, read on the forward strand.
TAGTCAAGGAGTGTTTGGCCGGAGCTCAGGAGTTGCAAATATTTATTCCTGGAGTATCTTGTCACTTGATCACAGATGCCAGTGAGATGGGCCTTTGTGTGATCTCGAAGCAGAAACGAGATAGGTAGCTTTGGAGTTTGCCTCATGAAGAATGCCGAATGCAATTACTGCACTATTGAAAACGAGGCATTCACTGTATTTTGGGCAATCAGAAAATGAAAGAACTTCCTGCGGGGAGTGCGTTTTTCTATAAACCTTAAACCTCTTCAAGAGATTTTTGCAAGAAAGAGGCTAGATTCACTTTCCTCTTACATTTGTAAGTGGTTTGTAACCCTTCAGGATTGCCAATTTGATGTCAAGTATAATCCTAGTTTCTCCAACAAGGGTGCTGGCAGCTTGTCTAGCTTAGTAGGGAAGGCACAGAAGAGTGTTGATGATTCTGAAGAGTGGTGGAGAGATGAGTCTGTCAAAGTTTGCAGTGTCACGAAGGTTGTGTTACAGAGGGATAGTGGGTGGACGAGTTGAATAAAGAACGGGATTTGGAAGACTAGCTGCGCTTAAGCACAACGATGTGACAAGGGAAAACAGACCAGAGAAAGGAGAGCAGGAGTGGATGATTCTGGAACTAAGAACCCAACAGTTCACAGAAGGTCGGAAGAAGAGTGATGCAGTGAGCCACAACTCCAATACTGGATACAAGGCAGACAGGAAGAAACAGGCAGAGGAGCTGCCATGATGGTTAGTTAGTTGGTTATAACTTTATTTGATTTTCTTTCAATTCATAAAAGTACATAAAAAATGCATCATGCAATGTAAAAAATCGGTATCCTAAATCTCCCAACATTCAACACAATATATACATAACATCCACTTAAAGATAAAAATGCATAGAATAAAAATAGATTATCTCATCAATTAAAAGAACAACTGTCCTGTTAAAACCAGCCGTCTATGATTCAAATTCAGCTGCCATTAACAACTCCTGATAAAAAACAGGCTAAATGATAACATACAGTGGGTGTTTTTAACTTCTGGGAAAGTAAAAGCTGGCCGCACTTGAATAAAATTCTGATTCAACAGAAGGGGTGGGACTAAATTGTGGCGCAGCCATTTAAATCTACGACATATCATACCAATATGGAAAGTATCAGGGAGGGACACATGAATGCAAGAGCAAGGAGGGAGATGCGAGACTGTACACCAAGCCCCTCTAGGTAACAAAAGCTGAAAAATCTTGCTATACCTCAAGTAAGTCAGGAGCTTCCTATGATATGAAGACATTTCCCACAGTGGATAAGGTTCAATACCCTGCACTGTCTTGATCATAATGAATTGTCAGAGGGAAAGCTTATGAAGGGCTAAGGCGTCCCGTTCTGAAGCAGCCCTTTAAAAAAAAAAACTGTTTTATACGGGAATGTCCCTCTTGACTATCCCTTCAGGATTGGAAAACAGCCCAAAGACTTAAAAGCAAGCTTGATATAGGCTGGCCAACACATACTCATTGCTCCATCCAATAACATACAGTCGTGTATCATGAGCCTATTAAGTGAGAGATCTTCTTTCAACCAAACTGACAGCCAGAAGATCAGGGGATAAAGGGCAATCCAGGCTGTTATGTAACCAATGCCTACTTCCTCATGCAACATTTCTGAGGCGATGCTTGCAGGAACTTTGAGGAGGCCCCTAAGAAAATAGATTTCGACCACCTGTAGCTGGGGACACGATACATAAACGTAAATCTCACAGCCATAACTGATCAGTGACACACATTTAGCCTTATAGACCTTTAACATCACCTCTACATTAGTTTGGCCCAAGCATCTAGCTAAAAGGGCAACCCCCGCAGTGGCCGATTTAAGTTTCAGCAAGTTTTTCTTCATCAGTGGTTGCCAAAAAATCCTGGAGTCTAAATGAATCCCCAGGTAAGAAAAGTGCTCTACCCGAGAGATGCAATAACCCTTTAACACAAAGCATTTTGACCCAGTATTCCTAGGTCCCTCCACCATCACATGGGATTTGAGATGGTTTGTAGAAAGGTCCAGACCTTCCATATACCCTACATACATCTCTATCAATCGTTGCAGCCCGTTGCCAGTCCTAGACATAAGGACAGCATCGTCTTCATATAAAAGAACTGGCAAACGGCTAGCACCTACTAATGGGACGTCTAGATCTTGTTCCAACACGGCCGCCTCCAAACCATTAATATACAGAGTGAAGAGAAAGGAGGACAAAATACACCACTGGAGAACCCCTCCCTTCAATTCCAGGGACGATGTGCACTCCCCCTCTGATCCAAATCTAATGTGGCGGAAAGGCCCTCATGGAGGACTTGCAGAAAAGAAAGCAAAGCCGGCCCGACCCCCATGGACCCAAGTACAGCCCACAGCTTAGCTCTGTTGACACGATCGAAGGCTGAACTAAGCTTCATGAAGGCCAAGTGGATCGCCCTCCCCTTGTTCTGGTATACTTGTTTGTCAACTACATAAGGTTAAGGGTCTGATCCACTGCCCCCCCCCCCCCGGCCGGGCCTAAACCCGTACTGAATCTCTGTGAGAATGTTCCCCACACTAGCCCATGATGCCAAGGGGTCCAACAAAACCCTTCCCAGGACCTTAACTTCGCTGTCCACCAGGGACGTAGGACGATAGCAGGTAGGATCAGTCCTGCCCCACTTCTTAAAAACTGGTACTATGATGGCGCTTTCTCAGCTAGTAGCCATCTTCCCTCTAGCGGCCACATTAAAGTGCTGTGTGAGCAAGGTAGTCCATAGATTCACCCCAGACTTGAACAAATACCCCGGAATGCAATCTGGGCCTGGGGCTTCCCCTCAGGAATGGCTCAGATGGCTTTCATAACCTCCATCCAATGAAAGGTCAGGCTCGGCCAACATGGTGCAGGATCACTGCTCTCTCCCAAGTGATAGATAACCCCAAAGTGCTCCCGCCACTCCTGTGGGGGAAAGATCAAGGCCTGAGTACAGAACTGATCCTTGGCAAAGATGGGGTGGCTCACAAGCCACCAAAACTCAGCAGAATCTCTTGTGGCACAGGCTTCCATTAATTTCTCCCATAGTTCTAACTTAAAGAATGTCTTCCTATTGCTAAGCGCCAGCCGATAGCAAGTTCTAGCCTGCTTAAATCCCCTCCCCCCGCCCTGGTCTCTGGGCGTTCTGTGTAAAGCAGACATAAGGGCTCCTGGGCCCTACTACAATCCTTGTCAAACCACCTACAGGGTGATGCAGAGTGAACTGCAGATGGTACGACCAGGGCGGTCTTCATACTCCCAGCTGTATTGTCAAATGCCTTCACAATATTTGAAACAGGAGCCTCTTTATCTAGGCAAGTATTGAAATCCGACCTACGAGTGGACATCAGGGTCCTTAAGAAATCCTCTGGAACCACCTTGGCCCACTTAAGCCTGCGCCCTGGAGAACCCGGACAACTGGTTCTCGATACAGGGCTAGCGTCCTATCCTTGGCACCGCACCAGTTGAAATGTGCCAGAAGAGGACTATGGTCACTCAGGGAATGCATGACGGGTTTAAACTCAATCAGAAGTTAAAAGGCAAGAAGAAACTAATATATAGTGAATAATAGAGGCGGCTGTCCCGTATCCCTTAAAGGTCGGGCTATACATATCATTGCCAGCCTCCTGTCGATTCAAAATGTTCACAAGAGAATTATCTAAATAAAGGGATTTAAACCCATCCCCAGTGGGCGAATGCTCCAGGTGGATCTGATCCCATTCACCACGTCCTCGTCTTCTGAGGTGTCCCCGGATAAAGAAAACTCTCCACACAGGTGTAAGTTAAAATCACCCATCAGGAGAGTTGGAGTAAAACCAAAATACTGAGTGGACGTATTGATAAGAAACTGATTAAGCTCATGAACCACTAGCTGCCCCTCCTCCCCTAGGTGATATATGATAAATATTAACAACAGGCATCCATAGGTGATCAGGAAATGCCAATAGGATACCTGGAACAGCTGGAGTGTGGGAGTCCACAGTTTTTGTTTTACAGTTGATGGGTTGGGATCTACTTGCACAACGAATGAGGGCAAACAGCTTATGGAAAACTAAGGATCCAGTGTCCGCTGATGTCAAGAACTCGCCCCTTCGAGACCCCGCCCACCAGGAAGCCCCTCCCCCAAAGGAACAGCCAGAAAGTAGGAGCAGCAATGTGAGGTCAGGGCATGATGGAGCGCGTGTGCTCAGACCAAAGATGTCAGCGTTCTCTGCAGCTATTCCAGTGTGTGTATTGTATTGTAATTGCATTTATATAGCGCTTACTGCCCCTGACGAGGTGTCGAAGCGCTTTTACAGCCACGAGGGCCTTGGCCAGCCTCACAGACGTGCAATGAAAATGTAACTTTAAGAAAGACGGTGCTCGGTGCAGACATTGTACTACCATGAGCAGAGTGAGTACCGGCACGGATGCGATGTGTCAAAGTCTGTAGCAGAGCAGGAGGGTGAGAAAGGGTGTTAGTGTCCGGAGTAAAACAGGCGCTCACCCCACCTGCCACAGGAAGGAGACAGGTCAACTACACGTCCCAACATGCAAAGTACTGTTAAATGAAAAGACAGTTTCACATGTGACAAGGAGCCACTCGGTTTCGCTTGTCCTATATTTTGCTGAGAAAAAAAAATCAATTCCCCTAAAGCAAGACAAAGGGTTGGCCGTAGCGGGAGTTCTTGCCTGGATAAAAAAATGTTTTTAGAAAGTTCTCACTACAATGGGATAAAGCGTTTGTGGTGAAACTCTAGCTTTCGAGCCAGAAATGATAATATTTATTAAGGGGCATTGTTATTTGAAGAACTCTGCATATTATTAAAACTGGAGGGGATTATTAATTCTCACAGGTAGAGAGGATGGCGCTAAACCTAATAACGTGATAAGTTCAAACCTAATTGACAATTCTAACGGTGCTATAGGTGGGGGGAATAATCCCATAAACCCCCAAACCAGGACAAGGGTCCAAAGCAACTATGATACCAATCCTATGCACACGAAAAACAACTTTATACAGGGTAATGATAATCACTATCCCAAAGGTAAAAAAAACATGAATTCTTCAGCCGTATTTGATTAGACACAACATCAACTGTAACACCAAGTATACGGTTTATGTTCTAGAATGCAAATGTGGCGGCAAGTATGTGGGCAGTACTATCAGACCCCTCAGAGATAGAATCATGGAACACACACGGGCTGTCAAACACCGGGATTCCAGATATCCACTGGCGCTACATGTTTGGGAATGCCCCTTACAGGGCCCACATAAGCAATTCATGTTTTATGGTATAGATGTGATGAGTTTGAGTCCCAGGGGAGGGAACCGGGAACTCAGACTCAGACGCTCTGAGGCACTTTGGATTATGCGTCTCAAAACCTATGAATGCGGTTTTAATAGTGACCGAGAGATGCATTACTTTCTAGGGGACTGAATGTGGAAAGGGTTCTCTGCGCCAATTTTGTATTTATCTGTGGTGTACCTGTCATAATTCCAGCTATAATGCGCTTTTGCAGTGGCAACGCTTTCTGTTGACCATTTATGTGGTAATTATTTGTTTCTAAAGATGGAATCGGGCTATATGTGTTTATCTGGAGTGTATAGCCTATTGCTAATTTCATTGGGTGCTTTGCCTTTCTGCCCTTGTGTGATTATACCTAATAATAATAATACTGTTTAAGTGCTCACTATGTGTGTTGATGTGAGCTGTGCATGTCATGTGGCTCTTCAAATTTTTATACGTTATAGATGAAGGACACAACTTTATATCATGTGCTTAGGGTAACACCGTTTGAAGAGGGTGGTTACTAGTCGACACCATGTTCTCAGTCGGGTCTCTACAAACCTGAATTCATTTAACTATGTTAGTTTGGTTATCTGTGTATTAGATAACGCGATGATCATAACACATTACATTTTATTGTGTATTATTTTAGCGTAAATGTGCTCTATGAGTTGGTAGCACTTTTTGTGGTCTTTCCTTTAAAATGTTCTCTCCCTTTTGATTATTTCTCTCATCACTACTCTCTTACTCGTCTCTTGGCACTCGGCACCTATTTAATTATGGAAGGTGATTTTAGTGAGGGTTTACGGTCTAGTTGTTGCTTTCGAACTCCTGATAAATGGACTTCCGGGTTGTAACGGACAACCGCTTCCGGTTGATTGAAATCCCGGGAACTATCGGGACGCGTTGGTGTACTCGCCAATTGTGAGTTTCTTTTCTTTTGCGATCCTTAGTATATATTTAAAATGTTTTGGTGGAACTGTGTCCACCACTCGGGTTGTAATCGAGGTCATTGTCGTTTTCCTCATACTTTTCTAGAGCTCGTAATTGAGTTGGTGTAGACGGCGTATTTTCCGTCTATAGATGGTTTTAAGGACCCCTTAAAGACGAGGAGCGCCGTATTTAAGATATACGGGCTGTGCAAGGGCACTTTGGACATTATGCGACATACAGGATCCGAGGTAAGAGATGGTAGTGGATTTAATGGGAGGCTATTTAGTAGTAATCTCTTATGGGGAATTGCGGAGTCTGTTTTTCAATGTCTTGACTGACAGGGACAGGTTACTGATATGACATACTGTTTCTGTTTGGAAACCACAGGACTTGAACGAGTTGTTGTTGTAAGGAAACAACTGTAAGACGACCCCGCCGGGTTGGAACTATCACCGGCCAAGAGGTGAGCCGTGTAGTATTTTGGGCTCATTTCTGATTTTGATTTGATACGAGAAGAACCGTTTTTATTAGTGTTTGTTGGGATTTTTAAGATTATCTATCTTTTTGAATGGGTTTTCAGGTCTGAATGGTTGGTCAGATCATAATTGAGGTATGTTGCTTCACTTTTATTAGGTGGCGTTTTTCACTGTTGCATAGGTGGTAACGGGCACAGGGTGTTTTTATGGATTCATTGTAATATAGTATCTCAGATGGCTTGTGGTATAGTGTTTGGATTAGGGCATACGGATCCTATGTCCAACTGTTCTCCTGTTTTAATGATATAAATATCTTTCTTTTTAATTCACATGGTTTGACTATGGACTAAGCACTTCTTGGCTCTCTCTTTCTGTACTGAAGTCCTGTTAACACAGAGACTTATGTGCCGATCTTTTTCTTAATAATTGCTGCTATGGAATTTTTTCCATTTTTATATACATATGGTATTAGATAAGTGTTTTAATGTGAGGTGAAATTCTTTTTGGAATGTGTTAACACTGTATAATGTATGTTGGTGTATATAGAATGTGACATCACTACTTTTTGTTGTTCTCCAGCCCTGAAGAAGTCAAGGGTCATTACCCACTGACGAAACACGTGTTGGCTGGCTTGAAAAATACTCTGAACATTAAAATGAACTATAACGGCTGAAGAATTCATGGTTTTTTTACCTTTGGGATAGTGATTATCATTACCCTGTATAAAGTTGTTTTTCGTGTGCATAGGATTGGTATCATAGTTGCTTTGGACTCTGCATATTATATTCAACTTTTAAATAAAAGTTAATGCTTGCCAAGAAGCTCTCGCTAAGATTAAAATGGGTGCCCATTTTCAAATGCATAAATAATTTAATAACTTATTTTTATTACCTTTAACACAAAACTTACATTTCAAATCTCAAATGTTTGGTAAAAGTTTTTAAAAAGTCACATTTAACAACTGTCAGCTTTTAAAACAGTTATTCCTAGCTTCCTTGAATTGGTCTTTAAGGTTTTATGAATGTGGTTTGGGGATCACATTTTTGTTCAACATCTGTTTATTGAGCATGAGCAGTGAGAAAGGGATCACATTTTTAAAAAGATAGCGCCATCTTGTGGGAAGCAGATTTCCCAGAATATAACCACTGAACCCGCCTTGGTCACTGCACTCGGGCAACACAAATTCAGACGCGTAGTTCTAGCATGGCCACGTGATGGCGATGTAACACCAGAAATAGAAATGCTGCTATTTTGGATCAAAGATGAATTTAAATCACAGATGATAATTCACTACATCCCCCAGTAACAACAAACCTAACTGCAACACAGGGCGTCATTTCTAAGGTACAATACAGAGCACCGCATGACCTCTTGTGCAAGGATGCTTCCTTTCAGCCTTTGCTCAAAAACCCAGAAGAACAAAGAGCGCGAACCAAAAGCAAACAGAGACAAACAGAGTGAACCAAGAATAAGAGACAGAGGACCAAAATTCAATGGACATGAAGTGAGCTAAGATCCAGAGAAAAGGACACAGAGTAAATCAAAACTCCGAATGAGAGTGGACCAAAACTCAGAGAAACAGATAGTACCTAAACCTGGTAGAGGCAGAAGGTGAACCAAGACCCAGAGAAACAAATGAGTGAATCAAGACCAAGAGAGACAGGGTGAACCAAGACCCAAAGAAACAAATGAGTGAATCAAGACCAAGAGTGAGAGTGGACCATGACCCAAAGAAACAGAGGAGTGAATCAAGAGTGAGAGTGGACCCAGACCACAGAGGAGTGAACCAAGACCAAGAGAGACAGGGTGAACTAAGACCCAGAGAAACAAATGAGTGAATCAAGAGTGAGAGTCGACCCAGACCACCAGAAACAGAGGATTGGACAAAGGTCAAGAGTGACAGAGTGGACCATGACACAGAGAAACAGAGGAGTGAACCAAGATCAAGAGAGACAGGGTGAACCATGACCCAGAGAAACAGAGGAGTGAATCAAGACCAAGAGAGACAGGGTGAACCAAGACCCAAAGAAACAGAGGAGTGAACCAAGACCCAAAGAAACAGAGGAGTGAACCAAGACCAAGAGAGACAGGGTGAACCAAGACCCAAAGAAACAGAGGAGTGAACCAAGACCCAAAGAAAGAGTGAACCAAGACCCAAAGAAACAGAGGAGTGAACCAAGACCCAAAGAAAGAGTGAACCAAGACCCAAAGAAACAGAGGAGTGAACCAAGACCAAGAGAGACAGGGTGAACCAAGACCCAAAGAAACAGAGGAGTGAACCAAGACCCAAAGAAAGAGTGAACCAAGACCCAAAGAAACAGAGGAGTGAACCAAGACCCAAAGAAAGAGTGAACCAAGACTCAAAGAAACAGAGGAGTGAACCAAGACCAAGAGAGACAGGGTGAACCAAGACCCAGAGAAACAAATGAGTGAATCAAGATCAAGAGTGAGAGTGGACTATGACCTAGAGAAAGAGAAGAGTAGGCCAAGGCCAAGAGAGACAGAGTGGACCACGACTAAGAGAAACAGACGAGTGGTCAGGGGACCCAAGAGTGAGAGTGCAGCATGTCCAGAGAAACAGAGGAGTGGTGCAGGACCAAGAGTGAGAGTGACTGCAGCATGTCCAGAGAAACAGAGGAGTGGTACAGGACCAAGAGTGAGTGACTGCAGCATGTCCAGAGAAACAGAGGAGTGGTACAGGACCAAGAGTGAGAGTGACTGCAGCAGGTCCAGAGAAACAGACCAGTGGTCAGGGGACCCAAGAGTGAGAGTGCAGCATGTCCAGAGAAACAGAGGAGTGGTACAGGACCGAGAGTGACTGCAGCATGTCCAGAGAAACAGAGGAGTGGTACAGGACCGAGAGTGACTGCAGCAGGTCCAGAGAAACAGACGAGTGGTCAGGGGACCCAAGAGTTAGAGTGACTGCAGCATGTCCAGGGAAACAGAGAGCTGGATCAAGGCTAAAAGTGTACTGAGTGGACCATGTCCCAGGGAGACTTAGTGGACCATGACCAAGATAAACGAAGGAGTGGACCGACAAAAACATAGGAGTGGACCGAGAGAAACAGAGGAGTGGACCGAGAGAAACAGAGGAGTGGACCGAGAGAAACAGAGGAGTGGACCAAGACAGAGTGAGAGTGGGGCACGTCCATAGAAACAGAGGAGTCTACCAAGGCCAAGAGTGACAGAGTGGGCCATGACCCAGTAAGACAGTGGACCATGACCCAGAGAAACAGAGGAGTGCACCAAGAGTGAGAGAGCAGACAAAGACCAAGAGTAACAGAGCGGACTATGACCCGAAGACACAGAGGAGTGGACCAAATGTAGGAAGCCGGCTCTCTTGGTTTAGTGTACTAAAATGAAGTACACTGTGTAGAGAGTATGATGAAACCCCAATTGGAATACACAGGTAAAAGTAGATAATACTAATGCTCTTTTTGTGGTAGTGTGGGCGAGCAGTTAGGCTTATCAGAGGGTAGTGCTAAGCATTTGTTGTACTCACGGAGGCAATAAATGAGACACACGCAAGAATAAACCCGAGACCAGTTTATAAATATAATATCGAATTTTATGTAATTTTTAAGACCATGAACACAGTTCTAAGGTAAGTACTTTTGGAGTTACGATTTTTCAAAGTTCGAAAAATATATCACTTTTGTGCGCAATTATGCACCATTGAAAGCAATAGGGAAAAAGTGCAAAGTTACAGCAGGAGAAGTTCGGGAGCGTCCCGAATCGACAGGAGCAGAGTGCTGAGGGTCTTGGAAGCTGTTGCTCAAAGACAAAGTGGGCCACACAGGAGGACTTACAGGTAAGTCTGGAGGGTCTCCTTGGAGGGAGGAGGTTACAAGTGCTTGGGGACCACGGGAGCATAGCTGGTTAGTCGATGCCGATGCCAGTGGGGCTGGGTGCAGAGCGAACAGGTCAGCCAGGCATCGTGCATCTTGAGGTCAGGAGCTGGCAACTTGGAGAGGCAATCTTTGGACAGCTGGGCCTCTCAGGAAGTGGGTCTCAGGAATGTCAACGTCCCTCGACGGGTGCTTGCTTCTGATGCTTTTGGATTCCTGTGTGGACTCTTCTTCTTGGTGTTTGCCATTGGGGAGTCTGGTACTGGTGGGGAGTATTAGTATGCTGTGGCTCCAGTAGGTCCTAGTGTCTCCAAACTTGGTGAGGAGACAGATCTGACCCTCTGGAGCTATTGTACCTTTTCTTGATTTGGTGCTGCATCGAGGTCATCAGGGAGCAGCAAGTTGACAAACTGGACTTCACGGAATTGGTGCCTGTAGTGTGCAGGGGGGTAATGCCTTCACTCCACAGGAGGTTCTTGGTGACTTCTCAAAGGCAGGAGGTGCACCGGGGTTATTGGAGGCCTTTCAGGATCAGGACAACATGCCAGGCAGCAATTGTTGAATCCTTGAGGCAGCAGGCAGGGTTTGGCACCTTTTCCATCTGCAGCAGGGCTTCAGTTCTTGTGCAGCGGGTCTTTTTTGTCCTGGTCTTCTCTTGTCCATTGGATATGATGTTCAGGTCTAGGGTTGCCACCTAAATACTGAATTTAGGGGCCTTACAAGGGGAGACGGGTAGTAGCCTATGGGCTACCTACCTTTAGGGTGTCTACACCCTCTAGTGACCACTTCCTGTGGGAATGGGCATTACCCTACCCCTGATACATTGTTTCTACACCATCCCAAGATGGTGGAATTTCAGGAGAGGGGCTCACCTTGCCTGCCCCAGCCCTAGGGGTGGTGTAGGCTAAGTGGGGATCCTCCTCCTGATCTAACTAATTGTCCTTTCTTCCCTCCCACCAAAAGTGGAGCAGGAAAGGAGGCTTGTCCTCCCTCACTATCTGGAGGTCCCTGGGTTGGATTTCAAAGGTGGCATCGCCTTTCAAGCTTCCTGCCCAGGAAGGCCACCCTGTCCTGGAGGAGGTGCGAAGCACCTCCACCCAGAGCAGGCTTGGTCTCTGTCCTCTGAGAGTGCTGGCAAGTCAGTGACCACACCATTGCTTGGTAAGTTTTATGGGGATGCTCTAAAAGGGTCTCCTGTTTAAATGTATTAATAACAACACTGGCATCAGTGATGATTTAATACAAGATGTTTGGTACCAACCACTTTAGAAATTAATGAAGCCATCATGGAGCTAGGAAACTTGTGTTGACAAGTATTCAGCCCATGTACTCTTTATGGCTTCCCTGGGCACTTACAACATCTGAGAATGCCCTGGACATCGTAGGGGCATATCTGCTCTTGCTGATATGCCGACACATAGGATTAAGTGCACCCTGCCTTGCGGCTAAAGGCCTGCAGTAGGGGCAACTTACCTATAGCTTAGGCAGTGTTTGGGAGGCATGGCACACAGTGCGGTGTGCCATGTCTACACTTCTGATTTCTCTGCACCAAGATACGCAGCCTGCAATGGCAGTATGCATAGTCTTGGTGAGGGGTCCCTGGGGTGGCACAACCAGTGCTGCATCCTCAGAGTTCCCTCTTCAGTAATCATGCCCTAGGTGCCAGGGGTACCACTTACTAGGGACTTACAGGGATAACTGCAGTTGTGCCAAGCATGGTACTGTATTTTGGAAAGAGAGCTGGCACTGGGAACCTGGTTAGCAGGGACTCCGTGCACTTACAGTTCGAGATCACGTCAGAGAAAAAGTGGGGGCTAACCATGTCAAAAGAAGCACCTTCCTACACCAAGACCAAAAGTGAAATGAGTGTTCCATGGCTCATGGAACAGAGGAGTGGACCAAGAGTGACAGAGCAGGCCACGACCCAGAGTGACAGAGTGGACTAAGATCTAAAGAGACCAATTGAACCAAGACACACAGAGTTACAGTCGACCAATATCCAATGAGATAGAGTGAACCAATACCAAATAGAAACGGACAGTGAACCACTGCCCAGAAAAACGATCAGTGGGAAAAAAGGCCCAGAGACAGGCTCCCACAGAAAGTGGTTCAAGGTCAATAGAGACAGACAACCCCTCAACAAAAACCCAAGGAAACCAAAAGAGAACCTCAAGCTAGGAGAACAGACAGCAAGTTAACCGGGACCCAGAAACCAAGAAAGTGAGGCAAGACTGCGAAACAGAGAACCAAAACCCAGGGAGAGAGACAGTGTGTCGACCAACATTCAGAGAGAGAGACAGTAAACTTCAAAAGTCTTAGTGAAACAGACTGTGCCAAAAAACCAAAAGACAGAGAACCTAGATACAGATTGGGAGAGAGAGACAGACACATGGCGAGTAGTCCCCAACCAACGGAGATAGTCACAGGGGAACAAACATTTTCAGTCACAGTTAAGATTCTGTGTGCTCCTGTGGAACTCTCCCTTACAGGTGGTCCCAGTCAGAGAGGAGTGAAGTCCTAATAATGGAAGGGGAGGAGGGCATGGCTGGTGTTTCTCTTCTCTATAAAGATTCAATTTTGGAAAAAAAATGTTTGTCCCCTTATGGGTGTGAAATGCTTTCCAGCCTCTAAAATAATGAGTCAAAACAAGTAGGCGTCCTCAAGTCGACTCATGGTAGAGAAGTAAGCCATCCAGTTAAGTTTTTTCACTGAACTCTGGTTCTTGCAATTTGATTTATGAACTACAAATATCAATGTCCCAATTTAAAACACCACTAGAGAAGCTACCCACAGCAGACAAGGAACAACTCTGGATCAGTGCACCTCTATTAATCTGGAACTCTGCTTAATTGTAACAAATGGCAGATGAAGTCTCCTGGTGCTTCTATAGAGCTCCACAACCTTAGTTGGAAATCGGTAAATAGCAGGGGAGGCTCCTCCGCAATGGTGGAGGAGTGTCGCCCCACTGGCCTAGAGCCACCACCTAAAAAATAGAACGATATTCTATCATCGTTTTATTTTTCAGTTGCTGGCTGGGCCAGAATGCAGTAGGGAGGGGTGGAGCCGGGGCCATGGGAGGAGGAGTGCTATGTGCACTTATAAGTGCACGTGTGTTTGGCCGGCCATCATATTTTCAGCCCGCTCAGGCCAATCCCTGCGCTGCTCTCATAGTATGAGGGCAGCATGGGGATTGCACAGGGAGTCTGTGAAGTAGTCCCAGTGTCTGCTGGGAGAAGGAAGAACACCGTGGCGCGAGGGGCGGCCAGCAGCTGCAGGTAAGTTTTCCTTTCTTTTTTTAGAAAATTATTATTAAACTCCCTCTCCCAACTGCACTCCCTCTCCCATGCCCCCCGTGTTCCCTTCCCCCACCACACCACTTTTTCTTTGTGACGGCCGCCACTGGTAAATAGGTGTCACCAAAAAATATGCATAATGCACTAATACAGCACAGCGAGTGGCCTGCCTCAATAACTTACTACTGATGAAAGATTCATAGCAGCTCCCGACAATGAGCATTGACCTGTCTAACCATAAATGTAGCACCCACTACTTAAACATGCAGTAGAACATAAAGCATACTACATATGCAGCAGAAATACAAACATGGCTTACCACAATTACAGCACACGGGCCGAAGACACACATACTATGTATATAACACACAGATCACAATAGAGCAAGCATCTCACATATACATCATGCACAGCTCCAATTTCAGCTGGACTTTACACCTGCATAAGGGAGAGAGGCCGGCAAAGATCTTTACAAAGGAAGAATAAGTTAGTTACACTTCAGTGAAACACAAGTTTCACTTTTAATTGCTATTGTTTACACACTGCACCTCAATTTTCAACGATCCCTGCTGCCAGAAAGAAATTCATTTCTAAATAGTTGTGTATTGTGCAGTCTGTGGAATAATGCATGACCTCAGTAACTTCCAAAACAGCCCCTTTCCAGACTCTTGTGGGGGTTGTCCTTCCAGTGTCTGCCCCCAGCAGGTCATCTACGGTCTCTCTTCTGCCTCCCAATGTAGACAGTTTCTCCGGCTTCTTTAACAGTTCTCAATGGTAATGCACACAAAAGCACAATCATTTACATGATTAGTATGTGATGTACATAAAGGTGCATCCTTCAAACCGAACAATGAAAGCACTGGACTATTTCATAAGTGTCCTTTCAGTGCTTATGACTTTATAGAAAAACGAAGGGAAAATTAGACAGTACAATGTACCATTTGACTGCATTTTAAAACGAGCATTTGCAATGCAATAGGTCTCGCATTTGCGAGAGTTTGAGCAATTGGCATTGTAAATGACAATGCCTTTTATTTATGTGTTGTTTTTAAAACATAAATAAAGGCATTGTCATTTACAATGCCAATAGCTTAAACTCTCGCAAATGCGAGAACTATTGCATTGCAAATGCTTGTTTCAAACGCCACCAGCAGCAGATGTAAAACATCAACAGAAACCAATATTTTTATTGAAAGTTTATATTTTTAAATTGAGCACTAACTTCACCATCTATGTATGTTTGACCTGCGGTGCCCATATTCGCGCCCCGTTATGTAACGTTTGAATATTAATTCTTATATATTTCGTGTTATGTGAAAGGCAGGCAATGTTTGTACTCAGAATATAGTCTAACGTTGCGCTTTTAGGCGAGAAAAAGATAGCAGTTTTTAATAACTGTTTAGGTTGAGCCTAGAGTAGCGCGCAAGCGCTGCTTCTGGCGAAGCATTATGTAGGGGATTCGAAAAGCTGACCAGACGCTCATGCGTCATGGCCTTTTTCGTGCGGTTACCCGCGCGGCCGACATCTGTTTCCCATTATCGTGCCCAGACGCGGGTGCGATAATTGGAAACACATGCCGGCCGTGCGGGGGAAAGGCCATGACGCACGAGCGTCTGGTCAGCTTTCAAAGCCCAGGCTGCCGCGCCGCCCCCGCTCCTCTCTTGTTGTTAAAATGCTACAGGTGTGTTTTTTACCCTTGGTTTTCCCGTCCTACTGGAAACTACGATAAGATTCTAAATTGACATTTGCGTAAGCCAAGAGATTCAGCTTCAGCCATAAATGTTTACTCTCGATTTTTTGTATTTACCGTTATATGTAGTTAAAAATCCAATCATGCGCTGTTCTGTTGGATAAAAAGTCAGAACCCGCTTAAGGTGTCACATTTGGCATGGGATCGGCATGGTAACTATGCACCAAACGATTGCTTTGCATATTATCTGTAAAGCGCTTTAACACTTTGTACGGGGTAGTACTAGTAAGCGCTATCTCAGTGCATTTACAGTACAAAACAATATCACACCCACTTCAAATCATGGCATCCTCTGCGAGACACTGGTTGTGGATTCATTTTGTCAAGACGCCCGCTATCTCTCATGATGGGGCTCTTCGTCAGTAAGGCCCCTGGAGCGTGTATGCCCGGCAGGGAACAGGTATTTAGAAATGGAGGAAATCGCAGTGTGTGAAATATCGCACCTGCATAATCCTAAAGGTACCTCATTTCAACTTAAACTAAAAAACCTCAACAACAGTATTGATGCTGCTACGCTGTGGCATGTCGGAGACTGTGGAGCAGGTGAACTGCACTTGTACCCTCTGCTGTGGGTGTTGTTCGGCTGCATGGATCGTGGTTCTCGTAGACTCAGTTTCCTTAGTCCCACTGGTGCATCCTCATATATTATACAACAATAATTTCCTCTATTCTGGCTGGCCCCAGGGGAGCCGAGGCGGCAGTGCAGATGCGAAGGCCGCTGTGCGCAGCAGTGGGAAGTGCGAACGGGGACTCGGGAGAGCGTGGACAGAGAAGGTGGCGTCAGTGTACCTCCAGAGCCGGCCTTTGCCCCCTTGCTCCAATCGCGCCCTCTACTGCTGGAGAATAAAATGAGGCAGCAGCCCATTTTCACAGGCAAGTCTCCAGCAGGCTACAGCAAAGCAGGGACTTGCCTCTGAACACACATCTCCGCATTTCCCCCAGCTCACTTGAATCACCTTAGCTCAGTCAGGCTAGTTACAAGTTGTTTGGAGGGGAGGGGGTGTTGATGTCTGTCAGCATGGGGCTGGAGTTAGATGGAAGGGCAAGGTAGGCAGCTGATAGAGTACTTAAAACAGCGACCCTCACATTATAATAACACGTATTAACAAGCATTGGCATAGCCAATAGGTCTCGCCTTTGGGACCTTATAAGTGTTTAGTTATCCAGCACAATATCCTTGGTGCAACAACATCAAGTGTTGCATGGCTAAACACTTATAAGGTCCCAAAGGCAGACCTATTGGCTATGCCAATGCTTGTTTTATGTGAGGTAGTGACTGAGGTCTGACAGCAAAGAGGTGCTTGTGACTAAAGCATGGTGGTGCCTGGTCCTCCTGAGGTGACCTCTCCTGGTGAGGTGACCCTTCCTGGGCTTGTCTGTCACCCCAGGGGCAGTGCGGAGCAGTGTGCATGCGCGCGCGCACACACACACAAACAAACATAAGGTCAGTTCTTTGCGCTCTGCACCAGCTACCCCTCATCCCGCCACTATTACGTGAACAGGTCACGAGTGCCTGTCACACACTGAGGTGTCTAAGCGCTCTATGAAGGCACGGGGAGGGGGACGGACACAAACATATGCACAGGCGTCACGTTAGCGTCTCGACCGGCAATGTCTGAACCTACTTCATATCATGCATTGTCTGGACAGGAGCACATGGGATGCGCCACACATAAGCGCTCACACACTCACAAATCAAAGACGCCATGTTGGCGACCGCCCTCTCCCTCCTGCAGCCTCCACTCCCGCCAGCAATAGTCACCTGACTCTACTGCACACTGTACGGTGTCTTGTGCCCTCAGTGGAACGCCAAGAAGGGTTACACAAGGTTAAAGGTGTTATGTCTACCGCCCACCACAGCACCCGAGCCAGGTCTCTGGCCACAGTGCACAACACACAGCGTCTGCTAATGCACCAGATAATGAGCGCACAGGCTGTCAATGTCCTGCCTAGCACCCTCGTGATGTCACTGCACCCCTATAACCACACGTCTGCGTGCCATGCTGCACAGTGTCTGCAGCCGGCAGCGGTGCCAATGAAGGCCCTCGGCCAGGTCCCCACTGAGTGTGCAGTATAGTCAGCAGCCATCAAAGAAACACAGGGGCAGTTGCAAGCAGATTTACACAAACAAAAACAGACACACGCCTCATGGATGTCATGCGAGGCCCTCTTCTCCATCAATGCGAACTATCAACCGCTATTGCAGTACAGCCATGTTCTGGGGCACAGATGCACACACAGGCAGCACGCGCTGAAGATACAGTGTCAGCCCCCCTCCCCACCCTCCAGTGCAGCAGGTGAGGTCTGTTGATGCTGCCTGCTGGGTCTCACGCAGGTCAGAGGTGCATCATTAAAGCAGGAGAGAAGGAGAGAGGTGCGAGGGGCTCACACAACCTGCAGGAGGCATCACTTATACACAGCACGAGCAAGCTTCACCACCACCGCCCGGCTCTGCCTGCTCTCTGCCCACCTATGCTCTCCTGCCCGTGTATGCGTCACAGCAGCATGAGCCCGTGCAAGCTTCAGCACCACTACCCTGCTCTCTGCCCCTCCGTGCTCTCCTGCCCTTGGATACATCACAGCAGCACACGCCCGTGCAATCTTCAGCACCACTGCCCGGCTCTGCCTGCTTTCTGCCCACCCATGCTCTCCTAACCCCAGTACGCGTGCGGGGAGGTGCGAGAGTCCGGCTGATGCAGACTTCCTCTCCTCCACAACAGGAAGTGAGCATAGTTTTACCCGGAATGAAGCAGTCAAGGGGAAGTAGGCTGCTCCCGCGCCCTAAGAAGGCATCTGGAGACCTGGCTCAGGTCAGGAGGACCAAAGTAATTCTTCTGTGCACTGGGCAGAAGCAGCTAGCAATAGAGCTTTGACACCCGAAACTTACAAAGCACTATAGGTTTAGGAGCAGAGGCATCTTCAAAGGAGGGCGTCACCCCTCCAAGGCACTCACTGACCACTAGCCCCTCTGGCCTGCCTGCTATCAAGGTGACCATCGCCAGTTCAGTCGGACCCCTGACAAGACCTTATCGAACCACTGGTTCCTGCTGATTGATGAGACAGAGAACACATCTCAGGACAAGACGTTCTGTATGCTCTACCCCAGCCTCACTCCAAGCACTGATGAGCCTTATCACGGGGCTGTTCATTCTGAACCACGCATGAACCCCAGATAACAGATGCTTTGATGGGCTCTTGATTCCCACAGCAGAACTGGTACCTCCCCTGTAATCCGCGAGTTCATTACACGCCCCGCTTGAGCCTAGACATCATCCGCGCTTCCAAATGTGACCGACAGAAAAATGTTTGCAAGAGCGATGGTGGAAAATAAATACCGCACTAACTGTACTTCTAGGAGATTCTTCGGCCTGATTCCAGGTTTTACCACTACTAATACCAAGAAGAAATGGTTTCTGTAAACCTTTTTATCAAATAGTATTCCAATGTCCACAATGTTTTGTTCTTGCAGATCCCTCCAGGACTTGCGGGCGTTTGTGCAAGGGGGCGGGGGGTTTGGAACGGAGCGTATTTAAAAGGTATAGCGCAACGCTCGGGTTAAAAAACAAAACAAAGGAAGTAAAGGGGGAACAAAGGAGGAAGCCTCCAAGCAGATTTACGTGCAGGGAGCGGGTTTAAAAGAAATCCAAATGCGAAGCAGCAGCCGCCTAATGAAAAAAAAAGTGCTTACTGGCTAATTTAAAGGAGACCGTGTAACGCCGCAAGGAAACGATCCAGTCCGGATGGGCGGGGCCAAAAGGAGACAGGGCGTTAACCAAGAAGCCTCATTTTCAATCAGAGGCCAGCGTTTAGCATAAATGATGACGCCAGCCCATCAAAATGATGGGCGGCGCTTCAAGTCCCCTTAAGAAATCTTATCGATTACAAGACGCCTCGCAGAGCGAGGAGCGCATGCGCGCTCCAACGCTAGGCGAGACCTAAAAATGAGATCAGAA
The DNA here is from genome assembly GCA_963921515.1 of Calotriton arnoldi. Classification (NCBI taxonomy): domain Eukaryota; kingdom Metazoa; phylum Chordata; class Amphibia; order Caudata; family Salamandridae; genus Calotriton; species Calotriton arnoldi. Next base: position 2,512,433 of record CAWUFW010001094.1, read on the forward strand.
GGAGAATTCTCATCAGTCCCCTCTTGAAGAAATCAGGGTTGCTTGCTGCAATCTGTTTTTGAGCATTTTCCATGCAAGCAGCGGTGGGGATCAGTAGCGAAAGTGGGCTGCGTTAGAGGGGAAGTGAGCAGTGGACTCCTAGGAAATATTTTGGCCACCTATTTGATATCTTTTGTTTTCACAAATTAAGCACCTGGCCCTTGGAGGTGGACAATGTAGGTAGGCGCACTGTTGCAAATAGGGAGTCTCCACCTACTTATCGCACTGTGTCATTCTTAGAGATTCCAAGAGAGAGCAGTGTTAGGCGTTTTGTTTGGAAACTGTGGTCTGCTCGCCTGCTACACTTGAACATCCTAGGCCCACCCTTCTGCTAGGCGATGAGGAAGCCCTGAAGCAGCCACCATCATACACGGTGAGGGATCCATTCTGCATCATGAGGCGGGTAGGGGATCCTTACAGACTGCGTTCTCCTCCTACCCCAGGGTTTCGCTGCCCCAGTGTATCCAGGTCAGGCTCCCTTCATCCTACTCTACTTTCCTCATCACACTTCCCTTTCTGCTACCATAGCCGTGCAACACCCTGCCACTGCATTGCCCCTACACCTCTACTCCCGCACACTGGGCCTCCCTTCGCCTCTGTCTCACTGTCATCTCAGCCCAACCAGTCTTCATTTGACCCAGTGGTTGCCGGTGGGGGCCCACCAGCACTCATTCTTGGGGACCAGCGCTCATTTTTCCTATCAGACTGACGCAAAACAAGAGAGAAAAACACAAAACGGGAAAGGAGGAGCAAAAGACTGAAGAGTGTCAGAGAAAAAAGAAGGATGAAAAGGAACTTTCAAGAGTGAAATAAAGATAAAGGGACAGAGTGTCTGATGGTGGATGAGAGAGACGTGGGGTGGAACCAAGACTATGCAGCCTTGGTATTAGACAGCCCGACTTTCAATGGCGCTGGGCGTAGTCACCTTGGCAAAACTCTGGGCCCCGGCAATTATTCTTTTAGAAATTAAGCACCAACATAACTCTAGGCATAGCACAAGGGTTTACTTCACTTTTGCATCATCACTAAATGGTGCTCGCTGCCACGTGTCTAACTTATTACATTTCAGCGTAGAAAAATAATAAAATTCAGGTTTTGTATAAATAAAAAAGCAGCCTCTCTTTTCACGCTGAGAAGCATCTGTTGGGGTTGTCACCTAATATTCCTGTATCTTCCCTTCATGCCGACAGCATGGTCCCTACTAAGTTCTAAGTGACTCTTCTATGTCCTCCTCAGTCCTCGCTAGAGGAGTATTCGCGGAGGGTATATTTTGAAACACCTACAGCCTTAGAAGGTTAGAGGTCATAACTGGGAAAATAAAAGTTTTCATCGTACTGTAGATTTTTAAAAATTATTTACTATGTTGGCGATCCTTTCTGGCCTAGGTCCCACTGACCTTGCGTTTTCTCGAGTCGCATCTTTTCAGCACAGAGAGGGTCCTCCAAAGCACTGACGCCCAAGACACGGCCCCCGAGATAGAAGCTTTGTTTGAAGTGATCTCATAGCATTTTAAAGGTTTAGAAATTCTGAATTAGTCCATGGAATGACCAGGGAAATAAACTAGATCAAAGGGCAACATTTTTTAAATATATGTGATTTAGTGAAGGTCAGGGAAAGGGAGGGGGGAGTTTATACTTTGCACAGGGCCCCTCCTGAAGCCAGATCGAAGATTGCCCCCTCCAGCTTGAGGGTCTGTGGCAGTAGAGTGGGGGCTCATTCATACACATGTGCAGGTATAAACACGGCGGCATGCAGCCTCACCCTGCACTCAAACACTCGTTTCCCTTTTAAATACTCAATTTCCAGGAGCTGTGGTCTCAATCATGTCTGCTGTGGTCTCTCATGTCTGCTATGCCCGGACGTATGGTCAGGGCGGCCACAGAGCTCTCTGCTACCATCATGTTCATAAGGTCTTGCGCAGAGTATCGCGAGACATGGTAGGCAGTAGACCATATGCTTAATTGACGCAGAGAGCTGAATTGGAACCTCCGCTGTCATTTAAAGTGGGACCCCAGATAGTCCTGAGATGATGCACATGAGCCGGCTCTGAATATCTGAGCAGCATCTCACCACTGCTGCTAAGGCATTTGAGTGGATCACAGACACGCCCTTTTCTGAAAACTGCAACGGCCGCAGCACTGTTGTAAATAAATTTTCCCTGTTAGAGGTTTATCCTCCTCAGGGAAATGTATTGTAATATGCATTTATCTCCTTGTTCTTCCTTTTGTCAAATGGTTGCTCCCTCCTATCCCTTCCATATTGGCATAGTCCTGTAATAGAACCTTGGTGTCCGAAGATTCTAACCTGGTCTATCCAGGACCAGAAGAGACACTTGTGACAATCTGAGCTCTGCTCCACAGCTGGATCTTGGTGTGGGATGGAATAAAGGTAATTTTTCTCCCAATCCTTTGATTACAACACCTTCTTTGGTGACGAGGATGGAATCTGAAGCAAACCGTGTAGGGGACAGTGACCCACACCACCCCCGATTCATCAACTCGTTCAAGTCCCCTACTTTAACTACTCTAATCTTGAAAGACCTATCTGGAGGCGATGGCTATGTCCTCGCGTGCTGCAGCACTAAGCAAGTAACCTGGTTTGCTGTATAAATATTTTAATGGCAGATAAGTTTAGACTTTCATACATACGCCCTAAAGTGAGGCATAATCTGGGCCTCTGGAAATGGGCAAAGGATTACCAAATTATGCAGCAGAAAATGGTAATTATGAGGCACATATTATGATAGAATTAGTTTACACTGATGTTTACACGTCACTGTGTGGACAAAGGTTTCACCTTATTAGTACTGTAATACCGAAATACAGCAATATGCAACTGAAAGGTGAACAATCAGCCTTTGAGAAGTGCCTTCCGCAGCACTGCAATAATCATCGCCGCATTTTTAGTAACTGTTGATCCGTTTGACCTAGAAACACATTATGCAGCAGATGGATTATGTGGCAAATCCATAATTATGCAAAATGCTGCGGCCTCAGAATTGCATAATTCCAGTGGCAATGATTAGGATTTACAGACCTCCAGTTAGCGTAGGAGGAAAGAAGGCACAGTAAGACAACAGCAACAAGTGAGACAGCAGGAACCTGGAAGAGAGAGAAAGGTGCGGCGAGTGTCTGGTGTTGGAGTCATGACAACACTGCCTTGGTATCCAGCACACAGACATTCTGTAATGCCAACCACAGGCATCTGATTAGAAGTTTGGCCCCAACACTCCTACAGATCACGCACTACCCAAGTCTCACCCCCACTTTACCTACTTGTGACCTCTAGTTGAGGTCACAGGAGCTGAACTAGGGACAGAAATTACCCAGGGCTCAGAGCCAAGTTGACCTGTAGTCTCCACTCTCTTCAAGTCGATGGTCTGGCTATTGGGGGTCCTTTCTAGCTAGGCACCGTGATCATTCTGCAACACCTTACCCCTGGAGGACACATATTGGGGTTCACCCTTATACATGAGAACAAGCTGGCAATGGGAACTACACCAGACCAACTCCACCATAACCCCACTCTGCAAGGGCTGTGGGGTTTAAAGCCAGAAGGAGGCCAAAACAAGTCACAAACATCAAGGCAATACACGTGCATAGGGGACCAAGTATAGGGGGCTATACATTTAATGTAGGGGGGCAACATTTTGTAGACCTATTTGCTCATGTATAACATGTGGCGCTTTACAGAAGCATGTGCAAAACCACATGTGGCTCATGGCCATTTATCCATGCACAAGACGTGGCTGGGCATGAACGAGGCCAGATCTGCACCCCAGAGACTAATTCGACATGCGATATCTGTCCATGGCATTGGAGGCTGCGCCGGGGCATGTGTTGGCATGCCATGGTCATACCGTAGGATTGAAGTCTTACAAACCAATTCCTCCTCTGATGGACTTAACTTGGGTGCGACAAGATTTCACTTTCCAAACTTATGGTTTGAAACAAGTTTATCCCCTATACGCAAGCTGGCACACGCGACGAGTGTGGGTTGCACCAAGGTCAGCGCCCCGACTGCAGTCTGCAAGGGTAGAGGTCTTTAAAAATTGAAAAGGGGGCAGGTTAGAGGAAGTGTTGCGGTTATGCATATGAGACCACCATGCGTAGCACGTGGGGTGTACACCCAAGCATAGAGCGCTGCACTGGTGTCTTAACACATGCACTAATACAGAAGATTAGAGGAACCTACCTGAGCATGTGGTCTATATAAAGCGCATATGGTATACCCGAGCATGTATATCTACACAACCCTATAGACAGCATGGAACAGAAGGGCCTTTCCTGTGCACACCCTTGGCAGGGCATTTAGGATGCCATATTCAGACAGAGCATAAAGCATGGGCTTTTGAGGCAATCATTGGGCGTACCAGTGTTCTGAGGCATTTGAGCCATTGGCAGCGGATATTCAGGGATATCCTAGTCCTTCGGGGTCTCCTTTACCCAGTAGGCCAGATTGTACAACAGATGCGATTGAGAACATTCAGGGGGTGGGGCAGGAGGTGACAGATTTGGTAGGATGCTTAATTACTGGATGGTCAATTAACCAGTCAACATCCCAAGAATGCAGGTGTACTTTTTCTTTTTCTTACCAGACTATACTGAATGGAAGATAAAGGGTTAGGATAGGATCGGTCCTGAAGATGGCCCAATTAGTGATGCTTCACAGTGGGCTGGAACACGTAAACTCTGCATTAGGAGACTGTGCCACATATTCCGCCTAGGTATTATTTGACTAGAGGGTTAGAAAAAAAATTAACATTTTTTATCTCCCTTTCTGATCCCTCAATGAGCTCACCCGCAAGGTGCAGTTTAGAACGGAGTCAATCACTCATTAAAATAATTACTTGCGCTACATCAGTTGATACCCAAAAGGCTGCCACCAAGCCTAAGGGCCACTAACGGAGCACGCTACGCACCAACATGGTTGTAGCAAGGAGGTACCTCATGGTGAGGGGAGGGAGACAGTGTTTTAGGAGAAAAAAATATAAAATAATTCTCATTTTGAAAGGCAAATTTTCCAGTGGTATGCGGACCATTCTTAAAGTGGCACTTAAGCATTCCATCCCTGGGTTACCCTATTACTTTGGTTGATTTTTTATCATGGTCACAATCCGTGTCCAAACTGGGTTACTGCTCTGATGGAAATCATTTGTCTACTAGTGGTTACTAAAATCATAATTAAAATCCTGTGCCTTTCGCAGGAATGTATTGCCCATCAGGTTCTTACATTCCATTTCCTACAGTACCCACCGGGACAAAAAGAAAAACACATCAACTCTACTTCCAAAGGTGGTAACCTTCACTTCCTTAGGCTCTTTAAGCACTTTCATTTCAGAACACAAGTCCAAGTTCTTCACAGCCATGAACGTGTATCTATCTGAACAATGAAGCTACATGAGGTCAATTACTGGGGTACAAATCCCTTCTTAATTCATTGGGGAGGCTCAACTTGGAGCAGTTAGTGCTTTTGAGAAGATTACGTCAGCTTTAAAACTGGAGAGCAGACAGATCTGTCCAGATAGAACAAGTTCTGCACAAGAACCTTCATTTGGGAGGATAATGAGGATCAGGTGTTGATTGTCCTTCCTGGAAGTGAAGACTGTTAGAAAGGTTAGACCAAAAGCATTGTTTGGTATTCGAGGCAAACATGTAGTACTGATGGTGGACTCAGTTTCATTATATACGATCATGCCGAAGATGTGGATGAAAGTGTCCACAAGTTCCTCTCTTGTCTAAAGACATTAACCCTAGAGGTTACCAGGGAGAGGATAGATGTGTTGAGATATTTTTAGTCTCCCATTGAGTTCATATCATGGCAGATTGTGGGAAAGATCTACATGGCTGATAATGGACCATCTATATTGGGTTGGGGGCATCAGTTTGACCTTCATATTATTAATCCCCATGCCCCTGGTCAGGTGTTGGCTGTGACTGATGTTCTCTCTGAAGAGGTGTGGGTTGAGATTAAAGACTTGTTCAGTGAGAAGCTGGGTGAAATGAAGGGGTACACTCAAGATTGTGCTTGAAAAGGGCACCATCCCAGTTAAACACAAATTGAGGAGAGTGCCAGAAGTAAAGAAAAGGTTTGTTGACCTGGTTAGAGAAGGGTGTCATAGAGCCAGTCGAGGCTTCTGAATGGGTCTCTCCGGTGGTTCTTACCAAGAAGAGTGATGGCAAGCTCAGGTTCTTTGTGGACCTTCGCAGTTTAAAATCAGCATGTGGTAACAGACATTTCCACTCCCCAATATAAACAAGCTGTTGCTTAAGGGTGGTTAGTACTTTTCCAAGCTTGACCTGAACAGCGCTTACCATCAGATCAGGCTACATGAAGATTCTAGAAATCTTACGACTTATCACCATGGAGGGTACGTTTCAGTTTCCGAGGAAGCCTTTCCGGCTATCCCCGGCTGCAAGAGTTTTTCAAAGGATCAATTCTGACATTTTCAGGGCTTTGGAAAACAAATTTTCAGGAGGATATTCTGGTTTTTGGAGGGTCCATTCAAGAACATATCATGAGGTCTGTGTTGGGTAGACTGAGGGATGCGGGCCTTACCTTAAGGAAGGAAAATGGTTGGTTCCTTGTAGAAGAAAGCAAATACCTTGGTCATACAATTTCAGGGCAGGGTGTCCAAACCAAAATTGACATTAAGGCTATGAGGTCTGCACCGGTTCCTCGTGATAAAGACAAGTTATGGTAGTTTATGGGCTTATAGTATTATGCAAAATGTGTTCCAAATTTTGCAGGCAAGACTGGAGAACTCAGAGTGTTGTTGCGGAAGGGGTGTACGTTTGTTTGGAGTGATCAGCAGAGGGCATTTGATTTGCTAATGAAGAACATTTGTGAGGCAGGTATTCTTGCACCATTTGACACAACTAAAAACATTTTTAACAGTGGATGCCAGTGCATGTGGTTTGGGGCAGTCTTATCCCAGGTACAAGAGCTTTCGACTAATGCTCTTTGTCAGAATGGGAGTGCAACTATTCTGTCCGAGCGTGAAGCTCTAGCAGCAGCCTGGTCTGTCGAACATTTCAGAACTTACGGGTTTTAAATTTTTTGCATTCGCACAGACCATAAACCCTTGGTCAAAGTTATGAGTTTTGGTGGAGCTGGTAGGATCTCCGCTAGACTGGCTTCTAGACTTCAGGAGTATTGGTACCAGGTTGCTCACATAGCTGGTTGTAAGCACACGCAGGCTGACTGCCTTTCATGCAGGTCTTTGGAATGTTCAGGGGAAATGGTCATGGTGTTTACTTGGGAACAGGAAGAGGCAGTGGCTTCATTGTGCCGTGTGAAAGAGTGCATTGGTGGTTTGTTATCGGCTGAGTGGCATAAGTGCATGGATCTGGATTTAGTCCTCAAGTGTTGAGCATATGGTGAGCGAAGGGAGAGCATGGTAGCTCATTTGGTGAGATCATTTGTGAAAATTCTGAATGAGTGGACTTTGAGGGTTTAAAAGTTCTCATTAGGAATGACAAATTTGTACCACCCAAAGATTTGTGGCACAAGATCATTAAGTTACACTTAGGGTAAACCATGACAAAAACGGTTGAGTGAGAATTTTTGGTGGCCGAGTATGGCTGACCAGATTAAGTCATGGGTGGTGGATTGTGAGCTGTGTAGGGAGAGTGAAAAAAAGGCTCAAGACCGCTGTCCATGCTATACAAAAACAGAGGACCCCAGCACACCATGGAGTACGATATGCTTTGATTTTATCGGGCCTATGCAGATGATGGAATGAAGAATTTCACGGTTATGATGAATGTACATTCCAATTGGATGTTAGTCAAATTTATGCCCGATGTGACCAAGAGAAGGACGGTAGAGTTGTTGAAGCGTGTGTTTCTGGAGGAAGTATTGCCTCGTGTCCTCGTCACTGATAATGGGACGCAACTCATTTCACATGAAATGACATTTTTCTGGATAAGTTTGGTATTACCAACCATCCAATAGCATTCTATAACCCCCAAGCCAATAGCATGGTGGAGCGGGCCAACTACTTAGTGAAGGGTACCCTATCCATGGCCATCCAGAGTGAGAAAGATGTTAAGGTAAATGTGGAGAATATGGTGTGGGCCCACCACAGCACATGGTGTGACCTGGGTTTCTCCTTTAGAGAAAATGAGCACAAGGAAGCCAGGCAGTATGTTGACCCTGGCGTGGCTTAAGAGTTCTTGTCATGAGAAGAATGGTGGAGAGGAGGTCATGGTTGGTGGTAAAGGTGTGTGCACAGGGGACTGGGTCCAAATAATACATGTGAGGCTTTGCAAAGGGTTATCTAAATTTTGGAGCCCGTTTAAAGTAAAAGTAGTATTTGACAGTTATGTGCTTTTGGCCAATGGTACCAAATGGAACAAACACAAAGTGGCACTGTACCAGAAAGGGGGGATTCTGGACAGTAAAGTGATGAGGCGTGATTGTGTTGGGCCATGTGTGGGTCTGTATGGGTTCATGTTGAGGAGGGATGAAGAGTTGACCGGCAGTAGGGATGGTGCTGGGGGGGGGGGGTGCGAGTGGAGTGTGGGGCTGGTGATACCTTTGCTCCCGGTCCAGATGGCCTCTTTCCTCACGATGGGGCAAGAGGAATTCGCTCTACTAAGCCTCAGTCCTCATTATTTGGAGGATTCACATGCAAACCATGTGAAGGTGTTTTACAATGTGTGTGCTAACTGCATGTGAAGGTCATTTACGCATTTGAGAGTCTGGTTTTCCCTTGTGGTGGCACAAATGGTCGTAATTGTAGGGTTATGATTTTTTTTGAATTGCGTAGTATACATTTCTTCTTTTGTAATTTGGTTTCTGCTGTTGGATAGAAGGGAGGGGTGTGTGGAGTACTTGGGGCTTAGAGTGTTTACCATGTCATGATATGAGGTGTTATTAGAAGGTTGTTGGTGCGGGATTCTAACAGAGTCAGTTATCCTGTCGCTGGCAAAGGGAGAATCACGCCAAGTTTTGTGCTCCAAATCTGTGCCTTTAATACTGTTAGAGGTGTCACCAAAACGCATCCCATCCCAGTCAGAAATGTGCAACTTCAAGTATTTCATAAAAACTTTATTTCATAATAAATACATAGATTACTTTGTGCATTTTAGTAAGGGCATGTAGTAGGCAGCTCTGGTAGTGGATTTAGAGCTGGACCGATGATCTCTGAATAAACAGCTGGATTACTTTTGCTCGTTGGGTGCTGGGGTCTTCCACACGCCGGTTGTGATGCTCAGGTCGGCCAGCCACATCTGGGTGATCTGCGGTGTTCAGAACAGATCTCAAAAGGCAAAATGTCCACGTGCCTGGAGCAGTCAAGCAATGGGCCCAGTGGTGACCTTCGGGTAGTAGTGTTGGGCAGAAGCACCCTCCATGCAGCCCTGCACAAAAATAAAAGAAATAAAAAAAGAATTATCCATATGCGTTGAGTCAGAAGATTACTGGGCCATAGCAAATATTGCATGTTACCAAGTATACCTGGCACAGAAGATAAAATACTCCTAAACAGGTTACTCAAGTAGGGCCTCAGACCTGGCTAGGTCTCCGGAACACCAACCTACCCCACAGGAGTACACCAACCTTTCCCAGTGTCAGTTTCTCCTCCAAACCATAGACCTAGGGTGAGTGTTTCTGGTGAAAAGCTCATGGAGTCGTTTATTTTTCCTCAAACTCCAGACTACGGGTTGATCCCGCTATATCTCAGTGGATTTACTGGGCTCTCGAATATGAAGTTTGCTAAAAATGCCCTCCCTTTCAAATCCCACACCCCTTTGCAATAATGGACTGATTGGAGTCTACGCTGGTAGTTAAGATTACATAGGATGGAGTCTTAAGACTACATCAGAGTTCAACACATGAGGCAGCCACCCAAAAGAGGACACCTGGAAAACGGGAATTAGTATTTTTATATTTTCGTGTTTGTTTGCACTGCATCACGATTGGCAGGAAAATGATGGTTTCGGTTTGTAGGTGTCCTGTTCTCGGGCAGACTGGTCCCTCTAAAAAGGAAAAATAAGGAGGGGGCAGGCATTTGTGACAAGTTTCAAAAACCTGATTGGACTTTCATAATAACTGGTCTTAGCAGCAGTGACGTAGTGCCCTATGTCAGTGATGTGGAGGTCAACTGTGGCCTAGAACTGGAGTGTTTAAACAAGGGAGTCCGAACTCCAGGCATAGCGTTGCACCACCCACTTTTAGTCTGTAGGAAAGATCTAGAAAATAATGGCGAGGACTGAAAGAAAGGAAGGCTCACGGGAAAACGCGCCCACCCTGCACATTTGATGAAAATCTAGTAGGTCTATTGGGGCTCTGCTCAGAGGAAACCAATTAGGCGGGAATTCTAGTGTGAGTTCATGACTTCCACCCCCTCCTACGCCACCTGCACCACACATACAAGTACACAAAAACAGTTCACACCAATTACAAGATCGTACAACATACTGCTATAGGACACCCCAATATACAGCTCACTGCAAAGCCCATCAGCACAAGCTACCAGAACACTGCAACGCAATGCATAAACCATACACAACCCAGCGACCTCGCTTGCGGCTCACTGAGTTTATGCTGTTCTTAGGCGCTGTGTCAGCTAGGTTTGTGCAAACAGACATGAACCCTTACCGCACTATGAACCCACATCACCACATGTCGCAGATCACAAGTACACATCTTCAATACCACCGCAAGCAGCCGGCATAATCCAGCTCCACCATGCACCAAAACCACCACTCAAAGATCATCAACACCACAACACACCCTGCATCATCACAGAGCCCTTCTAACAAACAGCAGACCGTACACCATAATGCATGCCACAGCCACCTACACCACATTATGCCATCTGTATCCTAACCTATTTTATTGCCAACCCTACATATCACCCCATTACAAGTCCACACCAGCACTACATGGCACCTGACAAACCCCATTATCCAAACAAACTGTTCAAGTCTCTAAACTGAATCACATCGCAATAGGAAATAACTACAAGCGGATGTCTAAGGAGCAGAGCTGCAGAGGACAGTGTTGTGGGCATAGGCCCCACCGCATGAGAGGCCAGAGGTTTGGGTTGACTCTGGATCAGGAAGGGGAAATGGCAGAATAGGTTCATGGACAAACCGAGTGAAAAGGCACCAGGACACCTGAGCCTGGCATCACAGTAGAAGGTTCCTCATTACAGAAAGCGCAGATGACGCCTGTGGTTCTTGGACATTAGAAGCAGTGTCTGGGTATCATTTCTCCTGCCAGTGTGTCAGGGCCAGGCTGCATCCATGCACTGGATGCAGCCACGGGGGACACTGCTCTGCAGGAGAGCGCCACTAAAGCACTCTTCAAACAGACCATGTGGGGAGGCACAGGATAGGCAGACCGGATTATATAAAGACAGAGGCCCCGTAGGTATGGACCTCGAGGGATAGCAAGTAAAGAGTGAACGGGAACCATACAAGGCTGGGAACCAATAGCAGCCCTGGCCAAAGGGTTAAACCAGCCCTGCTCCCTTTCTCTTCTCTCCTCACGTCCTCACGCCTGTTGCTGGTGAGTGCCAGAGACACCAGCCGGGCCCATGTGCCTCCCAAAAACAGCCTCTAGAGGCTCCAGCCCACCGGGGAAATGCCCAGTTGAGTAAAAGGCCAGTCTGCCCAGAACATAGACACAAGGACTCTAGAGCAGAGGGCATCTAGGCCGGGGACAAACATGCAGGGATACTGGGTGGATAGAAATATCTGGGATAAGCGACTTCAGAAGAATTGCGATCAAGGAGAGATAGTCAGTTTAAACCCAGAAATCAAAGATAGAGCCACCTCCACCAACAGAATCCAGGTCAGGCAGTAAAACTCTCCGAGGCAGGAAACAGACAAGTGAAAACTACCATGAAACTGACACCTGCAGAAGTACCGTAAAAGCTTGAAGAGCCCACGGGGACTCCCACAATGATACACAATACAGCCATATTGCCAGAATCCCTATGTGCCACCCTCCTCACCCATCCTGCAGGGCACCCAAGAGGGAAACAAAAGACAAGAGGGAGAAGCACTCCTAAAAGCACACAAAAAATATATTTGCAATTAAGATACATTCTGTATCCAAAATTACAACAGGAAAGACACAAATATGGACATCACAAGTTAAGTATGTTGTGGAAACTCCATTTTTAGGTCTCGCCTAGCGTTGCAGCGCGCATGCGCTGCTCGCTCTGCGAGACATTGTGGATGAGGAGATTTCAGAAGGGGACTTGAAGCCCCACTCCTCATTTTCATTGGTTGGCGTCACAGTTTATGCTAAACGGTGGCCTGCCATTGGAAATGAGGGTTTTTTTGTTGCCGCCCTGTCTCCTTTTCATCCGGCCCATCTGGACAGGATCGTCTGCTTTGCGGCTGTCGTGAAGCAATTTCTTATCTCAAGGAGCAGTGTTCACACTCGGAGCTTTTGTATAAACAGGGCCATGATTGTTATCTCATCGCATTTGCTGTTCAGGCAAAGACAGATCAAAGGTCAGATGTGGTTCCCCGAGGGCGCGTGTTTATTTTCTTTTAGCTACATCTGTCCCCATCTGCCCCGTCCTCTTCCTCCTGCCCACTTCCCTAGCGATCTGCTTGCGCTGACATATGCTTCGGGGGCAGGTCACGACAGGAGTTGCGATTGTTTGCGATGTTCAGGCGGATTTGTGCATTATCAGGTGGCAATGCTTCCTCCCTCCTCCTCCTCCTCCCACAGCATTCGCTGCTGTGCCCGGTTCAGGCTGAGCCGTGCACTATCAGGCGGCAACGCTTCCTCTCTCCTCCTCCCACAGCATTTGCTGCTCTGCTCGACCTCCTCCCTCCGCTCCACCATGGCCACTCTGATGCACATGTGTTTCGCTTCAAAGAGCCCACGGTCTCACACACCTACAGGGAGAGACCGAGACAAGCCTACAAGCCGCCCCCCACTGTCCCTACCATCAGCCGGACTCGTGTCTCTATTTAGCGCCCTAGACAGTGCTTCCCGTCCCGTGGTAGGTTTGTTAAGCCCTATGGCCAGCCCCGCTGTTATTTGCAAGGCATCATAGTAAGTCCTGTAACTGGCCTCGGAATGATGAAAGGCGGAGTGCTGCCGCACTACCAGACACCTCTATGCTCACGCCGCGGGCGCGTGTGCCTACAAGCCGCCCCCCACTGTCCCTACCATCAGCCGGACTCGTGTCTATTTAGCGCCCTACACAGCGCTTACTGCACCGTGGTAGGTTTGTTAAGCGCTACCGTCGGCCCCGCTGTTATTTGCAAGGCATCATAGTAACTCCTGTAACTGGCCTCGGAATGATGAAAGGCGGAGTGCTGCCGCACTACCAGACACCTCTATGCACACGCCGCGGCCGCGTGTGCCTACAAGCCGCCCCCTACTGTCCCTACCATCAGCCGGACTCGTGTCTCTATTCCTGGCATGCTTCCCTTCATGTTGACTCAGATGCGTGTATTTTTAGAAGCTGTTTTCTGTCATTTCCGCTCGTTCACGCCGTTTTGTAGCGCTATGCAGTGGAGCCAGCGCCAGCCAACGCACACACAGGCACTGCCGGGCGTGCACGGCTCTCGGGTCCCGATTCAAGTGCGTGTTTGTGTGCTGTATGTCTGTGTGTCTGAATGTGTACTTTGTCTGTATCGGTGCGTTGTGTATCTGTATGTGTGTGTGTGTGTGTTGTGTGTCTCTGTCTCTGTAGGTGTGTGTGTTTGAAAATGCGTGCGTGTGTGTCTGTGTAAACATTGCTAGGCTGCACCAGTGCGTTTTAATCGATTCAGCTGCACAACGTCTTCGAGGCATGAACGGCTTGTAGGCACACGCGGCGTGTTGGTAAATGGCTAGGGCGGTCTATCCTAGGGATACTAATATGCCACAACACTGCACCGAGGAAAAAGAACAAGCAGGAAATGTGGCCAGCCCGGCCCCCAGTAATAAAATCGGCCCCCCACTAGCTTCATAAACAGCCACCACCATGCCAGCCTCCGGTAAAACAGTCCGGCCTTGCTGCAAACTAGTGAACTGTCACCCTTCCATGTCTAGCTGCCTGCCACTTTCTGAGACAGAGCAGAGCTGAAGAGGGCGGACCTTGGGATCTACTAAAACAAGCATTTGCAATGCAATAGGCCTCGCATTTATGAGAGTTTGAGCTATTGACATTGCAAATGCAAATGCCTTTTATTTTTGTTTTAAAAACATAAATAAAAGGCAGTCATTTACAATGCCAATAGCTTAAACTCGGGTAACTGAGACCTATTGCATTGCAATAGTCATGTGTGTGCGTGGTTTTTGTCTCCGTGCCATGCCCCTTTGTGTACAGTCCTCTTCCTTCCGAGACTTCTTTGCTGGTATTGTGTTTGAGCCAAGGGTTAATCGTCCAACTGCACCCTTTTCTCAGTGAAGGGGCCAGTATTAGGGCACCGAAAAGAAAGGCCTTCGAGCAGGTTAGCAAGGGGAGGAGGGAGGGAGTGGGGGGGGGGGGGGGGAAGACCACCAGACCAGGCAGCTATAGTCTGTCCCCAGAGGAGCATTAGATTAATGTGATAAAAAATTTAAAAAAACATTAATAAAGGCCAGTACCATTTACAATACAAAACTCACTAGTACAAATGCAATGCAATAGATTTCGCAATTACAACAAAGTGAGCTATTGCCATTTTGCATTACACCATTTGATTAATGCTTCACGAAGGAGAAAAAAACCACAAAAAAAACCACGACATTTACAATGCCAATAGCTCAAAATAATGTCATTGCGAGACCTATTGCATTGTAAATGCTTGTTTTATTTCTTTGCTTCCGCTTAAAAGTATGGACAAGGACGCAGCCAATGAGTTTCGTCCCTAGACATGGGGACTGGAAGGGAGGATTAAGGATAAAGAACGTGGCGGCTGAGTGCAGCCAGAACCATCTCCCTCAGAGTGTCCTTACAGCATCACAGTCTGTTGACTAGCAGCTGAGCATTCGCTTTGGCTGCCACCCAAGTTCCTGGAGTTAAAGCCAGGCCAGTAACTGCCTTACAGGGTCCGGCAAGATGTGGTGTGGCAGTTCAGCAAGGCGCGTGGAATTGTAGCGTTTGACACTGGATATTTTTTTTTTTTTTCGCGAAACTGGTTCAAGTAGTGCCCTGCTGCCACACTGACTACTGCCTAGCATGCCACACTTTCACAAGCCAAGGGGTTTGCAAGAGTTTAGCGGACATGCGTGCTCTGTAGCACGTAATTTTGAAACGTTTCTTCTCTGGTTTGGGCAAATGGTACCAACCAGAAGTAGTCAGATCTCATTACCGTCCCGTTTAGTGCATCCTTGGCCATCTATCATCCTTTTGCGTCACAGGATTATCGAGGGTTCCACTGCATGGATCCCAAAAAGATTTTATTTGTATTTACTTACTTTTCGGTAGACTGTTTCCTGAAGGCTGGAAGTCTTTTCCTAGTGCCCTTCACTGAAATTGGAGTGTATACTGCTTTACTGCTATTTCATGTTGCAGTGGTAAAGGGGTGTACAGTCCGCCCTTACTTTTGTCTGTCAATTCCTGGCCGGTTCGATGGCCGGGTGCTTGCAGGGATCTAAGGAGGGAAGCCTCAAGATGTTAGCATGTCTCGTCTGCCAGGTCGGCACACAGATCATTTTGGCAGAGGCTTGCACAAGCATGAGGGGGAAGACAACTCGACTGTGCCGGTTTTAAAGTGAGAGAGTTTACGGCCATGTACAGTGTTTCTCTTAACCACGCCATTCTCTTTCAGAGCGAGGGATTTCGGTTTCTGTTGAGATGCGCACAGACCTACGTTGAACCTCAGCGCTGCTTCTCAGATGCCGCCTCAAGGCTCACAGCAGGATTTAAAGGTGGAGTTACTCCGTGCCTCCGTGCCCCATGGATGGGAAACCATTTACTGTTCTGCTGTCTCAAACGCCGCACAGCAGTATTCTTTTAACACACTCCAGGTTAGCGGGTTAGTTTTAACAAATGACCACATTTGGGCAGAGAATTATTCAATGTGATCTCTTTCCACCAGTCACAGTCAAAGCTATTTTGCCTTTGGACGGAATGCAACAGTCATGCATTTGAGTTTTCTTAAGCTCATGTGTTAAATTTCATTGGTTGCAGTGATGCTCATATGAAAACCAAGAATCCACTTATTCTGGGGGAGGCCCAAGATCGGATACAACAAGCTAGGGTTGTAGTGTACACTCCTGTTTAATTATGTCCCATCGATCGGGTCCATACTGCCATCTGGTCTAGTAGTCACTACTAGTTGTAAGGACAGTCACTCGAAAGATCACAGTTGTGATTTAATTTCACTTGTGCTTTAGAACCCAATGATTTATATGGAACACATTTATATTGCAACATGTGTCATAAAGTGCTTGAAAAATAGTTTCATCCAGTTAGTCGTCTCACCCGGTCACAGCTAACTCCATACTTGTGTGCATGTGCAGGGATCGATGAACATGCATAGGAGGCTGGCACGAGAACTATAATAAAGTACAATCAGTACTTTTGCAGGGGAGTCATCGGTCAGGAAGCCATTTAATAAAGGCTGTTGCGGCAAACACTTCTCCAAAGGCACTCCTGATCTTAAATTCCATACTGCTTTGCAGTGCTTCCTATTATCAATGATTTGGAGATGCGTATCCATGTCAATACATCTTACAGACCAGGATGTCAATACATCACTGTGTGAAAAAATGTTCTATTGCAGGCGTAACATTGCCTTTATTGAATAGGTCACTGTGACATCCAACATTTCTTGATCCAGGTGTTCTGTTCCAGAGGTCAAACGAACAGTCTTGGTAAGGCTCACCATGAGCATCAATAGTTGCCTTCTGGTTAAAGTTGGTCTCTTTAGCCAAAGGTCGAAGATTCACCCTCTTTTAAAGTCACCGTCTTTTACATCAGGTGAAAAAAGTATTTACCTCTTCCTCATTGCACTGAGCAAGTGAATCAGTCCTTCTCTAAGACATGCCACATAATTCCAAGCAGCACAATCACTCAATGCCACACAATTCAACTCTACACATTCCCATTCCACACCACATAATTAGACAACAAACCACATAATTTAACTCAATTACACAACACACCCATCCAATCCACACCACTGAATTCCACATCATGCGACAAAATTCAACAGCACACCACGTAATTAAACTCAACATACCACTCCACAACACAAAATACCATTCTGCATAGTTGCACTCTGGCACACAATCCCACTCCACATAATTAAAGTACACTCAATAGCACATATTTAATATCCACATATTTCCAGAACACACATCCACTCAAAACCACCACACAACTCCACAGCTAACAATTTCATTTCAATCCACAATTCTACTACACACCACATACATCCACACCACACCAAAACACCTGGGTAAAAAACATTGTCATTTACAACACCAATAGCTCTAACTCACAAATGCGAGACCTATTGTATTGCAAATGCTTATTTTCTTTCCCTATAGGAAAACAAAAAGACCAAAGTCACTCACATGGGTGCAAGTGAATGGCTATGGACTCAAGATCAGGCCACAGAGGAATCTTTCTGCGTCCATCTTACATAGTCTAGTTACAAGAGTTGTAATTTAGGGTGCGCTCTATCCTGGGATGCCCACTATCCGAAAGACCCACAAATCAGTTTGTTCTGCCGCCAAAAACCTAAATGCCAAGAGGCCACAAATTTGTTGGATTACTGAACGATGCTATCCACAAACATCTGCTGGTTTGTAAAAAAAAAAAAAAAAAAAAAAAAAAGGGGGCGGGCACCAGCCCAGCAAAAATGTTACTGTGTTGATGATACACAGAGAAGTGTATGAAGCGGTGTGGTCGCGCTGACCTGTGAATCACGAATGTTCAATATGGTGGTCTGCACCTACATTGCAGTCCTCAAAGCGCGTGACTATCCACTACGCGGGCAGCACGACACAGTCAGTCTGTCTGCTGTTGGCCAACAGCAGACAGACTGACGCTGTCGTGCTGCCCACGTAGTGGATCGTCACGCGCTTTGACTGCAATTATTGAAGGATTCGTCTTCATTGAAAAATACTCGCTTCTATAGATGGGCTTCACACCATATGTAGGTACAGACCACCATATTGAACATTCGTGATTCACAGGTCAGCGCGACAGCACCGCTTGTGATTAACACCAACTCCAGAGTTCCTCATCACCGTCTTCATGCACGTCTGTGTATCATCAACACAGTAACAGTGCTCAGCTACCCACAGAGTGCCAGCCTTCACTCTCACTTGGGTACCCGGCTGGGTGTCCCTGTGAGCATCTCGTTTTCCTTTTTCTCCATCACCCACTGTTGGCACGTACGCGGCTGCGCATTCTACCAGTCAGATGTCCCCAAATCCATAGGTCCTGATGAGACTCTAGATCACGTATAGGGTCGAAACGTCGTCTTCAACAAAAGAAAGCGAACCATTAACAGCGCATATTATTGTATATAGCTGCTGTATATTGTGTATTGAGTTGCTAAATGGTCGACTTTTTTTGAATACCTTGGAAACCTTGTAAAATACTGTCACAATTATGTCACCAATATTTTAGGTTCCCGTTTCTCACTGGCGACACTACGCACATTTTTCTTTTTCATTGTATATAGAATTTTGCTTGTGAAATATAAAGTACGATTGTATCAAACCAAAACCATAGGTGTATGTGGTTTCTTCGCCCTCTGACATCATTTTAACCCTTCCATTGCGATTGTGCATCTTATTATCTATATATGATTCTATTATTCCACAGGAACCACTGTTTGACAATAATTTACCCACCCAGGTTCCTTAGTGAGTTGGGTTCCCTTGTCCTTTTCTCAACGGTACCCAAAAAAAGGCACAGGAATAATCCTCTGGTATGTGTAACCACGTTTTCTTGTGCAACGACTGAAATAAAAAGATCATATGCAAGAACTGAACTGTGAATAGTCTATAAAAATTGAAAAATGTCCCCTTATTTGCTTTAAAAAGGAACAAAAACCTGAGAAACTGGTGATAGCGAATACAGCCTGCAAGAACGACACTGCATCCTTGCACACAATGCTTGATTTACTCCTGATAAAAGGATATCAGAGATGTGGTAACTGTACATCATGCGAGTACAATGGAAGGAGAACAATTGTCTACCGTGGCATAACAATTAAACACTCTGAATTCACTAACTAATACGTCAAACGTGATATGTTGTGTCATCTGCCCATGTGATCTGGCGAATGTAGGGAAAAAGTCTCATACCATCAAGAAAAGAATCGCACAACATAAAATCACGAATTAAATGCAAAGTACAGAATGCCCCAATGGTCCACCACTATATAGAAATGAATCATGGACCTTCCGAGATAAAATGGACTGTCTTAACACATGTAAAGGGCCAGAATATCGATTCTATCCTCTCTAGGCTCAAAGCCAAAATGATCTTGGTTGGGGGACAATCTGGTAGTCACCATTCCGCGCTCGGAAACCGACCAACGCGGGAAAGGGGGATCAGGTGATTGAGGAGAGCTGGCAGTTTTTTAGGGAGCCCAGTTAGGTCAACTCCTGCATACTTGCAGAAGCGGCCTGAGGTGGCATCGGCTTTACTATTGGTCCATGCTACAGGTGTCCCCTTGACAAGATATCAGTTTTCACATGTCATGCAAAAAATCTTCGCAGCAGCAGATAAAGGGTACCTTCAGCACACATTCCTTTAGAATAGGTGCAGCAACATCTGCAGTAGGAGCTGGGCTTAACAGAGGCAGTAAAGAGGATTGGCAGGTGGAAGTCGGATTGCTATAAACGTTATGTGCGGCTAAATCTATTATAGACACAGGGGCTTTCACTGGGCCATTGAACTAACAATGAATTTTTTTCCTTCCTGTTTATTTGCATTAGGGCACATGGCTACCGCCAATGTGTGGGTCATTGGTCATTCCTTTGTGCGTCGCGCAAGGTCAACGTTCAGTCGGAGTAGTTTGTCCAAACGGGTGGCAGAAGCAGGTCTTCAATTTCACTGGGCCAGTAGGGGGTGGTCTTCGTCTGGAGGGCCTACGCGTGGTCGTCGAGGTCGCAACCCAGGGGCTACCGCCTCCGAAACTCATCATTCTCCATATCGGCGGCAAGGGGCAGAAGGGCCCTGTTTAAGGACTTGTTAATTGAAATTGCCTGGTTGGCTAAGAGATTCTCCCAGGCAACCATAGCATGGTCTCATAATTCCGAGGAGAGTATGGAAATTTGGGCAGTCTGAAGGGCCTGAACGAATCGGTCAGGCATTTGAGCAGCAGATTAAAAATGATCACTCAATGCGGCACGGCTGAAAACAATTCCTCATGGTTGCCTTCGGGGGGAGGAATTTTTTCACATTTGTCTGCTCGGGGTAACGACCTTTTTGTGGAAAATTTGGTAGCCTTCACATTGCAGCATTTCTCACATCGCTAGGTGGTCATATTTTAGGGGGGGGGGGTCATGGTTGGTCGGGGAACCAACCATTCCTGTGGCGGTTAAGGAGACCTGTTTTGACCACAAAACAGTTGCCAATGTGGGGCATCACAGATCTAAGTGCAGGAGGATTCAAGATGTTGGTGTTTTTTTTTTAATAACCCAGGGCAGGGGGTGACACGGTCACAGGTGAAGGGCTGGGGGCATCCGCTGCCGCAATTGTCCCTGGCCCTAGAGGGTACCCCATGATACGCCCTGTGGGGGGGGGGGGGGAAATGGTGGCTGCGCCAGGGGACCAAGGTATGGCCCGGTTGCCCAGGCTCATCCCCCCCCGACCCCCCCTCCCCCCGATTGGGTGCCAGGGGGTGTCCCTTTACTGGGTTGCTCTGGCACAATTCTTTTTGGGGGGCCAGCTGCCTTGCTGGCCCTAGCTCCCTATCTTGAGGGAGTGGAAGTTCGCCTTGTAAACGATGCCACTAGGAACAGAGAGGTGGTCAATCATGACTCCTACGGGAATGTGAGAATATGCAGACAGGAGATTAGTTTTATTTGAAAAAGTTTGCTGAATTTGTATTAACTTTTGTATATTTATGGAAATGTTATGCAATATGAAGACAACGGTTGAATTTTAATGTCGTGTTTATGAGGTGTAATAAATACGGCCCGAGAATGGTTACATTCTCAAAACGCAAAGATTGTTTTCTGTTGTGGTTTCATATGAAGGATGCAGCTGCAATTATTTTATCCTTGTTGTTTTGGTCTGGGAGGGCAGTCTCGGTCTTCCCGTTTCAGCACACCGGTCTCGTGACGGTCCTGCACCTGTAATGAGATAGCCCAATGTTTTTAAACTGTGGGAGACAAACTAGGGGAAAGCCCTACTAGATACAAACTTCATAGGGACCCCGTCTTACAGAAAGAATTAGAAGTGTATCCCTGAGATAGCCCTATGTTTCTTTAAGTTGTGGAAGGCAGATAAATTAAGGAGAAACCCGATCAGAAATAAACCTTGTAGGGACCTCGTTTAACAGGAAGAATTAGAATTGTATCCTTAAGGTGAATACATCACAACATATGTACACCTTATGTGTAAGACCCAAGCTTTGCTAAACAAATGCAATGAATTGTGAATGTATTACGTCAATGCAGAATTGGATGAAGCAAACCGTGCTTGCAAAATGTTTGTAAATGGTTTTTGAACATGTATAAAATGTGCTTGATCAACTGCATATTAGTCACCACCTCATGCAAGTCACAACAAACCTACACAGAAAGACGATGCACTGAAAGTAGTTGCAACATTACGTTTTATATGGGGCTGCCCTGAAAAAATAGATTTAAGATAGTTGTTAAAATCATACTTACATGTGACCAGGGTGTATGGAGAATGTACATCATTTAGTATTTCAACGTTTAGTATCCGGGGGGAGACAGTTCAAGAAACATACGATGACAAAAGTTGAAAAAAACAACAAGATTATAAAGTTGCTAAATCAGCATTCTGTCGTGTCACTACGCTGTAGGATAAAGTTACATGAATTCGTAAGAATTCCGATTGAACACGGCGGAAGGATCCCTTACATAATCTGAAAGTATGTTGGTTTCACTGTGGCATCACTAGTGACCCGTTAGTGAGATCACATTACGGATCTCTTACATCATCTATTAGAATGGTGGGCATTGTTGCCAAGGTTTCGGATTGCTTATATGTGACATTTTCATAATTTCAGTGTAATTACGAGTGCCGGAATTTAAAACATACAACGCACAGCGCCGCCTCCCGATTTATTTAGTGCAGGCCTACTGCGGGTGATGTTCTCACTTACAAGAATTGATGTAGGTTGTTCTCTGTGCAGCTAGCACTGCCAAGTTGTGACAGCGACGTCACGTGATGCTGTGCCACGGCCGTCCTGAGAGTGAGACTCGCTGATTGAATGCAGCCCACCCCCAGGCCGCGGTGCGTGCCAACTCTTTAGTCTGTAATGCTTCCCAGTATGTGTGCAGCTGCCTCATGTGGTCACAGCACACAGTGTGCGCACTGCACTGTGCCAGCTGCGCTCAGGCTCATGCTGCTTTACTTGATATTATAAGAGGCTACAACCAGCGCTCGGGCCGCAGCTCTTGGCAGGCACAGGCGCCAATATGCGCGACTAAGTATTTCAGTGCGGTGATGCAGACCACCACACTGAAATGCGTTAGTCCAACGCCTGATGCGTGGTACTTGGCAGGGCTTAGGTTATACACAAAGTTAAAGGGCCTGAGGATACCAACGGGCGATCCATAATGTACTCACGTAGGGTGGGCACTTGTATTGCCGCAATAAAACCACAGCCCTGCCAAGTACCACGCATCAGGCGTTAGACTAGGTAAGCAGCAGGAAGGGGCTGCCACAATGGTATGTCCCCTTATAAGTTTATTTTCATGTGGAAATATTTTCCACATACACTTGTTGCAGGAAATACAAGGATATTAATCATACGTTAACTGTGCAGTTTGATATTTCACAGTGTCCACCTAATAAGGTTCACAGCCCTGAAGACCTCCTTTGAAATACACTCCAGGCCCAATAGAAAGGTCGAAACGTGTTGGCGCACCCAAGTGTGGCCAGGAGCCATCATCAATTGTAAAGCCTACACATTGATTTGTGTAATATTAGTGGTGTAAGTCATGACATCACCTATAAAAGGAATAGTGCTCCGACCACCTACATAGGGCCATACACTACGTTGTGGACTGTATATGAGAGGGTTTTAAATTGATCATTACCCCATCAACTCTAAACTATAGGACACCTCACTTGTCATTTTGATTGTTTTAATTACATGTTTAAAGACTAATGTGATGTAATGTTTAAGTTTATATAGGTTTTGTCCTTAACCAATGTGTTCATACCGCATACACATACATGTTTGTGAAATGATGTATGTAACTTGGTCTTGTTTCAAGTGATAAAAATAACCTATTGATAAACAGAACTCTTAGTCTATTTCCTTGGATCTATGGTTAATACTATGGGTACTATAATTTAAGTGTACAGGGCTTGAGAATGTCTAAATTAGTAATATTTTATTGATGATTAGAGAAACAATGCATAGGATTTTCTAAATAAGGATTAGATTAATGGTGTTTATGGAAAAATAAATATGGAAGTCCCGATTCAGCACCTTCCCAGAGTACTAAACCCAGCTTGTGGAGTATTTGATTCCATGCTATATAAATGGATTCATACTGACAGCTAGCCCTCATCAGAAGGTCCTCACAGCCCTCAGTGACTTATGGCACCCAAGCACCTCCAGTGTCCTCCTACCACCCAGCAGCAGACACTCCTGGGTCTTGTGATGCTGGTCTGCTGCGGCCAACACAATCCCTACACTGTCCTCTGTGCCCTATTGTAGCCCCACGCGACCTGCTGTAGGACCTGCCTGTTTCACAACTCCAAAGATGAAGCGGGAGTAGATATCCTTCCTCTTGGCTCTTCGCAGCGCTATAGAAAGCAAGGTCTTCCTGGTCCCCTCGCTCATCTTCTCTGTACAGGGAAACTTCATCTTGGTGGGACTGAAAGAAAAAATAAATAAATAAATCTAGTTAAGAAATATGGAAAAATTAAAGACAAACCTGTAATGAGATCTGCTCATGGATTAAGAATTGCTACAATGACCCCAGATGGGGACATTGAGTTGCACATTCATTCAACGGTCGAGAAGCACAAATAGATTTGTCTGAACTCTGCCCATAATAACCAGTACAGACCAGCAGACAACTGGTTTAGAGAGAAGGGGATGTGTGGGGGGGGGTGGGGGGGAGGGAGAAGACAGTTGCTATACACTACATTCAGGTTTACATCCCATTTTGCAGATGGCGTGTAATATGTACTAAAGTGCAGAGAATCGAATAGACATTTGAGAAGCCACAATTATATTTAAACATTAATATCGAACCTTCTGTAGCGCTTATAAAAAAGTAATTGGCTTAAATGTCAATTTATTTCTGGACGTGAGGGGCAGCAGTTGGGACAAGCTTGTACTGAAAGAAAATAATTAACATGTGTAGAAACTTGCCGTCTTGGAAGAAAATTAGGACCAAACAAATGAAACGTAAGGAACTTGGGGCAGAACAAAATAGAAACTAATTCACGTGAAGTGTTCTATGGAATCCCCCCCAAAAAATTTGCATCACCACCATGGGTCTGTGAGCAGCCGTGTTATCACAAGCCTGGTGCGTCTAGTTCAAAGAGGAGAGGAGGCGACGTGGACCCTGGTACCGCATCCACAGTGATGTCTGGGACTGAAAGGACTGGAATCTGAACTCCCCACTGCTGGGCTTGGGGTACTCTGCATGATACGCTACACCCTTCACCACTTTTCAGAAATTTCCAAAGCTACTCCTGTAAGCCTATTTTATACCCAAGGCATAGGAGAGGGGGTAACATTGTTCGAATACACAAAAAATGAATCGAAACTAGCACATTAATACGTAACTTATGTTAACCTTACATTTTTCATAGGCAGTCTGAACAGTCATTTGAATGGGTGTGTGGCCCTGTGTGGGAGATTATGGCCACCAGGTTACAATTCTAGCCCTGCAGTTCTTTTTAATAAAGTGATCCCATGAGATCAGGGAGGGTCACTTGAGAGGGTTCTCTCGGTGCATCTGTGCTGTGTCACCTGTGTGGTCTCCGCCCTGATCTCATGGGATCTTACCCTACCTACTAAGGGAATCTCTACTCCTTTCATTTATCCGGGGGCACCGACATTTTCGGGCCACTGTAGATATAAATTTCTTATTCGGTCCTGACGAAGCGCCCTGGATCTCCCCCTGAGACCACTGAAGCGCAAAACATGTTGACCATAACATATGCCCACTAGGGACATATAATCACCCAGCTACCAAGGGACATAATACCCCTTAAAGCAGCTCCATACACTTTGTTTTAATAGTGACAGAGGGATCACTTTATTAAAAATTAATCACTCTCCCTCCAGCCATTTTTTAATACACTTTCTAGGACTTCACTGCCACTTACACCCACGCACCCATACGGCTTCACCAAAAGATCTCCGAAAAAGAGACCCTTCGGGGACCCGTAGGGCATTGCAGCGCCGGCCTGACGAGGAGCAAAAGCCCAATGATGAAGCATGACATCCTTCGGGGTGTGTGAGGGCATCAAGATGAGGACACCCTGCCTCCCACAAGCAGAGTAGCACACGACAAGAGTACCCCCTACTTCCCTCCTCTCCATCTCCACTCAGGAACGGTGACTCCCTTTGGTATACGTTCAGAATACCTGGCCATCCAATCTTTGGCCTCTCCGCACATCACTCTGAGCCATGGACATGTATTTCAGATGCAATTGTGATTCTGTGCCAATGTGTATGAAGGACGTACACCAGTGTCAAAATCTAGAAAAAGACAAAAGTAAAAGAAAATACAGTGCTTACAGGCGAGTGGGTGTGTTGTGTTTGGGAGGGGGGGGTGAAGTGAAAGACGAAAGGAAGTGCATTCAGTGGAGAGTAAAAAGAGGGCATTGAACAAGATATACGAGGCGTAATCTGTTCAGATGGATGAGCTGTGGAGAGGAAAAAACGTGCACGTGTAATAAAGTGGGCATAAGAAAAGTCATTGAGACACTCTGAAAACCACTACCTCTTCCACATACCTCAGTAATATTTAATTCAGTCTCACTACATTTCTTAACTAAAATATTTTCAATATTACTTATTTACAACACAGTAGGTACCCTTATGTAAAACAGGTAAGGTAACAGCCATTGACAATACTACAACTGACAAACTATTTGCTTTATGTATCTGGCTGCAATTACAGAAAGTTTACAGACAAATCAATACTGGTCGGGTGACAATGGAGTAAGGAAACCTCAGGGGAGGGCCTGCAAGGAATGGTAAGGTGGCCCTTGCACTACCCATACCCCCGAGCTGACAAGCTGAGGCCCCTCCCCCCCCTGTAGGTATGGAAGGCTGCCGCCCCCGCACCACTGGGGCTGTAGAGGTGTCCGTTATGCACCAGTCGGGTGACACTGGGAATCACAGAAATTTAGTTTACAGGTTTAAATCATGCCCCTTCCCCCCCCCCCCATTACAGACCACACCCTATTAAAGCCCCCCCTCCACTTTTTGCTTCCCACGTAAAGCCCTGGCCTCGTGTATCATCAATATCCATGTATACAGAGTTGTGTACTACAGTCAGGACATCTGGCACCTTACGCAGCTGGACACGTTCACGATGAAAGTCCTACTCCTACAAACGCACGCAAACCGCTCACTGCCCTGACCACCTCAGCCATCATGTCTTCCATCCACACCAGGGAGCCCACCGACCCCTGCCCCCATCACCTCTACAATCCCCCCCATCCCCCCCCAAACAAATCCAAATTGGCAGGCAGCTCACCAGCATCTTCAACATCTCCATCTCCACAACAACCTTCCGTGACAGATGGAAACACGCAGATGTCAGACCCCTTCTAAAGAAAGCCTTCACTGACCCAAACGATCTCAAATTGTCATCCTATCTCCCTGCTCCCCTACCAGGCCAAAGGTTCAAGAAAGCCATCAACCAGCAGATCACTGAATTCCTAGAATAAAACCCACCTACTGGACGCCTCTCAATCCGGATTACATGCCAACCACAGCACTGAGACCACGCGGATTGCCGCCGCAGACTAAGTCTGAACACTCCTCGACCATGGAGAAACTGTGACCCGATCCTCCTTGACCTCTCCGCGGCATTTGACAAACTCTTCCACAACACCCTCAGACTCTACCTTGTAGGCCAGAGGCGCAACTAGAGTGAAATTTCAGGGGGAGAGGGGGGGGTCAATTCTTCCAGCAATCGGCAGAGTGAAGATGCAGGGGCTCTAAGAAGGAGTGAAAGAACAACAAAGCCTCATTAACAAGTAAATGGTCTTTTAAAGACCTGTGAAGTACTCGGGTGCGGCTGTGTGCGCGCCCGGGAAGCTGTCTCAGCGCGGCTGACACACCCGACAGGGGGGGGGTGGCCGGAAGCCCTTTGAGCCCAATGGGCATTGCACGCCTGATGTAGGCATACAGCAAGTGCCCTCAAGTGGATCACAGCATCAGACTGCCTCACTTCACCTCCGCACCCAAAGACATATGCGGCGTGCCACAAGAATCATCCCCCTGTTCAACATCTACATGATCCCCCCCCCCCCCTTGCAGACGTTATTTGATCCCAAACACTCAACATAATCTCCTACGCAAACGACACTCAACTGATCCTCACTCAGAACTCCTCCAATGCCAAAACAAGCTTCTACAATGCCATCACCAACCTAGCCAAATGGATGAGAGAACTGCCTCCAGCTCAACTCCGACAATTCTGAAGTACTGATCTTCAGGAAGAACACCTCTGCATGGGACCACAGCTGGTGGCCTGCAGAACTCGGACTCACGATCACACCGACCGATCATGCATGCAACCTCGGCATCACCCGCAACAGCCAGCTGACCATGAAGCGGCAAGTCAACGCAGTCGCCTCCTACTGCTTCCACACACTTCAAACACTCCGCAGAATCTTTAGATGGATCCCAACCAACACCAGAAAGACAGTCACTCATGCCCTAGTCACCAGCTGCTTCTACTACAGCAACACCCTCTACGCCAGCATCTCCACCCAGCTCCTCAGAAGACTCCAGACCATACAGAACAGCAGCCAGACTCATCCTGGACCTCCCCTAATGAACCCACATTGCCTCTATCTGAGACACCTCCACTGGCTCGCCATCAAGAAGAGATACCAGTTCAAGAGCCTACAAAGCTCTACACGATCAAGGACCTGCCTACCCCAACCATCGACTGAACTGCCACCAACCCGCTAGACACCTGCACTCTTCACTTGCCCTCACAAACTACCCCACGCCGGTCACAGCAGTGGCTGCTCCTGCTCCTACATTGCTGCCAAGACCTGGAACAACTCCACCCACCCCCGGCTCTGTACAGCCCCCTCGCTGGCAGACTTCAGAAAGACTCCATGCCACCTGGCTCTTTGACAGACAGCGCCCAGATACCCCTAGGGGTGACAGTGTTGCGCTTTACAAATGCGGTTTGATTTAAGAACCCGTGCGAAGCTTGAGGGGAGGTCAGCACTGTGGTACTTCCACCATATGTACACACAATAATCAGCATTTATAAAGCGCAACAGCTACCTCAAACAGAGGTGTCCCGGCGCTACACACGTGTAAACTCTTCATAACTGTATATTGGGGCGCTGGTTTGCTCATCTTCACCAGCACCCTCTTCTCTACTTAATCGCCCTCCATTACCATCAGCCTCTACCCTCCACGGGCTCTGCTACCCAACCCCTTGCCAATCCACATCCGACTCCCAGCTCACCCGAAACCTCGCGTAATAGCTTCGATCCCAGATCCCCAGCCCCTCTCAACCCCAACTCCCCCCGCCACACCTCCAGCTCAAATTCACCCCCACCCCCGCCGCACCCTACACCACCAACACTCACTAGAGAAACCGCGTCTCCGCTTAGTCAGTGCCACGGTGGTTCATTTGCTTTACCTTTTCTCAAAGCCAAGGGGGTGATCTTCGGCAAATCACCCAGCCTCGCTCATCCAGTTCACATATTTGCTGAACAGTGCCTAGAGATCAGCGAAATACCAGCTTTAATGCAGCGCTTTGTAAACACTGCTTAAAGCCCCTCCCTCCGAGCCCCGCCGCAGCCCAGAATAGATCATGCACATTAATGCACCGGGTGATTTCCTGTCACTCGTAGGGTCCTCGGAGAGATGAAGCTCTTAGTCGGCCTAAGCTCTCCACGTCACAAATAACTTGCACTAATAGTCAGACCGTGTCACATACAGATGTCTGTTCTCT
The DNA here is from genome assembly GCA_963921515.1 of Calotriton arnoldi. Taxonomy (NCBI): domain Eukaryota; kingdom Metazoa; phylum Chordata; class Amphibia; order Caudata; family Salamandridae; genus Calotriton; species Calotriton arnoldi. The sequence continues at coordinate 2,541,725 of CAWUFW010001094.1, forward strand.
ACACACGGTCAACCAGAGCAGACCTTGCCCGGTTGCAGGGAGTCGAGCTGGAAACCATAGCAGGGGGTTTCCAGCTAGTTTTTAGAGGCTGTGAACAATCAATGTCCATTTGAGGGGTGTGAAAACACCCCGGGACATCAGCAGCAACCATGTTAGTGTTTGTCGACCGAGGCGTGACGATTGGTGGGGCTTGGGTGCAGAAGCCCCTCTTAGCCCCCTTAGGTAGTTCTTGGCCCGAGGCCTCGTTCCCTCCAAAGCCCCACCCTCTCTTCACACACATTGCTTTGAAGTCGGGAGGTCGGTAACTTACTTGCATGCTCCTGTTTTTATATAGAGATTACCTTGTAGCATCTTTGAACGGAATTTTAGATGTGGAAATTCTAAATTGCCGGCTGCCTCCAAATTGCTGCACCACACAACCCATCAAAACATTACAACTATAAAGCCACAACCCAAACACAAATGCAATGTCCCTTGCCCAGAGGAAACAAACTCCAGGGAAGGCACCAACCTATGATCGCAAGGTACCCTGATCGCATCCCCCCCCCCCCCCCCCCAACCCCTTTCAAATCACCAGACAACACAACAGCTGCAACGCCATTGAGGTCAACTACGAGCATACAACTCTAAAAACTCAAAAAATTCTAACCCAACAACTTTCCCTCCACCTACCAGACTACCCCCAAACAATCAACACCAATGTCCACAATGCTAATGTTCCTCCTCCTGTAGTAGAGGACACATTCCTTTCAAAGCACCATGACACCAAGAGGAAGGAAACAAAACAAATATGCCAACTCAATGCAAGAGCCATGGAGAAGAAAGAAAAAAAAAACAATCATTTTTTGTCTTTCCCCAGAAACCGCACTAGACCTCTTCATTACAGAAACATGGCTCAGAACCTTACACCTGTATGCCATGAGGCCACTGCCCCTGAAATTCATATCAGCCATAAAAATCATATTGGAAAAAATAAAGGCCTGCCAGTCATCTGTTAAAAAAAAAAAAAAATAGTGAAGATTAATCAAAAGAAAACCCATCATGGGCAGCAGTGAACACTTGATAAATGCCAGGCCCCTCCAACTAGCTCTTAATGTATAGACAACCAGCGAGAGGGTGTAGCCTAACGGTTACGGCGATGGACTTCAAATCTGGGGAACCGGGGTTCGAGTCTCAGCAATGACACTCAACATCCTGTGATTCTGGGCAAATCACTTAATCTCCCCGTACCTAACAAAAATGAATGTGTCCTCATGTAACGAAACTGGTGCTCATGTAAAGCGCTCTGATACCCGATTTCGGGTCAAGTTTGCGCTATATAAAACTATAAAAAAAAAATTAACAAACTCCCTGCAAAGCAAACTTTAAAATACTGCCCTACTAGCTAAAGTGACAAACATCCATTTGAACCACCCAAACCTATACTTTCAAAATGATCTCAACATGTGGTCTGACCAGAAGACTAACTACAACCACAGCTGATGTCTTCAACAAGTTGTTTTCCTGGCACAACACACTCCACTGAAAACACGCTGTTATATCTGTCCCCTTGAGACAGACAACTCCCCTGTGAGCTGCAGTGACACCACCTTCAGGATTGACAACTATTGAAAAACCTTCAAAGACTCCAAAAGCCACCAACAAACGCTCATACAGATGGGAAAGTGTCAAGCACTTAAGTGCACCACATGGGGTAGTAAGCACTATTTAAATGCCATGATAGAACGGTAGAATGGGTAGCTTTCCCCCCCCCCCAAATCAAGGGCTAACACTTAGTCTTAAATTCTTGGTGTATGATAAGTCATGAGTGGCAAGTAGCCACATGAAAGCTTGGCTTGTTTTGGGCTCAAGGGTCCAAGAGGCAATCTAGCCGAGCCAGAGCCCGGCATCTGGCACGATCTTTCAATGGCTGACCCACCTCTAGCAGTAATGCCCTGGTTACTTACCGGTAATCTTCGTTAATCCAAGTATTGTCTTCTTCGACACATGAGTTTCAAAGTGCGCTTCAGCTCCACACCAGATTTCTCCAAAGCAATTAGAATTCTATGCCTCCCATCCCTCCCCAACATGGCCAACCACCGTCACCGTATAAGGGGAGGGTCGACCCACCCCACTTCCTGTAGAACTACCAAGCCCCAAAGCAACCATATGAAGCCGATAGCCAAACAGGGAGGGAGAGATGGAACTCATGTGGCGAGGAAGACAATACTCCGAGTAATGAAGATTACCGGTAAGTAACTGGGGCATTACCTCCTCGTAAGTCTTCCTCGCCACCAGAGTTACGAAGTGGGCACATACCCAACCCCAGCGGCTCCATGAAAAACCACAGACAACGGGATAATGTAAAACAGCAGGTTTTAATCCAAAGAGTAACAGATGGACAACAACCAAGGAGACGCCCACAGAAGGTGTGACCATCAAGAGCCGGAAGAACCAGCCCTGAGAACTGCCTCTCAGAACCCCAGCAGAAGGACCACCCAACACCACCCGGTAGTGAGCCATGAACATGTGCGGAGAGGACCAAGTAGCGGCCCTACAGATATCCTCAGTAGAAACTCCCTTGAAAGGCCAGGAGACAGAAAGACCCTGGGTAGACCGACCCGGATCCCGGGCAGACAGCTCAGTTCCCTGGGAACCATAGGCCAGCAAGATAGTCTGCTTAATCCACCTACTTGGGGTGGAGAGAGCAGGTTGATGACCAGAACAAACAGGGCCAAAAGTGATAAACAAGTAATCACAGCAGCAAAAGGGTGAAGTCTGTTCCAAATACACCAGCACTGCCCGCTGGACATCCAACAGTGAGAGCAGAATCCACCCCAGACTCAACAACCGGAGGGAAAGTAGGCACAGTAACCTCCCGGGAACGGTCGACAACTGAGGGGACCTTCGGCTGAAACTTCGGATCCGGGCTGGTAGGACCTGCAAAAATGGGAGGAGAGTGCAGAAAAGATCCCAGCTCCCCAATCTGACCAGCAGACATGATGGCCACAAACGCCACCTTCATAATGAGGAGCTTGAAGTCCACAGACCCTAAGGGCTCAAACGGTACCCCCTGAAGGGCCCGCAACACCAATGTAAGATCTCAAGAAGGCTCAAGACAAATCGCTCTAGGATGTTGCAGAACACAACTCTGAAGTAACCGGGCCACAAAAGGATCCAAATCGTCCAACTGAGGACTGCAGAATGCCCACAAGGCCGCCCACTGAGCCCGAAGCGTAGAAGGGGCAAGGCCCAAGGCAAAGCCACCACCCAGGAAATCCAGCACCCTCATCGGATCCACAGAAACAGAGTCCAGGCCCTTAGAAACACCACTGAGAGAACGATGACCATTGGGAAGAATAAGACCGGGGAGTCACTGGGCGACTGGAGCCCTGCAGCAAATCAACCACCTCCAGGGATCAACCCAGAGACAGAAGGCTCATCCTCTCAAGAGCCAGGCCTGAAGATGCAGAACCCACAAAGGAAGGGGGCCATGCAATGGGTATGGAAGATCCAGGATCACCCCGCACTCCCAGATGGCCATTTCCTTCAGCAGAGGAAACCACGGGCGGCGAATCCAGCAGGGCCCCACCAACCGAACAAACGCCATGTCCAGGCGAATTTTGAACAGAACTCGAGCAATCAAAGGGATCGGAGGAAATGCGTAAAGCAGGGAGCCCGGCCAACGGAATGACATTGCAGAAGCAGGGCAGGTAAGCATTGGTCGCATCTACAAACAAAAACACTGTTGGGCACCAAAACAGTTCCTGCAACAGTTGGAACACAGCCCCCATCAGGGAGCTGGAAGCCATGGGAGGAAACACCCTGCTTAGGCGATCCACCACAAGTTCTCCTTCCCCTGAAGATAGACCGCCCTGAGGGACAACACTCACCTCTGCCCAGGACAAAATCTCCTGTGCAAGGAGCCAAAGGGAACGAACCCGGCAGCCCCCCCGCCCCCCTGGTGATTGAGGTAGCCCATCACCACCTGATTGTCCGTACGGACCAGAACATGGTGCCTCCAAAGGGCCGAGGCAAATGCCAGACAAGCCAAATAAACGGTCTTCAGTTCCCAGAAGATGGACAAGCAACCTGCCTGCAGACGATCCCACCAACCATGCACAGACCAGGAATCCAACGTTCCCCTGCGCCCAACAGGCTGGCATTGCTCATTACCACCCGGGGGAAGGGGGACACCTGAAAGGGAAGACCCTTGGAGAGATTGGAGGCCACCATCCACCAACCCAAATCAGCCCGAATCAGAGACGACACCACCACTGGCAGATCGTTATCCGTGGAACAAGGAGCCCAATGGGACAAGAGATGGTTCACCAACAGGTACAGATTAAGACGAGCCCAGGGCAGCACATTGATCGCCGCAGACATCAAACCCTGCACCCTCAACCACTGATGGACTGGGGTGTAATCCAAGGCCAGGAGACAACCCAGGTCCCTCCTCAAGGTTGCCCTCCGCCCTGCAAGCAAAAACACCAGCCTTTTGATCATGTCCAGGTAACCCCCGATGAACATCAAGTCCTGAGTAGGATCCAGATGGGACTTCTTGCGGTTGTTCAGGAACCCATGGCTGTCCAGGACCTCGCACACCATCTGGACGTGAAGAGTCTCTTTAGAGAAAGAGGCAGATATCAGCCAGTCATCAAGGTACAGTAATACCCAAATCCCCACCCTGTGGAGGATCCCAACCAAGGGGACCAAAACCTTGATGACCCTCATGGCAGAAGACAAACCAAAGGGGAGTACCTGGAATTGGAAGTGCTTGCCCCCCCCCCCCCCCACACACAAAACCGGAGGACTCCGAGAGAACGGGTGAACTGGCACATGGAGGTAGGCATCCAGCAGATCCAAGGAAGCCACAACTTCCCCCCTGAACCAGTAAGGGAAGAATCTCCTGCAAGGAAAGCATCTTAAATTTAACATGAGGGATAAAGGAATTCGCCCTCTTTAAATCCAACACTGATGGAAGTCCCCAGATACCTTTCTGACCAGGAACAGAATGGAGTAAACTCCAAGACCCCTTTGACAGGCCTGAACCTAACGGATGGCCCCTTTGTTGAGAAGATCCTGAATGCCTGCTAAAAGCACCTCCCTCTTTGGTGCAGCTGAAGGCAGGGGAGAGTGAATGAAAGCGTCCGGAGGAAGCGAGTCGAAGACAATCAAGTGACCTTCTCGTACAATCCGCAGAGCCCACTGATCTGAGACAGATTCCTCCCAGGTCTTTATGAAAGTCAGACAACCCCCTACAGGGCCCGGGCAGCTGGAACCCAGGAATACTCCTGACTTGGATGCGGGGGTTGAGGCACCATCAGCCTGCTGAGACCAGGGTTTGTTGGAGAATGGGATGCCCCAGCTGTGAATCCTCCCGCGAGAGGGCAACCTCCCTCTCCTCCTCCCCCCCCCAGGTGTAGCAGCAGTACCAAAAACCCTCTTGGGCCCAAAAAAGTCTCCCTCAAGAAGGACAGAAGGGAGCCAACAGCTTCCTGTTCTCAGCTGATTTCTTCAAATCTCCTCCAGGGAGGAACCAAAACTTCGTCCCTGAAAAAGGGACCTTCATAAGAAGGGCTTTCTGGGCAGCTTCCAATTTCCAATGGCGTAGACACCAGACATCGAGCCTGAATAGGCGGCCCCCAGCAGTGGCAGCAGCCCCCCCAAGTTGTTGAAGGAAATATCAGATAACAGTCTTGTTTGTTGCTCCATGAGCCAGAGTAGGCAGGGCGTCTGCTCCCTGCTCCATAAGCTCGGCCAGGGACTGGAAATCCTTCAATAGGGACTGGACAGTATAGGAAAGTTAGGTGGAAGCCCTGATGGAGAAGTTAGCTGCTGCATAGGACAGTTTGACTGCCACCTCCACTCAACCGGATCCGAGGGGGGAGGCATCCTCCGAAATGGACCCATGAGAGGGCAGTCCTGCCATCAGGGCGTCTACCTTAAGGGAAGATTGGAAATCTTTCGCAAAATCTTGAATGGCATAGGGTTTAGAGAGGTAGCGTGGGAAGGATTGTTTATCCACCTCCTGCCATTCATTGTCGATCACCCTCTTGACAGAAGGATGCAAGGGCAGAGACTCTGGCTTCCGTCTCTGGTACTGCATAAAAAAGTCCTCTGCCTGCTCCTCCACTAGAGGAACAGAAAAGGCCATGTTATACTTGATGTGCTGTAGGAAATCCTTCAATTCCTGGCCCTGCACATATCTCCCCCAGAGATCCTCCTCTTCACCCTCAATGCTGGTGGGAGGATCCAGGTGCTGGTTCTTAGGAGAAGGGCCATCGCGCTCCTTAAAAGCCACAGCAGCCTGAATCATTGACTGAATAGCCTGGAGTGAAAGGTAATCAGCAGTGGGCTGGGAGCTGGGCCCAGCTTTCACCGGAGGATCATCACCTGGATCCATGGTGAGGTCACCCAAACCAGAAAACAGTGGCTTTGGGGATGCTAACGCACACAGCGAGACACCACAGGCCACATGCTAGAGGATATTTTAATGAGCCCTTGAATAGTGAGTAATCATGTCATCAAAATTCTAACTTTGCAAAAAAAAAAAAAAAAAGCCAAAAGCACACGTTGTCAGGCAACCCAACCCAAGTGGGAAGCCGGTTGTGTGAGGTGTCGCCCCCAGGGAGGCAGGACAGGCAAGCAGATCGGAGGTCCCAAAACACTCCGCTCGCCCTACCGCAGCGTTGGAATAAGATGCTCGGGAGAGCGTCTCACACGCACGTCCACCGGTAGTCAATAGACAGCCTGGACTAACAGGGCGCAATGGCCCTAGGAGCAGTTCCGAAGCCTGCTTGTGCACCGGAACGCTGGCAGGGTACAGGCTGAGGTGAACACATGGAAGGTGAGCCTGCTAGTGCAGGGCTGCTGATACAATTGAGCCCACTACCGCGAAGGTTGCCAAATATGAAGTGAAGGGGGGGAGGGTCGTATACCATGAGCCTGCTCGAGCAGGGCCTCCACCCCAGGGCATGGGGACCAGCTAGTGCAGGACCACGCCCCAACTTACCCGACACGTGCTCTGGAGAGTCTGCAGCGCAGAACAAAAAAAACAGGAAGTTGGGTGGGTCGACCCTCCCCTCATACTGTGTCTGGGGTGATGGTGGTTGACCATGTTGGGGAGGGAGGGGGAAGCATAGAATGCTAATTGCTTTGGAGGGTTCTGGTGCGGAGCTGAAGCTCACTTTGTAACTGGTGGTGAGGAAGACTTATGAGGAGGTAGTGTGGCTCAGTTGATGATTGGCAGACTGAGTAATATCCAAAATTGGGCAATCAGGTGGGGCTCTTTCAACAACCGGCATCATGGGAGTTGTAATGCAAGGTACCTTGAAACCAGTTTTACTACAAAAAAAAAAAAAATAATAATAATAATACTAATGTTTATGAAACAAGGACAAACATGCCGTCTTCGGCACGTGGTAACCTTTAGTCATCCTGCGAGAAAAACTGACTACGCCAGCTAGATCCTGAATTTTGATCAGATACCCATCACGCCATCTCAGCAGTAAACAGAGGCACCGCGCTGCTCTTCTGATTACAGGATGAATAGGGTAAATTAAGAGCATTGATTTGTACCGAAAGACAAAGGACTCCGTTTAGGAGAGCCCCATCATGATTAGGGACATCTTGTGGGGGCAGGGGGGGGGGAGGTGAGGGGGGGCAGGGGGGGGGGAGGAGCTACCCGAATGCATGCATTATATAAAGCAGCATTCAGATAGCACTTACTACCCCAATGTGGGGTACTGAAGGGCTTCCTACAAGGGTAGCACACTTCACAATGTAGGGTGTATAGTTGAAGTGAGTTTGCTGTGATCCTATGTGAAGTGTTTCCTGTGCTTGTGATTACCGCTGAGGTGCAGTTATGTTCTGGGATGCAGTGCTTAGCAGTATGATGAATTAAGTGCGAGGTATGTAGTTTACGGTTTTCAGTAAGCCAATATAGCTTTACAGGTTTCTATTGTATGTCTGATCATATGAATAATTAGTTACTGCACTGGGTTGTCCATCCAGGGATATTTTGTTTAAAGTTTTTTGTCCTGAGCAGACACAGATTGGAGGGAGAAATTGAGAGGTCTGCAGAGATGGACTTTCATATCTGGTGGTCATTATGAGAGGTTAAAAAGCAGTCTTATGTAGGCTGCAGTGGACGACTGAAGCCCTCCGTTGGCTAGCAGCACGTGGCAGATATCTTCAGTTATTCCAAGCCTGCTGCTGGATGACTGATTGCTGTCGACTGCTCCAACTCATGGTGGAGGGCGATAGTGGTTCTCATTGGTTATACTGTTGGTTATTGGAATTAGTTTAGTGCTTTTAATGAAACCATTCCACACATTTACTCCAGTTTCTTTGTGGTGCATTAAGTTAATAGCAGGTCTGTGTGATCTGCAGTGGGAGGCGGTTAGTTGGCGGTATTAATAGAGGAGCTCCTAGAGCTCGGCATGGTTAGGCTGCAGGAGTACGACTTTAAAGAGATTGTGACCTTGGAAATAACGTGTTACTGCACAATTAGAAATACAATCAGAGAGTAAGGCAAACATGCACATGGCTTAGAGTAGGCTGTACTAGGAGAGGAGGCTGCAGAGGATGGAAAATAAGGAGAGGTTCATTTGAAAAGAAAAAAAAAAAAAAAAAGGGAAGGACACAGAAGTTTTACGTCCAGGTCAGTTTATGGGAATTCAGGGGGTGCATTTTTGAGCTTGCATTCAATAGTCTGAGGAACGGGTGCAAACTGTAGAAAGTGCCAATATTCACTTGCCAGATAGTGCTAGCCTCTGAAACGAGACTACTTCGACCCCAGCTTTAAACCAGAGCAGCTGATCAGCTCCAGGGCTGGAAGCAGATGTATTGGGAAACTAGAGGTTTAGGGTGCAGTCAAAGGCAGACCAGGTCGCAGCTTCAGACAGTGTGACATCCCCAGAATTGATTCTTGGCTTGGCAGTTTGGTTTGGAGGCCTCGAGTTGGGCCGGCTATCTGTCTATCGGTTTTCCCTTGTGAGCCAAGAATGAAAGATAACACGGCGACCATTGACGTAAACATTAGCGACCAAGATGCCCATCTTGCCTAAATGTCAAACTGTAACACCAGACAACCTGGAATCAATACAGGATTCCCTGGTTGTACAAATTGTGTGATCAACGGCAAATATTTTTTTCACAAAGCGTCTTTTCCTTCGTCACATATGAGCGCACTTTTAAATACATTATTTCAGGATGTGCACTGTTCAAGCACTTCTGTATAATAGACCAATGTTGCTCCATCTATAAGAATTTAGCCTTAGAATCTAGTTTTAGGGTTTACTTAACAATTGACTTGACTCAGTTCACTAATGGCTTTGCCATTTTTGGTGGTGGGGCATGAATTGATCTATAAAGTATCACTTTTAATAAATGTCAGTCTGTGTAGTTATAAATCTGATGCACTAAGGTGAATAGATACCGCATGTTAAAATTAAAAATTAAAAAAATCATTTACATTATATTTATTACACAATATACATTCCAAACGTTTTAATGGCTCAAAACTTATGCTGAATCTTAGCGTGAAGCTAGACCCGTGGCTTTGCTCTGCTTATTAAATTGCCTTGGCACCCTCTATTTGCGACTTGGAGTCAGTACATGAGGATATCAATCATTTAATAAAATGATTTGTAAAAGGCAAGGACTAGAAAGATTGAGACCTGCCCATATGCACGGATCTGACATCCCTACCATCAAGGCTCCCGTAGCAGAGACTAAGCAGAGTGCACTCAGTGAAAATACATTTAAAATAAGTGATCCCAGGGAAGGGACTCTAGAACGTTGTGTTGTACATGACCGTGGAGAGCTACCAGGGCAGGTGGGTGAGCCAGAGGCATAGATTCAGAAGGGGTGTGAGACCTCAAATGCACTGTTTTAGTAGTTGGCGGCTCCCGGGTCGGGTCTGCTGTATCTGTCAGGTTTTCTCATCATACTCATTTGAATAGGAGGTTTTAACTTGTTTTTTGGCTCAGGATCTTAATGTATATGGACCAGTTTACCACAAAAGTAGTTAATCTGCCTCAATGTGCACGTCTGTCTCACACATCACACCGCTAGACTTGCCATCTGGTAACACGATAGCTTGTAATTGCCTTTACATAGCGGTTACTACCCCCAATGAGGCGCTGAAGCACTTTACACCAGGCAGCACTCTGCTCTGGAACCCAAGGTTAGTGGTTATTCCGGTATTCTTGGTTATTGTTGGCTACTGAGATCAGGATTGTGTGTTTAAAATAACCATTCCAGGCATTCACTCCAGTTTCTTTGTGGTTGTATAAAAGAATAAGAGTTAGGTGTGACCTTTAATGGGTGTGTGTGATCTCATTCAGATGGTTGGTGGGATTAATAGGAGATTACTTATTGTTAGGTTATCTGGGATAGGAGTTTGTGGTGGAAAGGTTGTGTTTTAAATGATTTGTGGGTAGTTTGCAGAAATCCAATAATAGAGATTAAGGCAAACCGGTTGTGCTCAGCGAGAGGAGACGCACAGAGAATGGAAGAAAATGATATGGGTAACAGATGAAAACATTGAAAATGCTGGAGTGGATGTCTCATGATGTTCTCCTTCCAGTTTGGTGAACAGTATGGATTACAAAAGCAAAGAGGCAGACATATGGATGTGTTTTTGATTGAGCGCGAGGACAGCTTCCCCAGATCGCAGAAGTGTATGGCCTGCTTTTCTGCGGCTGGAGGGTGGAGATACACACTGCGTGATCAGGACTGGCCTCTTTAGAAATGTAATTAAGACTTTATAGGTAGAGACCCAGCTGATCAGACTTCCTGCAGCACTGCCCTCTGTAGGTGGTGGTGGTGGGGGTGGAATAGTAGAGTCTACAGTGCAAGCTGAAGAGGCCCTTTAGGTGATGCCCAGTCTTGTCTTTGATCCCACTCTGTTGGGCTGATGACAAACCCCACACCTCTTTGTGCCTCTGTTGCGAGTGCTCCATGCTGGAGGCTACCCTGCAGTAATCAATCAATCAATCAATCAAGCATTTGTATAGCGCGCTACTCACCCGGAGGGTCTCAAGGCGCTTGGGGGGGGGGGGGGGTCCGCTACTGTTCGAACAGCCAGGTCTTGAGTTGCTTCCTGAAGGAGATGTGGTCTTGGGTAAGGCGGAGGTGGATGGGTAGGGAGTTCCACGTCTTGGCAGCCAGGTAGGAGAAGGATCTTCCTCCCGTTGTGGCTCTTCGGATGCGGGGGACGGCGGCGAGGGCGTGGTTGGTCGATCGTAGCTGGCGGGTGGGAGTGTAGAAGGTCAGACGGTCGTTGAGGTATCTGGGGCCTTGGTTGTGGAGAGCTTTGTGTGCGTGGGTGAGGAGTCGGAACGTGATTCTCTTGCTGACGGGGAGCCAGTGCAGGTCTCTCAGGTGTCCGGCGATGTGGCTGTGTCGGGGGATGTCCAGGATGAGTCGAGCTGAGGCGTTCTGGATGCGTTGGAGTCTTTTTTGAAGTTTGGCTGTGGTTCCGGCGTAGAGGGAGTTGCCGTAGTCCAGTCGGCTGGTGACGAGGGCCTGGGTGACCGTCTTCCTGGTTTCGGTGGGGATCCACCGGAAGATCTTGCGCAGCATGCGTAGGATGTTGAAGCAAGACGAGGAGACGGCGTTGACTTGTCGGGTCATTGAGAGGGAGGAGTCCAGGATGAAGCCCAGGTTGCGTGCGTGGTCCGTTGGTTTGGGTGCGTTGCCCAGGGCAGGGGCCACCAGGAGTCGTCCCAGGCGGAGGGTGATGATCCTAGGATGAGGACTTCCGTCTTATCTGAGTTCAGTTTCAGGCGGCTGTTCCTCATCCACTCGGCTACGTCCTTTATCCCTTCATGTAGGTTGGTTCTGGCGGTTGTGGGGTCGTTGGTGAGGGAGAGGATCAGCTGGGTGTCGTCGGCGTAGGAGAGGATGTTGAGGTTGTGTTGGCGTGCGATGGCTGCGAGGGGGCTCATGTAGACGTTGAAGAGGGTGGGGCTGAGTGATGATCCTTGTGGTACGCCGCAGATGACTTCGGTGGCCTCGGAACTGAACGGGGGAGGCGGACTCTCTGGGTTCTTCCGGCGAGGAAGGAGATGATCCACTCCAGTGCCTTCTCTTGGATTCCGACGTTGTTCAGGCGTTGCACTAGGGTGCGGTGGCAGACTGTGTCGAACGCTGCGGAGAGGTCCAGGAGGATGAGGGCCGCTGTTTCCCCGTTGTCGAGCAGGGCTCGGATGTCGTCGGTGGCTGCGATGAGGGCGGTCTCGGTGCTGTGGTTGGCCCGGAAGCCGGACTGCGAGTGGTCGAGGATCCATTCGTCTCGAGGAAGGCGGCCAGTTGTCTGTTGACGGTCTTCTCGATGACTTTGGCAGGAAAAGGAAGGAGCGAGATGGGGCGGTAGTTTTTGAGGTCGGTGAGATCCGCTGACGGTTTCTTCAGTAGGGCGCTGAGTTCGGCGTGCTTCCAGCTCTCTGGGAAGGTGGCGGTGTCGAGGGAGGTGTTGATGATGTCCCGGAGGTGGGGTGCGATGACGGCGTCGGCCTTGTTGAAGACGTGGTGAGGGCAGGGGTCGGTTGGTGATCCGGAGTGGATGGAGTTCATCGTGCGGATAGTGTCTTCGGTGTTGATCGGGGTCCAGGCTCGGAGGGTGGAGGTGGGGGACGTTGGAACGGTCGTAGGGTTCGTCGGCTGTGTGCTGAAACTGTTGTGTATGTCTGCGATCTTGCTGTGGAAGAACGAGGCGAGCGAGTTGCAGAGGTCTTGCGAGGGAGTGATGTCGTTGTTTCCATCACTACACAAAGGCCGTGCCTGGAAGAGCAGCCTGGAAAGGACATTTGAAAAGAGGAATGCCCCAACCCTGTTCTGAAGTATGAGAGGAGTCACTTACCATGCGAGTCAAATATGGTAAGATGCCTTTACGTGATACAGAGTTCATTATTACACACCTTAGAAGCGGGTGTGCTTTCTGGTGTCTTCAACGTGAAGCTACAATCTTTCTTTTGAATGCGTCACAGTAATATTTGGGATGTTTTGGTTCCCTTTCAAGGTTTGAGTTTTGTTGCAATCTTGTTTTGAAAGATGTGCAAGGTAAATAAAATTGGGAAGTTTTGCATGCAGAAATTTCTAGATCAGGATTAGGCCCCGCAAGGCATTGAGTCATCAGGTGGCATCTGAATTTCAAGGTCAGACTGAGAAGGGGAAGGGCCTGGGTCAGAAGTAGCGAACAGTGCTGTACTGGACCTTTTATCTGAAAAGACCAGTTTTGTTTTGATGGTGAACAGGATGAGACAAAAACAAGCATTGGTAAAGCCAATAGGTTTTGACTATGCAAGAGCTATTGGCTTTGTAAATGTGTTTTAGCCATGGTGTACACCGGTGTCACTGCTGTTCAGCATGGCTCAAAGTTTGTTGTAGAGTGGAATGTCGCAGGTTAGAGTTCTGCAGAGTAGACTAGAGAAGCATAGTGGAGTGCAGTAGAATGGCACAGTGTGCAGAGGTGTGATACAGAGTAGAGTGGCAGAGTGGAGTCGAGAGGCATACAGTGAAGGGATGTAGAGTGCAGTGGTGCAGAGTGGCATGGAGTGGTGCAGAGTAGCGCAAAGTGGAGCATGCGTGGTGTGGTAACGCACTGCCATTACAAAAACAGTTTCAATTGAAATGGCAATTACATTTACACAGACTGTTGGAAGACAGTCTGACATTTGACCTCCGTCTTTAAATGCACAGCAAATATGACAATATAATAATAAGATTTCAAGGTCTGTTTAACCCCTTGACCGCGATCGGAATTCCGCTCGTGTGCTGGACATTCCGATCGCGGGTGGGCTCGTGACGAGCTCAGCTCGTCATGCGCACAGCGCTACCGCGCAGCATGACGAGCTGAGCTCGTCATGAGCACGGAAGGGGTTAAAGAAAGCAAGTAGAAGTATGTAGTAAATAGGGAATGCTCCACAGGAGGGACGAACTCAAGCTGGGCAGCCTAAAGCACAGAGGGCCAGATGTATCAAAGGGTTTTACCCATTCTGGGTCTATGGGAAAATGTGTTCGTACATAAGGCCCTGAGTCAGTAAAGAGAAAGCAAGCAAGTGTGCGCTCCAAACCACAAAGCCAATGGCGAGCAGGTGCGGAATGCATTCCCTCCAAACCACAAAGCCAATGGCGAGCAGGGGGCGGAATGCATTCCCTCCAAACCACAAAGCCAATGGCGAGCAGGGGGCGGAATGCATTCCCTCCAAACCACAAAGCCAATGGCGAGCAGGGGGCGGAATGCATTCCCTCCAAACCACAAAGCCAATGGCGAGCAGGTGCGGAATGCATTCCCTCCAAACCACAAAGCCAATGGCGAGCAGGGGGCGGAATGCATTCCCAGGGAAGCTTGACAGGCCCAAGAAGTCGAATAATGAATACATTAACACAAACGGTTTTTCCACGGATATTTCCCATACATTGCAGTAAGCAGTGCTGACCCGCTCACTGCTTACCAGCCTATGAACAGGCTCATTTAAAGCGGTGATATTAATTCGGGATTTAAACGGTATCATGCGCAATATGTCCCTTTTTCTTCACTGATAAACAGGTGGATCTGATCACTCCATGTTTGCCAAAACTGGGGCAATTAATCAGTGTGGTTATATTAGTTGCCGGGGTGCCACAGAATTGGCTGAAAACGACAGCTAATAAAACTGCAGCTAAAGCGGTACATATTTCTGTTGCAGGGCCATGGCGCGTCACGCACGCGCACTCCTTTACCATAACCCCCTGCTGCGCGAGCGCGCGCCTCAGCCTGCAGTGTCCTGCTCTGGGGGTCGGGTCCTCCCTGCAGCTCACCCCAGTCAGAGCCTCCGTTCGCCGCTGGACCACACGACCCTTGGCTGTTGAGGTCGCTTGATGTTATATTTACAGCGCCCTTTTATGTAAACGCCCAGAATTCAGACTCGATAATTCTAGTGAACACACTTTCTCCCACTAAGCTCGCAAATAGATTTAACGTACACAAAGGTTTTTATTAGTTTTAACTAGGTCACTTGACCTGATATGTACAACTTTCACTGACAGGACGGAACTCACATGATTTACTCACATGCCTGGCTGCCAGCTCCCTTTAGTTTGTTTTCTTGGGCAACATATTTTTAACATTACTGAGGTTTCCTCTCGCCCCTTTATTACCCCTATTAATTTACTAGAATATGTTTCCTGGCTGCTGATCAGAATTTCGACATGTTTGTACATCACATGAGTGTTCCTATATATCGCATTAAATAACCTGTCAACATTGCTGGGTGGAACACCCCCTCCTTACCCCCCACTCCTCTCGGGCTCTGCCGTCTGACCCGGGTCTTCGGCTTTACACCCGGGGGCGCCGCTTCCTGAACCGAAGCTCCACGTGCAGGGCATTCATTCAACCACACAAACTGCTGGGTGGAACCCCCTCCTCCCCCCGGGCTCTGCCGTCTGACCCGGGTCTTCGGCTTTACACCCGGGGGCGCCGCTTCCTGAACCGAAGCTCCACGTGCAGGGCATTCATTCAACCACACAAACTGCTGGGTGGAACCCCCTCCTCCCCCCGGGCTCTGCCGTCTGACCCGGGTCTTCGGCTTTACACCCGGGGGCGCCGCTTCCTGAACCGAAGCCCCACGTGCAGGGCATTCATTCAACCACACAAACTGCTGCTGTGAGGACCTCTGTGGTAGTCATGCACGATAGGAAATAACTTCCCACACAGGTTCAAAACCAAAAACACCATTCTAACCAGCCACACACCCTACACCAAAGGTCTGCAAATCGAGGGGCGAGCCCCCGGGGGCTTAAGTGATCCCAGAGGGGGTGCCTGGCTCTGGCCAAGAACAGCATCATGCCTGGTTTAAAGTGATAAAAAGTGAGTGGCAATATGTAATTGGCCATCACCAACATCTGCAATTTCTATCCTCACTGGGATAGTGTGTAAAAGGGGTAACAGATTAACTGCAATGTTTAAATCTGTTTAGACCTATTTAAACATTGCCAATTTAACAGAATTGTATAATATTAAGAAGGGCCCGATTTATTTATTTTAACACGGGTGTGTGTGGGGGGAGGGGGTACGACATTAAGACGTTTGAAAACCACTGCCCTACACGGTGTATTTGACTGCTATATAAATGCTCCAATACACCATCTCGTTCAATGTGGAAATGGTAGCTGCCATGAAAGACTACGTTTCCCAGAATGCAGCGTGTGAAAATTTGCGAGGCATATACTGTGCTACACATCCAACAGGAATTTTCAAACCTTAAATCCCAGTTAGAAACGCCTTTGAAGTTTAGTTGCATGAAGCTAAAACACTAAACTTTGAAGAAAAACCAAATGTTTTTTTAAAAAAAACCCCACACATTTACCGACGACAATGAAACTATTTTAGAAATGAGAAAGTCGACCCCCTTCTTTCACCAATGAGCTATTCGGATTTCAAGCCCCACAGACCTAAGATTTGGTGCCGCTGCCTACAAGATAGACCAAAACGTTTAAAATGTAGTAATTACAACTAACCTTTAACACAAGTTACACCTATAAGAGGCGCGTCAGCCTCGTGCAGGCAAATAAGACCGCACCACCACCTCTCTCCTCCACATTAACTCGTCCTTCAAGATGCAAACTGGGGCTGGGCCTCAGAGGCATGTTATAGGGGTGAGGAGGTGACAGGTGGGCCCAATCAGCCCCGCCTCATCATTTCACCAGAACCATCACCTGGGGACAATATAATAACACGACTTAAATACCCGGGAAACACTCAGGGGAGAGTCCGAATGAGAAACCAAAGAAAGTGTGGGGTTTGAAGAGATTCTAGGCAGATAGGGGCCCGCAGGAGTGTGCGAGGGGGTCTGGGATATCTCGGTCTCTCTGCACCTTCTCCCACACCTAACACATTCAGCCTCCCCTGGTATTTTTACATTAGAGTTCTATGCATTCTGGAACTAGTAGTTTCTCTTTTGATAACACAATAGCTGTTGCAGGAACAATATTTTCTTTCTTAGGGCGAGCAAATCCTAAAATATGCTGGCCTGTTCCTTAATTAGGCTGAACAGATATCCCCTAGACGGGTTTGCTTGGCAGCTCTTAGACTGCTAAACAAGAACCTGTTTGTGATATTGACTGTTCTTTAGACAGCACTTTAGACAGAGGGTCATTATTAGATGTATCTTAAGACCAGTTTTGTGACATTCTATTCACCGGCTTCGGGACCAATGAAGTGATCTTGCTTTGAATTTACCTTGACCCGAAAACCACTGCATGTATCAGAAGTGAGCGCTTAACTTACCCAGCCATCCAGCCAGCTGATTTTGTTAACCCTCGAGACTAGCCAGCTAGGGCTGGGTAAAAACATCTCAGAGGAAGAGAGAGCGGTCCATGCCATACGTCCAGCAAGGAGATAGGATTTGAAGACTTGTAGCCAGCCTCGCCTATGTGTCTACGTATGCATGTATGCATGCATGTAGGTACAAAAGCTGCAGAAAAAACACCGGTAATGTGGAGAGTGAAGAAACTGTGTTTTGTTTCTGTCTGTGAGAAATCGGGCTCTTGATGAAATGAAGAAAGGTTATATTGAACGCAGTAACCCTTGCGTTATCTTAAAGATGGGGGGGCCTCATTTACTAAGTCACTTCCCTGCGCCTCCCTGCATAAACAAGCATTGGCATAGCCAATAGGTCTCGCCTTTGGGACCATATAAGCGGTTAGATATCCAGCATAGAAGCTGTGTGTTTATAAATATTAGAAAGTAGACAGAGCAACTAGTTATTTAGTTAGTGAGAGTGAGATAGGTATTTAGTTAGTTAGATTGAGAGTTAGTTAGTGAGAATGAGTTAGTTAGTGAAAGTGAGAGAGTTAGTTTATTTAGTTTGAGAGTGAGAGAGTTAGTGATTGTGTGAGAGAGTTAGTTACTTCGTTTGTGAGAAAGTGAGTGAGTTAGCCATTTAGTTAGTGAGTGTGCTTGAGTGAGATAGTTAGTGAGAGAGTCAGCAGTGAGGTAGTGAGAGAGAGTTTGTTTGTGTTTGAGAGTGATTTAGTTAGTGAGTGTGAGAGAGTTTGTTAGTGAAAGAGTTATAAAGTTAGTTATTTATTTATTGAGAGTGAGAGCATTAGTGAGTTTGAATGAGAGACTTGGTGAGAGGGAGAGAGTAAGTGAATTAGTGATAGTGAATGTTTTTTTATATATGGGGGTGGGCTTAAATAATAGGAGGGTGAAGGTTAGTTTGTTAGTGTGAGTTTTTTTGTTATTGAGAGAGTGAGTAAGTTAGTTAGTGAGAGATTTAGTTAGTGAGTAATAGTTAGTTAGTGTGAGAAAGTGAGTTATTTAGTTTCTTAGTTCGTGAGAGAGTTAGTTATTTAGTTAGTGAGTGAGTGAGTTAGTTAGTGAGAGAGTTAGTTAGTGAGAGAGTTAGTTAGCGAGAGTGAGTTAGTTAGCGAGAGTGAGTTAGTTAGTGAGAGAGGATGCTAGTTTTTCTGAGTGAGAGTTTGTTAGTTCTTTAGTTTGTGAGACTGAGATAGTTAATTATTTAGTTCGAGTGAGAGTTAGTTAGTTAATGAGTGTGAGAGATTTTGTTAGTTACTGAGAGTGACAGTCAGTTAGTTGTTTACTTTGAGAGTGTGAGAGTTAGTGATTGTGTGAGAGAGTTAGTTATTTAGGTAGTGAGAAAGTGAGTGAGTTCGCCTGTTATTTAGTGAGTGAGATTGAGTGAGAGAGTTAGTTAGTGAGAGTGATAGTGAGTGAGGTAGTGAGAGAGAGTCTGTTAGTGTTATAGAGAGAGTCAGTTAGTTAGTGAGAGTGAGAGAGTTAGTTAGTGAGAGTGAGAGAGTTAGTTAGTGAAAGAGAGTAAGAAAGTTAGTTAGTTATATATTGAGAGTGAGAGAGCCAGTGAGTTAGAATGAGAGAGTTAGTTAGTGAGAGTGAGTGACTTATAGAATTAGTTTGAGTGATAGAGTCAGTGACTGTGCTATTGAGATCGTGTGAGTTAGTTAAGTTTTTGAGAGTGATAGTTATTTATTTAGTGAGAATGAGAGAGGTATTCAGTTAGTTGGTTATTGAGAGAGTTAGTGATGTATTGAGTGACAGTGGTAGAGTTAGTTATGCAGTTATTTTGTAGGATGAGAAGCAACATATTTTATTGTGTTTTCTCATGGTTTTCTCCTATGCCTATACTTGATTCCTGCAACGGATGTAACTTTTTGTATCATGTAACTTGCTGATCCTCATGTAAAGCGCTCTGATACCTTCGGGTCTAGCCAGCGCTATATAAAACTCTGCAAATAAAATAAATAAATAAAAATGTATTTTTGTGAGATGTTTTAAGCCAAGACTGGAGGATGTGCAGAGAGAGTGAGTGTATTTATGAATGCTTGGAGTGGCCACTTTGGAGAGAGTTGGAAGTGTGTGATGGTCAGTTTGACCTGCAGTTATTGCTTTACGTGAAATAGCACTAATAGTAATGAGTGACACAGAAGCATTGTGGCATTTGTCAGTAGGGCCATTATTTTGAAAAAACGTTATTGTCAATGTAATTTTTTATCCTTGTAAATCAGCACTGTAATAATTGCGGATTTGCGCAAGATCACACCTACCAATTCTTCTGGCCACAATTCCATAAAGAAATGGAAATTCTACATATTAGTAACTCGTAAACCCATTTTCAACAGCGTACAAGGTCTAAGCAATCATTTTGGGTTCTGGGTACGGTAGCGGTTTGAAGGACGACAATGCGCTTGATGTATAATCCTTCACTATTGTCAGTGATGTAAAAATAGCAAAAAAAAGACACCCGTAAAAGGAGAGAAAGATTTCTATCTACTATTAGTTTTACAAGGTGGAGCTTTCCTCACAATTCTAAAAGTTACTTTTCCTCTAGATTCAGTATAACTGTTAGAGTAAAAGGAAAAGGGCGCCCACCGGGAAGTCCCATAAAAAAGCAAGAAACTCGACTCAAATTGCTTCCAAAAGACTGCCAAGTGTAGCCGCCATCAAGTCTGTAGTGGGGTGAAACGTTCCAATAGTTACGCAATGTGGTTGAATGGGACTCTGCCTGGCACAATAAAGAGAAACTTTTGCACCTTGTAAAGATAGTTATCAGCGGTAGGAGATGCAAATGTGGCTTTGATGCAGTTTCACTTAGGGGTGATGTTTTAAAAAAAATTCTGGCAAGTTTGTACCTGCGTAAAAACAGAGTCCGAGAGATTTTATTGTTTTTACGCTGTAATAGTTTGTTTTCTAAAAAGTTTATCAAAATACTCTTCCTAACACTGCTTTCTTTTTAAACCCACGGTTTAAACCTCGATGCTAACATTAAAACAGAGTCCGCTAAACAAGTTACAGTAAAATAGCGCGCTTTGCATTCCTTAGCAAACAGTCCCCAATTAAAATATACACACATTCAAAGGCATACAGACGCTGAGGAGGGACATAACTAAATAGTGCATAAACGTTTTGGAAATATAAATAAGGTTGTGCGGAAACGCTAATTAGAATGAGTGCCTCAGGTGTTGGTGTGGAAGGAGGGGTCTGGTGACACATAGAGGAGCAGCGGGTTATACAGTTTACAAAAGTGTGCATGACATGGTACTGTCCCTCACGTTCCTTTGTATTCGGCACGCTAAACACTCTCACAGGGTATCGCCTATAAATAATAACATACACCCCATAGATTGGCAGAACTGTTCCAATCTCAAACTCTAAAAATAAAGTCAGAAAAAGTACAGTTTCACTGTGAGAAAGTAAGATTCAGTGGCTCGTTGTTTTGCCAGTCCAAAAAGCTGAGGCACGGCAATAAATAGTATTTGCGCAAGATCACAGTTTTGTAAAAACGATAACTCACACCTACCACATCTTTAGGCCACAATCCCCTAAACAAATGGGATTCCGACATATTTGTAACTTGTAACCCCCTATTCACCATCGTAGAAGTTGAAGCAATAATTTAGGGTTTAGAGTACGGTAGTATTTTGCAGGACGTCAATGCTTTTCATATATAACCCTTCACCATTGTCAGTGATGTAAAAATAACAACAACAAAACACAGCCAAGGAGTACGAAACGCAACTCAAATAGCGCGTATTATTTTATTGCGTGCTAATAAGGTATCAGCAATAATGCTGCACTTCCTAAGTTCTTCGAAAGGCAACCAGGCACGCCTGCCCAATGAGCTGCTGTTTCCTAAAGCAGACTTCGACTCATTGCCCACAGATTGAGCATCGCTGAAAGATGCATTTCTAAAATAGTCCTTCTTGGCAACGGAGGTCTCGCTTTGCATTCATGAGAGCACTCTGGACTAGGCTATATTTTTTAGTTAATGTTTGCCCTCGCACGCCACAACAAGAAAAACAGCAAGTTGCAATTCATGAAACTACCACCAGAGGGCAACAAACCTCTCAATGAATGTCTAAAACCTTCCCGGGAGTGGTGCGTGCGTGCGCGCGCAGTCTGCTCTTTTTGGAAGCACATACTCGTGCTTGTGGCGCGCCCCTGCTCGCTCCCGCAAGGTGGATGCCGCCACAAGCACGAGTATGTGCTTCCAAAAAGAGCAGAGCGACGGCTAAAGGTCCTCCTACGCAGCGCATGCGCGCTGCGTAGGCGAGACCTAAAAAAGGGCAGGAATGAGCCGTATCTCTCAGATACGGCGCATTCCTGTTCTCTTTGATTGCGCTAGCGCACAAATGGCTGCCTTGCGCTGACGCAGGCAACCTTGCACCAAGGTGCAAGAGTGTCTGCTCTTTTGGCTGGATTGTTTTTGTGCAGGAAGGGACACCTTCCTGCACAAAAACAATCAATGAAGGCATTTTCCTCTTTCTATGTGTGCTGAAAAATGCAGCACACATATAGAGAGGAAAAAACGAGGAGAAATAGTTATTTCTCTTCATTACATCATCTTAGTGTGGCGACGGGATTTTGACGCATTCCCAGATTTATGGTAGGTTGTAAATCTGGGAATGTACGTGGGAACATCCAATGCAAAACACCCATGTCACGCCTCCTAAACGCAGTGTGAGGCAACGCAGCGGAAGTCACTGCGTTGCCTTACCCCTTATTTACAAGGCCATGAAAACCAACGCAGGGTGGCTTTGTGCGGCCTTGTAGTTATGACTGAGAGGTCTGCGCCACCGGAGCGTCATTAAAAGTGATGCTCCAGCTGTGGAGGCCTCTTATAACTGAGTCACTCTAGACTGCCTTATGCTCGAAAAAAGTATCTTTTCTGACTGCACCCAGTGGCATACTTCGTCACAGATATGCAGTTTCAGCAAAAGAAAACTGTTGGTAAAGTCTATGTAACCAACATATAGATGCTGTTACATAAATAACACAGACTAAAAATGCGAGTACTCATACGATGCGTTTCTAAGCTAGTTCTACCCCAATGTGCCTAACCTAACTTAGGTGTAGGGAGAGGTATGAAGTAGGTGAAGTATTCCTTACTATGGTATACTAAGAGTATGTTAAGCCTAGTATGCCAAGAGTCCCTCTAGGTTCTTACCAGCTCCATACCTGAAGAATGAGAGAGGTTGGAATCTCTTTGCCAGACTCGAACTCCAACATCCCGCAAGGGAAGTCAGATCACTGGAAGCTGGATTCTCTGCGTGCAGGGATGACAGCGTCTTCTCAGTGCGTCAGGCCGGGAAACGGGCTCCTCTGAAGTCGAGGTCTCCTCTAGTTTACAAGGGCTAGGGAAGGTATATTTATAGCTGAGAGTACCTAGGAATGTTTAGTATTGACGTGAGTCGGACAGCGAAAGACGTCATGAATGAACCCCTAAGGAATAACGGTTCATACATAATATATGAGTCCTTGAAGAAATCAATAGTCCTGGACTAGGAAAACTCCCGCAGCCTAAGGGTTTGTTCTTCATGTACTCGTTGTGACGTTAGGGTGGACGGATGTCGGAGACCATGCCTGTATTTGGAGTGCATGGTTTAATGCCTAAATAAGGCCTGGGAATTTATGCCTATATAAGGGCAGGGCGAATTGTGCCTATATAAGGACATGATACTGGAAAGCCCGTTATGGACACCCTAAGAGGAATACAACACCCACTCCACTTTCGTGTATACGATAATACTAAAATGCTAAA
Organism: Calotriton arnoldi; assembly: GCA_963921515.1. Classification (NCBI taxonomy): domain Eukaryota; kingdom Metazoa; phylum Chordata; class Amphibia; order Caudata; family Salamandridae; genus Calotriton; species Calotriton arnoldi. The sequence goes on from CAWUFW010001094.1 coordinate 2,564,776, forward strand.
CATTTAAAATGCTAAACATAAAAATGGAGCACCGCATATTTAAAAAAATATTTCTTAAAAATATTAAAAAACAATATAAAATGCAAAAGGTACTGTACATTTGAAGCAACAGCTTTTCATTTCAGGCATATAGTTTTGAAAATAAATGCAATTGGAATGAAATAAGCAGTAATATTTACATGTGACAAAAAAATGATCGATAAGTTGTTCAAAAATCAAAGTCATTTCTTGTCATGAAAATCAATGAACTGTTTTTAGACACATAAGATGACTAAATGTCTGTGGAAGGACCGCCAAGTCTGTACTATAAGGCTAGTTCTACTTTAATCAGATTGAAGTGCCATTTTCGTTCGAAAAAATGGGGAAAAGTTCAATTTTGGTAGAGTTCCAAGTTTTTGTAGAATGAAGGCCAAATTGTTACTGCATCTCTGGAACACTGTATGCTGAATCAGAGTTAGTTTACGGGTCTGGTGTAAACATGAGATCATCTATTTCTATAGATAAAACATCATCCACTGTAGTTGGTGTTAGTTGGAACACCTCGTGAAGCAGGTTAATTGCAGAGATGTGAAGCATCGCTTTCAGCATTGGTCGCCGCAGCAATGTTCGCGTCCGTTGTTACCTGTGTGCCTCTAGATCTTTCTCGTACCTCAGCAGCAGCCGGAAGCGTCTGTGAGATCTCAATGAATGCTGACATCAGGATTGGTAGCCTCTGGGGACAACACATAGCATGGGCCGTTATCTGGTCCAGCAGAGTATCGACATCCGTTGGCGTATCCAATGGAAATGTTAGACAGGTGTCCAACACGCATTCTACACCGCATAGCAGGCATCGTAGAACATGTAAGATGCAATCTTGCCAGATTGGTCTGAATGACAGGAACCACGTGGTATTAAGGTCCCGTAGACTATTTATGCCCAAAAGCTCTAGTATTTGCTCACGGCACTTTCGTTCAAGGAGAGCTTTCTCCATTTCGCTCGGAGTGATGTCGGCGAATAGGCTGGCCATAGCGCAATAGCAGGAAGAGAAATAGAATTCCGGCAACAAGTGCTAGAATTAATGGTATGCCACCAAACACCGAATGTGCAAAGTTCGGGATGATTCCGAGTATTGCCTGGAAAGGTGCTAACAGACCGGAGCAGATGCTCTTAAATACATGTACAATTCCGGTTGTATCAGACATATTGAAGATTCGTCCTATCATTTCCATGAAATGTATAGGGCAGTTTGTACGTATTAAAGTCTGTATCTCAGCCGAAGTCCTTGCTACTTGTAGATCATAGGTTTCTTTGGCCGGGGTCAAAGGCACTGTTTGCTGTAAAAGCATGGCTTTCATTCTGCTCAAAGTATCAAATCTTATAAAAGAGACGTTCAGCGAAGGCCATAGAGGCGACTCCCTGACTGTGTCTATTGGGGCAAACAATACTTGCATACAGCAAGTGACCCTGGAGTTGATCGTTACTAGATATGGGATGCCTGGCAGCATGCCACAGCAACTCTGATCATTCAACATGAGGTAACTCCCATTAGAAAGTTGTCCAAACGTTGGATTAATCACAGCAGCTGGTGTACCCTGCTGATGGCAAGACAAATTTGCCACAGAACCATTATAAGCCCCGTGTAAGGAAATGTCCTGACATATAAGTGAACCGCTTAGTGCACGTTTACAGTTTGTACTGCTCAAAAACACTTCACGATCCCCACTCCAACATCTATATGTATACGGTAAATCCCAAGATGTCTTAATGTATTCCTTACCCAACCTTTCATATTTGCCTGCTTGCATTTGTCTGAGGCAATACTGAAACTGAAAAGTAGTCACAGGTAGTGTGATTTTGCCATGAATAAGCCATTCTGTAGCTGGTTTTTCTGCCACTGTGAATGGTAACTTTTCCAGTTTTTCAATGCTCAGCACTGTATACCTTGCTCCTCTTTGTGCCAATTCGATCTGTTTATCAGTGAGATTGTATTCTGCAAACAGAGCCATTGTGTTGATAAAACGCCAAGGCACATAGCCCGCTCGCAAAGATTGCAGCGTCCAGCTTAATAACATGATAGAACGTAATTGAGATTGGCCTTGTTGTAACATCGCCAAATCTTGTTCTAGTATGTCGATAGCAGAGGATACAATGCCGTCCAGTGAATATATTCTGGAGGACAAAGTTGTTAACCCATTGTCGACCACAGAGAGTGTTTTCTCTAAATTAATACGATCAAGTTCACGTATTCGTTCTGCAGCCTCCATCTGTGATACTTTCCATGCTTCATTGTAGGCAGCATAAATGCCGGCATATATGAAACGTTTTTGACGCGGTTTTCTTGGTCCAAGCAAGAATTCCCTAAGGTCTGCGTCCTTTTTAAGTAAGGTTAAGTGTTGTTTCACATCCTGTAGTGTAGACTTATGCAGCCAATCGAGGCATAATTTTCCTACACTGTATGTTGTTACTACCCCCGGATGTTGTCTTTGGACGTATCTTGGGTCTGGCCTATTAATAGAAAAGCCCTGATTTTTATTCAGGAATATTTCCTGACAGTTATTCGTGTCTGTGGGCCAGATCAACCATTTTTTCCAATCAGGATTAGATCTGTTGAGTTGTAGTATATTGTCAACTGTCACCACTGCCTGTGTTTCGTTATTTCTTGCAGGTGCTGGTACAGAAGGTGTGTTCATCTCTTTGATCTTGGCTAATCCAAGACAAGATGTTTGTTGGATTGTTTCATTCAAAAACATTATTTGTTCAGGGATGATGCAGGCTCTAAATAAAGCTTCTATCCCCTGCACTTGCCATTCTTTAGTACCCCACACAGTTTTTGTGTCTATTGTGTCTTTCCAAAAGTCGAAACCCTGTCTAGACAGTTGGGCATTAAATAATGCAGAATAAATCTGTTTTGTATTTGTTAACATAATTATCAGTCCTGTCTTGTTTACATTTTTATAGTAAAACATTTCTGGATCAGAAGTATTATAACCTGAAAAATATGGAAATTTACTAGCAAATGTTTTTGAACTACCTTTAGGTGGTGTAGGACAATGTTCCCATTGGTTAAACATAAACACATTTCTTGGATATGCAGTTTTATGCAAATAATGATGACCATAGTGGTTATAACAATACAGTTGTTCATAGTCTGATGAACCCTCTAAATATTCATTTTTAGAAAATGCAGCAGATTTTTCTAGGTCAAACATTATGTCATTTACAGTCTCAAAGTCCCAATCATCAGAATAGGTACTGGACGTGATTAGATCACTTAGTGAAATTTTAAACAATTGTGGAATGTTCAATTGTTCCGTCGGACCGAATATATCAAAATCTGTTTTGTCCCACACTATACCATCTTGTATAGGAACAGCTGTGATGTTCACTGATGACAAGTCTCTTGCTTCACGATGGGAAGATTTATGAGGTTTCAAAAGTACGTTCACGCCTTTTCCTTCAGTGTTCACATGGATGTATCTGCCACTTATAAGCACGCTCACAGTTGTAACCAAAGCTAGCCAGAGCAGGAAAACAAAAAGTCCAGATATAATCCAGAGTTCAATCCATGGAGAAACCAAATAAGTCTTTTTCAGAAAGTGAAGAAAGTCTTGTACTTGCTGCTTGATTTTGAATGATGCTGGCGTCGTTTCAGGTTCACTCGGATCTTCGGAGAACGTATCAAAGTTAATGAAATAGCCAGAAGCAGTTCTATCAATTGTTGGAATTGCATCAGGATTTGTAGAAATCACTGGAACCAGTCGATCACGTGCTACGTTGGTGTAGACAGGTGTATTTGGACGAACTGTTACTTGGTGTTCAAGAGGGATGAGTTCCATAGCGTTGTTGCTTAGTCCTTCATCTGTTACTGCTGAATTCTCGATGGTTATCAGTCTTTCAGTCTGAACCTCTTGGATAGTAGCGAGAGGAGTGCGTCTGCTACTAGGTCGGAGTCCACGAGGCCTACTATTTAGTATTGGCCACATACTGTGGTTTGATGAGGTCGATGGACACAAATCTTTTCTCCTTTCTTCCAGCAAGGGGCGGCAGAAGTACTGTTCTTGTTCCTTGAACTGCTAGGACAATTCTTGTCCGCAATTTTTTCTCTGACTAGATCCCCAACTTTTGGAATCCAGACAGGCCTTGCTGGGACCGCCAATTTTTCCCCAGTGGTGGTTGGCTGTAGGAGTACGTTGCTTTGTTTCGTTCTTAATTTGTTTAAGTCCTGTAAAACAGCCAAACGATCTTTGATATCAAAAGGTTTATTTTCCACCACTGTGCCTACGTGTTCAAGGTCCGGTACCCACATTCTTGTCCCAAATAGGACCTCATATGGAGTGACCCCCCCTAGAGAACTTCTTGGCAGATTATTCAAAGAGCGTTGTACCCCACTAAGGTGTTTGACCCACCCGTCACCCGAACCTAATACTCTAGCTGTTATAGACTGCTTTATGTCTCGGTTTTTCCTTTCCACAACCGAATTTCCCTCAGGATGGAATGGAGAGGAGTACCGCAATGCAACGCCCAGACTGGCCATGGCTTCTTTGTAAGCCCGAGAGCTAAACGCAGGACCCTGGTCAGAATGTAGCGTGCCTATTGCGTATATGCTGATAAAGACTCGCAAATCTTTTATAACAGTTCGAGCGTCAGCTGAGCGCTGAGGCCATAACCATAGGAACCTAGATTCAGTATTTGTGGGAATGCCTTTGTCCAGTAGGACGCAGGCGCGTAGATAGACGAATGCTGTCTAACAATGGTGTCTGTACTGGGTGGCCGCATTCACAGCATGGTGTCTGGTGGCTCTCTCGCTGTAATTTACAGTCTAAGCAGTTGTTGATGAATATGTGAATTTCTGTATTCATTCCAGGCCACCAGTACATCTCTTTTAATGTCAAAATTGTTTTAGAGATCCCTTGATGTGACAGACCCTCCCCCAAATGTGTTTCATAAATCAAGGCTGCTCTACGTTCCATGTTTGGGATTACCCTATCCCCCACTCCAGGGATTCGAGCAAAAGGAACGTTGTTCGCATCAATTACATAAGAGTACTTGAGTGGAAACTTTTTTGGTAACACTGCACTGCTGCCTTTGCTTGAAGCATTGACAGCCAACATTATCTCACCGTCTATTTTTGTTTTGGAACGAGTGATCGCAGCTACCGAAGCCGTCTGCACAGCCCCCTTTGTGGCTTCATCAGCCAATGAATTCCCTGCAACGTGAACGCCATCACATTGATGACTCAGTGTGTGGATCACGTGAGCCTTTGGTAGTTCGTTTTTCAACTGAACTACTTGTTCCCAAAGCATTTTGTGCTTTATTGTGCCACCTTTCGCATCTTTGAAACCATTTTCAAGCCAGTTTTGTATATAGTCATTATACGACTGAACACAGTAAAGGAATCGCACACTATTAGTGTGGGGAATTCTCGATCTGTACTTTCAAGTGCCAGTTTGAATGCTTGTAGTTCAGCTCGCTGAGCCGTACAATCTCCTAGAGACTGCGTTTTTGTGACCATAGGTCTGAAGATGCCATTTCGCATGCGACCTTTAACGATTGCACACGCTGCACTGTAAGCTTGCTTACTCCCTATTGCGGGTTGTGCAGATCCGTCAGTGTAAATTATGAATTTGTACTGATCGAGAGGCAGAATTTCAGTAGACAGGGGACATTCATGTTCATACTGCAGGAATGCTTGTGTTTTTAAATCTGGATCAAAAACATATTCAACATCTGTTGCAGCAAGAGAATTAACCCATTGTATCCATCTTGGATGTAATGCTTTAGCATTTGGAATGCTTGCTTTTGTAACCGCTTCTAAGGCTGGTACTGGGGTGACGACAATAATGCGTTTCCCTTGGGCTAAGGCTCTTTCTTTTGCTACAGCGGTTTGAACTGCTGTTAGGATTTTTTCAGTTGAACTGAAGCGCATTTCCGCTTGTGTGGACAAATGAGATTTGTACGCTATTGGTATTTTCTCACCCTCATTGAAAGTTAAGTAGGTGAATCTGCATTGACCCGAAATTATTCGGATCACCAAATTGCGTTGACTTACGCGTGTTTGAAAGTGATTTGTTGCTAACATGTTAGCTTGTAGTGAACGCAAGATTTCTGTGTGTACTTGTGTCCAGTTTCTGATCGAAAAATCAGGTTTGATTAATGCGTAGAGAGGTTTAACCCTTTCTGCATAATTTAGAATGTACGTTCTTCCAAAATTTAGGAAACCCAGGATGGATTGTAAGTTTTTTAGCGTTTTTGGAGGTTGGAGCAGCGCACACTTTTCTAAAAAGTTAGCTGCCAAGCTCTTGCCTTCACTGGAAAGTTCATATCCTAAAAATAGGACATTGAGATGGGCAATTCTGGACTTTTTAAAGTTGAATTTGTAGCCCTCAGAGGCGAAACCCAATATAATGGTGCTCACCCTGTTCAAGTGTTTGTCCAGGTCATCGTCTGTCAGATAGATGTCATCGACATAGGACAATGCCTCATTGTCATAAATTTGTAGTAACTCCATTACCCTCGCTGAGAATAAACCTGGGCTGTTTTTGAACCCTTGTGGGAGTCGACAAAAGTGACCCTGGGTCCCCATTATGGAGAATGCTGTTAAGTACCTGCTTTCAGGTGCTATGTTTTGACAAAAGAAACCATTTGAGATGTCTAATGTTGTTTTATATTTTTTACGCACAATGTTATTCATTAATGATGTGCTATGTGCATTTTGCACTGCAAAAGTTTTAGAACAAGTGTTTAGGTGTCTGTAGTCCAAAACTAGACGATATGTATTGTCTGGTTTGGAGACAGGAAACAAAGGATTGTTCATTGAGGAGGTGCATGTTTCAATCACCCCTTGATATTCAAGTTGATCTAAGATCTCCCTGACCTGTTTTTTAGCTTCTTGCTTTATTGGGTACTGCCGTTTTGCAGTTGGTTCATGTTTCAGATGTATTTTATGGTGAGGTGAGTCCTCATCCCATCCTACATGATTTTTATATAATGCTGGGGCCTGGGCCACTGCCCATTTCCTGGCATATGTATATTTTAGGTTTATTGGAATATGGTTGGAGAAGGCAGGCATAATAATGTCCTCGCCATGTGGGCACTCCCTGACAAATTGTGGTGGCCAGTCTTTTTCTGCTAGAAGTATGTCATAGCCCTTTGATAGTCTTTCCCCAAAAAGTGCTTTCACCTGTCTAGGTTTGTCTCCCTCCATCCGGAATGTTATTTCGTATAACTTTTGTGGAGTACTAACCCTGGTGTCTACAGTCTCTACTGTGATGTACTCATTCAAGTCCACTATCTCCAGAAGTTCCCTCAGGTTCTGGCGAACTATTGTGACTTCTGCTGCACTGTCCAGCATGGTCTGAGCCCATTCTCCGCTCTTGAGTTGTGTTCTCAGTATTCTCGGCATGTCTGATCTTTAGACCTGCTACTTTCTTTTTGGAGAATTGAGGTTTTACTTTAGCTTTTGGAGCGTGTTTGTCGTCTTTCGATTTCACGCGTTCTTCTCTGTGTTCTGTCCGTCCTCTTCTTTCCGAAGTCTGTGATGAGATCTGAAAGGGACGAGAGGAACGTGTATCAGTATCTTGATACCTGTCAGGTTTTCTCAAATTATCCCTATTCCTGAGGTTATACCTCCTTTCAGAGGGCTCCTTTTGAGGAGACCTACCTCGGGATTGAGAACGTTTCTCATTTGAATTTTGTTTAGTAGACTCCCACTTCTTTTTAGAAGATGTAGGAGTTTGTTTAATTGAGTCCTTCTCAGGACTTTCAGATAGCTTCGGCTTCACTGGTCTTCCACCCAAACTATCTCTGCCTAATTCTGCATAAGATTGTTCTATTATTCTGGGTACCTCTGTTTGATGTTCTGTAACATCGAATTCCCTTAATTTTTGGCGGATCGCCACTGCTGCTGCCTCTCCTTTAATATTAGATAATATTATTGTTGAGATCTGGTCGAAATTTTTCAGTAATTTAATACCTAAATTTAGAGCAGGCTCTGCCCCGTATTCATTTTGAATTTGTTTGAGGACATCAGGTATTACCGCAATTGACGGAATGCCATGTGTTTTAGTATAGATGGCAGCAAAGACTGAGCCCCAAGTGGTGCAGTCTTCCAGTTGTGGTGTGATCCCCATTGGTAAACTGATTGTTAGGATTCTGTGTTTCTCATACGGGCTAGTATTTGGAAATACTGCTTCGATTTGAGTAATTTTTTGAGCTATCCAGAACGGAATTTGCTCACGTTTTGTGGGCATTTTACCCATGACTGCGTATAGAGTCTGTGGTGTAATTTTTAGTGTATTCCCCTGTTGGGGAGTTGGATTTGGAAGTGTTAATGGTTGCTGGACTGTAAAAGTCCGCATGACATATTGGACCAATTGTCTGTAAATGTTTATTAACTCTTGTATTTGAGTAAGTAGTTCCTCATCTGACATTATATCTAGTTCAGGATGAGGTGTATAGCCGGCTAGAATCGGCCATGTTGCTCCTGGTCTTCCTAGTGGACCGAGCCTAGTAATGTTTTTGTGATGTTTTAGGGCGCCTTTAAACCAGAGCTGATGCTCCTGGTATGTTAATGGAATTTCAATATCCTCGAAAGGAATGTATTCCTCTGGTGGATCATCTTCTTTGTAGAAGTGAAATGTGTGTGATATTGGATTGCATTCAGGAAGTATTACCCATGAATAGAATACCTCTGTCTGAAAGGATTCATGTGCCTCTATCTCGAAAACTGCTCTACCTCCTCTTGGTGGTAGGACATGTTTTATAAGTTTTAGAGTAATGGCTCTCCTTAAGTTTTGAGGGATGTCTATAACACCCTCCTCGGTTTCATTTAAACCTGTAAAGTTAAAAACTGCTGCTTGGGCTGGATCAGCCGCAGCTCCACTGTTTCCAGTGTTATTGTCATTGTCAGGCATTTTGTTTTTTGAAAAATGTAGAACAAGTTTCAAGGAAACAAAGATAAGGTGCACAATATTTTGGAACACTGTATCCTTCAATGTTGAGCAAACCAAACAGCTAATATATAGGGTGTTTCCCTATATAGCCGTGGTGGATACTGAACCCTGCCCACTCCAGACGTCTTTTGGAGTATATGGGTAGGGGTCTTGAGAGAGAAAAGCACGGCTGAGTTACTCAGTATCTAACGTTGAATTACCGCCTTACCAAACCGTTGGGCGCCATGTAGTGTAGCTCCTATTTCCCTAATAGGCTCTGCGCATTGGAATAATATATCCTATAGGTTTGACATAGGACTAAGGTCAGTATGTCCCTATCGAGTATATTAAACTTAATTACTTGTGCCAGCTAGCTCAGAGGCCACTAGAAACTCCTTGACAACAAGAAGGGAGTAGTTTCTGGCAGCCGCAAAACATGACCACTATGTTTCCCTTTAGAATCAGAACATGTCCCTGAGTCGTGGAAACAATAGATAACTATTTCACTCAGCTCAATCGTGCATGCTTAGTTTTCTCCAAGTTACACAGAAAGAAATAGACGGGCGTTTTCAATAAAAGATTTATTGAACAGTCTTGTTTCTGGTGTAAGTAAAATGTGCTGTTACGATCACAAGACAGTATGCGAGATAAATAATGTACAGTGTGAGCAGTAGAAATAAATAATACTGCGATAGCATTATCTTTTAGTATAGATGCTGTTACATAAATAACACAGACTAAAAATGCGAGTACTCATACGATGCGTTTCTAAGCTAGTTCTACCCCAATGTGCCTAACCTAACTTAGGTGTAGGGAGAGGTATGAAGTAGGTGAAGTATTCCTTACTATGGTATACTAAGAGTATGTTAAGCCTAGTATGCCTAGTATGCCAAGAGTCCCTCTAGGTTCTTATCAGCTCCATACCTGAAGAATGAGAGAGGTTGGAATCTCTTTGCCAGACTCGAACTCCAACACCCCGCAAGGGAAGTCAGATCACTGGAAGCTGGATTCTCTGCGTGCAGGGATGACAGCGTCTTCTCAGTGCGTCAGGCCGGGAAACGGGCTCCTCTGAAGTCGAGGTCTCCTCTAGTTTACAAGGGCTAGGGAAGGTATATTTATACCTGAGAGTACCTAGGAATGTTTAGTATTGACGTGAGTCGGACAGCGAAAGACGTCATGAATGAACCCCTAAGGAATAACGGTTCATACATAATATATGAGTCCTTGAAGAAATCAATAGTCCTGGACTAGGGAAACTCCCGCAGCCTAAGGGTTTGTTCTTCATGTACTCGTTGTGACGTTAGGGTGGACGGATGTCGGAGACCATGCCTGTATTTGGAGTGCATGGTTTAATGCCTAAATAAGGCTTGGGAATTTATGCCTATATAAGGGCAGGGCGAATTGTGCCTATATAAGGACATGATACTGGAAAGCCCGTTATGGACACCCTAAGAGGAATACAACAGTGGCACAGTAGGTATGGCGCTGATGAGATCACTAATTTGCTTAATAACCACAACACAGATTTTGGGAAATGGTTTACTCATATTAACAAGGAGAAAGTAAACCACATCCCTGTAAAACACCAGTTTAGATACCCGTCCGTATGCACAAAGCTCTGTCCAAGATACTGCAAGTCTCAAGTGAGTATTTAAACTCGCAGAATCAGCGCTGCCGGTTTCGACTCAACTCGTAGGTCGATCTAGGGGGTGTTAATATTGTGATATGGGTGGGCAATCCCCCCCTATCCCTTCAATGAAGGCTTAACAAATCAACAGATGCTCGAGGTTTTACCAAACCTGACATCTCAGCCTACCACCAGCAGAAATCGACTCTAGTTCCCCTGTTCTTACAGCTCCCACCACTACTAATGGTCTCTTTCAGGTCTGCTGCGCACCCGCTACAGTCAGCTTCCGATATGCATTCCCCCACTCCTGACTGTCTCTTTCAGGTCTGCTGGATGTCTGCTTGAGCCTGTTTCCACCACTCCTGAATGTCACTTTCAGGTCTGCGGCATGCCTGCTTGAGTCCACTTCCACCACTCCTGAATGTCTCTTTCAGGTCTGCTGCATGCCCGCTTGAGCCCGCTCCACCACTCCTGACTGTCTCTTTCAGGTCTGCTGCACACCCGTTTGAGTCCACTTCCACCACTCCTGAATGTCTCTTTTACGTCTGCTGCATGCCCGCTTGAGTCCGCTTCCATCATTCCAGACTGACTCTTTCAGGTCTGCTGCGCACCCGCTTGAGTCGGGTTCCACCACTCCTGACTGTATCTTTCAGGTCTGCTGTGGACCCGCTTGAGTTAGGGTTCACCACTCCTGAATGTCTCCTTCAGGTCTGCTGCATGCCTGCTTGAGTCCGCTTCCACCACTCCTGACTGTCTCTTTCAGGTCTGCTGCATGTTCGCTTGAGCCAGTTTCCACCACTACTTACTGTCTCTTTCAGATCTGCTGCATGTCCACTTGGGTTCGCTTCCACCACTCCTGACTGTCTCTTTCAGGTCTGCTGCATGCCAGCTTGAGTCCACTTCCACCACTCCTGTTTCTTTCAGGTCTGCTGCATGCCCACTTAAGTCCGCTTCCACCACTCCTGACTGTCTCTTTCAGGTCTGCTGCATGCCCGCTTGAGTCAGCTTCCACCACTCCTGACGGTGTCTCTCAGGTCTGCTGCATGCCCTCTTAAGTCAGCGTTCACCACTCCTGTCTCTTTCAGATCTACTGTATGTTCGCTTGAGCCATTTTCCATCACTCATTACTGTCTCCTTCAGATCTGCTGCATGCCCGCTTGAGTCCACTTCCACCACTCCTGACTGTCTCTTTTACGCCTGCTGCATGTCCGCCTACACCACTCCTGACTGTCTTTCAGGTCTGCTGCTTGCCCGCTTGAGTCAGCTTCCACCACTTCTGACTGTTTCTTTCAGGTCTGCTGCATGCCTGCTTGAGTCCACTTCCACCACTCCTGACTGTCTCTTTCAGGTCTGCTGCATGCCCGCTTGAGTCAGCTTCCACCACTTCTGACTGTTTCTTTCAGGTCTGCTGCATGCCTGCTTGAGTCCACTTCCACCACTCCTGACTATCTCTTTCAGGTCTGCTACATGTTTGCTTAAGTCCGCTTCCACCACTCCTGACGGTCTCTCTCAGGTCTGCTGCATGCCTGCTTGAGTCCACTTCCACCACTCCTGACTGTCTCTTTCAGGTCTGCTGCATGCCCGCTTGAGTCAGCTTCCACCACTCCTGAATGTCTCAGGTCTGCTGCAGACCCGCTTGAGCCAGCTTCCACCACTCCTGAATGTCTCTTTCAGGTCTGCTGTGGACCAGCTTTGGCCAGCTTCCACCACTTCTGACTGTTTCTTTCAGGTCTGCTGCATGCCTGCTTGAGTCCACTTCCACCACTCCTGACTGTCTCTTTCAGGTCTGCTGCATGCCCGCTTGAGTCAGCTTCCACCACTTCTGACTGTTTCTTTCAGGTCTGCTGCATGCCTGCTTGAGTCCGCTTCCACCACTCCTGACTGTCTCTTTCAGGTCTGCTACATGTCCGCTTAAGTCAGCTTCCACCACTCCTGACTGTCTTTTTCAGGTCTGCTACATGTCCGCTTAAGTCCGCTTCCACCACTCCTGACGGTCTCTCTCAGGTCTGCTGCATGCCTGCTTGAGCCAGTTTCCACCACTCCTGTCTTTTTCAGGTCTGCTACATGTCCGCTTAAGTCCGCTTCCACCACTCCTGACGGTCTCTCTCAGGTCTGCTGCATGCCTGCTTGAGCCAGTTTCCACCACTCCTGACTGTCTCTTTCAGGTCTGCTGCATGCCCGCTTGAGTCAGCTTCCACCACTCCTGAATGTCTCTTTCAGGTCTGCTGTGGACCCGCTTGAGCCAGCTTCCACCACTCCTGACTGTCTCTTTCAGGTCTGCTGCATGCCCGCTTGTGTCAGAGTTTACCACTCCTGACTGTCTCTTTCAGGTCTGCTGCATGCCCGCATGAGTCTACTTCCACCACTCCTGACTGTCTCTTTCATGTCTGCTGCATGTCCGGTTGAGCTAGCTTCCACCACTCATTACTGTCTGTTGCAGGTCTGCTGCATGCCCGCTTGAGTCCGCTACCACCACTCCTGACGGTCTCTCCCAGGTCTGCTGCATGCCTGCTTGAGTTCGCTTCCACCACTCCTGACGGTCTCTCCCAGGTCTGCTGCATGCCTGCTTAAGTCAGTGTTCACCACTTCTGTCTCTTTCAGGTCTGCTGCATGTTCGCTTGAGCCAGTTTCTGCCACTCCTTACTGTCTCTTTCAGATGTGCTGAATTTCCACTTGGGTTCGCTTCCACCACTTCTGAGTGTCTCTTTCAGGTCTGCTGCATGCCCGCTTGAGTCCGCTACACCATTCCTGAATGTCTCTTTTACGTGTGCTGCAGGTCCGCTTCCACCACTCCTGACTGTCTCTTTCAGGTCTGCTGCATGCCCGCTTTAGTCCACTTTCACCATTCCTGACTGTCTCTTTCAGGTCTGCTGCATGACCATTTGAGTCAGCTTCCACCACTCCTGAATGTCTCTTTCAGGTCTGTTGCACGCCCGCTTGAGTCAGTGTCCACCACTCCTGACTGTCTCTTTCAGGTCTGCGGCGCACCCGCTTGAGTCAGTCTTCACCACTCCTGACTGTCTCTTTCAAGTCTGCTGCACGCCAGCTTGAGTCAGGGTTCACCACTCCCGACTGTGTCTTTCAGGTCTGCTGCGCACCCGCTTGAGTCAGTCTTCACCATTCCTGACTGTCTCTTTCAGGTCTGCTGCGCACCCGCTTGAGTCAGTCTTCACCACTCCTGACTGTCTTTTTCAAGTCTGCTGCACGCCAGCATGAGTCAGGGCTCACCACTCCCGACTGTGTCTTTCAGGTCTGCTGCGCACCCGCTTGAGTCAGTCTTCACCACTCCTGACTCTCTTTCAAGTCTGCTGCACGCCAGCTTGAGTCAGGGTTCACCACTCCCGACTGCGTCTTTCAGGTCTGCTGCAAACCTGCTTGAGTTTGCTCTGTGGCGTCAGTCTTTCAACACCCACATCATTCTCATTAAAGAAGCCAAAGGTGTGGCTGCATTTAACAACACCTTTGTTTTTGAGAAAGACAGAAAACTCGTGATGAAACAGTGGATAGAGTTTTGCTGGTACTATTATTGGTATTGCAACCCATAGAAAAGACACTTGTTGTGCCACAAGAGTGTTGAGTCGTTTAGGACATGTGTCAGACAAGGGCATCTAATCCCTCCAGGACAACCCCACAAGCCAGACCACCGGAAAGTAAGGATGAACTCAGATCCGTCTTAGGGTTGTGTGAATTCTACACCGAATGCATGGAAGGATTAGCTAGCGGGGTAGTTTGCCTTAGGGATCTCATGAAAAAGCTGCCTGCTTTGTGTGATGAGACATGGTTGGTAGTGGATGAAGGCCTCTGTTGTTCAAACTCCTGTGTGACAGATCTTACAAGGACAATTAGAATGCTGTTTCACCATGGACGCCAGTAACAGGCGACTCTGGCTGCGGCGACGCCAATAAAAGTCAAGAGAGAATTTATTCTTGGTTTTGAGGGTTGCAGAAAACCGAAAATATGTACTCCGAAATTAACAAAGCGTTACTTACCTGGGAAGAGAAAACATTCAGGGGCATATTTAACAAGCCCCGATTGCCTTTTTAGGGACGTTGTGGTGGAGACAGGGGCTTCCCCTTATTTACAAGGCAGCGTTAAGCCACTTAACCTGGCTTAAAGCTGCCTTGTAAATAAGGCACCCTTTCACACTATACTTTGCGTGAAAGGGGAGGGCAATGGGTGTTGCGGTGGGTGTTCCACCACAACCCCCATTGATTTTGACGCTACCCCCTGTTTACAAAGGTGGCGTAAATATGGGGCAGCACCAAAATTAAGACCAAAAACAACCTGGTCTTAACATGGTGAAATGAGAAATGCTTTATTTCGCCTCGTTTTGCTGTTTAAATGTGTGCTGCATTGTGTAGCACACAAAGAAACAGCAAAACGCCATGAAGGATTGTTCATGTGCAGGAAGGTGTTCCTTCCTGCACATAAACAATCATTTAAAAAATGACGATTTGCAACTTCTATGTGTGCTGCACAATGCAGCACACATAGGAGTTACAAATCACCATTTTTGATTGTTTATGTGCAGGAAGGGACACGTTCCTGCACATAAACAATCATTCCCCGACAACGCAGGCACCCTTGCACTCTGGTGCAAGGGTGTCTGCATTGGTGCTAGGCAGCTGAATTTAGCGCCAGCGCTAAGGAAAACGCAGGGGTGCGCCATATCCTTGTAAATACGGCGTATCCCTGCGCTTTCAGAATGGCGGAGCGTGGCGTTAGCATTTTGTGCTTAACACCACGCTCCCCCATTCCATTGTAAATATGCCCTTTAGTTCTTTGTGTGGAGAACACAGTTCTGTCTTCCCACTGGCCTTCGTTTGTTTAATATTTTCAACAGCAAATCCAGAAAAAACGTGCAACAATAGGCGGGCTTTGCACAACACTTTAAAATACCACTCCAGGGTTGAGGCTCTCCCAGGTAATAAGCATGTGAGGGGTGATTTTCTCTTTGTCTCATCCATTGGTTCAGATAATAAATGACCTGTTTATATATTCGAAGGTGTTTCTGACTGTAACAGTTGCTTTTCTTCGTGAAGATAATAAGAAAAAACTTAAAACCCTTCTTTTCCTGCTTGTAAATCAGGGAGTCCTCCGTAGAGAAGACAAACCTGCTTGTAGTAGGCAACTAAACACTGACATTGATCACAAGGGTCGCCCCTACCAAGCGCTGAGCTCATGACGTGTTGGAGGCGCGCCAAGTGCAAAGATATGGACTTCAAGTTCAAGGGGTGCATTGAAGGGAGCACCAGTGATGGACATCACAGGACCAGAGCCGTCTTCTGATTCCTGTGCAGAGTTCAGATACTGATGTCAAAAGTGCTATAGACTTTTTGGGGCCTTACTGTGTCCTACTTGACCACCTGTCCTTCCTTATCATTCTTCTGGATTATTTCTGAAAATGGGTGGAGTCAAGTTTGTTGCAGAACCGGATACCTAAAGCGCCATCAGGTTTTTGACTGATATCTTTGCTAAAGTGTTTTCTGTCAGATATTGGTTTTGATCTTGGAATTCAGTTCACCTCGGTGAAAATAACAGCGCTTTGAAAGTGTATGGCATCCAGCCATGAGAAAATGCCCCTTCACCACCCCTTGTTGAATGGCCTGGTAGAACGGTTTAGTATATTCGGTGGGTGGTGACCTATAAAAACCTATTATTCCCTTTGTCAGACCCCACTTAGGGTCTTATAGGTATACCCCCCATTCACTGACTGAGAACTCTTTTTTCCTTTTGCTTAGGGGGGGGCGGTGTGCCAACATAGACTTGTTTCTTGCCAAGAGAAGAGACTGGATGAGCACAAAGATTGACTCAGTAGAAACGCGACAAACAGATTCAAGAAACAATAAAGGTAGTCAGTCTAGTGCCATGTTGAGTTAGGTCATAGTATCCATGCTTGTTCACAAATTTAGGATTGGACACAAAGTGAGAGTTACGCTACACTACCATGTAGTAAAGACTAGTATGTCGCAGTTCCAAGCTCCCAGGATAACTTAGAAAATTGGTAACAATGCTGTTAAGACTGGAAACTAAGCAAAGTAGCTAAGAATGAATCAATTGTAATGAATGACAACTTGGAAAAAAATCTGTCCCTGGTGGATCTGCCTCGGTTGAGACCTTTAGATCTGTTTACCCTTCAGATACCAAATCCGGGATCAGTAACAGAACTAGAAAGGATCCACCTTGGCCAAAAGACTTTGTCAAATGACTTTCACTTGTATAGATAAATGATAAGCGATGGGTGATCAAATCAGGGTGATGGCGCTCGAATGGCAGCGCATATATATTAATACTTGTAATATTAATCCATGCGGTGCTCCAGGGTAGGGAGGCTCACCCCACTCCCCAGATTAGATCAAAGGATCACAATTGTACAAATCCTATATCCCAAGCACTCTCAATTCTTATCATACATATAACTTATGAAAGATCATCAAGAAAAAAAGCACAGCTGTCTCTTAATTGTTCCGTTTGAGTAGATTTCAGTTCCTTTGTTGTTTTAGCCTCAGAGCCAACATGTTCCATCGCTTAGTAATCCTGCGACTTCGTCAGAGCTGTAAGAATCATCCGAGTCAAGTTTTAATCTTGTGTCCGGTTCTACTTCCGTCCCATCGAATTATTCCTTATGAGTTCCACCCTTCAATAGGGGTCAATATGAGATGAACCGGGACGGAAGTAGAACCGCACGAGATTCAAATTTGACTCCGATGATGCTGCTCTATTTCCCTACCTTAGTGACTAGCAGAAAGAACATGATTATTTTTTGAAGTCCTTAGATAATTATAAAAAAAGTTAGAATCTTTCTGATTGCTTCTACACATTCTGAGGTACTGCAGTTGTTCTTTATAACTGACTCGTATTGAACTGTATATCTTTTTGAAACAAATATCTAATAGGTTTTTTGCTTTCTGCTAGTCACTAAGGTAGGAAAATAGAGCAGCATCATCTAATAGGTTTTTCATGTGTTTAATTTTGAATTAGAGGTTATTTTTTCATTCTTCATGTTTGCAAACATGCTCTCTCTCTCATATGAAAGAGCTAAGTACTAAGGGGCTTATTTGCAAGTACCTTGCGCTGCCACTTTTGTGACACACTGCTGGAGCATTTTGCTGCCCCATACTTACAAGGACACGTAAAGTCACCCGTGTGGCTTTTCATGTCCTAGTAAATACGCCCCTTTTCATGCAGCACTTTGTGTGAAGGAGCGTGCCATGGGTGTTGCTGTGGGTGTTCCCATGCAACTCACATGGCTTCTGCTTCATTCCCAGATTTACAACCTTTCGTAAACCTGGGGATGCGTCAGAGTGCTACGCCTCCACATGGGAGGCATAGGGAGGCACACGAGGAGAAATATTTTCATTTCTCCTGGTTTTTGTCTCTTTTTATGCGCTCTGTATTCTACAGCACGCATAGAAAGAGAAAACCACCTCTTGTGATTGTTTTTGTGCAGGAAGGTGTCCCTTCCTGAACAAAATCAATCTCCCTAAAACGCAGACACCCTTGCACCATGGTGGAGGTTGGCGCATGGCAGCCAATTGTGTGCCAGCACAGGGATGCAACATATCATTGTAAATATGACACATTCCTGTGCTTTGAAAGTGACTCAGTGTGGCGCAGCCAAATGACTAGCGGTGCCACGCTGAGTTACTTTCTTTTAGATAGGGCCATAAGGTTTTTGTGGTTTGCAGAAAGGTGATGGTGTGACCATGTACTATATGGGATAGAGTACCCCTGCCATACATGCTAAGGATATTGCAAGACACCTCGGAGTTCCATAACCTTTTCTTTGGTCATGTGTTTTTATTAACTTTGCTTGTGGCATATACCATATACATCCAGATATTGCAGTATGGTCATGCAAGCTGATTTGATTCAAATGCCCATGCAACATCATTTCTACATATTAAAGGAAAAATGTACACAATTTTGTGGTAACAGAAATCATCAAAATCATATATCAGAAAAAGAAGAAAAACAATGACGTCAGTCTTTCAACACCCACATCATTCTCATTAAAGAAGCCAAAGGTGTGGCTGCATTTAACAACACCTTTGTTTTTGAGAAAGACAGAAAACTCGTGATGAAACAGTGGATAGAGTTTTGCTGGTACTATTATTGGTATTGCAACCCATAGAAAAGACACTTGTTGTGCCACAAGAGTGTTGAGTCGTTTAGGACATGTGTCAGACAAGGGCATCTAATCCCTCCAGGACAACCCCACAAGCCAGACCACCGGAAAGTAAGGATGAACTCAGATCCGTCTTAGGGTTGTGTGAATTCTACACCGAATGCATGGAAGGATTAGCTAGCGGGGTAGTTTGCCTTAGGGATCTCATGAAAAAGCTGCCTGCTTTGTGTGATGAGACATGGTTGGTAGTGGATGAAGGCCTCTGTTGTTCAAACTCCTGTGTGACAGATCTTACAAGGACAATTAGAATGCTGTTTCACCATGGACGCCAGTAACAGGCGACTCTGGCTGCGGCGACGCCAATAAAAGTCAAGAGAGAATTTATTCTTGGTTTTGAGGGTTGCAGAAAACCGAAAATATGTACTCCGAAATTAACAAAGCGTTACTTACCTGGGAAGAGAAAACATTCAGGGGCATATTTAACAAGCCCCGATTGCCTTTTAGGGACGTTGTGGTGGAGACAGGGGCTTCCCTTATTTACAAGGCAGCGTTAAGCCACTTAACCTGGCTTAAAGCTGCCTTGTAAATAAGGCACCCTTTCACACTATACTTTGCGTGACAGGGGAGGGCAATGGGTGTTGCGGTGGGTGTTCCACCACAACCCCCATTGATTTTGACGCTACCCCCTGTTTACAAAGGTGGCGTAAATATGGGGCAGCACCAAAATTAAGACCAAAAACAACCTGGTCTTAACATGGTGAAATGAGAAATGCTTTATTTCGCCTCGTTTTGCTGTTTAAATGTGTGCTGCATTGTGTAGCACACAAAGAAACAGCAAAACGCCATGAAGGATTGTTCATGTGCAGGAAGGTGTTCCTTCCTGCACATAAACAATCATTTAAAAAATGACGATTTGCAACTTCTATGTGTGCTGCACAATGCAGCACACATAGGAGTTACAAATCACCATTTTTGATTGTTTATGTGCAGGAAGGGACACGTTCCTGCACATAAACAATCATTCCTCGACACGCAGGCACCCTTGCACTCTGGTGCAAGGGTGTCTGCATTGGTGCTAGGCAGCTGAATTTAGCGCCAGCGCTAAGGAAAACGCAGGGGTGCGCCATATCCTTGTAAATACGGCGTATCCCTGCGCTTTCAGAATGGCGGAGCGTGGCGTTAGCATTTTGTGCTTAACACCACGCTCCCCCATTCCATTGTAAATATGCCCTTTAGTTCTTTGTGTGGAGAACACAGTTCTGTCTTCCCACTGGCCTTCGTTTGTTTAATATTTTCAACAGCAAATCCAGAAAAAAACGTGCAACAATAGGCGGGCTTTGCACAACACTTTAAAATACCACTCCAGGGTTGAGGCTCTCCCAGGTAATAAGCATGTGAGGGGTGATTTTCTCTTTGTCTCATCCATTGGTTCAGATAATAAATGACCTGTTTATATATTCGAAGGTGTTTCTGACTGTAACAGTTGCTTTTCTTCGTGAAGATAATAAGAAAAAACTTAAAACCCTTCTTTTCCTGCTTGTAAATCGGGGAGTCCTCCGTAGAGAAGACAAACCTGCTTGTAGTAGGCAACTAAACACTGACATTGATCACAAGGGTCGCCCCTACCAAGCGCTGAGCTCATGACGTGTTGGAGGCGCGCCAAGTGCAAAGATATGGACTTCAAGTTCAAGGGGTGCATTGAAGGGAGCACCAGTGATGGACATCACAGGACCAGAGCCGTCTTCTGATTCCTGTGCAGAGTTCAGATACTGATGTCAAAAGTGCTATAGACTTTTGGGGCCTTACTGTGTCCTACTTGACCACCTGTCCTTCCTTATCATTCTTCTGGATTATTTCTGAAAATGGGTGGAGTCAAGTTTGTTGCAGAACCGGATACCTAAAGCGCCATCAGGTTTTTGACTGATATCTTTGCTAAAGTGTTTTCTGTCAGATATTGGTTTTGATCTTGGAATTCAGTTCACCTCGGTGAAAATAACAGCGCTTTGAAAGTGTATGGCATCCAGCCATGAGAAAATGCCCCTTCACCACCCCTTGTTGAATGGCCTGGTAGAACGGTTTAGTATATTCGGTGGGTGGTGACCTATAAAAACCTATTATTCCCTTTGTCAGACCCCACTTAGGGTCTTATAGGTATACCCCCATTCACTGACTGAGAACTCTTTTTCCTTTTGCTTAGGGGGGGGCGGTGTGCCAACATAGACTTGTTTCTTGCCAAGAGAAGAGACTGGATGAGCACAAAGATTGACTCAGTAGAAACGCGACAAACAGATTCAAGAAACAATAAAGGTAGTCAGTCTAGTGCCATGTTGAGTTAGGTCATAGTATCCATGCTTGTTCACAAATTTAGGATTGGACACAAAGTGAGAGTTACGCTACACTACCATGTAGTAAAGACTAGTATGTCGCAGTTCCAAGCTCCCAGGATAACTTAGAAAATTGGTAACAATGCTGTTAAGACTGGAAACTAAGCAAAGTAGCTAAGAATGAATCAATTGTAATGAATGACAACTTGGAAAAAAATCCGTCCCTGGTGGATCTGCCTCGGTTGAGACCTTTAGATCTGTTTACCCTTCAGATACCAAATCCGGGATCAGTAACAGAACTAGAAAGGATCCACCTTGGCCAAAAGACTTTGTCAAATGACTTTCACTTGTATAGATAAATGATAAGCGATGGGTGATCAAATCAGGGTGATGGCGCTCGAATGGCAGCGCACATATATTAATACTTGTAATATTAATCCATGCGGTGCTCCAGGGTAGGGAGGCTCACCCCACTCCCCAGATTAGATCAAAGGATCACAATTGTACAAATCCTATATCCCAAGCACTCTCAATTCTTATCATACATATAACTTATGAAAGATCATCAAGAAAAAAAGCACAGCTGTCTCTTAATTGTTCCGTTTGAGTAGATTTCAGTTCCTTTGTTGTTTTAGCCTCAGAGCCAACATGTTCCATCGCTTAGTAATCCTGCGACTTCGTCAGAGCTGTAAGAATCATCCGAGTCAAGTTTTAATCTTGTGTCCGGTTCTACTTCCGTCCCATCGAATTATTCCTTATGAGTTCCACCCTTCAATAGGGGTCAATATGAGATGAACCGGGACGGAAGTAGAACCGCACGAGATTCAAATTTGACTCCGATGATGCTGCTCTATTTCCTACCTTAGTGACTAGCAGAAAGAACATGATTATTTTTTGAAGTCCTTAGATAATTATAAAAAAAGTTAGAATCTTTCTGATTGCTTCTACACATTCTGAGGTACTGCAGTTGTTCTTTATAACTGACTCGTATTGAACTGTATATCTTTTTGAAACAAATATCTAATAGGTTTTTTGCTTTCTGCTAGTCACTAAGGTAGGAAAATAGAGCAGCATCATCTAGTAGGTTTTTCATGTGTTTAATTTTGAATTAGAGGTTATTTTTTCATTCTTCATGTTTGCAAACATGCTCTCTCTCTCATATGAAAGAGCTAAGTACTAAGGGGCTTATTTGCAAGTACCTTGCGCTGCCACTTTTGTGACACACTGCTGGAGCATTTTGCTGCCCCATACTTACAAGGACACGTAAAGTCACCCGTGTGGCTTTTCATGTCCTAGTAAATACGCCCCTTTTCATGCAGCACTTTGTGTGAAGGAGCGTGCCATGGGTGTTGCTGTGGGTGTTCCCATGCAACTCACATGGCTTCTGCTTCATTCCCAGATTTACAACCTTTCGTAAACCTGGGGATGCGTCAGAGTGCTACGCCTCCACATGGGAGGCATAGGGAGGCACACGAGGAGAAATATTTTCATTTCTCCTGGTTTTTGTCTCTTTTTATGCGCTCTGTATTCTACAGCACGCATAGAAAGAGAAAACCACCTCTTGTGATTGTTTTTGTGCAGGAAGGTGTCCCTTCCTGAACAAAATCAATCTCCCCTAAAACGCAGACACCCTTGCACCATGGTGGAGGTTGGCGCATGGCAGCCAATTGTGTGCCAGCACAGGGATGCAACATATCATTGTAAATATGACACATTCCTGTGCTTTGAAAGTGACTCAGTGTGGCGCAGCCAAATGACTAGCGGTGCCACGCTGAGTTACTTTCTTTTAGATAGGGCCATAAGGTTTTTTGTGGTTTGCAGAAAGGTGATGGTGTGACCATGTACTATATGGGATAGAGTACCCCCTGCCATACATGCTAAGGATATTGCAAGACACCTCGGAGTTCCATAACCTTTTCTTTGGTCATGTGTTTTTATTAACTTTGCTTGTGGCATATACCATATACATCCAGATATTGCAGTATGGTCATGCAAGCTGATTTGATTCAAATGCCCATGCAACATCATTTCTACATATTAAAGGAAAAATGTACACAATTTTGTGGTAACAGAAATCATCAAAATCATATATCAGAAAAAGAAGAAAAACAATGATCAAACGATAACAGTAAACTTCGCTTGTCTCCCCCGTAACTTGACCCCAATCTCTCAGCCCAGGATAACGAATTATAGCACAACTGCAGCAGGGCGCAGCCCCCAAGGACAATAACTTTGGGTATCATGGCGGAGCCTCATCACTCGGTCGAAGAGGAGCGAGCATAGCATTAAGCTTGGTCATTTATTAATCCCATTGCTCCATGCAATTACACCTCTCGCCCCTCGGACCGAGAGTTCTGCAGATGTCTACCAGACCACATCCTTCTGCCATGCCGTGACCAGGAGTGCAGACGCAGTCCTCTGAGCCATGCCAATACATCTTTTTGCCAACACCAGTGTTAGAGCTTGGAATCCACATAGTTGTCACGCATGCTTCGTTACTACCTAGGAATGTAGCAGACTGAACGCTGGATCTCAGGGCAGAATAGATGCAGAGACATCAGAAATACAGGAGGTTACTCTTTGCCAATACTTAGAGAATGGAAGGCGCACCAGGAATTACGTTAAAGCCATAGAAGTAAGTCCATCAAAGTCCTTTATTATTCATGGTAATAGAAAATGGGCATCAGCCAACGTGTTTCGTTCCAATGAAGGAACTTCATCAGGGCTGAAACAAGTTACACAAGACATAACATAAGTCATGACGCACAGTAACTAACAAAACAATAAAATACGTATATATTCATAAACATGTAAAAAAAATGTGTAAAAAACCACATAAAAAGTGACACACATTCTCCAGTTAAAATTACAACATCATAAGACGACCCACAAATATATATAAATTACACACAAATATACTACATATATATACACACATATAAAGTCCAAATAAGAAAAGAAACAGGAAATGTAAAGACCCAATAATTACAATGAACCCACAGTTCATAAACATGTGGTATTGTCACCACACAAACATAACATTTTACTGATTAAATAAATAAACTGAAATGCATACCCTGCATCATTCTGCAAAAAGGCCAATGTTCAGAAAAAGGGGAAAAGACAGAAGAACAACAGAATAGAGCACAGGGAGATTCAGAATAGTAATTGCAAAGTTATACCTCATGTCTCACCTTTATATAAAGAGTGCAATATCCAACACGGTATTGAATATGTATCAGAGATCAACAAGTAGAAATTCAGAAGGGATTCCCACAATACGGGTCCAAATGTATCAAATCCAGCCTTGTACAAGCGGAAAGGAACATATCTTGTAAACTATACTATTTAACCTAAAAGAACAGAGGACATTTCCGGCAATGTTTGAGGCTATAAGACAATTGACTTCATTCCTGGTGCACCTTCCATTCTCTAAGGATTGACTGTTTCTGGTTTCCAGTGGAGCTCAACGGCGGCGGGTTCCGGAAGTGTATGCACAGGACTCTTAATTTTTTACAGACAGGGATTGATGTGCTGAACGTTGGGTCAGCCGTTGTGAAAAGTGTTCTTTTTGTACTCTTTGCCAATAGACTGCTAGTACAGGGCAAAGCCACACCATATGCAGGAAATCTGTGTCGACCTGTGTACATCTGTGGCACGTCGCCCTCGCTCCTGGGTCCTTTTTGCTATCCTGTTGGGGGGAAAGGGGCAAGGTACATGTGATGTAATTAATTAAATTGTGTAAACCTAAACCATGTACTTTGTGTACTCATTCTAATGGACCCTAGACATCTTCGAGTGCCATAACCTTATAAAGGAACTCGGCCCTCGGCCTTGTTCCGCTATGTGGTTATGGATCTCCTCTGTGACTTGTAATATCCTTATAATGTATGGCAGAGGGTACTTTATCCCTTATACTGTCCCATGCAAGCAGAAGAACCATCTCAGGAGTGCTCCCTCATGCCTGCACTCAACTGATTAGAACATTATGGTCAAGCTTCTGTCAGCTAGTGGTTTGCTGACTGCCCAGAGCAGGGAACACACCCCCTACCTCAACGTACAGTGTCTCTTCATTACTAGGTTTTGTGTAACAGTTCTGAACCTCCCCAGTTCTTCCACAGGGCATCTTTAGCTCTCAAGGCAAGCATGAGCAGGGGAAATTACTGCCCACGCTAGAATGTTGACAGGATTTTATCTGTTGCCAGGGCATACAACAAACACTGTGTGAAATAGAGCTTCAGGGGGTAAATATCAGCCAAGCGGGGTCAGTATATTGAGAAGGTGAGGTAAGGTAAAATCTTTAGGAAACCACCAAATATCAAGGCAGCAAAATTACAATCTTCTTAGTGACAGGGATTGCCACTGTGGCAAAAAGGAATTGACTGGAGCACGAACATCCTTGCACAGTCCTGTCTTCTCTCTTCTGCTCTTGAGCAAGGCTTGCTCTAGGCGTGTGACTGTCTTCACAGACTAGTACCTCAAGTAGCAGGAGCTCTTTCTCTGACGCGTTGTCACCCTCTCAGCCCTCTGTCAGCCTCATAGAAGAACAGACGTATTCACCCACGTGCTTCACTAGGTTAGTTCACTTAGTGAGCTCTGGTTGCAGTTCTCATACTGTTCACGCCTCTAACAGAACACACACACAGCCTCATGCTCCAAAAGCAATCATTCCTGATGTAAGGACAAAGAGGTGAAAGTGTCCTGCCAGTAAGCCATGCCTGCTGTAACACCAGACCAAAGATCGCACCCAGACACAAGGTGTAGACGGTACAAGAAGGACTTTCTAATGCCACAGAACCTGAAAGAGACTTTGATGACACTGGACTGGCATGGGCAGAACAGTTGCTATGTGAACCAATATGATTGATATAAACCAATATGTATCACATATGAGGTAATTGAATTTTGGCCTGTTTGGCACTTCATACAATAGAGACTATGTAATGTCAGGTAACTCGAATGGGGCTTCGAGGACACTGGAGCTGGCATGGTTAGAATAGTTTGGACCAAATGCCAAAGAGGATGATCAAAGCACAGCAGCAAAGCAAGGGTGAGAGTGAGAGAGAACACAACACACGCAGGGGCACTGAAGGAGCATGAAGCACCAATTGAAGAGCCAGCTGCTGTCTAACCACCTGCACTGAATGCAGAAGAGGAGCTCGCACCTGTAGAGCTCGGGCAGGTGAGGAACCTACGCAGAAGGAACCCAACAATCAGGAGGAGATGAAAAAGAGGCTAAATCTTTATACATTGCAGTGGAGGGCTCTGTTGCTCCTGCAGAGGTCTGTCCTACACTATCAGCAAGTTATGATGGGTTTTCCTTGATTGCGCATTAATGACTGTGTATAGGTAGGCCAAGACAGTACATGCTGAGAGTGTGAAAGTGAAGCCAGTTACACATTTCCATAGTTGGGTGGATTCGTGACCTAGTAACTCAGGAGTCTCACAAAAAGTGTATATATAGGTGTGTTACAAGCATGATCACTAGAGTCTACATGTGTGAGTACAAACTGTGGCCAGTCCTGGGGGGCTGGTTCGGTTTTGTGAGGCAGAGAGTATAGCCCCACCTTTAAATGAGGTATGTGGGAGTGGGCATACGCCAGCTTGAGGACTGTACCAGGTGCACTGTAGGAGCCCTAAGAGAAAGTTAACATTGTTTAATCCCCAGGTGGAAAAGATGAAGCAAGAGCTGATGAGGTAAGGGGGGTTTGGACTAACTGGGAAGACCTGTTAACTGGTCGGTTTACTATGTGTTGGCAGGCGAATGCATTAGTGTAGAGATTGCCACAAGGAATTAGTGCTGAGTCAGTAGGTGTTGAGAACAGCTCTTGGAAAGAGTGGAGTGGATCACATGGGCACTGTCCATGAGGCTAGGTCGTGGGCCCCTGCAATGACAAGCCTGGCATGGGTGGCTGGGACCTGCCATCATTCTTGAAGAGAAGAACCATGAACATTCAGGACCCGCAGCCTGATAGAAAGGGAGGCCTCACCAAAGGGACGCAAGAGCTGAACATTGAGCCATCAGAGTAACTGAAGCTGGGTTGAGCAGCTCGTCCATGAGAGGGGCACTGCAGTGAGAATGATGAAGGGGAGTTACTGTACCTGGACACAGTGGGCCAGATTTACAAACTGCCTGTTGTAGGACTACAGTAATACTACTTGCTACAGAATGCATTTTACAAACCTACAAGTGGAAATCTCCTTCTATTCTTTTCTATGAGATTTCCACATATCTAAGTTTACTACTTAGTAGTAAATGTGGGAGGGGCCATGGTGTCTTGAAAATGGGGAATGCTTACCACAAAATAGGATGGGTTCAGGGAAGGTTGAGGAAGGGTTTAGGGTGGAACATGCTCAAAGAAACACCCACCCACAAAAGAGTAAGGCCATTTGTATTAACAAACTACATTTCTAAATTTTCTATAGCACAAAGGCCACAGAACAGTTGTAAATGTACTTCATCCAAGTCTTGGAGTAAGTCTAGCTCACACACAGGTGCTGTCACAGACTTCCTTAGAAAATAATGGAGGCAGGGGCTTAAAATAACAACCCATGTGATTTTTTTTAAAATAATATTTTGACACACAGACATATATATATATATATATGTGTGTGTGTTATAAAAAATTGTTGTAGTTATATTACATTTTCATTTAAATATTTAAACTATTTTTTTAAAATAATAATCTTAGTAGCACATATTTGATAATTTGTTTATAATATATTTATACATAAAAGTAATATATTTCAATCAAGAAGTTATTTTTTCAATGTTTATTTTGATGAATAATTGTGGTGTAAATTTTTATTTTAGAAGGTTTTGGTTAATATTTTTTAATTCATTAATTATTTTTCCCCACACTTTACCATAGAGTAATCACCGCTCCAGTGTTGGAGATCTCCGCCTATGTGTGAAAAGTTACTAATAGTAACTTTACACTCGTATTTTTACTTTAAAATGTCTCCACCCCATGATTTCAGGGGATACAGACATACACGTCTACTCTGAGATGTAAATCTACACTCAGAAATGGTAAATAGAAAAAAGTCTAGGACCTAGGAGCAAGAGTACATTTACACATGAGTAAATATACACGTTTTAATGTACCTTTGTGAAAAGGGCCCACTGTTTCTTTGTGGGCAGTAACCTGTTGATGCGTAACAAGGCATCACTGAGGGCTACCAACCTGTGGGTAGGTTTCTGGGTACCAGGGAAGATTCCTGGAATCAGAAATTGTCATAAGCTTCACATTTCCCAGCCAGGGGTCTCATACCTTCAAACTCTTGTTGACTTATACCGTGGCCCAGGCATATTCCACCGCCTACAAGCTGATGTTTCCCAACAGTATCTGACTGAAGTCTCTGCACGTATTGATGTCACACCTCTCTCCCAGACTGTGCACAAAATTCTTGCACGAATAACACCACAACTGATGACCCTTAGCTGTTGTTAAACAGTTTCCGCTCATCATCCATGGCCCCCAGGCTTCTTGCGAATCTGCCTGACTGTCCAGACACTCACCACTTTTGGCGGAGTGGAGCCTTGATTGGACAGGAGGATTCACAAAGGGGAGGAAAGTGATCAGCAGAAACTGTTTTTGAGGGTTAAGCATCAGGTGGTACCGAGCCATCCATTTGTGAATTTCATGGCCTAACTCATCCACTCCATAGATACTATCCTTGACCTGAGGCTTAAACTCCACACCCATGTGAATAACAAAGCAGAAAACACCAAGTTACAACTTAGGCTCTGAAAAGAACAGACCCACAATCCCTGAAACTGACCTTTAGTCAACCCCAGTCTTTGGTGCTGCTTAGATAAGGCTATGGATCCTCCCTCACTGATGTCCCAAAGTGCATCTAGCCCTTCTCAAGGATGATGAAGCCTATCTCGTCTGAGGTAGCTACCATATTTGACCATATCAGTCGTGTCCTTACTACTTTACAATGGCTACTCCTTAACACAGAAATGGGTCTTTCCTTCACTATCCCTAGCGCTGGTGCTGATTTCAGCTGCTGAGCACCAAGCACACACCTTAGCACCATAGCCCTAGGATATGTGCGTGAGTCTAGCATAGGTCTTGTACAGGAATGATATCCTTCCTGTACAAAATACTATCCTTCGACAGGTGAAAAGGCTTTTTCTACTTTGTATGTGTGCTGCACTGTTCAGCAAGCATGCAAAGTCAAAAAAGCACGGAGATATGAAAACATTTCTCCGTTCAACGCCTGCTTTTCAGTGGCATTAATTTTTGTCTCTAAACCCTTTCTTCTGATGTTTGAGAATAGGGTTTCATGTCAAAAAGCATGGGTGGGAGCATGGGTACGCCCATGTACCACCCATGTAATGCCCCCTTGAAGCAAAGTAATACAAAGGAGTGTTTTGCACTGCTTTGTGTTACTTTTCCATACAACTCAATGCAAATACCAATTTGCTTTGGTTTGTGAATCCTAAAAAAAAGTTTCGCGTCGATTTAGCATTACAAAAGTAACGCTAACCCAACGCTAAACCTTTGAGAATCTGGGCCCAGTTATGTTTACAAAATGATCTGTTTAGTGCATGGATTGCTGCACATTGACTCTCGTCAGTACCCCACACCGATATTGAACTTCTCAGAGGGACTCCACTCATTACCAACATCATAGACTCACTTTCTCAACATCAGAGACTCTCTTTGTGGAGACACTTGGCTTTAAGGAAATTGTATAATGACATTCATTCTCAGGGTGTCCCTGTGAATCTGGAACCAACCTCCTTTGAACTAAAGACACTCCCTTCCCATTCTACTCTAAAAAAACATCTATATTGTTTCCGATTTGAAAGAAATGTCCTGGATGGACCCTTTTAATGTCCTATCCCCACGTTATGTGTCTATGTATTGCACGGTCTGCTCCTGGGTCACAATAATGGTATGCAATGTTATGTGTATTTGTAAAGCACACTATCATCTGTGAGAGTATCCTGGGGCTGAGCAGGTGTGTGTGCCTAGCCCTGCCTAAGGTATGTTGGTTAACTGAAAAGCCAGGTCTTCAGCTTCTTGCAGAATTCAAGAAGAGAGGAGGAGACTCAGATGTGGAGTGCAATTCCTTTCCATGCTTTAGGAGCGATTTAAGCGAACGCCCACCCTCCTTCTCTGGTTCGATATATGCGTGGGATGTAGGCGAGTAGGAGTCCTGCGGCGCAGAGGTGCCTGGTTCTTTTCAATGTGACTGTATTTTTCTTTGTCTGACCTACAATGTAATTTATACCTGTACTAAGCAGCGGTTCCCACTACACAAAACTACGAATTATTAAAGGCCTCAGACTCCATTTCAGAGAAACTAGGGGCCTCATTTACAAGGCCCCTGTGCTGCCGGAACGTCACTTTTAGTGACAGTACGGCGGCACACACTGCAAGGCCACGTAAAGCCACCCTGCGTGGCTTTTCATGGCATGGTAGATATGGACTGAGACAAGGCAGCACAAGTCACTGCATTGCCTTGCCTTGCCCTGCGATAGAGAGGGGTGCCGTGGGTGTTACGGTGGGTATTACTAAGTAACACCAGGGGTGGCATGGAGAGCCGCAACAAGAAAAAAATCCCATTTCTTTTCCAAGTTTTTTCCTCTTTCTATGTGTATTGCATTCAGCAGCGCACATAGAAAGAGGAAATCGCCTGCATTGATTGTTTGTGTGCAGGAAGGCGTCCCTTCCTTCACAAAAACCCCCCTAAAATGCAGACACCCTTGCACCATGGAGTAAGGGTGCCTGTGTTGGTGCATGGCAGCCATTTGTGCACTAACGCAGGGGGAAAGGACAGGAATGCACTGTGTCTGATAGATACGGCCCCTTCCTGCCCTTTTCTTTTGATGTAGCGCAGCGAAGAAGGAAGGCTTGTGGCGCTGCCCTATGGCAAAAGATTGTACATGAGACCCTAGATGTTTGTATGAAGTCCTGGGTGTTCATAAAAAACCTAAACAAAATATTACAAAAATGTAGATCCAGGTGACAAGCCCAAAACCTCATCAGTGGAACTCCATTATCTATCCCTCATTGACCAGGGCAATATCCCCCAGTGCAACTCCTCTATCTAGCCCTCAAAGATCGAGGGCAATGTCCCACCAGTGGAACTCCCCTATCTAGCCCTCAAAGACCTGGGGCAATGTCCCACCAGTGGAACTCCCCTATCTAGCCCTCACAGACCCGGAGCAAGTCCCACTAGTGGAACTCCCCTATCTAGCCCTCACAGACCCGGGGCAATGTCCCACTAGTGGAACTCCCCTATCTAGCCCTCACAGACCCGGAGCAAGTCCCACTAGTGGAACTCCCCTATCTAGCCCTCACAGACCCGGAGCAAGTCCCACTAGTGGAACTCCCCTATCTAGCCTTCACAGACCCAGGGCAATGTCCCACCAGTGGAATTCCCCTATCTAGCCCTCACAGACCCGGGGCAATGTCCCACCAGTGGTACTCCCCTATCTAGCCCTCACAGACCCGTAGCAAGTCCCACTAGTGCAACTCCCCTATCTAGCCCTCACAGAGCCAGGGCAATGTCCCACCAGTGGAGCTCCCCTATCTAGCCCTAAAAAGAACTGGGGCAATGTCCCCCAGTGCAACTCCTCTATCTATCTCTCATACACCTGGGCAATTTTAACTAGTGGAACCCCTCTATCTAGGTCTCAGAGACCTGGGGCAATGTTCCACAAGTGGCACTCCCCTATCTAGCCCTCAAAGACCTGGGGCAATGTCCCACCAGTGGAACTTTCCTATCTAGCCCTCACAGACCCAGGGCAATGTCCTACCAGTGGAACTCCTCTATCTAGCCCTCAAAGACCCAGGGCAATGTCCCACCAATGGAACTCCCCTATCTAGCCCTCATACACCAGGGGAGATGTTTAAATAGTGGAACCCCTCTATTTAGGGCTCACAGACCTGGGGCAATGTCCAGCCCCTATCATGAAGATGCCATATTTCGGGATATTGTTCAATTAAAGGCTGTCTGTTATTGCTGCAGGTGCCGAGATGCACTGTAATTAAATTTCAGGTGTAATTCCCAGCCCCTTATACTGAACAGTGTTCTTTTTGGTTTTGTTTCAATTGACTTACTGGAGATCGTCTCAATATCTAATTCATGGCTGTTCGAGACTTCAAAACTCAGTGGCGTTCCAATGTTTGGAGGTGAAACGCAGAGGCCTTCTCTATACTGCCCTGTTTACTCTCCATTGGCTGCCAGTGGGATGGTATCTGACTCCAAAACCCTGCTCTCCCCTCCCGACTGAGAGCGCACCACTGGGCCACATCATTAGACAGAGGGAGAGAGGCAGGCAGAGAGGAGGAGATCCATGCCTCTCTCTTTAAAGAACAGCAACAACTGAGGTAGATAACTGCTCTGGCTCTCGAGATCACCTGGCCCAAGTGGCTGATTCATGAGCAGGAAGGATGTCCTCTTGAGTGCCAAAACATCTAAGAGGCAGGAATGGGGTGCATACACCTCTGGACATAGCCCCGTAGCATACATCTTCTCTGGATGTAGAGAGAATCTGCATTGTTAATCGTGCCATTGACCAGGAAAGCAGTGTCAGATCTACTTTGGGTAAGGCCAAGGAATCTGCCTGGGTCTGGAGGTTCAATGAAAGTCCACAAGAACAGCATCACTCCTGTATGGGGGAAGAGGAGCTAGATATTCTGGTCTGCCTAGCACTGAGAGCTTCAGATGCCTGGAGGCACCTAAGGACACAGCCAACCCCTAAGGAAATATTCAGGGCCCAACTGGATGTCACTGGCAAAATCAACTGAAGGTGGAAACGTGATACTGCTTTTTTGACCTCTTTAGATCTAAAGAGGAAACATATTTCTTCATGTATATTTGATAGGGAAGCATTGCGGTATGGAGAGGGTGCAACGGTGGCAAGAAATCAGGCAGTTGTCATGCAGGCCCTTTTTGGGGGCGATTTAAAGGTTTGATTCCGGATTGAGTCAGTTATTGTAGAGTATGAATGTTTATTACCTTCAGATAACACCATAGAACAGCACCATTCGTTAGTGTCGATGCATGAGGCTTTCATACTGGAGGTGTAGGGGGAGGCCTTGGGGATTCTCCGTAGAGCACATGCCTGCATATTGAGCCTGAAGGCGAGAGCCATGAATGGTGTGTTGACAGAGAGCTACATGTTTGTGGGCCCTCGAAGGCTAGAGACCTTCACCCAAACTGCCAGACTGAGGGACTGGAGACGCATTGTGGGCAATCCGACACCCATAGAAGGACTGAAATAAGGAGTCCACAAGCCACACCTCCACTATTTATGACTACACTGCGCAACGTTTGGTCACTTTCCCCTATTGTGAGCTGACTGTATGAATTCCCTTTGTGGAGTGTAGAGTCATAAAGTGCGTCTTGGGGATTATTTACTCTACATTTCCATGATATGTGTCCCCTCTCTTGGGCATCTCTTTCTCTTTTCCTGACTCAATAGTCCATTCCTGCTTCATCCCACCAACTTTACCATCAATGAACATGTCCAATTCAGTGCCCTCTCCAACACTCCTTGCTCTACCTTTGTCTTCCCTTCTTAATTGCCCTTTCAACCCCCATCTCCCTTCCTAGTTTCCTCTTCTTTTCCCTACCTGGCCCTATTAGTTCATCTCCCCATTTCCAATCTGGAGCCAAGGGGCATTAATAACCTGAGTGCTTTAGTCGTCCCTACTCCTTTGAGGAGGGGAGAGGCGGCCCTAACTGGACATTGCAGTAGGACCCTCCTCCCGCGTCAGCTATCAGTGGACTCCATCTGAGGACCAATGGCTGTGCCCCCTTGAACGTCAAAAGTAAGAAATAAGCATTTCTAGATGTTTTTTTAAGACTGATGTGTTATTGCTCTTGTATTCATGACCAGTTGAAATAAAGGTTAAAATAATATAAACATTTGTTTCTCTTGGAGGTGCCTCTTGCTACAGAAGCTTGTAGAGGACACAGATTACTTGTGGATTTGGCTCCACAGTTTTGGAATCCCCATTCTTTCTTAATTACCTTTAGAAGAGCTTTGAAAGCATTACTATGTCAAAAATAATAACTTGGTTAAAAAACTTAAGCCTGCATTACTGCCTTCCATTGGTTTGCGTAACAAGTCATTTTGTATTGATATAATTTCGAAGGAATCTAAAATAAAATAACAGATGTCAGTGACGTACACGTAGGTCAATGTGTACGAGAAAAAAATGGAGCAAAGCGGGATCTGGTCTCTGGACGCGGTGCAGCGCAGACACTAACCCTGGTTGATTTCTTTTAAGAGCCTTTAAATGAACAGTTTCTGGGTCTAAGGAGAAATGATGCAAGTTCCTGATGGTTAGTAGTGGGAGATGGTCAAGAGCTCAGACAAAGACACCCTAGACAGAACTTTCCCATATTACATTTTAATTCAGATAAAGCTCTGCTAGAGATGTGAAGAACTGTGTTTTAAAAACAGTTGTGGCTGATGAGTAGATCTTACTTCTGTTATTGTATTTTCAGGAACTCTGGAGACATAGGACCTTTTTTGTTTAATGTATTTCTTACACGCAAAATCCCACTAGCAACTGAATCAAAAATAATTTCCTTTTTCCAATATTTGAAAGAAGCAAATACAGGAGTGGACCCAAAGTCATTACACTGACAGGCGTACCCCCTGGTAGGCAGAATTACCCACAGCCTCACTCTGAAACACTCAACCTTGCATATGCACATTTGGGGGATCCAACCCAAATCGTAGAATCCAGGATACATAGTAGTTCTGTTACGGGCAGGGACTGCGGAAGGGGCTCGGGTCATAGGACGTATGGAAAGTGTCTGTCGGGGAATGCTGCGTCGCAAATGGGGCAAAGAACTCTGCTGCAAATGCCACTATGTCGTCTGGTTTGCGCAACAGTAGGAACTGAAGGAAGTCAGCCAGGATGATGCGCACGTCGGGGTGTCGTCGGATGTAAGTGGCATGGTCAGCACGGAGCTCCTCCTGCAGCAGAAAACCATGGTCAGTCCACATCTCAAAGGTCAATGTAACTGTACAATATCAGGAGTAAGCACTCCTACAGCCTTTTTATATTTTCTGGGTCTTTAGTTAAACTTTAAGTCTCAAGTTTTCAATTTTTTCGCATCACTACTTTTTGATTTTTGCAAAATACAACCCTTCATTTTTTTACTTCAATCAATTTAGCCTGCGTTATCTTCTCCTTCTATGAGTATTTAAATAATGCATTTTCATAGCTACGGTCATCCATTTTAGGTTGATAATTTCACAATCTGCAGCTCAAAGCTGTAAACATCCTTGAGTCGTTTAAACTGCATGTGAACTTGACTACGCACCCATACACAAAACACAATCACAATAAGTGATTTTTTACTTGAAATTCTCAATGAGTCATTAGGTTGAAGCCTACCAGACCGCGCAGCGGTCTGGTTGCTAAAGACTTCTTGTGGACATCCTGAAAGCTGACCTAAGAATGCATTTCACCCATTGTTTATTACTGGCTTTGTGGTTTTTTAACTCACATTTGTTTGCTTTCTATTTGTTGGTTTTATTTGTTTTAGGCTTCCCAGCATGTCTCTGTCACTCTCGTTGAGCATAGCCTGTTTACTGTATTCTTCCACAAGCGCTCGCTTTCTGTAAACAGGCCTTTAAATTTTGTTCTTATTTTGTGACATGTACTGTGGATCTTTTTAATTGAACATAAGTTGGTCTTACTACAGATCCCTGATTTAGAGTTTTCAAGCCCGTCTTCACCTGTTCTACTCAGAGTGTGCTATTTAGGGTCTTATTATGAGCCCCCTTGGTAACTCCACACCTCAAAGTTACCAATTGCATGGCCATGCACTCTGGGTTGGGAAGACAGAATTATGGACAAACCTGCTAATTCTGGTCCTGGCTCCCCAGTAATTTCTCATTTTCCCCCAGTATTTCACTTGACACTTTACCTGTCTTAATCAGGTGGCGTCTTCAGGTGAAACGCCACTGATCCCAAGCGTTACTGCTCATCTTGTAATCCTGATTCAGCCACTAACTCCGATCACTGGACAAATCGGCATTACCGAGGACCTGGTTATGAGGCCCTTAACCTCCATTCAGGAGCACTATTTGAGGCATAAATATGCAGGGAAGTAATTTTCTTAAATTATGCCCTTATGTCAGTCTACAGTTCTTGACAAGTCCAATAAAAAATGTCAAACTGTGAGAGACCGACCATGGGAGACAAAGAGTGGACTTGAAAGCATGGGCGTAGGAAGTGTGGGGGACCCGGGGGACATATCCCCCCCCAGATTTTGTAGTGGGGGGGACAAGGGGGACAAGGGTGGGGGGGACGAGGGGACGAAAGAATTTCCCCTCTCTCTTCTGGCTGTGGCAGGGCAATTGGTATGTCAAAGCGCGAGTGCTTTGACGTGCTAATGGCCCTGTACTTGACCTGTGACCTTCCCTTTTGTTGTGCTACAAAAGCTACAGGAATGTTTTCAGCCCTCGCCGCCACCACTGCCTGCAGCCTGCACTTCCAGCACAAAGGGAGAGACGTAGTTTCTTGATTGCTGACTGCAGGGCCGGCTTTAGAGTTGGTGGCGCCCAGTGCGACCATCTCGGTGGGCGCCCCAACAAACTTTTTTATTTTGAGTTTATGCGGGAAAACAATGCTGGCGTAATGCTTGTTAAGGGACTTAGATGTACGGCGCTCTGAGCACATGAGATGTAAAATGTACTATTTACTGCATTCCTGAAAACAAGAAAGGTATTTGGACTAGAGGCACACAAAGTAAAGGAATAGAAAGAGGTGCCCAGAATGCAATAGGCGCACACTGCTGCAAGGCATTGTGCGGCACACACAGTGACAGGTGCAAGGCTACGTGAAGCACAGCTAGTGCACAGTGCTTAAACCAATGAGACTTCTAGAATGAAATGCAAAAACAATGACATCTGATGCTCTATAAGACACGAAGACAAAGTATTAGCACATTAGGACCTTGCTTATCAGACCTTCAAGAAGAAAAGGAGCACAGATGCCCAGAGGTGATATGAATGGAGAGTGGCTTCTTGAGTGGGAGGATATGTTCGGTTGCTATGATTACTTAGCAGTAACATTTTGCCTAATAGCCTAACAGTCTGCCTGCTTAGACGACGCCTGGGTGGCAGGCCTGGTACTGGTGGCTAGAAAGCCTAGATTGTAAGACAGGTCCTGGCTTGCAAGGGGAAGTCTGGGCACTCAGGCATGTCCCAGGGTGTCCACCCACCATTTTACCCACTTTTGTAGTTTTCATATTGCGCAAACGTGGCCGAAGGGTATCACAGTGCTTCATGTGAACACTAGATTATAGTACACAACGTCAGATTCATGTTTTTTCCAGGTATGGGGAAATGAAATGCTTTGCCCAGAGTCACAGCATACTGAGCCAATGCCAGGACTTTAACCTGAGTGCCCAGTTGCAAAGTCAGAAGCTCCATGCGTTAGGCCACATCTGGTATCTTGGCCACTTGAATTCGTCGGATGGCAGACTGTATATGCATGGAAAGCGTCGTAAAAAAAAGTCCATACCAGACTGTACACACCATGACAGAAGCGGAAAACTGGTACGGGGCAGACTGTACACACCAGAGCAGCAGTCTAAATGAAGACAAGCCACAGCAGTGTAAAGAGGGTCAAAAAATAGACTGCATATAAGGGATAGCAGTTTAGACACACAAGTAGGCTGTACACCAGAAGAGTAGTGTAAAGAGAGATGAGGGCATACTGTACACAGCACACAGGGCCGCTGGGACCCACTGGCCTGAAGTGCCCATTTTCTTTCTTGCACTGGGGTCCATGACACACTGATAGGCCTCTGGTAGCAGGAGAGCAGTGTAAATAGGCACAGGCAGACTGTCCACCACTGTAAAGTAAGACAGTATGGATAAGGACAGCAGTGTAAAGGGGGCAGGCTGTAAAGTAAAAACATAGACAAGCAGACTGTTCACAATAAAATGTAAAGGCATGAAAAATGGCGAGACAAGGAAGGCCTGTACATACCAAAAGACAGGAGCTGTGTTTTCAGCCACAGTGCTTTGCCTCAACTTCCTGTGATGGACGCTCGGGTGAAGGCCAGTGCTGTTTCTCTCCTGTATCTGAGGGTTGCTCCTGCGAGGGCCCTCGGGCTTGTTGTCAGAAGCCCGAGGGTGCACGGCTGCTTAGACTAGCTGTTGTTGCACAGCACAAGCACTGGTACAGTGGTGGACTCGGGGCCCAGCAGCAACGCTTGTTGAATGTGCAGCGGCAGAGAAGGCATCCTCAGAGGGTGATACTTATTGTCCGAGTACATCCATCCGCAACCACGTGAGCGCATTTGTCCATCTTCTATTTTCACGATGTTGTGGAAATGGAAGAGGACAGCGCATGCATTTTGGTCAGAGGCAAATGACGCCCCCTGAGCTTGGTGCCCGGTGCAGGGGCACCGGTCGCACCACCCTACAGCCGGCCCTGGCTGACTGCATACTGCCCCTCCTCAGCCCGGACCCTACCTTATTTGACTGTTTCACACTGCGCAATTCAGCCACTCCAAGCCTAATGTTTTGTTGGAATGTTTATTTTGAGCAGTTGAACCTTGCTCTGGAACATGAGAACAATTAGCATCAAACACAGTCTAAGCTATCTTGCATTATGTTGTGTCAGATGTGTTGGTCTGTCCTAATATTTACACAAATAACTATTTAAATACCACTATTTTGTCTTATTTCTTTTATAGCGCTACCCAACCAAATCCAGGGTGTTGGAGAGCTTTAAATCACACATACACATTATACATTCACAATAAACCATATGTGTGTAAATCAATTTACAGGATGTGTTACATAAGATAGTGAGGGTTACAAGGTGTAGGAGTCACATGTCCTTTCCTTTACAATTCGCTGTGCTATATTATAAGGATTACAATTTATGAACTTCAAGTAAATAAAGGATCTTTGTGTTAAAATCAATAACCCATAAATGAAAAATCTGTCATCTGTATATCACATGATGTGCTTTGCGTGAGACATATTAACCATCTATGCTACATTGATTCAAAACTGGGACTAGACAAAACAACTGTCTCTCCAGCAAGAGCATTCACCTCCAGAGTTATCTTACCATTATTATCATTATTTCCCAAGATTTACTGGGTACATAAAGATCACTGCACCAGGTGCCTTAACCCCATAAGATATATTAAAATGCAGACTTTCTAACCAATTAAGCAGAACAGATATACAGCCATGTTTCTCCTTGTTGCCAATTTCTTTCTGGCAGAGTTTTAATAAATAAATGTATAAGTGGAGGCCTAGATCTTGCACCGGGGTTGCATCACTTTTTGGCCCAACTTCGACGCAAAGTCTAATTTGTTAAATATTGTAATGCGCTCGAATGTACTCATGATAGACCTGCTTAACATATGCGAGGTCTTAGAATCTGATGTGATTTTTTGTGATATCATTTCCTGTTAGGTCATGTGTTGTGATGTCACGTGCGATGTCATGCGCTGTGATGTCACTTACATACTGCCTAACTTGGTTAGTGCCCCACTTCTTTTTTTTTTTAGGACTTGTGCCCTGTTGGGAGAAGTATATTAGAGAACTGGTGTTGGCGGTTGTAGGAGGCTGGCTTAGGATATGGTGCACACTCTCAGGAGTGATGCACCTTGCACTAATACAGGCAACCCTTAAGGTGATTTTAGTGGTCTTTGATAACCATATAAAGCTCTCAAAGTGGTAGCTGTGGAGAGAAACCTTAAGGCTTATCTTGAAGGAGTGTAAAGCAGCTTGTTTTACCACATTTAATCAACAGTGTAGATTAGATGAAAAAGAACCACACAGTGTTTATAAAAAATAAGGCTATTTATTATGCAACACAATCACTAACACATTGGTATATCTCCTACCCAGAGATATCAGCAATACACACAAGAATACTTCGAAATAATTAGGTAAGTAGCACAAATATACACTGGTGTCCAGGGAAGACCAAACCATATGCGAAGAAAGTGGAATGCAAACTTCAAGGAGAACGGGACTTGGACCAGAAGACTCATAGGAGATGGGGACACAAGGAACTACCCAAGGTAAGTACCCAGGATCCCCAAGGGGCTGTGTGCAGAGTAGAAACACAGCCGCATGCCCGATGGAAGTCAATGGAGAAGTCGCGGTTGCAATTTTACAGAAGAAGGACCCTTCCCAGAGGACCCCGAAGAAACCCTTTGGAAGACGGGAGGTTGGAGAGTCATCCCACGCATGGATGCCCCAGGAACCAGGTTACCTGCACCAAGGAAGCCGGGTGCATAGGGTTAATTGACGTCGGAACCTGCCATAGACGACAAAGGAAGACTTCAAAGAAGATGCCTCTGAAGAAGCATGTGAAGGAGTCCGGTGGAATCCAAGAGTGGATTGTTGAAGAAGAGAACCTGCAAGCAGAGGGGACAGAGTCTATGCCACTCGGAAGTGACCAGGAGGCACAGAAGCACAATCCCCACCGATGTTGGGAGGTTCAAGAGTGAAGACGGTGACCATGTTGCTGTAGCTGCGAGGACCAGGAGATGCTGAGGAAGACCAGGAGCCATGCACAAGCTGTCCCATATTGGGTGTCGGTATTCAGGTGGTCGGTGTCTAGCGGGAGTACCAACAAGCCTCGGTAGCCGCAAATGGTGTGGAAAGCAAAAAGATGCAAACATTGGGACCAGTAAGATCCAAGCGACTCACCAAGTGCAGGAGAGTCAGAGCAGGCCCTGAGCAAGCAGGGGAGCCCACTGAAGCAAAGGAAGACCCTCGAGAGGACCCACATGCCGAAGGCACAGGAGTCGCAAGAGGACCTCAGGCAGCTCACAAAAGATGGAGGCCCACGGTGCAGAGGATGCAGTGAGGATGCTGATCTTTGAGGGATGAGGTGCTAGAGGGTGAATCGTCTTGTAGCCCAAATATCTCTGGAGTGCAGAGCCAACAAGCCTTGGCAATGGCAATTCATCGCAGAGCACATGAGTTTGGTCCCAGCGGCTTCGATGAGCTATACTGTCCTCAAAATTGCAGAGAAGACAGGTCAGGCCTCTAGGGAGCTGTAGAGCCACCACCTGTGTTGCTGGGCCGCGTGAAGTCCGTTGGATGACAGGAGCAGCAGACCTGTCAGCTTTGTTGCAGTGCCTGCAGATGCAGGGGAGTGACTCCTTCACGCCAAGGGAGATTACTTCGGATGTCCTTGATGCCCACAGGCCTTCTGGAGAACTTTAGTGATGCACAGACACAGTCGACGCAGAAGAACAGCGAGACCAGGAACAGCAGGAGCCTTCCTTGATGCAGTCTCGGGTCCAGTCAAAGTCCGACGAAGTCCAAGTGTCCAAACGGTAGAAGAGTGTCTTGGTTTCAGAGGTGAGTCTTGTTCCACGAAGAATCTGAGGACCTACCCACGGGGGAGCCGTTAAGTACCCTAGGGAAAGGGTTGGAACGACTCGGGGGTCCCTCCCAGAGGAGGGGCTGGACAGAGGGGAGGATACACCCCTATTCTTTGTCCAGTTTCGTGCCAGAGTGGAAACCAGGGGTTCCTGAACTGTCTCAAACAGAAGTATGCAAGGAAGGCACAAATTTGGCCCTTCAAAGCAGTCTGGTGCCACTGGCAAGCGCCCTGTTGTAATGAAGACAGAGTCCGGTTCCTTGGTAAACTTAGGATGGTATTTATTATGGTAGATGGTTCCAAGTTACAGGTACAGAGAACCCCACCAGGAACAGCCTCCTGCTGCTCAGCCCATTCTCCAACTGCCAACCTCACTCACCCAACATTCCGCAGCATCATCCACCCCAACATTCCACACCATACTCACACTGGCTGAGCAGCAGGTACAACACTTCTCCCATCCTCATTTTAAATAAAAATACAATGCAATGATACAAGTGAAAAGCACATCAAAGAGATAATAACATGCACATAAAATCTGGAAAGGTACCATTGCATAGACCTGAGAATGGATGAGGGCAAACCAGAAAGGATGAAAAGTAAGGAAAACACAGTACTATGGGCTTGCAAGTTAACATCCAAAAATGCAGGAAAGCACAGGAGAAAAATGGCAATATACATGAATGTCAACAAAAGGCAAAGCAATAGATAAAAACGACAATGCCCACCCACGTACATACAAAGAAGAATCTAGGTACAAAAAGGCAAACTCCTTCACACACCCACTCCCTTTCTACACAAACATACAAATCAGCAGACTGCACCATGCAAAATCCAACCAAACCCCTAGGGACACAAACATTCCTGCTGGCCAGGCTGAAATGACGTGAACACCAAGAGGACCCAACCACAACGGTGCAGAGCAAGCACACCACAGAAAACACATGTCCAGAGAAAGAAGAAACTCCAATCTGACACCTGAATAAAGAAATGGTTACAAGCATACAACAGACCTCAAAAACAACGCCAAAGCTAGAGATGACGGAAAAGTACACCTACCAATCCCAAAAAGGAGGTAGACACGAGTGCCTAAAACAAGTCATCTCCAACACCATGCCCACGAAGGTGACAAAATACATCACCCACAACCACGAATGAAGTGGTAGGCAAGAGATAGCTCAAAGTCAAAGAGCCTTCAAACACACACAACCCCAACAGTGAGAAGTACCTAGACTCCCACGACAACCGCAAGGGGTTCACTCAAAATTTGGTGCCCACAAAGGTGACGGTTAAGTGTCACCCACAACCACCAAATACAGTGGTAGGCATGATAACCACAATACTAATGCGCCTTAAGACACACTACCCAACGGTGAGTAGATACCTGACTCCCCCGACAACAGCAAGGGGTTCCACCAACACTGCCCACAAAGGTGACAATACCATGCCAACCCACAACCACGAAACATGTGGTAGGCTGGAGGAGCTCACACCAAAGAGCCCTCATACACACACCCCAACAGTGAGTAGAAAGCTGACTACCACAACAACAGCAAGGGGTGCACACCAAAACACTGCCCACAAAGGTGACAATATCATGTCACCCCCAACCACAAAAGATAGTGGTAAGCTAGAGAAACCCTGAACCAAAGAGCCTTCTCAAGCACACACCCCCAACAGTGAGAGGTACACATACTCCCACGACAACCACAAGGGGTCAACTCAAAGACATAGCCCACAAAGGTGACAAAACTATGTCAACCCACAATCACAACAGTAGTGATAGGCTAGAGAGACTCTGCAACAGAGAGCCATCACGCACACACCCCTAATAGTGAGAAAAGAAAGAGCTCCCACAACGACAAGGGGTTTCTCAGAGCAACTTCACACACATACTCCCAAAGGAAACAATATGTGAGAAAAGAGGTATCGAGCAATCAACACCCAAAGTAAAACAAAACACATGACAAACTGTAGTAATCAGAAGACTACAATGCCATAAGAACATCTGCAGCCATTCGAGTAAAAGCCCCACATCACTTTAAAAAAAATTTTTTTATACATCCTCCCAACATATGCGAAAGACATCAGGAACAAGTGTGTTTAAAGTCTCGATAGCCATGACACAGGAAAGACCTCACCGACTTCACCACAAGTTGTCCCACAGCAGCTTTCCCATTGTATCCACTTCAGAGATCCCTTGCTGAAATGGAGAACCCTTTTTTTTTTCTCCCGGAGACACCTTGGAATAATGCCCTTCATCATGGTCACCACTCTGCAGGTTGTGCAAAATTCACCGTGACACTATCGAGTGAGCTTCCCTTTTCCTTGTACACGTGCTGTGGTGCTAGATAGCCACTAGATGGCATTGTTGAAACACAATTTTTCAATGCACCAGAAAACTGAACATCGTTGCTGGTACTGAGGCTCCCTTCCGAATCTTCCAAACGCTGACCCCATGACAAAAAGAAAGTCTCGT
Source organism: Calotriton arnoldi (assembly GCA_963921515.1). Classification (NCBI taxonomy): domain Eukaryota; kingdom Metazoa; phylum Chordata; class Amphibia; order Caudata; family Salamandridae; genus Calotriton; species Calotriton arnoldi. The sequence goes on from CAWUFW010001094.1 coordinate 2,608,615, forward strand.
AATTGTGGGATTACTGCTGAAGAAAGACTCATAGTTCCAGTATTATCCTCCTTTGTGAGGAAAATGAAGGCAGGGTGAAGGCACGTAGAACTACGTAGAGCAGAGGTCTTCAAACTTTTTAGGTTGAGCCCCCCAGCTGATTTTTTAAAATGTCGGGCCCCCCACCACCTGACAAAAATCCCTGGAATCTGGTACACTACATAATCGACCACCATTCGCATATTCCAGGCCATATCTGGCAAATAATGTTAAACACAGTAGGAGTGTTTAGTAAACTGCAGGTTTGTGAGTGGGTTTCGTTAAATGAGAGAGGCTTATTACATAGTTCAAATCAAAATTTTCCCAGATAAAATGTGCGCAAATTGTTTTTACTAGGGTTTTACTTATGCAGTTGAGTCATAATGGGACAGTGTTCTCTGGAGCAGCCCAGTCACCTCCTAAGTAATTACCCTCAAGTCAGGCAAATACCTACCAACCTCTTCATAAACATTTTGAATGGAAGTGACTTGAGCAACTCAGTCCCAGACTTGTTGTTGCAACTTCTCAAATTGTTGAGCGTTACCAATACAATTGAAGGCTTTGTCTTGATAAAACGTGTGTTACTATCAAAGGAGGTGGCCATAGCAAGCAAGGAAGGAAAGCCTAGCACATTTATTTTAAAATGAAGGATCTCACAGGGTGGTGACAACTTTTCCTGTGATGTCATGTGACACCAATGCACATTGCTTATGCTAATTAGTTCCCCCACTTGTTTTTTTAGGACTTGTGCTCTGAGTGGGGGTTTAGGACACATGTCAGGCTTATGTTTAAAAAAAATAGAACTAATAAAAACTGAATGATGTTGCCTATTTTACTTCAGAGCAATGTTGTCTGACAGACTTTTTGGTGATCAAATGGATCTGGCCCAGCTGCACAGTGAACTGGCAGCATTACAGTGTATGTAAATGCAGCAGCGGCCGGCGCAGGTAAGCGCGGTGGCGGGGTGGGGAAGTCAACAGACAACAGAATAGATCAAACTAAATAAATAAATAAATAAAACCTATTCCGTCCCCCTGCCCTGCTCCACCACCCCACCACGCTTACCCTCACCAGCCGCGACTGATGTGTGAGCCTCCAGGGAGTGGGTCTAGGCAGAGAGTAGAAAAGATTGTTAGAGGCTAAAAGGGTTTATGGTGGATACCAAAGGCAGTGCTTAATAAATTTGAAAAAAAGCGCAGGGGCCAAAGCTTTTATTACGTCTCTTCAGCAGCTGTATACCAGGACTGCCGGGCCTGGAATGAACCAACACATGCCTCCTTCTTCCTCCACCCTGTTTTTCCTTCCTCTGTCTCATTCTTGCAGGTGGTTTATCATCTCTGCTTTATCCCTTTGTCTCTGTTTTTTCCACAGCTTTATTGTCCTTTTTCTTTCCCCCTATTCTGCTTTGCTCTCTCTTGCTCAAAGTTGGATGCTGAAAAAAAAAATCTTGGTCCAGGGTCACATACTCAAAGGATGTCAACCTTGTCACTGATGAGAACAGCATTCGTCATAGCTCTCACTTTCTTTTATTTGCCTCCTGAGGCTCCCAGCACCATTTCCACTTGAATTCCATTCACTTAGTAAAAATAAAATGGTAGTTGCTTAATTGATTATACTCTCTTGTGAGAGAACCTCAGCTTCAAACCCGCGTGACCAACTGCCCTTCATTTGTCCCCTAAGCCATTTGTTTTCAGCCTATTATACAGAAAGGTCTGTCTTAAAATTGTTCTCTATGAGAACGATGTATTAATCAAGCATGAAAAATGGCTACATTAAATGTACACTTTTGTAATTTTGAAAGAAAACCGTGAGTGTATGGCATGCCCATACTTATGTGATCAGCCCTGCCAAGTACCACGCATCAGGCGTTAGACTAAAGCTTTTCAGTGCGGTGATCCGCATCACTGTACTGAAATGCAAAGTCACGCATTATAGCGCCTCCTCATCTTTCAAGCTGGGAGTGCTGTTACAATAAAGCAACATACTAGCTGCAGTGGCAGAGCGCACTGCACGCTGCTTCCGGCAGGATTGGGGGCTCTCTGGCTCAGCTATAGCTCATCTCAGCTGCACAAGTTACAAGGACACCAGACAGCGCTGCGATATTACTGACATCAGAGGAGCCTGGACGGGTGAGAGCCCATTTGCTACCGAGTGTCTGTGTGAGTTAGTTGACTGACATTTGAGTTTAGGTGGGTCTGGCTCCTGCTTCCTATGGCAGGAGCTGGTGGGCCGCCTCGCAGTTTAAAGTTGACTGCTGGCAATCATGGATTTATATATGGCAGTCAATGCAGCTTGCACGCATGCTACTTTGGACCCGACTCCACGTTGGCTGGGGCACACAATTATTGCTTTCCTTTGGGAGAGCTTGTATCCGGCAGCTGCTACCCGGACCCGACCCCACCGGTGCCATCAGGGCTGTCTAAGATTGCTGCGGGAGACAGTCAACGACAGTACTAGGCACAGTCGCTGCTTGCGGCCAGTGGGGAGTTGCTGCCCGTCGCCGTCTGTGTTCTGAGTCAGGTCAGTGAGATTTGTATTTCTATCACCTCGTGGCCAATGGGAGAGAGAGGTTGATGTGCGCCGAGTTGAGGTGCTGAGCTCCCACGTGCAGCTGTTCCGCTGCCTCGGGTGTCTCTTCTCGGTGAAGCCTTAGGAGAGCGGGTGACGGTCTGTGCTCTCGTCTGTTTATTTCTTGGTAAAGGAGCCCCCCTCATCGGAACTCCTTGCTTCTTCAGAGCCGCAGGTCTCCTCCTTTACCAGTGAACTGGCCGACTGACGGGGAGGGGAAGCTCTCTGCAACAATCATGGCTCCCCTCACCTTCAGGCCACTCAGAGCCTGGAGCAGTTGCTGTGCTATGAGAGGGGCTGATGCCGGCCAGCTCACTCTTACAGTAACTTCAACACTTCCATCAGACAATGCTGGCCCCTAGTATATCACTGTGAGCCTTATAGAAAATAGTGAACCAGACACCACAAGGCGTTGAGATAGATGGCTTTTTCAAAAGGTGAAGTAAGTAGTGAGACAGTGTACAGTGCAGTAAGACACCCACGGCCGAGTGTGTGTCTCAATTAAATTCATTGGCAGTGCACAATCAGGCCGCTGCCTGCAGTCAGTGGGTGCTGGTCGTACAGTGTGTGTCACATTACAACAGTTACTCTAAAATGACACTGTTTCTCGATGCTCAAATGGGTGTAATTTATGAATATTTAAATGTTTCTCTCATCTTCATTGCTTGATTTTACTCACGAGAAAATGTCACTCATAGTCCTTGAAATGTGACTCAAAATTACACTAAAATTATGGAAATGTCACATATAGCACTCTGAAACCTTGGCAGCTATGTGTAATTTAAAGAGAAACTTTGCCTCCTTTATGTGAAAAGCTAACCATCCTGGGAGGGTTAAATCCGAGAGCTGAAATGCTTCAGCTGCAGTGGGAGGCAGGAGCTCCTCTGCTATGAAACCGAAAGCGAACGAACAGACAGTCTGTTCCTTCGCTTTGGTTTCATAGCAGAGGAGACTCCCTGCCTCCCACTGCCTGCAGCTGAAAGCATTTCAGCTCTCGGAGACTCGGAATTAGCTTTCTTTCGAAATCATGTTGTGCCCCATTAATTGGGAAACAATGAAATGAGAGATCTTAGGGTGGAGTGCGCGCCCCCCCTGAGATGGCGTCGCGCCCCCCCAGGGGGGCGCGCCCCACAGATTGAAGAACTCTGACGTAGAGCCTGTTGGCTCACGGCACATCCATGCATGACAGAGTGAAAGCTGGAGGTACACTGCGCGAGGAGAAGACCAGGCTCGCGCTGGTACTTGAAAAGGCCGTTGAAATCAGGTAAGCCAACGAATTCCAACCGTTTTTTTTTTACAGGCGCAGAGGTAAAATGTTAGGTAAAAGCAATTTGAAATTACCTCAGGAGTGCCAATTACCACACTTTTAGTCCCCCAGCCAGTTCACAAAAGCGAATGAAGACGGTAGAAAAACACCTCTTCAGTTGTTCTTCCCGATACTGATTGTACCTCCCAAGCTGCCGTTTCACCAACTGGCAAAGGAAGACAGTTCTTCCCAAAGCAGCTCTTGACACGGGCTCCGGGGACAGCTCCAGCGTGTTGCTCCACTTGAGTTATAAACAGTAGACACTTCAGTAATCCACATCAGTCCGCCGGTTGGTGGGAACACACAAGCGGCTCCAAACTCCACTTTCCTGCACCGCTTGAATCACATAACACGGGGACACCTCACGCCTGTAGATCAACTTAGCTTGCCATTGAAACTTCCACGCAGGGCTCTGGGGGCCAGTAGCTCTTCTCACCAGGGACACCTCTTCCTTTCGCAGCTCCCCAGACGCTCTTCCCTTCATCAACAGAGGGAAAGACAGCAGGCAGCAAAAAGCACAAGTGGCGAAAGTGACACAACAGGACACACCACGGCAGGATGTCCCGACTGAGGTTGCGGCAGACAGGTAGTTGATCACCACATCTCCATTACACAACACAGCTCCACTCCACAGGAGGACACAGCATGAATTGGCACGCCCTTAGTTGGGGCCGACCGGTCTTGAGGTCACTGGTGGGGCTCTGGGCTGCCAGCTTGCTGTTCACGTTACTCTTATCTTTCTGAGTTACTTCTTTTTGTTCGCAATCTTCTGTTACCAGTTCTTATTAGCTTCAAAATACCTTTTCTTCCATGTTGCACACAGGTTCTTTTCTTTAAATTCGTGGCAAAAATGTTGTAATGAAGACAGAGTCCGGTTCCTTGGTAAACTTAGGATGGTATTTATTATGGTAGATGGTTCCAAGTTACAGGTACAGAGAGCTCCCACCAGGAGCAGCCTCCTGCTGCTCAGCCCATTCTCCAACTGCCAACCTCACTCACCCAACATTCCGCAGCATCATCCACCCCAACATTCCACACCAGACTCACACTGGCTGAGCAGCAGGTACAACACTCCCCCACCCCAGCCCAATACAATAAGTCCTGTCTGGGAGGTAGTCACACCTCCCTGTGACAGGAAACCTATTGTTCTACCTTCCCTTGCTCAAGCTCAGCTCAGCAGCAGGAGGGCAGAATCGTGTCTGTGGTCGGCAGCACTAGGTTGCTGGCAGACCCTGAAAGGCTGTTACTTGGAGTACAGGGGGTCACCTAAGGAGCCCCCCAGTACTTGGGATCATTCTTCTAGCACCAGAGTCAGTGTTGGGGTATGATTCCAACACATTTGATACAAAACATGACCAGGTCCAGTGCAGCCATTATTTAGTTAGACATCTCATAATAACTGATGTCCACTATATACCTTAAAATGGCTGATCGCTCTTACAAAGCCTGGAGAATCGACTCCGGGGTCTGTAGGGGTGTCCTGCTCATGCAGGTGCACCCTCACATTTGTAACCAAGCACCCTGCCTACCATAGGGGTGACATAGTTTTTAAGTGCAGTGACTTCAGATATAAGGAACTTATAGCTGTTGTGAGAGGTGCAAGCGCCATCTCACACAGGCTGCAATGGCAGGCCTGTAGTCAAGTTTAAGTGGACTCCCACAGGTGGCAAAATACATGCTGCAGCCATTGGAGCCTCTGGTGTACCTATGCCCTGGGTACCTTAGTAGCATATACTAGTGACGTATAATGGTACACCAGTAGCCAATTGAGGATGTACCAAAGTACTTACCAGAGCCAATTTAGGGCAGAGAGCACAGTTGCTGGCGTCCTGATTAGCAGGATCCCTCAGACTACAGTCAAAACACACTGACCCCAGGTAAAAAGTGGGGGTAACCATGAAAGCAGATCCTACTTTCCTACACCCCCCCACCCCAAACGTAAGGATGAGGCTAACCGTGCCCATTTGAGGCTTCATTTTCTTAGTGGAAATATCTGGAAAGTCCATCTTTGTTGGCATGGTTACTCCCAGGTCTATGTTCCACTGAAAAGTCCATCCCCTGTAGGGAAATGGACCACCTCAAAAGTTTGAGTTTTTCACCCTTCATCTGTTTAAGCCATAAGAGGGGCTTATGGTCTGTCTGAAAAATGAAGTGAGTGCCAAACAGGTATGGCCTCAACTTCTTCAAGGTCCAGACCACAGCAAAGGCCTCTCTCTCAGAAGCTGATCAACGCTTCTCCCTGGGGGTCAACTTTCTGCTTATAAAAGCTACTGGTTGATCCTGGCCCTCTGCATTAAGCTGTGACAATACTGCACCTATCCCTATCTCAGAAGCATCTGTATGGACAATGAATGGTTTGGAGTAGTCAGGACTTTGCAGAATTGGAGCAGAGCACATTGCTTGCTTCAGGTTATCAAATGCCTTCTGACAGCTAAATGCTAGATATGCTGCACTATAAGCTTCCAGACCTGTTAAGACTATTCACCAGCTTCCGAAATCTGGTAGGTGCATTTTTGAAACCAAAAGTCATCACAATAAATTGATAATGCCCACTGGGGTTTGAAAATGCTGTTTTTAGTTTGGCATCCTCATTGAGTCTGATTTGCCAATAACCAGCAGTGAGGTCAAATGTACTGAGATATTTGGCAGAGGCCAAAGTATCAATCAGTTCATCTACCCTTGGAATTGGATGGGCATTAGCCCTAGTGACTGCATTGAGGCCTCTATAGTCGACACAAAAACACATCTCTTTCATACCATCCTAGCTGTGAGATTTTGGTACAAGGACTACAAGACCAGCCCAAGGGCTATCTGAAGCCTCAATGACTCCCAACTCTGGCATCTTTTGGATCTCTGTCCTGATGCAGTCTCTGCCATGGTCAGGCTGTCTGTAAATTTCACTCTTCACAGGCATGCTGTCACCTGTGTCCACTTCATGGGTACACCAGGTGGTTTGACTGGGTGTCAGAGAAAAGAGACCAGAAAACTGAGAACCTGTCTACAATCAGCTTGCTGTTATTCAATGAGGCTGTCTGCCAAGGCTACTCCTTCAACTGATCCCTCAACAGGGTCCTGAGAGAGGAGATTAGGGAGAGGATCACTCTCTTCCTCCTGTCCCTCATCAGTGGCCATGAGCAAGCTCATGTCAGCCCTGTTAACAAAAGGTTTCGGGCGAATCACATGAAGTACCCTGTGGGGACTTCTTGGAGTACCTAGGTCAACTTGGGGCCACTCCACTTGTCTTAGAGGGTTGCTGGGGCCACAGGCCCCAACACCCACACTTTCTGTCCTGACTGGTAAACAGTAAGTACAACCTTTTTGGTCATGTCAAGCTTTTTGAAGCTCCTGGCTGGCCTCAAGGTTTTTGCTGGCCGCCTTCATATGCTCAGCCATGTGAGAACGCAGGCCCAGAACATAGTCTACTATGTCCTGTTAAGGAGGCTTGAGAGGTTGCTCCCATCCTTCTTTGACCATACATAATGGACCCCTATCTGGATGTCCAAACAGAAGTTCAAATGGGCTGTAGCCCACCCCTTCTGAGGAACCTCTCTGTAGGGAAAGAGAAGGCAAGGTAGTAAGACATCCCATTTTCACATCAGCTTTTCTAGGAGTCTCATGATCATACCTTTGAGGGTCTTGTTGAACCTTTCAACAACCCCATTGCCCTGTGGATGGTAGGGTGTGGAAAACTTATAGTTTACACCGCACTCTTTCAACATAGCAGTGATGTAGCTAGACATGAAGTTAGTACTTCTGTATGACAAGACCTCCTTAGGGAACCCAACTCTGAAAAATATTCCCAGGAGAGCCCTGGCCACTACAGGAGCTGTAGTGGTCCTAAGGGGAATAGCCTCTGGATATCTAGTGGCATGGTCCACCACCACTAAGATAAAACTATGTCCAGATGCTGTTGGAGGGTTTAAGGGACCTGCAATGTCTATCCCTACCCTCTCAAAGGGAACCCTAACCACTGGCAGTGGGATTAAGGGGGCCTTTGTAGTGCCACCTGACTTACCACTGGCTTGGCAGGTGACACAGACATGTGGGACCAATGAAAGTAAGGGACAAGCCTGCACCAAGTCTTGCTTTGCCCAAGATGTTCTGCAAGGGGAATGTTGTGTGCCAGGGTCAATAAGAAACCCCTGAACGAGGTATGACCAACCTCCTGGTGGCACCAGGCTTGGGATCTCTACTTTCAGAAAACAGGAGCCCTTCTTCCTGATAAGTCCCGTGGGACCCACTGAAATGTCCTGCTTCCTCAGCAGCAGCTTGATGTCTGAGTTGTTCAAGAAAGGGGCAGGCCTTCTGCTCCAGACTGAAGTCTTCCCTTGAAGGACCCCTGCCCCTAGTTGCTCTGCCTTGTCAGGCCCAAGCTCCTCTGGTCCACTTCCTTCACAAGTACTGAGATTATCTCCCTGAGGAGGCTGATTCTCATTGTAAGTCTGAGAGGAGGATACATCTTTATCCTTCTTGCTCCTTCTCTTGGGAGCTGGCTGGTCCATTTCTTCAGGATCTAGGGCTCCCTCAGTGCCTAACTTCTTGGCCTCAGCCCTAGTGACAGCAAAGACACTGGCTGAAATTCCCATCATTTCTGCATGAGTCCTGAACTCCACTTCAGACCAGGCTGAAGTTTCCAAATGATTGCCCAGTAGACAGTCCACAGGTAGGTCGGGGGATGCCACAACTCTCTTTGGGCCAGTTATCCCTTCCCAGCTGAGACTAACATATGCCATGGAATGATCTGTCCTGGTATTGTTAGCATTGGTCACTTGGTAAATCTGTCCAAGTAAAATCTGCTCAGGAGACACAAGTTTTTCTGTCACCATAGTGACACTGGCACTTGTGTCCCTGTATGTCACAGCTTCCTGACCATTGAGAGGCTGTTGTCTGTATTTGCCCAAGTTAGTGGGACTTGCAATAAGGGTGGTGAGCTCAGTGCCACCATCACAGACTAACACAGCATAAGTGGGTGTCCTGACTAGGCCAGACCCCACTTTAGTACACAAGGTTAACCCAGCTAAACTCTTGGGGGCCCTACTACTACCAGTGCTATTGCTAGGGGCACTAGGAGGTTTAGGAGTAGTAGTAGCAGTATTGGTGCTAGACTTAGAGCAATTGGCATCCTTTGCCCTTTTACCTTTTTCCTTACACAAATAGCACCAAGGTTTCTTGTTAGAGTAGGAAGAGGAATGGGACCTACCCCCAGAGAAGGGTTTTTGAGGACCTTCAGAAGACTCTTTTCTTTAGATTTCTCCCCACCTTTTTCTTCGGCCTTAGAATAATCTTGCTTCTTCTGGTCAGCACCACCATGAGACTTTTGTTGCACTCTGGTACGGACCCACTAGTCTGCCTTCTTTCCCAATACTTGGGGAGAGGTCAGATCCGAGTCCACCATGTACAGTTGCAGTTGCTGATTTTGACAGTTGTTAAAGATGTGCTTCCTCACAAGTAAATTGTACAGTCCCTCACAATCATGCACATGTCGCAAAGAGCATTCAGTTTATTCTTCCTTTTTCGTCCCACATTTGTTTGCTTGGTGCATGAAGATGTAAGATTCAAAAACATGTTTTTTCACATTTGGTCTAATTACTTTGTGAATGTAAATCACAATCGAAGCATTCTGCAAACTGTGACTACATGCCTGCCTTTATCAATGTTTCACTACAAAACTATGCGATTGTATTCTTTTAACGGAGTGTACGGTTCCCAGACAATGGTCGATTTGTATCGGGACACTGGAAAGTCCAAAAGGTTGTCCCTGTCCCCCCCAGAAATTTAGTGTCTCCTACGCCCCTGCTTGAAAGGGCTGGAAATGAAGAAGGTGCCAACTATCTCTCTAAATCTCGTTAAGTTCATAGGAAGGCCTCCTGGGAGTTACAGATTGTTTTTAATTCTATCCTCCTCAGCGATTTTGAGAAGGGTCACACTAGAATGAGATGCTCACGGGAGAATCCCACATGCCAAAAAGTGCTGCAAGACCAGTACATCCCATCTTTACCTTTCTGTCCAGAAAGCGTGAATACAGCTGCACGTCCTCTTCCCATTCCAAAATCTGCTTCCCAAACACTGGTTTGGGGTCGGGCTCATCTGTGTGGGGGAGAAAAAACGGTGTCAGATCTGCCCATTTCTTTCGGCAAATATAAGCCCACAGCACAAACTGTAAGAGTAAACACAACAAACTGATCACATACACATTTCTTTAGGCCCATGGTTAAAGTTGTGTACACTATACAAGATGCGACCAAGTGGTGAAACACTGTGAGGATGGATTGGGGATTTAAAACGTCCTGCAGCAAGTAAAGACTACGCGCCCTCTCCCCCAACCCCTATCCTAATGGTGATTGCCTCCTTTATACAGATTGTTGAATGGTACAAAGCAAAACACATTTTTGATGCTAAGGTACACGAATGGCCCATATTCTGCTGGAGTCAATTCCCTTAAACATAGCTGGCTTCAGATTATGGCAGCTCCTTTTCTTTATGCCCATGCTGATGTCACAGACAGACAATGGGGTGGGAGGTCTGTTATCAAGAGGAAGGGAGGCAGGGAAACCAGAAGTAGATAAGTCACTATGTTGATGAACTCGTACTAACTCCTACATCCCAGTCCCCTTAATCTAGAGTTATCAAGAATATAGGCCTCCTAGTGGGGGAAGCAGTTAATTATGATATTCAGAAGCTGTGACCTGATGAAACAAAGTGTCAGTTCTTGAGCTAAGGTGCCAAGCATAACGTTTGCAAAAAAGAGTGAAGTGTTGCCCAGATGGCTGCTTCACAGATTGCTCCAGCTTAATGACAAGCTCAGAGACAGTATATGCTGCATTAGTCCTGAATGAATGAGTATTAAGATGGACTTGGACAGGCAGACCCCTGTCGATGTTCAATTCAAAACTCAAGTAGAAGAACCAGTGTGCAGTAGAAAGTTTGAAGGCCTGTTTGCTGAGGCCAAAGGCATCATATAGAGCAAAGAGTCTGCCCGAGGACCTGAGGGACCATATTCAACCCATATAAAACACAGGGGCACGAAAGGTCCGCTCAGCATCCTCAGTAGGAATCAGGCAAAATAGTAAAAATTCAGATTCCAAGTAAGATCCTCTGTAGGATTCCAAAATGGTAGGAATTCAGATTCCTAGTAGGTTCCCCAGTAGGATTCCAAAATGGTAGGAATTCAGATTCCTAGTAGGTTCTTCAGTAGCATTCCAAAATGGTAGGAATTCAGATTCCTAGTAGGTTCTTCAATAGCATTCCAAAATGGTAGGAATTCAGATTCCTAGTAGGTTCCCCAGTAGGATTCCAAAATGGTAGGAATTCAGATTGTCTGATCTTAAATGAAAATATAAAAGAACGTTTGGTTAAAAGAAAGGATGAGTGCAAGAGAACAAGTTACTTACCTTTGGCAACGCTTTTTCTGGTGGATATAATATCTGCCTATGGATTCCTCACTTTTGAATTATACCAATGCGTAGCATTCCACATAATCTTTTCTCAATAGCTCTCCCATGTCGACGAGGACGTCACAATGGAACTGCTCCGCACGCAACTCCACGTGACTTCATCAGAGCCATAATAAGAACTCGTCAGCGTGCTGACATTAGTTCCACCCATTTTTCTGTGCCTTCGAGGCGAACGGGTGAACCAACAACATTTCCACAAGTATACATAGTATACAATACACAACAGCATAAGAAAATAACACACTTAGATATTTCCAAATTAAAACATCTTCTTGATTTAAGCAGAAAATCTCAAAGAAAACATTCGTATGAAGGATATATATAAATCTATTTTCGGTATAAGCACATAGGCAATGGAGAGGCGGGTGGGTCAGTGAGGAATCCATAGGCATATACTGTATTCACCAGAAAACGCATTATCCAAAGGTAAGTAACTTGTTCATCTGATGGATACATCTGCCTATGGATTCCACACCTTTTAAATATGAATGAAAAACATTTTGCAAAGCGCGCATTACCCGAAGGTGTCTTAGCGCTGAGCAGATCAATAGCCGAAGAGGAATGCAGCAAGCAGCATTTCTAGTCTAAGTGACTCTGTTTTTTAAAGTGGGAACAGCCAGGTCTTTAGCTGCTTCCTGAATAACTACTGCAGGCTAGATTGTGACCGGAGAGCAAGAGGAAGGGCATTCCATAACTTTCCCCCCCAGGTAAGCAAGCGTTCTTCCGCCCCAGTTTACTCGTTTGATTCTAGGAATCATGACCATGTGCGCAGTGCTAGATCTAAGGATTCTGCTGGGCATATACCAGGAGAACCTTTCTTGAAAATAGGACGGGCCGGTACTATGATGAGCCTTATGCATTAGGCACAGAGCCGTGAACAAGATCCTCTTCTCCACCGGCAACCAGTGAAGGCCATGCAAAAGGTGAGACACTGATTTGAACTGGTGGATTTTCAGAAGAGTTCTTGCTACAGCACTCTGTCGAGACTGCAATTTTTAGGTCTCGCCTACGCAGCGCGCATGCGCTGCTTAGGCAAAAAGACCTTTTGCCAACGATTCGGCTTTTCAGCCTAAAACGTGCACGCGTTCCATTGCCTTCAATGGCAACGCGTGCACGTTTGGCGATTCACTTGCGGGAGCGAGCGGCGCCATCTGGTAGCAATTATCGCCCCTGGCGCCGCTCGCTCCCGCAAGTGAATGAGCAGGCTCCCTCCTCTCCCTGCTGCCGTGCGAGGCGGGCGCGCTTGTTTGTAAGTGTTACGTGCCGTTTTGAGGATCGTGAGGGTCTCTGAGAATTGACATTTTCGCCAAGAATGTTCAAATTTACGGATGCTTCTTTCGCTAGCGCCGAGTTCTTCTTTGCACCAAGGTCAAACGGGTTCAGGTCGAATCAAGAGCAAAGGAACATTGGTATCTACTGGAGTCTTAAGGGTTTTTTTTACTGTGGAGAGCAGTGTATCGGGATCGGCAGTGGAAGGGAGTGAGATTCTAGTTTGTTCCAGTATACACTTGAGAAATCCGAAATGACAGCATAAGTATAATAGATTGTTTTAGTTGTTCAATGTGTGGAGGCCTAGAAAGAGCAACATGAATAGTAAGTCTAGATGAAGCAGGTATTGGCATAAGATATTAGGTGCATTTGTTGATAACCCGGACAAATGAGGATAGCGTGTGAGGAAGTTTTGACGATGGTGTGGAGCAGACACTATTATCTGTTCGATAATCTCAGGGTAAAGACTGAGAATCTGGAATATCAAGCTGGAGTTGTAACCACAGGTTTTTACTTCGGTGTCCATGATCAAGTGTTGGCGACCCTTCTGCAACCATTAGAGTTCTATATTAAAGCCAACTGAGAAGGTGTAACGTTAGTTGTGGGAGAGTGAATTTCCTTGCACGAGCAGGAGACACTCCATATCCCTCTGCAGCGCTGAATGTCTGAGTCTAAATTGGAGCCAAAACCCGAGATTGATTTGTGTGAATTAATAGGTCAAGTGATGTCTTCTCTCTTTTCTAACCTGTAGAGCTTAGAGAATTTAGGGCTTCGGTATCAAAGGATTTTATCCAATCTGTGTCTTTGTAGAAATGCGTTGATACATAAGGGCCATACATTTGAGAACAGGCTATTATTCAATTCTGGGAATCGGCAGATTAACTACGACAGAATAGATTTGTCCTTATTTCAGCGCTTTGCGACCATCTCTCATTCACATTCCTCAAACCCAATATACTTGTTATTGTATCTCAGCTGAGGGGGCTGGGACTCTGCGGGAGAGGTTATTTTAGTCTCATTGCAAAAGCAAACAGAGGAGGGAGAGGTGAGTTTGCTGGTCTACGCAGTCACAAGACTAGGAGTTTTTGTTTGTTTTTTCATGTTATGTATATTTTAAAATCTAATATGAAGTAAGGGGGGAGGGTATGAGAATCAGAATCGGCTGAAGAGCAACCGAGTGCGAGAAAGGGAACGGAAAGGGGAGTCACTTTTTTTTTTTTTTTAATATCATTGCAGGGTGAACAACGAAGGGTGTGTTTAATGTGCTAAAGAAGTTCAAATGTATTTAAGTGAAGTTTATTCAAAAACCTAAAATATTGATCGGGTATGTTAGTGTGGCCTATACACGAACCAAAAAAACAAAGCAATACCTTATTGTAAGTTATGTGGGGTGTTCCCTAAGCCCAATCCCTACACCTGCCACGTGTATCTGGGTACCTACCTTCATGGGTGCCTATTTACCAATTTGTCAAGGAGTAGTGAATGTGATATCACGCGCCAGTGACTCCCTGATGAGATCACACGTTTCACCCCTTGTTGCACATTAAGACCCTTCGCAGCCTCTTAAGTCACTTGAAGGGCAGAGAGCGGGAACTTCAAAAGTTAACAAACTCCTAGAGCACCTCTTACTTTCTGTTTTTGCTATTAACAGACTTCAGCATGCTCCTATTGTGGTCGTGATTTGTGAGAATGAACACCGCTCTTAACTTTGTTTCCTTTTGAATATAGATGCTCTGAAAGATGGTAAGGTGGTGAGTTAGTATCTTCATTGCACCTGCTTAGTTTCCATGCATATTGAATATCTTAAGTCTGTTTTAACCCTGAAAAATGGGTGACATCGTACCTCTTCAACTCTCACTGGCCCTGCTCCAACATTCATCCTTACAAGATTGATTCCAACATTCATCCTTCTGAGACTGATAAAATGAAGGTCAGTGGCTTAGGTAGCAATAGCACTCCTTTTGTAAATACCAAGAGACATTCGGTTATGGGATGTGTTCTATTAATTACTATTGATATTATTTCCATTGTTATAATTATTATTATGGCAAATGATTTCCCAACAATGTACCATCTTCAGTCAAAGCCAAGTATATAGCCCTTCTATATCATGGCCATCTGTGCGCAATCCTCAGTGCAACTGTCAGCAGCTCTGGAAATTACGCCACATCGTCTTCCCCACTTTCATGGTTAGTAGTTGGCTCTGTTTTAGGCGGCGCTAACTGGAGAAATGGCTTGCTGCAAGCTGCCTCCTGACTAGAGTCCCAGCACTATGTTTTTTGCAAATTGTACAAATTAACCACTGCTTGCGTTTTTACAAATTAAGCACCGAGTGCAATCAAAGCATGTAGGCCATCTACACAGTGCCTGTTGTAGAAAATATAAAGGCGGGCTGTTGTTGATGTGTGTAGAGTCGCTATAAGTGTCAGGGGTGTGTCCGTACATGGTTCTAAGGCGTGAAACCAGTCGCACCATGTTTTCATTTGTTTGTTATTCGAAAAACTCGTTTTCACCACCACAGTGTGACTCAAAAACCTCAGAGATGGAAAAGGCAGAGCTGGAATGTTTTAGTGACTCGGAGAGAAATGCGAATTCCAGTAGCTGGGAGAGGGTGGTGAGTGAGAATGTAACCCCATTGGACAGGAATAAATAGGCCAGAAGTATTTCTTGTGCTGTGTCCAGCTGTATCAGCTTCTGCTAGTGATAAGCAGAGGAGTCCAGTGTCACCTTTCATGTGTGTGCACTGCAGCGAGCACCGTGCAGACCTCGGGCCGGCCATTCACAGTACTGGGTGTCCTTGCACGGGCATGTGTTCACTCCCAGGCACTAGTAAAAAGTTCTGTGATAAGCCTGTTTTAAACTCCTGGAAGTGGAGGGGAGCGAAGGTCCTCTCGGCACAAGAGCTTCCAAAATCTACTCTGCTGCACGACGTTTAAACAGGAACAGACTAAAGAATAAAGCAGTCTCAAAGTAAGGAGGCACAACATCAAAATAAAGTGTTCTAAAAAGAAGTGGCTTGTGGCAGGTGTACTTCAGATGCTGACACGACTCTAGGCCTCGCTCACATTGCATGCAGCTCTGCTCCTAGAGTAGGACGTACTGTATGTCACTCCTTCACTGCCACTGAACTCATTCTTGTGTTCCTAGTAGTGTTTACAGTGGCGGGTCCTGCCCTTATCCAGTTTCATATTTCTGTACCTAACAGGGATGTAAAGATGGTGCCTCAGTTTCCCCTCTCGTGACACTGGTCACTTTCTGTACCTAGCAGAGATGCAAGGAAGGACGGTTCCTCAGTTTCTCTTCTCGTGGAACTGGTCACTCTCTGTACCTAGCAGAGATGCAAGGACGGTACCTCAGTCTCTCCTCTCGTGACACTGGTCGCTTTCTGTACCTAGCAGAGCTACAAGGACGGTGTCTCAGTTTCCCCTCTGGTGACACTGGTCGCTTTCTGTACCTAGCAGAGATGCAAGGACGGTACCTCAGTCTCTCCTCTCGTGACACTGGTCGCTTTCTGTACCTAGCAGACATGCAAAAATAGCCAATAGGTCTCGCTTTTGGGACCTTATAAGTGTTTAGCCATGCAACAGTTGATGTTGTTGCACAAAGAATATTGTGCTGCATAACTAAATACTTATAAAGTCCCAAAAGCGAGACCTATTGGCTATGCCAATGCTTGTTTTATCAGGTATTTAGAGGTGCCTAGATAGAGGGCATTGCAGTAGTCCATTTTGGAGCCAATGAGGGCCAACATTACAGTCTTCCGTAAGTCAGACGGGATAAACAGGAGAATTTTTTTGAGAACCCGTAGCATGAAATAGCCGCCTGAGGTCACTGCATTGATTTGAGCAGAGAAACATAGTTTGGTGTCAAAGATGACTCCCAGGTTTCTTGCCTTCTGCACTGGCTTTGGGACATTGCCCAGCTCCGGCGGCCACCAGGATGCATTCCAAAAGGAGGTCTCTTTCCTAAAGAGCAACACCTCCGTTTTGTCCGAATTTAACTTGAGACAATTACTCTGCATCCAACTCGCGACAGCAGCCATACATCTGAAGAAATTGTTTGCATCATTCTCAACCTGTGACGAGATGGATACCACTATCTGTGTGTCATCCGCATACTAAGAATGAGCTTTACCAGGGAGGTAACATACACGTTGAAAAGAGTGGGACTAAGCACAGATCCCTGCGGCACCCCGCAGGGGAGGGAGAAAGGGCTGGACTTTGCATCCCCCATCTCTACTCACTGTTTTCTGTTTTCGAGAAATGAGCTCAGCAGAGTTAATGCAGTATTCCTGAAGCCTACGCAGTGCAGGCGCTTAATAAGTAGTGCATGGTAGACTGTATCAAAGGTGGCAGAGAGATCCAATAGGATTAATGCTGCTCTACCGCCCATGTCCACCCTGACTCTAATTTCCTCCAATGCGGCCACCAGTGCTGACTCGGTACAGTGGTTTACTCTGAACCCGTATTGGGCAGGGTCCAGCAACTGATGGGTGTCCAGGAAAGTTAGAATTTCCTCGTTCATGGCTTTCTCTAACACCTTAGCAGGGAACGGAAGCCGGGAAATTGGTCTATAACTATCCACCAGCTTGGGGCCCAAAGAGGGTTTCATCACCAGGGGAAGGATGGAAGACTTTTAGTTCAAAGGAGTTTGGTTCCAGATTCACAGGGACACCCTGAGAATGAATGTGCCATTATACAATTTTCTTAAAGCCAAGTGTCTTTTTGGGAAAAGTGCCTCATTTAGTAGATCTTTGAGTGGCCCAGCCACCTGGCTGGCCAACTTGTTGATGATCACTGGAGGGCATGGGTCAGAGGGGGCTCCTGATTTGATAGAACTCATGAGACTGATTGTTCTATTCCATGAGAGAGGAGAGAACTTCTCAAAGGTGGGAGGTACCCAAGGCCCTATGGATACACAGAGGTTCGTAGCTTTATCCTGATAAAGAGAAAGGTCGGTACTAAGAGCATTCTGAGAGAATACTTGAAAAATAGAGTTGACCTTGAATTGGAAGAAATCTGCTAACTTGTTACGAAAGGATTCATCTGGAATAAAGGTGTTACTGTTGTTCCATTTGGACACATTTTTGACAGTTTTAAAAAGTTCCCTGGTGGAGTTTGCAGCTAGTCTGATTTTTCCTGAGAAGAATTTCGTTTTTTCGGCTTTAATAAGCTCTTTATACTCCGAAAGACATTTTTTATATATAGATCTTTTTTCGTGAGAATAGTCTAGCCTCCAAATGCTCTCCTGCCGCCTGCACTTAAGCTGTGCTGCTTTTAGTGCCGGTGAGAACCATGGAGCTGATGCATTTTTCCTATGGCTCTTCTGCGTTTTTTCAGGCACCACTTTGATGCATGCCGCGTCCAGCCAGCGAGTGTAGCGAATTGCTGCACCGTCAACGTCATTGACAGGAGCGGGAACTGACTTGGAAAGAGCATCCTGTAGAGCTTCCACCTTGGTATCCTTCCAAGGCCGGTACTTGATGATTCTAGCTGTGATATTCAGTTCAGCTCTGTTGCACGGGGTTGTGACTGAGAAAATGATGGCCTTATGATCCGACCATGGGAGTGGCAGGATCTTATCTATATCTAAAACTGCACTATTTGTGAAGATACCATCCAGCGTATGATTAGCAGTATGAGTGGGTACCTCAATTCGTTGGCATAGGTTGAAGCTAGTAAGAGTATCTACCAGGTGTCCTGTGTCTGCGTTAGAGGATAACTCTTGGTGAAAGTTAAAGTCCCCTACCAGAGTGAAGTTTGCATACGTTACGCAGGATTCCATAAAGGACTGGATTTTGTCAATGAAACCCCTACTTGGGCCCGGAGGCCGATAGATTAGCAGTCCTTATAAAGTGTAGGATTTATTCAGTTTAAAACTGAACCTGAGTGCTTCACAATCTAGATGAGATATCGGTGTGAAACTAGCCTCAAGCGCGTTGCGATAGACAATCGCTAGCCCCCCCTCTTATATCTGTTCTATCAAGCCTTTCAATGTTGAAGCCGCACGGGATAGCAGTCTTGATGTCTGTGTCCGGCATGTTATCTGCGCAGGTCTCAGTAAGGAAGGTAATGTCAGGATCATGCTGGATCATGAGATCTGCAAATTCATATTTATTCTTGATGAGTGATCGAGTGTTAAGAAGCATACAATAGTGTGCCTTAGAGAGAGGACCCATTTTTGTAATCTTTGCTTTTATTTTGAGAAAGTCATAAAAGTCTAGCTTAGACAGGTTATGTTTATGTTGTAGGGACGAGAAAGGTAGTGGACCGAAGGAATAGTATAAGTTAGAAATCATTGTAATCCCTTTGACAGCCCACAAATGTCCAAACTCACAAGAGTCTGGAGTGAATAGTTTCTTATTATACCAGAGGGACGACATAGTTGAGGTACGGATGTTAGTTTCCAAAATTGAGTCAATGGAAAGCATAGTGCCTATAGTGTCCCTAAAAATTATATGTGATTGGGAGTAGGGATAGTTTGACATTGTCGGAGTGGATGAGAGTGGAAAGGAGTGGCATATAGCAGCCTCAACCTCGAGCCAAATTAGTTTGAGTAGAGGATTAGGTTCAAACCACCTTGCACCTTGGGAGGCCAAGTAAGCTGTTTGATAAATGGCCCAATCCGGGAACATGCAGCCACCTGCTTTCTTGGGCATTCTCAATTTCTTGAGGCTAATGCGTGTTTTTTTATTGTCCCAGAGGAAGAGTGAAACAGCCTTATCAACATTGCAAAAAAACCCTGGGGAGAGGCAGGTGGCGAGGCATACTGGATAAAAAATGTATTGGCGGAGAGACCATCATCTTTATGGTTTCAAATCTACCCCACCAAGATATGTTCTTCGGGGACCATGTCGCTAGTAAGCCTTTAATCTTGTTTAGATTTTATCCTCATTGATAGAGGCAGACTCTCTAAGATCTCTGGAGAACCATATAACAAGGTATTTGAGGGTGGTTTTCCATTGGAAGTTAAATGAACCGCCCATTGTAGGGTGATGATGTATAGGAAGTTTAGAGGATCATGTCAGTGGAGGAATGGAGAGTGCCCTGCTCGTCTTTAATTTTTTGGATGATAGTATAATTACGCTTAAACTTTAGGTAGTCTGCCAAAGCTTTCTAATCCCAATAGTTTTTTTGCGTGATTGCGCTGAAAAATGCACAATTTGTCACTATTTTGCCAAGTTTTCTTGAGGAGGATGGATCGCAAATAACTATGGTGAAAATACTGTGCTATAGTGCGCCCCACTTCAGAACCAATGCTTTCTTGTCTAATTTAGGTATAACTTATGCGCCAAAGTCACTGTTGTATACTTACAACATTTTCTCTGTGGTGTGGGAGTGGTGATTTCGCTCCATTTGAACTTTCCCTGGCAGAATAACAGTTTGTTTACTTCATGCACTTCCTCTGTACAGTTTGTCCAGTGCACTTATGCCCTACTATTAGACGTCATCGGCCGCCATTGTTCGTGGCTTCCCTTTATGTCACCTCCCACTCCAGCATTGAAAGTTCAACAGCGAAGGCTGACCGTAGTGCCCCTTGGGGGAGCATTTTGCCCCCTCACACCGGTAGAAAAACCTGAATCCGCCACTGAGGGGCTTAAGAGACAACCCAAGGTGAACTCTGAAGGGCTTAGACATAGAACAGGTAAACAAAGCGACCCCCCAACACTCCCAGGTTGCCTCCCAGAACCTCTCTTATTGGTACTGGTGAGCTCTGACTCGGTCTGTTCTAGGCCAGTTCGAAGTGTTGCTGTAGGACTGGCGTTGTAGACCATCGCAATATTTTGAGCTGTGAGGCAGTGGGCATGAGCCCCCTTATAACTGGAACCATTAGGCATGTTTCTCTAGAGCCACATACAGTGCTGGGTGGGACCATGCCTCTACTTCGGGGAAGGGTGAGGGGACAATCGCTGCACTGCAAATGGCTACTTTTGGATTTCCCAAGAGCTCCAGAGAGTAGATGAGACCAATGTCACAGTTCACAGTGATACCGAAGAACCGCAAACCCTAGCACCAGTGCGAGAGAAGTAAAGCAGAGGCTAATGCCAGGCAAGGTGTGAGGTGGAGGCTGATGCAGGGCGAGGTGTGAGGTGGAGGCTGATGCAGGGCAAGGTGTGAGGTGGAGGCTGATGCAGGGCAAGGTGTGAGGTGGAGGCTGATGCAGGGCAAGGTGTGAGGTGGAGGCTGATGCAGGGCAAGGTGTGAGGTGGAGGCTGGTGCAGGGCAAGGTGTGAGGTGGAGGCTGGTGCAGGGCAAGGTGTGAGGTGGAGGCTGGTGCAGGGCAAGGTGTGAGGTGGAGGCTGGTGCAGGGCAAGGTGGAAGCTGATGCAGGGGAAGGTGTAAGGTGGAGGCTGATGCAGGACAAGGTGTGAGGTGGAGGCTTTTATAGAGCAAGGTGCGAGGTGGAGGCTGATGCAGGGCGAGGTGGAGGCTGATGCAGGGCAAGGTGTGAGGTGGAGGATGATGTAGGGCAAGGTGTAAGATGGAGGCTGATGCAGGGCAGGTGTAAGGTAGAGGTTGACAGTGGCGGCAGACAGGGAACAGGGGTTGGGGGCTGGAAGGATGGGGGCCGGGGGGGACAAAATATTTTTAGAAAAAAAACAAAACACTTACCTACTTGCGCCGCGGCCTCCTCCATCTCTTCTACCTCGTTGCTGAAGAGTCTGGAAGCACACAGGCTCCCCTGAGCCAATCACAATGCTGCAATGCAGCGTTGTGATTGGTCTGAGTGCTCTGGTTCGGCGCTCAGACTGGGACAAGAAGCCTGTGCATGTTCCCCACCCAGGCTGTAATACAGCCTGGGTGGGGAACATGAAACGTGCACATGACTGTTTGGCCGGCCCGAGACGGCCGAGGCTGTGGGGCGACGCTCCTCCGCCTTGGTGGAGGAGGCACCCCTGGAGGCTGATACAGGGAAAGGTGTGAGGTGGAGGCTGATGTAGGGCACTGTGTGAGGTAGATGCAGGGCAAGGGGGAGGCTGATGCAGGACAAGGTGTAAGATGGAGGCTGTTGTAGAGCAAGGTGTGAGGTGGAGGCTGATGTAGGGCACGGTGTGAGGTGGAGGCTGATGCAGGGCAAGGTGTGAGGTGGAGGCTGATGTAGGGTACGGTGTGAGGTGGAGGCTGATGCAGGGCAAGGTGTGAGGTGGAGGCTGATGCAGGACATGGTGTAGGTGGAGGCAAGGTGGAGGCAGATGCAGGGCAAGGTGTGAGGTGGAGGCTGATGCAGAGCAAGGTGTGAGGTGGAAGCTGATGCAGGGCAAAGTGTAAGGTGGAGGCTGATGCAGGGGAAGGTGTAAGGTGGAAACCGATACAGGGGAAGGTGTGAGGTGGAGGCTGATGCAGGGCAAGGTGTGAGATGCAGGCTGATGCAGGGCAAGGAGTGAGGTGCAGGATGATGTAGGGCAAGGTGTGAGGTGGAGGCTGATGCAGGACATGGTGTAAGGTTGAGGCAAGGTGTAAGTTGGAGGCAAGGTGTAAGGTACGGCAGATGTAGGGTAAGGTAGAGGCTGATACAGGCAAAGGTGTAAGGTGGAGGTAAGGTGTAAGGTGGAGGCTGATGCAGGTTACGGTGTGAGGTGGAGGCTTATGCAGGGCAAGGTGTATGGTGGAGGCTGATGCAGGGCAAGGTGTGAGGTGGAGGCTGATACAGGGCAATGTATAAGGTGGAGGCTGATGCAGGACAAGGTGTAAAGTGGAGGCTGGTGCAGGGCAAGGTGTAAGGTGAAGGCTGATGCAGGGCAAGGAGTAAGGTGGAGGCTGATGCAGGACAAGGTGTAAGGTGAAGGCTGATGCAGGGCAAGGAGTAAGGTGGAGGCTGATGCAGGACAAGGTGTAAGGTGGAGGCAAGGTGTAAGGTGAAGGCTGATGCAGGGAAAGGTGTAAGGTGAAGGCTGATGCAGGGCAATGTGTGAGTTGGAGGCAGATGCAGGGCAAGGTGTAAAGTGGAAGCTGATGCAGGGCAATCTGTAAGGTAAAGGCTGATGTAGGGCAATGTGTATGGTGGAGACTGTTGCAGGGGAAGGTGCTAGGTGGAGGCTGATGCAGGGCAAGCTGTAAGGTGAAGGCTGATGCAGGGCAAGGTGTGAGGTGGAGGCTGATGCAGGGCAAGGTGTAAGATGGAGGCTGATGCAGGGCAAGGTGTGAGTTGGAGGCTGATGATGGACAAAGTGTGAGGTGGAGGTTGATGCAGGGCAAGGTGTGAGGTGGAGGCTGTTGCAGGGCAAGGTGTGAAGTAGAGGCTGTTGCAGGACAAGGTGTAAGGTGGAGGCTGATGCAGGGCAAGGTGTGAGGTGAAGGATGGTGCAGGGCAGAGTGTGAGGTGGAGGCCGATGCAGAGCAAAGTGTGAGTTGGAGGCTGAAGTAGGGCAAAGTGTGAGGTGGAGGTTGATGCAGGGCAAAGTGTAACGTGGAGGCTGATGCAGGGCAAGATGTAAGGTGAAGACTGATGCACGGCAAGGTGTAAGATGGAGGATGATGCAGGGCAAAGTGTGAGGTGGAGGCTGATAAAGGGCAAGGTGTAACGTGGAGGCTGATAAAGGGCAAGGTGTAACGTGGAGGCTGATGCAGGGAAAGGTGTAAGGTGGAGTTTGAGCAGGGCAAGGTGTAAAATGGAGGTCGATGCAGGGCAAGTTGTGAGGTGGGGGCTGATGCAGGGCAAGTTGTAACGCGGAGGCTAATGCAGGGCAAGGTGTAACATGGAGGCTGATGCAGGGCAAGGTGTAAGGCGTAGGCTGATGCAGGGCAAGGTGTGAGGTGGAGGATGATGCAGGGCAAGGTGTAAGGTGGAGGCTGATGCAGGGCAAGGTGTAAGGTGGAGGCTGATACAGGGCAAGTTGTAAGGTGGAGGTTGATGCAGGGCAGGTGTAAGGTGTCGGCTGATGCAGGGCAAGGTGTAACGTGGAGGCTGATGCAGGGCAAGTTGTAACATGGAGGGTGATGCAGGTCAAGGTGTAAGGTGGAGGCTGATGCAGGGCAAGGTGTAAGGTGGAGGCTGATGCAGGGCAAGGTGTAAGGTGGAGGCTGATGCAGGGCAAGGTGTAAGGTGGAGGCTGATGCAGGGCAAGGTGTAAGGTGGAGGCTGATGCAGGGCAAGGTGGAGGCTGATGCCGGACAAGGAGTACGATGAAGTCTAGGCTCACTTCCTTGTACTCACTACCAACCTGCAGACGAAATGACAGCAACCTAGCAGGCCTCCTTATGGCTCACTGTCCAACTGAATCGAGGCAGAAGACGAGCGAAACTGCTGCCCAAGAGGAGTGAGGAAAAAGGAAACAAACAGAGGGCTGAGCACTAGCATAGGCAGGATATGAAGAGATTCTACAGCTGCAGAAACGGTCTGAAATGTTAGGAAAGAAGGTCACGTATAGCCTCCAGTCCAGATGCCAGGCACCACTGGGTTATAGAAACTGGTTTAGAGTCGGTGCCCACTAGCAGATCACACCCAGGTACCAATGTCAGATGTCCAACAGCACAGTATGACGCACGGCAGCATAGTTACTGTCTTTTAGGGCTAATTTCAAGGCTTTGGGGTGGAAGGATGTGTTACTGGTTAGCGTTTTTTGTACTGCTGATTTTCTTACAAAGTGACGCTCAGTGTGCACAACCAAAAAGGCCACAATTCTTTGCAAAATATGTAGGCAAAGTAAGGCTCTGTTTGTTAGGAGTGACAAGATTAATACAGCTACCTTACCTTTTTCAACCAAAATGGGCATGGTCTGGAGTGTCATGGTCACTGGAGATCCAACTTGGACTCGACTGGATAAATGCCTAGATGGATGAAAGACAAGCATGTTTGTTTCCAGCACAATGCCCCGGAAGTGGGTTGGACCATTAGATAAGCAGGAGCATGTTACATCAACCAGCGCCATTGAATGACAAGGTACCTCTGTCTTTCCTGGTATTATGTAGGCGTATGCTACTTTCCAGGAGGTTTGCACCTACTCACAATGAAAGATTGACAGATCAGCTCCCATGCGCATGCGCCCCAGTTTCACACTCCTTCCCCACAGACCTGGAAGCGGGGACAGAAACCATTGCGGGGTATATCACTGAGTACAGCCTCGGTATGTGCTCAGTGATAGTGGGTGAGAGGGTACCTCAGACCTCTGTGGTCTGTAAGACTGGCTCCCTCTTTCTGTTTAAGAATACTTATGTGGGGCGGGATCCGGGGAGGGCTGGGAGAGCAGGTACAATGTATGAGATACAAAGGATCCCTCCCATGTTACCAAAAGAGGTAAAGGACCTCAAACGCCCCGGGCCACCTCTCAGATGGTATGGCGGGTGCAGCAAACCTCACTGTTTATTAGGATTCATTTTTTGTATTACCAAAAGGCAAAAATACTGACGCAAAGTGAAATTACACAAACATGTGAAGTGAGGCACGTGGTTTTGTGGCAGGGATAACCGTATTTAATCAGCATTCCTCCCCACTTTATATGTATTACAATTTACTTAATATTAGATATTAATTTAAAAATAACATGAAAAGAGGACTTAAGGAAAGCATTTGGAGGTTTTCAGAACACAAAGAGAGTCACTTTGTAAACATTCTGGGTTCTTCTGTAGGACCAAGCTAGGAAGAAAAGGGTCTCTGTGTTTAAGGGAGGGGAACTCAACTACAGATGTAAGTAAGCTCACTGCATTGAGAGGCACTGCACTGGCAGTGCTGGAAAGTGAAACAGACAGCATACGGAGCCTGGAGACGGATGAAGAAACAAAGGGAGGCATGAATATGGTGCTTTTGCTTAAGATGTTAAGACTAAAAGACTTGGAAACCATGTCACAGAGTACTGTGTACAAGCCATGTCACATGTCACACACAATCAATAAAAGTACACTATAAATACAGTTAGCGAATGAGGTTTGGTGAGCACAGCTCTTTGTGAAATACAAATGAGTATGGCAGAAAAGAAAGAAACTTTATTGCATGGAAAATAGAATAAACTGAATGTGACTTATCTTGGAACGTCGTCGCTGCCTATCCGCGGCCCCGCACTATTTAAGAGAAAAAACATTGCCCCAAACAACAGGTTTCCCATGCTCCAATCAGCTTCTCTGCGGTTCACCTCAACGGCTGAAAAAAGATGACACTCTCCCTGGAGTCCTCTTGGAGTAGAACACTCTACCTACAGCCCTTCACTTTGAAGACAATACTCTAGCTGCTGCCCTTCACTTGGACGAGAACATTCTACCTACAGCCCTTCACTTGGACGAGAACATTCTACCTACAGCCCTTCACTTGGATGAGAACACTCTACCTACAGCCCTTCACTTGGATGAGAACACTCTACCTACAGCCCTTCACTTGGATGAGAACACGCTACCTACAGCCCTTCACTTGGATGAGAACACTCTACCTACAGCCCTTCACTTTGAAGACAATACTCTAGCTGCTGCCCTTCACTTGGACGAGAACATTCTACCTACAGCCCTTCACTTGGATGAGAACACTCTACCTACAGCCCTTCACTTGGATGAGAACATTCTACCTACAGCCCTTCACTTGGATGAGAACACTCTACCTACAGCCCTTCACTTGGACGAGAACATTCTACCTACAGCCCTTCACTTGGATGAGAACACGCTACCTACAGCCCTTCACTTGTTTGAGAACACGCTACCTACAGCCCTTCACTTGGATGAGAACACGCTACCTACAGCCCTTCACTTGGATGAGAACACGCTACCTACAGCCCTTCACTTGGATGAGAACACTCTACCTACAGCCCTTCACTTTGAAGACAATACTCTAGCTGCTGCCCTTCACTTGGACGAGAACATTCTACCTACAGCCCTTCACTTGGATGAGAACACTCTACCTACAGCCCTTCACTTGGATGAGAACATTCTACCTACAGCCCTTCACTTGGATGAGAACACTCTACCTACAGCCCTTCACTTGGACGAGAACATTCTACCTACAGCCCTTCACTTGGATGAGAACACGCTACCTACAGCCCTTCACTTGGATGAGAACACTCTACCTACAGCCCTTCACTTGGATGAGAACACTCTACCTACAGCCCTTCACTTTGAAGACAATACTCTAGCTGCTGCCCTTCACTTGGATGAGAACATTCTACCTCCAGCCCTTCACTTGGATGAGAAGACTACCTACAGCCCTTCACTTTGAAGACAATACTCTAGCTGCTGCCCTTCACTTGGACGAGAACATTCTACCTACAGCCCTTCACTTGGATGAGAAGACTCTACCTACAGCCCTTCACTTGGATGAGAACACTCTACCTACAGCCCTTCACTTGGATGAGAACACTCTACCTACAGCCCTTCACTTGGATGAGAACACTCTACCTACAGCCCTTCACTTGGATGAGAACACTCTACCTACAGCCCTTCACTTGGATGAGAACATTCTACCTACAGCCCTTCACTTGGATGAGAACACTCTACCTACAGCCCTTCACTTGGATGAGAACACGCTACCTACAGCCCTTCACTTGGATGAGAACACTCTACCTACAGCCCTTCACTTTGAAGACAATACTCTAGCTACTGCCCTTCACTTGGACGAGAACATTCTACCTACAGCCCTTCACTTGGATGAGAACACTCTACCTACAGCCCTTCACTTGGATGAGAACATTCTACCTACAACCCTTCACTTGGATGAGAACACTCTACCTACAGCCCTTCACTTGGACGAGAACATTCTACCTACAGCCCTTCACTTGGATGAGAACACGCTACCTACAGCCCTTCACTTGGATGAGAACACGCTACCTACAGCCCTTCACTTGGATGAGAACACTCTACCTACAGCCCTTCACTTTGAAGACAATACTCTAGCTGCTGCCCTTCACTTGGATGAGAACATTCTACCTCCAGCCCTTCACTTGGATGAGAAGACTACCTACAGCCCTTCACTTTGAAGACAATACTCTAGCTGCTGCCCTTCACTTGGACGAGAACATTCTACCTACAGCCCTTCACTTGGATGAGAAGACTCTACCTACAGCCCTTCACTTGGATGAGAACACTCTACCTACAGCCCTTCACTTGGATGAGAACACTCTACCTACAGCCCTTCACTTGGATGAGAACACTCTACCTACAGCCCTTCACTTGGATGAGAACACTCTACCTACAGCCCTTCACTTGGATGAGAACATTCTACCTACAGCCCTTCACTTGGATGAGAACACTCTACCTACAGCCCTTCACTTGGATGAGAACACGCTACCTACAGCCCTTCACTTGGATGAGAACACTCTACCTACAGCCCTTCACTTTGAAGACAATACTCTAGCTGCTGCCCTTCACTTGGACGAGAACATTCTACCTACAGCCCTTCACTTGGATGAGAACACTCTACCTACAGCCCTTCACTTGGATGAGAACATTCTACCTACAACCCTTCACTTGGATGAGAACACTCTACCTACAGCCCTTCACTTGGACGAGAACATTCTACCTACAGCCCTTCACTTGGATGAGAACACGCTACCTACAGCCCTTCACTTGGATGAGAACACGCTACCTACAGCCCTTCACTTGGATGAGAAGACTCTACCTACAGCCCTTCACTTTGAAGACAATACTCTAGCTGCTGCCCTTCACTTGGACGAGAACATTCTACCTACAGCCCTTCACTTGGATGAGAAGACTCTACCTACAGCCCTTCACTTGGATGAGAACACTCTACCTACAGCCCTTCACTTGGATGAGAAGACTCTACCTACAGCCCTTCACTTGGATGAAAACACTCTACCTACAGCCCTTCACTTGGATGAGAACACTCTACCTACAGCCCTTCACTTGGATGAGAACATTCTACCTACAGCCCTTCACTTGGATGAGAACACGCTACCTACAGCCCTTCACTTGGATGAGAAGACTCTACCTACAGCCCTTCACTTTGAAGACAATACTCTAGCTGTAAACCTTCTCTTGGACAAGAACACTTTACCTGGGGCCCTTCACTTTGAGGACAATACTCTAGCTGCTGCCCTTCACTTGGACGAGAACATTCTACCTACAGTCCCTCTCTTGGGCGAAAACACTCTACTTGCAGCCCTTCACTTGGATGAGAACACTCTACCTACAGCCCTTCACTTGGATGAGAACACTCTACCTACAGCCCTTCACTTGGATGAGAACACGCTACCTACAGCCCTTCACTTGGATGAGAACACTCTACCTACAGCCCTTCACTTTGAAGACAATACTCTAGCTGCTGCCCTTCACTTGGACGAGAACATTCTACCTACAGCCCTTCACTTGGATGAGAACACTCTACCTACAGCCCTTCACTTGGATGAGAAGACTCTACCTACAGCCCTTCACTTTGAAGACAATACTCTAGCTGCTGCCCTTCACTTGGATGAGAACATTCTACCTACAGCCCTTCACTTGGATGAGAAGACTCTACCTACAGCCCTTCACTTGGATGAGAACACTCTACCTATAGCCCTTCACTTGGATGAGAACACTCTACCTACAGCCCTTCACTTGGATGAGAACACTCTACCTACAGCCCTTCACTTGGATGAGAACACTCTACCTACAGCCCTTCACTTGGATGAGAAGACTCTACCTACAGCCCTTCACTTTGAAGACAATACTCTAGCTGCTGCCCTTCACTTGGACGAGAACATTCTACCTACAGCCCTTCACTTGGATGAGAACACGCTACCTACAGCCCTTCACTTGGATGAGAACACTCTACCTACAGCCCTTCACTTTGAAGACAATACTCTAGCTGCTGCCCTTCACTTGGACGAGAACATTCTACCTACAGCCCTTCACTTGGATGAGAACACTCTACCTACAGCCCTTCACTTGGATGAGAACACGCTACCTACAGCCCTTCACTTGGATGAGAACACTCTACCTACAGCCCTTCACTTTGAAGACAATACTCTAGCTGTAAACCTTCACTTGGATGAGAACATTCTACCTACAGCCCTTCACTTGGATGAGAACACTCTACCTACAGCCCTTCACTTGGATGAGAAGACTCTACCTACAGCCCTTCACTTGGATGAGAAGACTCTACCTACAGCCCTTCACTTTGAAGACAATACTCTAGCTGTAAACCTTCTCTTGGACAAGAACACTTTACCTGGGGCCCTTCACTTTGAGGACAATACTCTAGCTGCTGCCCTTCACTTGGACGAGAACATTCTACCTACAGCCCCTCTCTTGGGCGAAAACACTCTACTTGCAGCCCTTCGCCTGGACGAAAACACTGTAGCTGAAACCCTTCTCATGGACGAGAACACTGTACCTGCAGCCCTTCTCATGGACGAGAACACTCTACCTGCAACCCTTCTCATGGACGAGAACACTCTACCTGCAACCCTTCTCATGGACGAGAACACTCTACCTGCTGTCCTTCGCTTGGGCGAGAACACTCTACCTGCTGTCCTTCGCTTGGACGAGAATAGTCTACCTGCAGCCCTTCGCTTGAATGAGAACACTCTACCTGCAACCCTTCTCTTGGACGAGAACACTCTACCTGCAACTCTACTCTTGGACGAGAACACTCTACCTGCAACCCATCTCTTAGACGAGAACTTCTACCTGTAGTCCTTCTCTTGGATGAGAACACTCTACCTGCAACTCTTCTATTGGACGAGAACAAGTGTACCTGCAAACCTTCTTTTGGATGACAACACTCTACCTGTAACCTTTGTCTTGGATGCGAACACTCTACCTGCAGCCCTATGCTTGGACAAGAACACTCTACCCGCAACCCTTCGCCTGGACGAGAACACTCTAGCTGCAACCCTTCTCTTGGACGAGAACACTCTAGCTGCAACCCTCTTCTTGGACGAAAACACTTTACCTGCAGCCCTTCACTTGGACGAGAACACTCTACCTACAACCCTACTCTTGGATGAGAACACTCTACCCGCAGCCCTACTCTTGGATGAGAACACTCTACCTGCAGCCCTTCTCTTGGACGACAACACTCTACCGGCAACCCTTCTCTTGGATTAGAACACTCTACCTGTAGCCTTTCGCTTGGACAAGAAGGCTCAACCCGCAGCCCTTCGCCTGGATGAGAACACTCTAACTGCAATCCTTGTCTTGGACGAGAACACTCTACCTGCAACCCTTCTCTTGGACGAGAACACTCTACCTGCAGCCCTTCACTTGGACGAGAACACTTTACCTGTGGCTCTTCGCTTGAACGAGAACACTCTACCTGCAACCCTACTCATGGATGAGAACACTCTACCTGCAACCCTGCTCTTGGACGAGAACACTCTACCTGCAACCCTACTCTTGGACGAGAACACTCTACCTGCAGCCCTTCACTTGGACGAGAACACTCTACCTGCAGCCGTTTGCTTGAACAAGAACACTCTACCTGCAACCCTTCCTGTGGGACGATAATACTCTAACTGCAACCCTACTCTTGGATGAGAACACTATACCAGCAACTCTACTCTTGGAGAAGAACACTACCTGCAGCCCTTCACTTGGACGAGAACGCTCTACCTGCAGCCCTTCACTTGGACGAGAACACTCTACCTGCAGCCCTTCACTTGGACGAGAACACTCTACCTGCAGCCCTTCACTTGGACGAGAACACTCTACCTGCAGCCCTTCACTTGGACGAGAACACTCTACCTGCAGCCCTTCACTTGGACGAGAACACTCTACCTGCAGCCCTTCACTTGGACGAGAACAGTCAACCTGCAACTCTACTCTTGGACGAGAACACTCTACCTGCAACCCTCTCTTGGACGACAACACTCTACCTGTAGCCCTTCACTTGGACAAGAAGGCTCTACCTGCAGCCCTTCGCCTGGATGAGAACACTCTAGCTGCAATCCTTCTCTTGGATGAGAACACTCTACCTGCAACCCTTTGCTTGGATGAGAACACTCTAGCTGCAATCCTTCTCTTGGACAAGAACACTCTACCTGCAACCCTTTGCTTGGATGAGAACACACTACCTGCAACCCTTCTCTTGGACAAGAACACTCTACCTGCGGCCCTTCACTTGGACGAGAACACTTTTTCTGCAGCCCTTCGCTTGGACAAGAACACTACCTGCCGTCCTTTTCTTGAACAAGAACACTCTACCTGCAACCCTTTTTTGGGACGAGAACACACTACCTGCAACCCTTCTCTTGGACAACAACACTCTACCTGCAACCCTTCTCTTGGACAAGAACATTCTACCTGCTGCCCTTCGCTTGGACGAGAACACTTTAACTGCAGTCCTTCTCTTGGACAAGTCACTCTACCTCCGACGCTTCTCTTGGACGAGAACCCTCTCCCAGCAGGCCTTCGCTTGGACGAGACACTCTACCTGCAGTCCTTCGCTTGGCCGACAACACTCTACCTGCAACCCTTTGCTGGGATTGTACGGCATCATATTCAAATCAGCCATCAAGAATACTCTGTTCATATACTTACTGCCCTCAGCTTGATGCCGCCAATAGAGAGTTGTTCAACACCTAAAGACAGTTGGCATTTGCAGCAATAAACATATAGCCTACAATCCAACTGACAAATATTATCAGAAGCAAACAACTGGATCAAGCCTTCAATTCTAACTAATACATTATACGTCTACAATAGTATCATATTGTATGCAAGCTACCACAAGGCTGAATTACCGCCAGTGGCTACAAGAGCATGGTACATTCTCCTAATAGAGATCCTTTCAGCAAGAGTTAGACTTCAGCAAAGCCTCAATAGCTGAGGAGCTTTTGGATGGGTGTTACATTGGTACCCAGGTTACAAACTTGTAGAAAGATAGATCCACTCTGAGGAAATGGGGGTTATCCGTGGAGTACCAGTGTAATCAGTTCAGGATTCAGTGCTGTCAAATGAATTCATAATGTATATTGAAGTCTAAACCAGATTCAACCTTCAAAAACCCCAATTATCACCATATAGTTTAGATTCATTCTCAACACAAACCTCACCCTCAAGGACCAGCTCACACTATTAAGAAAGTAAAACCATTCCTCCCAGAAAGCGTCTTCAGTACTACCATCCATTCCTATTTACTCTTACGTCTGGACAGTGGCAACACCCTGCTCCATGAACTCCCTGACACCACACTGGCCCTAAAAAAGGGTCCTTCATGCTGCAAAACACCTAACCAAGGATCTAAAGAAATTCAATCATATTGTCACAAACGGATGGGCCTCCACTGGCTCCCTGTAGTCGAGTTCAGCTGCATTATCTACAAATACATCACAACCTGCTTCCCCTACATATCTGATTGATAAACTCACCATTTTCAGTGCCCCCTAGCACACCCACAGCCAGGCCACCACCAGACTGGAAATGAAGAAATGAAAGAAAAAACTTGAAACATCCTTCCTCTATCTACGCACCCAGAATCTGGAACGACATCCTTTTCCCAAAAGGGCTGCCACAATCCTCCTTCAATTCAGGAAACAGCTGAAGACACACTCATTCAAAGAAAATTACATCTCAATTCCATAGGTAGTCTTTTTAACTCTACAACGTTAACAGTCCCCTCCACCAGGGAAACAATTTATGATTGTATTATTTTATTTCTCCTTGGCCCCGTACAGCACTTCATTACCTCTGGTTAGGTATGTGTTACGTAAGCAAGGCATGGCGATTTGTAGATTATATAATGGTCTGCAATGTAATAGAACAGATGCCACATGGGAGTATCAAGACTATAGTCAGAGGTCTTCAAACTTTTTGATGCCGAGACCCCCTTGTCAAATGTTTTTAGGCGCAAGGACCCCCTTCTGATGAAAATTTCTAGAACCTGGTACTCCTCATCATAGACAACTATCGACAACCATAAATGCCCCCAATTTCCACAGCAAATAATTTTTACGGTGGGGAAATAATATTAAACACTGTTTAGCAAACCAAAGGTCAGTGAGCGTGGGGGTGTATTCAAAGGTGTAGCTAAAAACAAAGGGCCTTATTTATGAGGAATTGGAGTAGGGCAGCACCGCAAGTCTTCTTGCTGCGATGCCCTATGCCGATGTGAAAGGGCAGGAATGCACAGTATTTATGAAATACGGTGCATTCCTGTCCTTTTCCTTTGCATTGGCGCATAAATTGCTGCCTAGCACTAACATAGACAGGATTGTTTTTGTACAGGAAGGGGCACCTTCTTTCAAGAAAACAATCCCGAGAGGTGTTTTCCTCTTTCGATATGAGCTGCAGAATGCAGCACACATGAATAAGGAAAAACGAGTAGAAATGAAAACATTTCTCCTCGTTACACCTCCGCTGGGGAGGCGTCTGTTTTTGGAGCTGCCCCAGGTTTACGTGATTTTGTAAATATGGAGCAGCATCAAAATCCATGAGTGTTGCGTGGGAACCCCACGCAAAGCCCATAGACCACCTCCTTGACGCAGAGTAAGGCAATGCAGTGACTTGCGCTGCTATGTCTTACTCCATATCTATGAGGCCATGCAAAGCCATGCAGGGTGACTTTGCACAGCCTCATAGGTATGGTTGAGATGCTTGCGCTGCCGGAGCATAAAAAAGTGATGCTCTGGTGATGAAAGCCTCTCATAAATAAGCCTGAACATATTTTGTACGTTTTTTAGGTTTTTCATTATCAGGTATCTACATATAAAATAATGGGCATCGTAAATGAAAAATAAATTTAAAAATTGTTACTCAGTGGGAAAGGCACTGTAGGACATCACAGTGTAAGATAGAGTGCTGCAAAACATGCAAATAGTTTTTCAGTAAAATGGTGCTTCCAAAATGTAGATTTTAGTGATACCAGAGCGTATGTAATGCAATTTTCTTTTTACACCACTGTCCCTTCAACACACCTTTGGAGGTACTAAGGGCTCTGTAAATGCAGTTAAAATTAAAAGCACACACTTCACAGCTCAGTTATTAACTCTTTGCACTACCTCTAAAAAAACAAATCTTTGTCATCACAAAGCTTGGAGTGATTTGATCAAATTAAGCGAGAATCAGCCCCCAAACACCCTTTACACTTGCAGATTAACTTAGGCACATTTGCATTTCACTCAGCCAAGCCCACACCCTGCACCAAAACTTTTCACAGCACAAGAGACTCAATTGATGGAATTTCAGCTGATAAAGATCTAAATTAGCCTTCCCAGGACTGCTGTCTTTATCCAAAATGAAAGCAAACGTTTTGCATTGCAGGCACAAGTGAAGCTGGGGAATGTGCGACCCTCTTCCCTGGCCTCCGCGGCCCCCCTGGGGGTCGCACCCCACAGATTGAAGACCTCTGCAGATGGATTAGGAAACATTCATCAAGATGATTCTAACTCTGAAGTTGCCTCACATTCTCCTTGCATATGAAGACCACAAGGGTTCTGCTCTTAGTAACAACAAAAAGTGAAAGCTACATACATGTAGTAAGAGTTTGCCAGCATGGCCATTTGTTACAGAATCACAAGCTATGCTTATTACACCATCATTCACAAACTAGGAAGTCTCTATATAGGATGCTTATTCCACAGAACTACTGTTACAGGTAACTTTCAATTCTCTTGTGGCTGTGCATTGCAGGTTACTCAAACATTTATCCATGGCAGTGGTATCACAGCAGTAGTCAGTACTTTTATGATTAGGAAAGATCTACTGATTGCAGAAGCATAGCATGAACATCGTATAGTCTTTTCTACGCAAAGGGCTTTTAAAAAAATCTTACCCATCTGACAGGAAGAAGCACTGCCAGGTCAAGGGAAGATCTTCTTCTGACCAAATGCTCCTCTCAATCCCAAACATTTCTACAGTTTCCTTCCCAATCATCTGGTTTCGAACTCCGAGCTCGGTCTGGCAAAAAGAGATCAAATGGAGTAACACAATGCGATACGTTTATGTGATGTACATTATGAAATGCAGGTGTTCATTAGTCCATTTGGCAGTTTGCTATTGGGAAACACTTTGATCTCGTAGGAGCCTTCAAACCTTCAGGCCCGAAAAACTGAATGTGAGGAATGTAAGGGCTTTTCCCAACAAGTAATGGTGCCTCAAGCAGAGCACTCAAACTTTGCCCATTGTCAGGTATGAGTAGATAATCCAGACATGTTGTAAAAGTAACCCACCTTCGGTAACGTAATATCTGGTAGAGACACAGTCTAGCCGCAGATTCATTAACTTTTGAATTCTCCCTGGTACCAGTCTGGATCCGGAAATTTTTCAGCAGTACCTCTGAGCGCCCTGAGACGGCGTCGTATGGCTCTGCGACGACGCGGACTCTGGTTATGACGTCAGTGGAGCCATATAAGTACCCTCCGACGCACGAACGTCAGTTTCTTCTGTGAAACATTCTGTGCCAGAACGCAGAGCCACTATAGAAACTGATTGCTGAAACAGTGTGCCAAAAAGATCAAAATTCTTAGAAACATTAATAAAGAAGTAACAACAAATGGTATGTTAATACCAGACATGGATTTTAAAGAAAAACCCCAAAAGAATCGACAAAGCACAGGGCTACATAAAACCCTGCACCCTGTTGACTAACCACCTGTAAAGGAAGAAAACCTTACACACTATAGACCGTTCATCAATGGTAATGAATGGCATGGTAACAGCAAACTAAACCTATAAAAACAACACCAAGCTGTTTGTTGAATCACACCATTACGTGACATATTGATAGTGCCAATACAAGGTATGATGATACCAGACAAAGACTTTCAAAGAAAGAACAATTTGACCAATACTGCCCGCTGGTGTGTTATCCAGTGTGAAAGAGAAAACACCCCCCACCCTACGGACCACCAAATGGATGGTATGGCTCC
The DNA here is from genome assembly GCA_963921515.1 of Calotriton arnoldi. Classification (NCBI taxonomy): domain Eukaryota; kingdom Metazoa; phylum Chordata; class Amphibia; order Caudata; family Salamandridae; genus Calotriton; species Calotriton arnoldi. The sequence continues at coordinate 2,644,952 of CAWUFW010001094.1, forward strand.
ATCTAAACAGAACCTATGTGGCCAGGCTAAGAGGTCTTTTGAGTCCCAACATAAGTTGAGACAGTGATCACCGGTATATAAAACCAGTACTGAAAAAGGGTATAACCTTTACCTCAAAGGTCATTCGCAGAGTGGGGAGGAAGGGCAGGGTGTTAATGAATCTGCGGCTAGACTGTGTCTCTACCAGATATTACGTTACCGAAGGTAAGTAACTTTTACATCTGATAGAGACATCTAGCTGCAGATTCCTTAACTTTTGAATCAAATACCATAGCTATACCCCACTGGAGGAAGGTCTGCAAACCAATCCTACAAAAGTTCTCAAGGAGACCCAGTCAGTCATAACTAACAACTGACCAAATATACTTAGGAATAGTAGAACAAGAGCTTCGCTCTTAATAGAATCTATGATCACTGTCACAGAACATATAAATAAAAAAAAACCTTACAGGTCCGAGAGAATCGGACCTTGAAGGAAAAAAGAGGGGGGGACCCCTAAAGAACCACCTGTCAGTTAACATACATTATCCTCTATCCCCAAAGGGGAAAGAGAACTCTTTGACCAAAAGGGCCGAGTGCAAGAAAAAAGTCATGTAATCCGCATTCTTCACAACAATAAGGAAATATCAGAGAAAGAACTGTCCTGATAAAATCCAAAAGCAGGACTCTCAGAACTCTTTCCATTATACCGAAATTAATGAGCACCAAAAGAAAGATGAACAATAATACCTTCATGGTATAGAGAATTTTGCTAGAACCAAATGACCACTCGAAGACTACATAATGCACTGTAAAAGACAAAAATGACACCAATAGGTTTGAATTCAATATTGATATTCATCAATTATGCAGTTGTAAAAATTATTTATTTTTTTTGCCAGAAAGGTGTATCTCCTATACATATGCATAATATATATAAAATTGTGTCACAATAGACTCTGAGTGGCCCGACAACACATAGAGCATCACTGGCCCATATTTACGGCAGGACCGCAGGTATCTACAACGCCTGCGCCTGCAGGGTCTTTATTGTCATGGCCCGAAAGTATGAACATGACTCCGAGCCATGGGCACGCTCCAAATACTAAGGCAAGCGAAAGAAGAAAAGGGAATGCACCTTTTAGTGCATTTAAAATATTAAATAAAGAAAAAATGAAACATTAAAAGGAAATAATATATAAACTGAATCCTTGCTAGCAACAAGCGCATGCAACAACACTTGGGATATGAAACACAATTTGATCACAAGACAGCCTCAAAAAGTAACAGCCATGATTTTCCAAGGACTTGCAAAACACAGGGAAAATAGATACATACCCAAAAAGACAGGTAATATATATCCTCCAGACAGATGCAAAAAGCATTGTGGGAGAATAACAAGAAGAACTTACTATAAAGCCTAAAATCTCCAAACAAACAAGTTACTTACCTTCGGTAATGTTTTATCTGGTACATACAGAATCTGCCTGTGGATTTCTCACCTTTTGAATTACCCCTTCCGCAGCATTCCACGGAAACTTTTCTCCATAGCTCTCCCACATCGATGAGGATGTCACAATGGAAGGGCTCCGCTCGCAACTCCGTGCAACGTCATCAGAGCCATAAGAAGACCTTGTCAGCGTGCTGACGTCAGTTCCACCCATTTTTTCCGTGCCTTCGGGCGAACGGGGAACAGACAACATTTCCCAAGTATATACAATATACAACATTTCCACAAGTATACACAGAATACTACTTTAAGAAGAAAAGATACTGGAAATTCTAAAATATAGACATTTCCTAGTGACAAGCATCACATCATTTCGAATAACAATGAAATACATGATATTCATGCCAAAAATCTTTTCGGTATAAGTAGGCAGACAATGGGGGGGCGGGCGGGTCAGTGAGGAATCCACAGGCAGATACTGTATCCACCAGAAAAAGCTTTGCCGAAGGTAGGTAACTTGTTCTTCTGATGGATACATCTGCCTGTGGATTCCTCACCTTTTGAATTGAATCCCCAAGCAGTCCCGCTCCCAGAGGAGGGTGTCCGCCTACCTATACCAAAAAATCCTGCAGCACAGAACGTGCAAAGTGGCCATCCCTCCTCACCTCTGAGTCTAAGCAGTAATGCTTCGCAAATGTGTGGAGGGAGGCCCAAGTTCCCACCTTGCAGATGTCTACAACAAGGACACCTCCAGCCAAAGAAGAAGACTTAGCTCTGGTGGAGTGAGCTCAAATACCTTTAGGAGGCTCCTTCTTGGCCAAGGCGTAGCAGATCTTGATGCAGAGGATGATCCACCTGGACTGCATTCTCTTGTAGACAGCCTTGCCCTTCATTTTTCCCACGTAACCAATGAAGAGTTGGTTGTCCAGCCTGAAGTCTTTTGTCCTGTCTAGGTAGAATCTGACCGCCCTCTTAGGGTCCAGGCGGTGAAGTCTCTCCTCCTCCATAGAAGGGTGAGGGAGAGGATAGAGAGAGGGTAAAGTGATAGATTGTCCTAGGTGGAAGGGAGTGACCACCTTAGGCAGGAAATCAGCTCTAGTCCTAAGAACCATCTTATCCGCATGAATTGAGGTAAAAGGAGGCTTAGACCTAAGAGCCTGTAGCTCACTAACCCTCCTGGCAGAAGTAATCGCAACCAGAAAAACTGTCTTAAATGCTAGAAATCTCAATGGACAACTATGCAGTGGCTCAAAAGGGGACCCCAACAAGAAAGTAAGAACTCAATTCAAATCCCACTCAGGCATGATAAATAGAGTGTGAGGAAACCTGTTAGTGAGACCTTAATGAATCTCATGACTATGGGAGACTTAAGCAAAGAGGGTTGGTCTGGTAAGCAAAGTGAGCTAAAGAATGATGATGGATTAAACCCAGATCAGTTGACTGGGGGTGAGTGCTTGCAATGTTCAACACTCCGTCCGTCATCCCCTTTGGTTTTGCTATGTTCGCCCTAAGTTGGCAGGGTATGCCCAGACGTGGGTCCCTTGCTCACTCTGCCACTGGATTCAAGATAGCCTGGCTGATGACGGCTGTAAGCCAGAAACCGGTCCCAGGATGCTTGTTTCCGGTCCAGGGGAGACATGGCTTGGCAGTTTGGGCTGGACTGTTCCCATGAGGCACAGGGTCAGACTGATTTGCATATGGCCATGTCTGAACTGGGGTGGCGGAGTGAGCTAAAGAATGATGATGGATTAAACCCAGATCAGTTGACTGGGGGTGAGTGCTTGCAATGTTCAACACTCCGTCCATCATCCCCTTTGGTTTTGCTATGTTCGCCCTAAGTTGGCAGGGTATACCCAGACGTGGGTCCCTTGCTCACTTTGCCACTGGATTCAAGATAGCTTGGCTGATGACGGCTGTAAGCCAGAAACCGGTCCCAGGATGCTGGTTTCCGGTCCAGGGAAGACATGGCTTGGCAGTTCGGGCTGGACTGTTCCCATGAGGCACAGGGTCAGACTGATTTGCATATGGCCATGTCTGAACTGGGGTGGCGGAGTGAGCTAAAGAATGATGATGGATTAAACCCAGATCAGTTGACTGGGGGTGAGTGCTTGCAATGTTCAACATTCCGTCCGTCATCCCCTTTGGTTTTGCTATGTTCGCCCTAAGTTGGCAGGGTATGCCCAGACGTGGGTCCCTTGCTCACTTTGCCACTGGATTCAAGATAGCCTGGCTGATGACGGCTGTAAGCCAGAAACGAGTCCCAGGATGCTTGTTTCCGGTCCAGGGAAGACATGGCTTGGCAGTTCGGGCTGGACTGTTCCCATGAGGCACAGGGTCAGACTGATTTGCATATGGCCATGTCTGAACTGGGGTGGCGGAGTGAGCTAAAGAATGATGATGGATTAAACCCAGATCAGTTGACTGGGGGTGAGTGCTTGCAATGTTCAACACTCCGTCCGTCATCCCCTTTGGTTTTGCTATGTTCGCCCTAAGTTGGCAGGGTATGCCCAGACGTGGGTCCCTTGCTCACTCTGCCACTGGTTTCAGATAGCCTGGCTGATGACGGCTGTAAGCCAGAAACCGGTCCCAGAATGCTTGTTTCCGGTCCAGGGAAGACATGGCTTGGCAGTTCGGGCTGGACTGTTCCCATGAGGCACAGGGTCAGACTGATTTGCATATGGCCATGTCTGAACTGGGGTGGCAGAGTGAGCTAAAGAATGATGATGGATTAAACCCAGATCAGTTGACTGGGGGTGAGTGCTTGCAATGTTCAACACTCCGTCCGTCATCCCCTTTGGTTTTGCTATGTTCGCCCTAAGTTGGCAGGGTATGCCCAGACGTGGGTCCCTTGCTCACTTTGCCACTGGATTCAAGATAGCCTGGCTGATGACGGCTGTAAGCCAGAAACCGGTCCCAGGATGCTTGTTTCCGGTCCAGGGAAGACATGGCTTGGCAGTTCGGGCTGGACTGTTCCCATGAGGCACAGGGTCAGACTGATTTGCATATGGCCATGTCTGAACTGGGGTGGCGGAGTGAGCTAAAGAATGATGATGGATTAAACCCAGATCAGTTGACTGGGGGTGAGTGCTTGCAATGTTCAACACTCCGTCCGTCATCCCCTTTGGTTTTGCTATGTTCGCCCTAAGTTGGCAGGGTATGCCCAGACGTGGGTCCCTTGCTCACTTTGCCACTGGATTCAAGCTAGCCTGGCTGATGACGGCTGTAAGCCAGAAACCGGTCGCAGGATGCTTGTTTCCGGTCCAGGGAAGACATGGTTTGGCAGTTCGGGCTGGACTGTTCCCATGAGGCACAGGGTCAGACTGATTTGCATATGGCCATGTCTGAACTGGGGTGGCGGAGTGAGCTAAAGAATGATGATGGATTAAACCCAGATCAGTTGACTGGGGGTGAGTGCTTGCAATGTTCAACACTCCGTCCGTCATCCCCTTTGGTTAAGCAAAGAAAGGCCGACAAGACAGATAAGTAGCCTTTTACAGTTGCTACTGCACAACCCTGTTGAGCCAAGGAAAGAGAGAAACCCAGAATATCAGACAAATGAGCCTGCAAATGATCCATTGATCTCTCTCCATACCATTTAACAAACCTGGCCCACCTACCAGACTAGACAGATTTGGTGGAGCGTCTTCTAGCCGATAATATAACATCCACCACATCCGGTGAGCGAGAGAAAGACTCAGGTTGCTCCGTTCAATCTACATTCATAAAGGTGTAGGCTCTGGAGGTGGGGATGTAGAACCTGCCCCTGCGACTGCGAGAGGAGGTCTGTCCTGAAAGGGAGGCGGAGGGTGCAATGAAAGGTGCAGGAGGTCTGTGTACCGCACCCTTCTTGGCAAATCCAGGCGATCAATATGACTTGGGCCCGGTCTTGGAGAATCTTCTCCAAACCCGAGGAGTTAAGTGTATGGGAGGGAACGAGTAAAGAAGCTGTGAGCCCCAATCTAACTGAAACGTGCCCCCCAATGTTCCCTGCATCGAATACTGGAGACTGCAGAACGACGGGCAGTGCGTGTTCTCGTGAGTGGCAAACAGGTCCAACCGAGGAAACCCCCACATCCTGAAAATGTGATGGACCACCTCTGGATGAAGACGCCACTCGTGATCGGACGAGTATTGCAGACTGTGACTGTCCGCACGCACATTCAGCACCCTGGACAGATGATTTGCAATTACACAAATCTGATGGTCCTGAGCCCAGGACCAGAGACGCAGAGTCTCTCTGCAGAGACGATACAACCCTACTCCTCCCTGTTTGTTTGTGTACCACATTGCGGTAGTGTTGTCCGCAGGACCTGAACTGACTGACCGCGAAGGGAGGGAATAAAGGTCTTGAGAGCTAAACGTATCACCCGCAATTCCAGAAGAATGATGAGAAACAATGTTTCCTCTGGAGACCAAAGGCCTTTGACCTCCAGATCCCGCAGATGAGCTCCCCACCCTAGAGTGGAGGCATCCGTTATCATTGTGGCCACCGGAGAAGGAGGTTGAAACGGCTTCCCTTGAGACAGGTTGCCTGGAACACTCCACCATACCAGCTCCGCTGCAGTGTCTCTGGAGATTATGACCACCTCCCTGAGATCTCCGTTGTGTTGAAACCACTGCCTGTGGAGGCACCACTGGAGTGCTCTCATGTGCCAGTGTGCATGGTTGACCAACAGTATGCAGGAAGCGAACAGACCGAGCAGGCGCAGAACCTTTAGGACTGGAACAGCCGCTCCATCTTGAAACATTGGAATCATAGCCTGAATGCCTAGACTACTCTGAGGAGGCGGGAAAGCACAACTCACAGTAGTGTCCAGTACTACCCCTATGAACAGGTTGCGCTGAGAGGGCACCAGGTGAGATTTGGGTACATTTATCGAAAAAACCAAGTTGAACAATGTAGGAGAGTAGGATCTGCTTCACATGGGTACCCCCACTTTTTGCTGATGCTTCACTGTTTTTCGACATTAGTCTGGCTGGGGCCCTGCTAATCAGAACCCCAGCCTAGCTGCTTCCTCTCTAAAATGGTTTCCATGTGCCTTAGGCACATCACTGATTGGGATCTGGAGTGCCCTTATAAGTCCCTAGTATATGGTATACTATGTACCAAGGGCATAGGTACCTCAGAGGCCTGCCAGGGGCTGCAGCATGTATTATGCCACCCCTGGAAGGCCATCCAAACTGACACCACAGGTCTGCTACTGCAGCCTGGGTAAGGTGGTGCATGCACCCCTTACTGTGATATAGGTTACCTATATCACGAAATACATACACACATATAAACCTATAAGTCACTCCTAAGGCAGGCCTTATCAATCCTAAAGGCAGAGTGCATGGTTCCTATGTGAGAGGGTGCCCTGCATGAGCAGGGCCCCTCTGCAGTGTTCGGAGACCATCTCTGATGCTGTTTGTAGTGCAGCCTGACCATATACTCTTAAGCGCATTATATCCTCGCGGTAAAATGCTAACTTTGGAATGGCTGCACCTAAACATGTCGTGTTTGGTGTCAAACATCTTGGAATACTACCCCCCGCCAATCCTGGAGGCGGGGGTAGCATTCCACCCTTCTAGAGGAAAGACATGTTAACTCTGACGAGTTCGGTAACTTCTTTCCAGAGCCCTGGCATCACAAAATGGATGCTGCTGCCACAGACACAAGTCTGGCCTCCTGCTGCTGGACGAAACTCCGGCAGGGGAGGCCTGGACAATAGGTTTCCTGTCCCAGGGAGGTGTGACCACCTCCCCAGACAGGATAATGTGTATTGGGGCTGGGCGGGAGCACTTTCGGGTGCTTTGAAGTCCTGCACTGGGGGCACATTTGGTGTCCCTGTGCATACCCCAGTTCAAACCGGATCAGGGGCTTGCAGCCCCTGCTTTAGCGCGAACTGGACAAAGGGAAAGGGTGTAGCCACCCCTCTGCCCTGACCCACCCATAGGTGGGGCCACAGAGTAGTCCAACCCCTATCTTTAGTATAAAGGTAGGAACCCAGTCCTTAGGACTTTAGATTATACCTGGACGAAACTCTGAAACTGAATCCTGGACCTTCGACGCTCTACGACAAGATTAGAGGACTGAAGAATCTCCCTTGGGGTCAAGGAGTGACTCCCCTGCTTGGCAGGCACCAAAGAAGCATCTGTCCGGTTCGCATTTCTGAAGCTCCCGTCGGACGCCGAAGTCATCGCATCACCAGAGGTGGATTCTCAGACTTCCCCGAGGCTACCCTGAGTCCCCAGCAAAGCTGAGGCCCGTGGCTATCGTGGGTGACTTGAGACCGTGACCCCTGGACACCGAGCACATTTGCAAGTGCATCATCTTCTGGGTCTCCCAAGAAGTCGTGCTTTGGGCTCCGAGTAGCCCTAGCCTCCAGCACCACCTGCACCGAAGATCACTGGCCCCCACTCCACGAGTGTCCTGTAAGCCAGCTCCACGTGCGGCGTCACGAGGCTCCTTCGCGGTCGCTAGCCCGTTGGCTAGTAGCCCTTAACGAAGGCCAATCCTTTTCTTACTTAGCATCCTGGTTGCTCCAGGCCTGCCCTCACTTACCCTCGCTGGGTGAGTTCCACAGACCTTGCTGGTCTGCACCATCGACGATCTACATCTTCACCGAGACTTGCCGTTGCCAAGGCTTGTTGGGTCCAATCCGGTCGCCGACACCTCAGCACTCGACAGACATCGTGTACCAGCCCGAATCCTGCTCCTGGTCGCCGACAACGCCTCCTGGACCTCGTGGCTGAAGAGTCAAGACGACCGTCAACGCACCTGAAGCACTCGACATCGGTGGGCATCTGTCCATCGCCTTCCTGGTCACTGGCTAGTGACCCAGACTCTGTCCCCTCTGCTTTCAGGTTCTTCAGAACTCCGATCCACTCTTGGTTCCACCCGGACACTTTTCTCTTGGCCGCCAGCAGCACTTTGCAGCAGATCGCCATTCGAAACGACGACGAAACCCGACCCCGAAAGGCACCTATGCACCCGGCTTCCCTGGGTGAGGTAACACGAGTACTCCGGTGCTCCCGTGGGTAGAGACTCTTCAAAGTCCTAGATCTCAAAGGGTTTTGTCCTAGTCCTCTTTTAAGTGTCCCTTTCCTCTATTTTCCCGATCCCGACTTTCTCCATAGAAGTTAACGGCGCATCGCGGTTGTGTATTTACACTGCACGCGTCTCCCATGGGTCCCCTGTGTCACTACCTTGGGTGGTTCCTTGTGGTCCAAGCACTTCTAGAGGCTCTAGGCCTAGTGTCTAGTTCAGTCGTGGTTCGCATACCACTTTATTGGTATATGGTTTGGTACGCCCCTAGGGCCCAAACGTGTATTTGTGCTATTACTGTGATTTAATAACTTATAACTTATGTACTTCGAACTCTAGCCTCATAAAGAGACTAGAGGGGTGTGTTTAGCAATAAATACATATATTTTGAATATATACCTGGTGTGGTGCTCTTTCATTTGGTCACTCAGGAGATTATAGACTGGTAAAACAAGCTGCTTTACATTCCTTCAAGACTTAGCCTGAAGGCTGCTCTCCATAGCTACCACTAGGATAGCTTTCAATAAAGGTTGTCTTTAACCTATCTCCAATAAGGGGTTGTTTGGACTGGTGCAAGGTGCCCACTATAATTAGTGGACAGCATATACCAGGCCAACTTCTCACATTGGTGTGCAGCGTGTGGGATTCCAGCTTGCTATTGTTTTACCAGATAATCTCAATTGAATTGATCAACTGAAAACCACTAAAGGTACCTAAGGTACATATAATTTAAGCTTAGAATACAGTAAGTTCTACTGAACTTAGAGTTGTGTGTTAAGGGATAGCACAACCCTTTCTACAACTCAAGAGAGTTTAGTAGGCCACACTAGAGTAGGTAGTGCATACACCACACCACACTAGTAATGTCTTTAAGGGAAGGATCCAAAGAATCCTTGCAGGAAGCCATTGAGCTTCCACCCTCCAAGTATGATACACTCCCATTCTTGGAATTGAGAGCTTTATGTAACTTGAGAAAAATAAGGACAGGCCAAAGCCCCACCACCCAACACCTCAAGGAGTTGTTGGTGGCTTATGACCTTAGTAAGCCTGTAGGGACTGAAGGGGTAGGAGCTGAGGGTGGGGCAGACGAAGAGGACGAGGCCAGGGGTACCAGTACCCCCAGCCCCCCCTCTGAAACTGGCCAGGAGGGTGACAATGACCCTGACCTGGAAAACCCAATCCCTCCTGTGGATGATGATGAGGATGAGCAAGATGATGCCCTCTTTGTCCCCCGGGAAGGATTAAGAGTGTGCCCAGGAAGTCTAGATCTCCTTCTCAGGAGTCTAACCACTCTGGCACCTCTATAGGGAGCTCTGTCTCATCTCACAGGAGGGAATCCTCTCATGAGAGGAGAACCAGACTGGTCCAGTATGAGGAAACTCAGCTGGAGATCAGAAAAAAGCAATTGGCTTTAGATAGGGAATCCCTAGATCTCCTTAGAGAGAGAAGAAAGTTGGGACTAGAGTCCCATGGTGGCAGCCATGTCCCTAGAGACAGGGAAAGGTCCTATGACCATAGGAACCTGAGCAAGATTGTCCCTCCCTACCAGAGTGGGGATGATATCCACAAATGGATAACTGCCTTAGAGAGGGCCTGTAAAGTACAGAAGGTCCCTCAGGAGCAGTGGGCAGCAATCTTGTGGCTCTCCTTTGCTGACAAAGGTAGAGATAAGCTCCTCACTGTTAGAGAGGAGGATGCTGATAATTACAAGGTCTTGAAGAGTGCTCTTATTGATGGGTTTGGCCTAACCACTGAACAGTACAGGTTGAAGTTCAGAGACACCGAAAAAGCACAGACTCAAGACTGGGTAGACTATGTGGATTGTTCTGCCAAGGCTCTGGAAGGCTGGTTGATGGGCAGTAAGGTGTGTGACTTCTCAGGATTGTACAATCTGATAATGAGGGAGCAGATTCTTAATAACTGTCAAAATCAGCTGTTGCATCAGTACCTGGTAGACTCTGATCTGACCTCTCCCCAAGAATTGGGAAAGAAGGCAGACAAATGGGTCAGAACCAGGGTGAAGCAGAAGGTACAGAACCAAGGTGGGGAAACCAAGAAGCAAGATGCTAAGAACTCTGACAAGGGTGGGGAGAAGGGTAAAGATCAAAAGTCTTCATCAGGCCCCCAAAAATCTTCTTCTGGTGGGGATTCCCAGTCTACCAAAGGGAAAGGCCAAAGAAAACCATGGTGCAAGGTCTGTAAGCAAAAGACCCACTGGACCAGTGATTGCACCAAGTCCAAAGACTCCAGTCCAGCACCCACCAATGCCCCTAAGGCACCTGTTCCCCCTAGTACAGTTGGTGGAAGTGCTCCAGCAAAGGGTTTAGTAGGGTTCACCCTGGGAACTGAGTTGGGCTCTGACTTAGTCAGAGAACTGACTCAGGCTGTGTTAGTCTGTGATGGAGGCATGGATGTGACCTCCACTGTGAGTCCCAGTAATCTGGGCAAGTACAGACAACAGCCTTTAATTAATGGACGTGAGGCTTTGGCATTTAGGGACACAGGGGCAAGTGTCACAATGGTGACACAAGACCTTGTGCTTCCTGGGCAAGTTATGCTTGGTGAGATGTACCAAGTGACCAATGCTAGCAATGTCAGAACAGACCATACTCTGGCAGTTGTTAACTTCTCCTGGGGAGGGGTAACTGGCCTTAAGAAGGTTGTGGTAAGTGCAAACCTACCAGTCGAATGCTTGCTTGGCAATGACTTAGAGACTTCTGCTTGGGCAGAAGTGGAGCTCAGGACCCATGCAGAAATGCTGGGGATCCCTGCAGATGTGTTTGCTGTGACCAGGTCACAAGCCAAAATGTCTAGCACTGAACAGGCCTTGGATCCTGGAAGAATGGACCAAGTGCCTTCCAAGAGGAGGAGTAGTAGGGTTAAGGCAGTGCCTTCCCCTTGGCTCAGGAGGAAGATCAGTCCCTTGAGGGGGATGATCTCAGCCCTGAAGAAGGAACTGTCCCAGAGGAACTTGAACCTGACCAGGTTGAGTTCTTGGGGACAGGGGGACCTTCTAGGGCAGATCTGAGCCAGGAGCAGCAGAGCTGCCCCTCCCTTGAACCCCTCAGACAGCAAGCTGCTGCTGAGGCTGCTGGGAAAGCTAGTGGTCCCCATACAGTGTATTGGGATGATGGACTCCTGTACTCAGAGAGTAGAGACCCCAAGCCTGGTGCTACCAGGAGGTTGGTAATACCTTTGAAGTTCAGGGGCTTCCTATTGACCCTAGCCCATGATATTCCCTTAGCAGGTCACCTGGGCCAGAACAAGACTTGGGACAGAATTGTCCCTCACTTTCACTGGCCCCACATGTCTGAAGACAGTAAGGAGTTTTGTCGCTCCTGTGTAACCTGCCAAGCCAGTGGCAAAGCAGGTGGCACTACAAAGGCCCCCTGATACCACTACCTGTGGTGGGGGTGCCCTTTGAAAGGGTAGGGATTGACATTGTTGGTCCCATGGATCCCCAAACAGCCTCTGGGCACAGGTTTATCCTGGTGGTAGTGGATCATGCCACCAGGTACCCAGAAGCTATTCCCCTCAGGACCACTACAGCACCTGTGGTGGCAAGGGCCCTCCTGGGAATCTTCTCAAGAGTGGGCTTTCCTAAGGAGGTAGTATGAGACAGGGGTGCTAACTTCATGTCTGGGTACTTAAAAGCAATGTGGAAGGAGTGTGGAGTGACTTATAAGTTCACCACACCCTATCACCCACAATGCAATGGTTTAGTTGAGAGATTCAACAAAACCTTGAAGGGCATGATTAAAGGGCTCCCAGAAAAGCTTAGGCGTAGATGGGACATACTCTTGCCCTGCCTTTTATTCGCATATAGGGAGGTGCCTCAGAAGGGGTTGGTTACAGCCCTTTTGAACTTCTGTTTGGCCACCCTGTGAGGGGTCCACTGTGCTTGGTGAAGGAAGGATGGGAGTTACCTCTCAAGCCCCCAAAGCAAGATATAGTGGACTATGTACTTGGTCTCCGCTCCAGGATGGCTGAGTACATGAAAAAGGCAACCAAAAACCTTGAGGCTAGCCAGGAACTTCAGAAGGCCTGGCATGACCAAAAGGCTGTTCTGACTGTTTACCAGCCAGGACAGAAGGTGTGGGTGTTGGAGCCAGTGGCCCCAGCAGCTCTCCAAGATAAATGGAGTGGACCCCACACTATTGTTGAGCAGAAGGGTGAGGTCACTTATTTAGTGGACCTAGGAACACCCAGGAGTCCCCACAGGGTTCTCCATGTCAACAAGTTAAAACCATATGTGGACAGGGCAGACATGGGCTTGCTCATGGCTACTGATGAAGGGCAGGAGGAAGAGAGTGACCCGCTCCCTGACCTGCTCTCACAGAACCCTGACGATGGGTCAGTTGATGGTGTAGCCTTGGCAGGCAGCCTCACTATCCAGCAACAAACTGATTGCAGGCAAGTCCTCAATCAGTTTAGACATATGTTTTCACTGACACCCAGTCAGACCACCTGGTGCACTCATGAAGTGGACACTGGGGACAGTCTGCCTATTAAAAACAAGATTTATAGGCAACCTGACCATGTCAGGGACTGTATCAGGACTGAAGTCCAGAAAATGTTGGAATTGGGAGTTATTGAACCCTCAGATAGCCCTTGGGCTAGTCCAGTAGTCCTTGTACCGAAACCTCACACCAGTGGTGGAAAGAGAGAGATGAGGTTCTGTGTAGACTACAGGGGTCTCAATGCAGTCACTAGGACTGATGCCCATCCAATACCCAGGGCAGATGAGCTCATAGATACTTTGGCCTCTGCCAAATATCTCCGCACATTTGACCTAACAGCTGGCTACTGGCAGATCAGACTAGCTGATACTGCAAAGCCCAAAACAGCATTCTCAACCCCTAGTGGGCATTATCAATTTGTGGTAATGCCCTTTGGTCTGAAGAATGCACCTGCCACTTTCCAGAGGTTGGTGAATACAGTTCTCACAGGACTGGAAGCCTATAGTGCAGCTTATCTAGATGATATTGCTGTCTTTAGCTCCACCTGGGAGGATCACCTGGTCCACCTCAGGAATGTTTTACAGGCCCTGCAAAAGGCAGGCCTGACTATCAAGGCCACTAAGTGCCAGATAGGGCAGAGTCAGGTTGTGTACCTGGGCCACCTTGTGGGTGGAGGCCAGGTTCAACCTTTGCAGAGCAAGATCCAGACCATCATGGACTGGACTGCTCCCACTACCCAGACTCAGGTGAGAGCCTTCTTAGGCCTGACTGGGTACTATAGGAGATTTGTCAAGGGGTATGGATCAATAGTGACACCCTTGAATGACTTAACTTCTAAGAAAATGCCCAAAAAGGTTCAGTGGACAGTTAGCTGTCAAAAGGCATTTGATGACCTCAAGCAGGCCATGTGCACTGCTCCAATTCTGCAGAGTCCTGATTACTCCAAGAAGTTCATTGTTCAAACTGATGCATCTGAATTGGGGGTAGGGGCTGTACTGTCACAATTGAATGAGGAAGGTCAGGATCAGCCAGTAGCTTTTATTAGCAGAAGGCTGACCCCTAGAGAGAAACGTTGGTCAGCCATAGAGAGGGAGGCCTTTGCTGTGGTCTGGGCTCTGAAGAAGTTGAGGCCATACTTGTTTGGTACACACTTCCTGGTTCAGACAGACCATAAGCCCCTCTTATGGCTAAAACAAATGAAGGGTGAAAACCCCAAACTGCTTAGGTGGTCCATTTCCCTACAGGGGATGGACTTTACAGTGGAACATAGGCCTGGGAGTAACCATGCGAATGCAGATGGACTCTCTAGGTATTTCCACTTAGAACATGAAGACTTAACTGGGCAAGGTTAGTTTAATGTCCCTACGTTTGGGGGGTTGTGTAGGAGAGTAGGATCTGCTTCACATGGGTACCCCCACTTTTTGCTGATGCTTCACTGTTTTTCAACATTAGTCTGGCTGGGGCCCTGCTAATCAGAACCCCAGCCTAGCTGCTTCCTCTCTAAAATGGTTTCCATGTGCCTTAGGCACATCACTGATTGGGATCTGGAGTGCCCTTATAAGTCCCTAGTATATGGTATACTATGTACCAAGGGCATAGGTACCTCAGAGGCCTGCCAGGGGCTGCAGCATGTATTATGCCACCCCTGGAAGGCCATCCAAACTGACACCACAGGTCTGCTACTGCAGCCTGGGTAAGGTGGTGCATGCACTCCTTACTGTGATATAGGTTACCTATATCACGAAATACATACACACATATAAACCTATAAGTCACTCCTAAGGCAGGCCTTATCAATCCTAAAGGCAGAGTGCATGGTTCCTATGTGAGAGGGTGCCCCTGCATGAGCAGGGCCCCTCTGCAGCGTTCGGAGACCATCTCTGATGCTGTTTGTAGTGCAGCCTGACCATATACTCTTAAGCGCATTATATCCTCGCGGTAAAATGCTAACTTTGGAATGGCTGCACCTAAACATGTCGTGTTTGGTGTCAAACATCTTGGAATACTACCCCCCGCCAATCCTGGCGGCGGGGGTAGCATTCCACCCTTCTAGAGGGAAAGACATGTTAACTCTGACGAGTCCGGTAACTTCTTTCCAGAGCCCTGGCATCACAAAATGGATGCTGCTGCCACAGACACAAGTCTGGCCTCCTGCTGCTGGACGAAACTCCGGCAGGGGAGGCCTGGACAATAGGTTTCCTGTCCCAGGGAGGTGTGACCACCTCCCCAGACAGGATAATGTGTATTGGGGCTGGGCGGGAGCACTTTCGGGTGCTTTGAAGTCCTGCACTGGGGGCACATTTGGTGTCCCTGTGCATACCCCAGTTCAAACCGGATCAGGGGCTTGCAGCCCCTGCTTTGGCGCGAACTGGACAAAGGGAAAGGGGTGTAGCCACCCCTCTGCCCTGACCCACCCATAGGTGGGGCCACAGAGTAGTCCAACCCCTATCTTTAGTATAAAGGTAGGAACCCAGTCCTTAGGACTTTAGATTATACCTGGACGAAACTCTGAAACTGAATCCTGGACCTTCGACGCTCTACGACAAGATTAGAGGACTGAAGAATCTCCCTTGGGGTCAAGGAGTGACTCCCCTGCTTGGCAGGCACCAAAGAAGCATCTGTCCGGTTCGCATTTCTGAAGCTCCCGTCGGACGCCGAAGTCATCGCATCACCAGAGGTGGATTCTCAGACTTCCCCGAGGCTACTCTGAGTCCCCAGCAAAGCTGAGGCCCGTGGCTATCGTGGGTGACTTGAGACCGTGACCCCTGGACACCGAGCACATTTGCAAGTGCATCATCTTCTGGGTCTCCCAAGAAGTCGTGCTTTGGGCTCCGAGTAGCCCTAGCCTCCAGCACCACCTGCACCGAAGATCACTGGCCCCCACTCCACGAGTGTCCTGTAAGCCAGCTCCACGTGCGGCGTCACGAGGCTCCTTCGCGGTCGCTAGCCCGTTGGCTAGTAGCCCTTAACGAAGGCCAATCCTTTTCTTACTTGGGATCCTGGTTGCTCCAGGCCTGCCCTCACTTACCTTCGCTGGGTGAGTTCCACAGACCTTGCTGGTCTGCACCATCGACGATCTACATCTTCACCGAGACTTGCCGTTGCCAAGGCTTGTTGGGTCCAATCCGGTCGCCGACACCTCAGCACTCGACAGACATCGTGTACCAGCCCGAATCCTGCTCCTGGTCGCCAACAACGCCTCCTGGACCTCGTGGCTGAAGAGTCAAGACGACCGTCAACGCACCTGAAGCACTCGACATCGGTGGGCATCTGTCCATCGCCTTCCTGGTCACTGGCTTGTGACCCAGACTCTGTCCCCTCTGCTTTCAGGTTCTTCAGAACTCCGATCCACTCTTGGATCCACCCGGACACTTTTCTCTTGGCCGCCAGCAGCACTTTGCAGCAGATCGCCATTCGAAACGACGACGAAACCCGACCCCGAAAGGCACCTATGCACCCGGCTTCCTGGGTGAGGTAACACGAGTACTCCGGTGCTCCCGTGGCTAGAGACTCTTCAAAGTCCTAGATCTCAAAGGGTTTTGTCCTAGTCCTCTTTTAAGTGTCCCTTTCCTCTATTTTCCCGATCCCGACTTTCTCCATAGAAGTTAACGGCGTATCGCGGTTGTGTATTTACACTGCACGCGTCTCCCGTGGGTCCCCTGTGTCACTACCTTGGGTGGTTCCTTGTGGTCCAAGCACTTCTAGAGGCTCTAGGCCTAGTGTCTAGTTCAGTCGTGGTTCGCATACCACTTTATTGGTATATGGTTTGGTACGCCCCTAGGGCCCAAACGTGTATTTGTGCTATTACTGTGATTTAATAACTTATAACTTATGTACTTCGAACTCTAGCCTCATAAAGAGACTAGAGGGGTGTGTTTAGCAATAAATACATATATTTTGAATATATACCTGGTGTGGTGCTCTTTCATTTGGTCACTCAGGAGATTATAGACTGGTAAAACAAGCTGCTTTACATTCCTTCAAGACTTAGCCTGAAGGCTGCTCTCCATTGCTACCACTAGGATAGCTTTCAATAAAGGTTGTCTTTAACCTATCTCCAATAAGGGGTTGTTTGGACTGGTGCAAGGTGCCCACTATAATTAGTGGACAGCATATACCAGGCCAACTTCTCACAAACAACAGCTGTGTTGTTAGTTGCAGATGATGCAGCACCATCTCTGGCGACTTTGCTTTGAGCAGTCAGTCGTCCAGATAGGGGAAGACAGGAATCCCCGATCTTCTAAGATGTGCTTCTACCACCACCATAACCTTTGTGAAGACCTGTGGTGCAGATGTAAGACCGAACGGAATTAGCGCAAACTGGTAGTGTTGAGATCCCAACGTAAAACGGAGATGCTTCCGATGCGACTTCAGGATGGGAATGTGAAAATATACATCCTGCAAATCTATCAACACCATCCAGTCTTCCTGCTGCAGTGCCAGAAGAACCTGAGCCAGGGTCAACCTCTTGAACTTCCCCTACTTGAGGTAAAAATTAAAGATCCTGAAGTCTAGGATCGGTCCCAAACGCCCGTCCTTTCTAGGGATCAGGAAATACAGGGAGTAGCATCCCTGACCCCTTTTGTGCTCCGGAACCACCTTTATCGCACCTTTCTACAGCAAAGATAGAACCTCCTGTTGCAGGAGCAACAGATGGTCCTCTGAACACCAGCCGTGGCGAGGGGGGAAAGGAGGGGAAACTCGCAGAAAGGAAGGGCGTATCCATTTTCTACGAGATCCAACACCCAGAGATCTGATGTAACAGATCTCCAATTTCGTAGAAAATGGGACACCCGACCTCCCACGGGTCCAACGTGCTCTAAGATGAGGAATCTAGAGCTGCTTCCCTGCGGAACCAGTTAGGGGAACCGGAGAGGAGGAGGAGACTTGTTGGCAAGCTGCGCCTCGCAGGCGACCTCTACCTTTTCCTCTGTACGACATATACAGAGGATTCGCCTGCTGTTGTTGTTGCTGCTGCTTCTGCAGGGCCTGAAATGGAGTAGCCTTGCCAAAGCCTCGAAATCTACGGTAACCAAAGCCTCTAGGTTGGGACTGCAGGCCTAACGCTCTAGCAGTGGCTCTACTGTCTTTAAAGCGCTGCAGCACTGAGTCTGCTTTGGTTCCAAAGAGTTGAGAGTCAAAGGGTAAATCCAAAAGGGTGGCCTGCACATCCAGAGAAAAAACAGACCCTCTTAGCCAGGCGTGCCTCCTAGTAGCCACTGAGGAACCCCTCACTCTAGCCACAGAGTCAGGCGTGTCAAGCCCAGACTGAATAACCTCACGGACCGCAGCTTGAGTGTCTGACAGAACCTCCGCAAAATGGCCCTGGATATCCTCTGGAAATTTAGGGATCACCTCCTTAGCCGAATCCATTAACGCATGTATGTAGCGTCCCAGTAGGCATGTTGCATTTGTCGATTTTAAAGCCATACTGACTGATGAAAATTCCTTTTTCGCAGATTGTTCCATCTTCTTTGAATCCCTATCCCCAGGTGTGGACGGGAAAGAGCCAGAAGATTGCTTAGAAGAGCATGATGCCTGAACCAGCAAGCTCTCAGGAGATGGATGCGAAGATAAAAAGGCTGGATCCACAAGGGGCAACTTTGTAACGTCTTGCCACTGATCTGGAAACAGCAGGGGCGGACATAGGCTTTTGCCATATTTCCAATATGGGTTCCGCCAAAGCCTCATTAAAAGGGAGAAGAGGGTCTGTCACAGATGAAGGAGAGTGAAGAACCTCTGTCAGGATGTTCTATTTAATGTCCGCAGTGGGTAACTAAGTCCAGAAGATCAGCCGCCTTCCTAATGATTGAGTGGTAAGAAGAGACCTCCTGAGAAGGAAGACCCTTAGGAGATGAGAGTTCCCACTCTGGCGATGTATCCAGCCCATTTGCTTCCTGAAGCCCCTCAAACTCATGCATGGGACAACAATCTCCCCTTTCTCAGCCTCTTACTGCTGCTCCTGGAATTCATCCTCCTCCAGAAACATCTGTGCCTCCCTTCTTGATCTCATCTTGGGTATCGACGTCAGTGGCACGGCGCCAGATGTGGTGCCGGTGACTTCGGGCCGGCGTCGATGGAGTGCCTTCAGGGATAGCTGGAGGTGCCGCACGAAGTCAAGACGACGCAGTACCGGAGCCCGACGGTGCCGGAGAATATTTTATCCTTCCCTCTTGGGATTGTATCGATGTTGAGAACCTCGGCGTCGGGAGATGCCAACTCGGGGCCATCGGCATAAACAGCATAAAAGGTGCCTGGGCATAATGAGGTGGTAGGCCCATGTTAAAAGACAGCAGTCCCATGAGGCCAACAGGCGCACCAGATGGGTTAGCCGCCCTGGCAAACATGCCATACATTGCATTTAAAAAAAGCGAAGGATCCGTACCTGGAGCCAGCAAGGGAGGGTATAGATCCGGTACAGCCTGCTCAGGAACAGCTCGAGGCTGTAAGACTGGATCTGGTTGCGGCGCCGGAGACTTTGGAGCCGGAGGCGGAGTGGTCGTAGGCAAAGGCATCGCTTTCCTGGGCGTCGGAGAGCTCCTCGGAGTCGGAGAGTGAGCCGGAGTCACCTGAGGTGAAGGGGAAGGTGAGATTTTATCCTTCCTGTGAGGCCGTAGAGCAGGGGATCCCGACTTCGGAGACTTGTCCTTACAAGAACGGCGTCTGGAGCCATGACGCTGCTTCTTTTTGTGCTTCCTCAATGACTTTGAGGTGTGCGGAGTCGGTGACTTGGACTTTGACCTTGTCCTTCTTCGGCCCCTCTTCTGCTTCTTCGCCCTGGCCATGAATAGTTTGGCTTCTCTCTCTTTGAGGGCCTTCGGATTCATATGCCGACACGATGAACATCCCTCGATGTCGTGGTCAGACGACAGGCACCAAAGACAATCATTATGGGGGTCCGTGATGGACATATGACCCCCGCATTGCCAACAAGGTTTAAACCCAGACTTTTTATGAGCAGCCATCACACTGCTACAATAACAGAAGAACCTGTAACAATGTTAAACTACTAAGAAATGGAGAACCCTGGAAAAACCGTTACGCGTCGACGGCGCGGAAAAAAGGGAACTGACGTCAGCACGCCGACAAGGTCTTCTAATGGCTCAGATGACGTCACGTGGGGTCGCAAGCAGAGCTGTTACATTGTGACGTCCTCGTTGACGTGGGAGAGCTATGGGGAAAAGTTTCCGTGGAATGCTGTGCAAGGGGTAATTCAAAAGATGAGGAATCCACAGGCAGATGTATCCATCAGAAATAAATTGTATGACCAAAAACAGGTAAGGAACCTGCAGGTAGAAGTCTCCATCAGATTGTTTTCTGACACTACCTTTCACATAGCATAAGATACAGAGTTCACCCATTATGTTCTAGGAAAGAAAGACTGAATCACCTATACCCTCCACAGAGGAGAAGGCAACTAGCTTGAGTCTTCCAAAGAATATACCATAAACTCTGAGTTTACTCACACAATTTTCCAAAAAGTGAAGCACATATAATAAAATGTAGATATGCAGTCCGCTCAGAAGGAGAAAACAACCTGCACAATAAAACACACAATCCAAGAGGACTTTAATGAAGGATGAACCGCAGGAACATGTATTCAAAAGAATACAAAGCGTAGGCCCCGAATTCATCAGCGCTGTGATAATAATGCACACCACACGAGTAGTTAGGACATACTGCTCTGAGTACTTTAACCAGTAAAGACCAGATCATTCCTGTATACCAGACTTACCACTGGCATACCAACATGTCCCTATGAGAGACAACAACAGTTCGAATCCATGCACATTTTAGCATACTGAACCGCTTCAAAGAAGCTTGCGTCAGAAAATCTTCCATACAAGAAGAAACGTCTCTTGACAATAACCTCTTGAGCACAAAGCTCATTCTTGGAGGCCAAGGGACAAAGGGAAACCTCCCTGGGTTATCTAAACAAATCCTAAACAAGGAAAAAATGGTACTGAGAATAAAGTCTGCCCTCGCAGGACACCAAGTGTTCAAACCAACAACAGACATGTGAAATGCCCTAACATAGCTTACTCGCTTATAAAGAAATAGTCTGCATCTCAAATATAAAGACAAGTTACCCAGTAACAAACAACGAAAAGCTATGATTCTGAAGACCTTTGTCTGTCACAGAAACGTCTTAACGCTGCAACAGCTTGAATCCCAAAAAGGTGGGCACCATCAAATGGCATGTCGACTAAGCCTGGAACTACGCGAAGTGCAAAAAAAACTCTGCAGAGCTCCACAAGCGGAGTAGTGCGTTAGATAAATGCTGTAAGCGGTGATTTTTAGTGCTGGGTGTTTGTCCGCACTGTGCAATCATTGCAAACGGCACCATGCACAAAGCAAGCGGGCGCTGCTTCCTTTCTGCCGCTCGAGTAGATTTTTTACTCGAGCAGCAGCTTTCTCAACCTGAATGGACGGTTTCTCAAAGAGAGGGGTCGCGAGCACAGGCGACCACTCGCAATGAGAAATCCGACCGCCCGCGTTGAGAAATCTCATTGGGAGGTTGATTTTCCAAGCTCGCGCTCGCCAACTTGACTTTGACGATCGCGAACAAGGAAAAATCTCGCCGAGAGGTGGAGTTTCATTGCTCGCCCTCGCCAACTTGATGTTGACAAGCATGAGCGAGTAAAAAAACTCCACTCCGCGTAGGAACTCCGCGACCTCCGTGTAACGCGGAGTGCGGAAAACTCCGCGAGCGGAGCAGATGTTTATCGACCAGAGTCGACTGGACAGCCTCCAAGAAACCAAAGTTGCCAACCAAGCCCGATGCCTTAATGCCTCTGAGGATGCCATTGCTCTACCCACAGAGTCCGCTGTGTCCATACCACACCTATTGGTAAGCCTAGCCGCCTGCTGAACATCTTTAATCAAATAACACATACTTCTGCGAATCCCATACGGCATGGGAATATCGCCCCAGCACACAAGATGTATTTATGGATCTCAAGGCTGACCTTGCCAAAGCAAAGATGTGCTTACCACATGCATCATGACTCCTAGACTCCTTACTCACTGGAGTTTTAGGAACAGAATCTACATCCCGTGAGGAAGTTGCAACCTGAGTCATCAAGCTACGGGGGGTGTCTATGAAGACAAATTGGGTCCCCAGGCGCAGGCAGGTGTCTACGTGCAATATCTCGGTCCACTGAGGCCACCGACTCAGGCTTTGCCCAAGTACCTAATAAAATATCAAAAAGGGCCTTCGCAAATGAAAGAACGGGTTCATCCCCTGTCTGTGGACCTTTGCACCGTAGGAAGTGACAAGTTTAAAACTGTAGCCACTTTTCTTAGCATGTCTGCAAAGGAGGAACTTGCCTCCGAAGCAAGGCCAGGGGGAGAAAGCAACCCTGAAGCTGGTGAGGAATCAAGGTACCTAGCCTCTCCCAGAGCAGAAAACCAGCTCTCCTCCATCTGAGGCACATTAATGTCAGAAATGGGCTGAAAGGGCCCTGCCTCAATCGACACAGGCTGTCTTTCCACAACCTCTTCCTGAGAAGGAATCAAAAACGGCAAATTCCCCTCAGTCTGAATAGTCAACTCCGCATCCGTCGTCATACGATGCCTACACGGAGGAGGAGAGACAACTTCGACCGCCGCCGCCAACGTCAGTGCGGGAGTCGGCTGATCAAAGACTGGCGTCGTAGGCCGAGAACACGAAGGACTGTAGACCTGCGCCAAAGCGGTGCCGGCCGACGTCAACTGGCGCCGATCCATGGACTCCAACGGCTCAACTGTCACCGAGGGCAAACCCTCCGACAGCGCCCCTCTCGCCTCCTTGGGGCTTAAAGGCGCTCCAGAGGGAGATGGGTTCCTAAAAATGAGGTGCAAAGAATTATAATATTCCTTCATCTGAGCCATCGATGCCCTGGCTCTGGAAACACGGGGAGATGCAGTGCGGAGTCGCCTACAGTCTCTTCAACCGTTGAGCGGGAGGAGCCATGGGAGATGGCGTCTCCACTTGGTGAAGTCCGAGAATGCTGCGACTTCAACCTTCCCTTACCTTTTCACTTCCCCGGAGAACAACATCCTCCAGAATGGCTTAGGCTCCTAGATTGACCCCGCAAATGCTCTTCCCGGTACGACGAAGACCGAGGCTGGGAAGCCTCTGTGGACCGTGACACGCGTGCCGCCATCAACTTCAAACACCGCTCCTTTAGCGAGTTTGGTTTAAGGTTCTGGCAGGATCCACAATGCTCGGCGTCGTGGTGCTCGCCTAAACACCACATACAAATTATATGCGGGTCCGTCACCAACATATGTCGGCTACAAGACCCACAAGGTTTGAAACCTGTAGACATAGAAAAGGCACACTGTTCCACCGACAACAAAGTTATCGAGGTAAGAAAAAAAATCGACCCGCGGAACCGCTTCTCTGGATCCGCGTTTCAGCCCGGAAAAGAAGAAACTGAAGTCCGCACGCCGGAGGAGACTTATATGGCTCCACTGACGTCATGACCAGAGTCTACGTCATCGCGAAGCCATACTACGTCGCAGAGGTACTGTGGAAAAATTTCCAGATCCAGACTTAACCTTAACAGCCGATATAAATTCCAGGAACCAGCACAGGCAAGAAGATAAAATGTTGCAAAACATACGTTTTATGAAGATTTGCTAGCACCATCTTAGTGGGAAGGCATCATGTGAGATCACCGACTTCAATTTCCAGTGCAAAGATAATAAGTGACTTGGAAGGATTTCATCACACTTAATCTAAGGATGCACCAGATCCACTAACATTTGTTTGGAGATTTAAAAAACAGTTTAAATAAAAACTAAATGTTATTTCATCCCACGATGTACCTGGTCATACAATAAATCAAGTAAAAAGCAGGTAATTTTAATTCCTAAAATATCTGGCTTAGAATTTGAAACCAATCAAAATCTAACTATTGCTGATTGGCTGTTAGATCTGAGTCTTTAGGTGGTTCTGGAAGCATATATGAAAGAAAGCAACAGGCTATTCATAAATGTAAAAATACCTCGTTCAAATTCATAGAATTGTGAGGATTTTAAGCGGAATAATGGGAATTGAATTACAGTAAGAGTTTCTGTACTTGTGTGTGGTTGAGCTAGTTTTAGGCTATGAGACGTTCCTCTTCTGATCTTTTCATTCTCTTTCTCAATTTGTGTATTTTTGTCACTTCCTTTTTATTTTTGTATTATTAAGTAATTCTTTTTCACAGACATTCAATTACACTTTATCAAAGGTTGTTCCGTTAGTCCTCAGATTTGCTGCTTGGAAAATTAGTTGTTATGTGACAGTATTTACACATCATGTTGTTCACTGTGATGCATGGACATCTTCCTAATTAAAAAGGTGAAAAAAGGGCTTGAAATGTGTCCTCTGCTTGTAGAAATTGGTAAAGCAAAGGATCGCTAGGAAAAACAAAATGTGGTAAAGAATGCTTTTGTACTGTCACTGTAAAACATCCAATTGATAAAATGTAATTGAAAATATTTGATCATCTACTGCTTGTCAACAGACTGACAGTAGCACTGTTGGGAATGTTCCTGCACTGGCATCACACTATGTTGACACTGCTAGAGCTGGCACGGCCAAGTGTGGTCTCACTTACAAACGTGCTGGTGCTGAGATTAGACTCCATGTCGAATGCAAGGAAGATCATGTTCTCTGGGATCACCCTCCGCTTTGCCAGAACCCTCATGATAAGCAGGTTAGATGCTTCGGACACAAAGCCTTTCAGGGATTCCCAATCAAATGAGAGGGCCTGCTTCCGCACAACCTGAAAACAAACCAGTGAAATAAAAAAATTAGATAAGATGTTGCATCCACGAATCTTCCTCCACCACACTTCATGTCTAACATGTACAGTGCCTCACATTTTTGGTACCAGCACTAGTGCAGATCAAATCGTGCACCGGAAACGTGTAATGCAGTAAACCTTAATATAATAGGACGTTGTGCAGCTGTTACTGCATCTCAGCTCTGATACATCCCATATCCTTCTATTTCATGGCTAAGGGTCTAACAAAGCTCCATCAGTGCACCTCATTGTCAGTATTCCAGGACTAATACATTCCGCTTCTCCATGAGGGTACCTCAGATGAAAAGACCTCTTATTACTATTAAGCAACTTAGGTTGCCATCTTGCATTCAACCAAACTAGTCTTCAGACCTAAACAGACTACAAGTCCAAAGTGGCAGGTGTTTTCTCCAAGATCATTAAAGATTTATCCAAATGCATGGTCTGGACCCAAGATGGCTGCTTGGCTACCGAGCTCTGACAGCCTGGGAACCTTAGTGACTGTAGAATGTAGCGTTGCTGCCAGCCAAGACAGACAAACCTGCTGAGAACGCCGACCAGAGAACGCAGATTGGCCTGGGCCTGCTAATTACAGTGGTGGTTATCTGGGTATACAGTATTCTTCCCTGTGCGGTTGGCCATGTGACACGCAACATGCGGCCAACCCCTGAGGGAGCCGGGACCACAGCCGTTGACCCACACAGGTGGCAGAAGATTAGGCCATGGTGCCGGTGATCAAGCGGGGGGGGCCTGAGAGACCTCTCCACTCTACCTCCCCATGGTGTAATCTGAGACGATGGCTGGTGGACTGTGGAAAATGTAAGTATTTGTGGAGGAAAAGCTGGTGTCACTATTTGGGATGGAAAGCTTCTCCAAACTATTAACTGTGGAGAGAGCCCACCGCTTGATGGTGACCCGTCCACCCCCTGGCGCACCCGCCCGCCCGACCCAGCAAAGCCTGGCTGTTAAACTTCAGGGACCGAGATACAGCATTGCAATTAGCCAGGGAGAAAAAGGACCTTCAGTACAAAGGATGTCTTGTCACATTTTACTCTAACATCACTATGACAGTACGGGAGGCTCGATAGACATTTCAGCCAGTGAAGAAAAACCTACAGGTATGCTGTATCCAGCCCGCTTAAAGATGACTTACCAGTACAAGCACAAGATCTTCTCTGACCCACAACAGGCAAACACTTTTTTGAAAGGGCTAAAGGATGGTCATGCCAGCCCATCAGAGATGGTGTAAACCCATGTGGAGACTGACTCTAGGAAGGACTGAGAAGAAACAACCCTCTTGATGGGGAATCATGTCTTTGGACAGTACTGCGTCTTGCAGTGAGCTAAATATGACAGTACTATGATCAATAAATAGGCAACACAATAAAAAACCCTAAGAACAGATTTCACTTCTTGCAAATCAACAGTTTAATTCTATGTAACTTTCCAGGCTGGAGTAGGTACCATCATATGAGGATTGCCTAGACACGGCCCACCCACGACATGGTAAACTGAAGGATGGTTTTTGTTAAACTGTTGTTTCTGAACCAGACAGCCATTGGCGGTATAAGTTGCTATAGGAACTGGGAGGGGAAGGGGATGATTCGCCAGCTGGTTGGGGAGGCTGGTGTGGGAGGGGCATGGCGTAACAGACATCATGGTGCGGGGAAGGAACATTTTACTCAGCCATCCACAATATGTGGTCTAGATTAGATTACTGGCTCACAACCTGAGAAGTTAGTACTTGAGGAAAGTGACATACGAAGCCCGCACACTTTCAGACCACTCCCCAGTACTTGAACTCACACTGCCAAATGTGTCTTCAGTCACAAGATTATGACATCTGTTACCGAGACTGCTCCAAGACAGCTGTTTTTCAAACGAAATATGTACTGACATCCAGAACTATTTTACGGAAAACAGATGGTCAGTCACAACACTAGCTATGCTTTGGGAAGCTTTTAAAATGGTGCTAAGAGGCCACTGTCTGTATAGGCAATACGGGGTACTTAAGAGATTATAGCAGTATATGGAGACCTTGGAAAGGGAGATTAAAGAGACAGAGCGGCAATTAACAAGGAGAGAGGGTGGCCAACGCATGTAAGAGATCGAACACAAAATCACAGAATGTAATGAACTTGGCGAATATGAGGTCAATTATCTAGGCAAGTATGCTCAGTCATAGTAAAAAAATCCTTTAGTTGGCTATTCCTAACCATAAAGTGCATTTCATAAATGTTAAAATGTATAACTTTTCACTATATAAAATTTCACTTTCAAAAAGTTACAAAAGATATTTGGTTAGTCCTTATCCTAAATTACATTTCATTGCATTAAAATTTGCATTCTTGCCTTATATAAAATCACCCATTCCCAATTTACTAAATAATTCACTACAGTTCATTAGAATTGATAAAAAAACAATCCTTTTCCCAGGTTAAGTCCCTCAGTTATTTAGCCTGTACTTTAAAAAAAGTTACTGTTGTAGGTCCACTTTTCGGAGGTCGCTTATCAGTGAGAAGAATTTTACCCCTCTGCATACCAATTTGATGGATGTAACTCCCATCCAGCTGATAACGGCTTGCCTACAGGTACGGATGTTTAATTCCCGGAAGACTGGTTTAAGAAGTGTCTTCCTCAGGTCCATGGCTATTGGGCATGAGCACATCAAGTGAGTTATTGATTCTGTTCGGTAGCCGCATAAACAGCAGTTTGTCTTGCTTCCGGCCCTTCCATGTTAGAAGCAGATCTTTTGAATCATGAGATCCTAAAGATACAGTGTAAAACTCCTATTTGTGGCTGGATGAAAATACGCTGAGACGTATCCTTGTGGCCTCAGGTTGGTGTAAGAATTTATCACAGTCCAAGCGTGTCGCCGTTTAACCAGGATGATTTTATCTTCCGAAAGTGACAGTTTCTTTGCTGTGACATAGCTTAGCCTTGTGAATGCTGCTGTCCCATGCTTCTTGGCTTCCTAATTCAAATAATGCTTTCCCCAAATGAGTGCCCCATGAATTAGATTGCTTTTGCTCCATCTGACCCTTAATCTCAATCCAACATAGGTTGTTCCACACTCTGAGGCGCGAACTTTCCAGCACAGTTTTACGAAGGTGTCTTTGGAATTTTTGAGTTTGAAGTCAAAATTCCAGGCGCACCTGTGCTGGAGAGGCTGCTTTAGGGAGACAGAACACTGTTTTATATACCTTAGTTTGTAACTCGTTTAGGATGTCTATTTCCTTGCCATGCCATATTTACAAGCTGTATGTCAGGGAGGGTAGGAGCTGTGCTGCCATTACTGTTAACAAATGGCTATGTGAAGGGCAACTCAATTTCATTTTTAGGAGTTTAAAAGCAAATATTAATGATTTAACTTTTGCTTTCATTGACGTAATTTGGTTGGCTAACAACATTTGACTCCCCATGTTTATTCCCAAATACTTATATGGGCAGGCCGACTCGACCTGTTCACCTTTTATGTACCATTGATACGTTCTGAACTGAGTATCCACTAGGCGTACCACTTTGGTTTTCCTCAGGTTAAGCTCCAACCCTTGCAACTCGATGTAGCTTGCCAAGGCGTTGATCACTCTTTGCAGGCCGGTCGGGCTTTGGCTCAGAACAACTATGTCATCTGTGTATTGCAGACAGGTGATGGACTCATTTGCCAATTTGGGTGGGTGGCTCTCTACTTTTGTCAAATAGCTATTCATGTCGGCCAAGTACAAATTAAATAAACACAGTGCCAGCGCACAACCTTGTTTCAGGCAGTTATTGATATTAATCTTGGCAGGCATCTCCACTGCCGTCACCAAGTTTCACCTGCGCCCACATTTCACTGTATAACACAATTATTGCATTAAGCAATTTTTGTGGTCTACCCCATGCTTTCAATTTTGTCCAGAGACGATCTTGTGGTACTCTATTGAATGCCGATTTTAAATCTATGAAGCAGGCGAACAACCAGGTTTTCCCTCTTATTGCTTTTTCCGTTAACATTGCCAAGACTGTTAGGTTTGTTGTTGTCCCAATGCCTGGCCTAAATCCTGTTTGGGTTTTTGGAATCACACATTTCTCCTCCTCCCACGCTTGGAGATGTGATAAGATACAGGAATCGTATCATTTTGCTTACACATCAATCAGGGCTATCAGCCTGTAATTTTCCGGCAAGGATTGAATTCCGTTTCTATATATTGGGTGGAAGATGCTTCCTTTCCAAGAATTTGGTATCATGTTCGGATGATAAATGTGATTAAAAAGAGGTGTTAAATTCCCTGCCCAGTAACCTGCAGATTGGTTAAATGATGCGTTAGGGAGACCATTCGGCCCGGCTGCTCCCTCAGTCTTTACTTTTTTTTTTATAATCCCTTCTATGAGTTTTGTATCAGTTAATACTGTTGGTCCATGTATGGTTCAGACTGAGAGTTGGGCATTTCCCTTGCTGTTTCCTCACCATCCTGAGTTTGGCTGCTTGGTTTTACAACCTAGTTTGTTCCTTCCAGTGTTTCCACAGTTGGCCCTTCGGTGTGCTGATTCTGATTTTGTTCGAACTTCAGATTTCCCGGGACTAAGTATTTTAGCCCCTTCATCTCTTGGATTATCTTCCTATTTTGGGGAGTAGTATACATTTCGCTCATGTATGCGTTCCAGGTTTCTTCACTTATTCCTGCATTTTGGTGCTGGGCCTGGCCTTTTGTTAGGCCATTGATTGTACCCCAGAACTCCTTATTATTTGGCAATTAACTGGCCCAGAGTAATTTTTCCCAGAGTTCGTCAGTGTACCTCTTTTTTGCCTCTCTGCAATCTTTTTTGTAGTTTTTCCTCCTGACTAAAATTTTGGATTTGTCTGTTATTGTGCCCTTTCTTGCTGCTGCAGCCAGTCTTCTTACCTCCCTAGCTATTTTCCTTTTATCTTCATGCAATTCTCTGTTATACCAGGGTTTGCGCCTACTGCCCCCCAGGGCTTTTTGTCCAAAAAAATTCCTCTATAATACTGGTTTTACTGGAAATCTAGTTAGTAAGGCCATTCTTAGAACTGCCCATGCATGCACGGTCTGTTCCTCACTCAAATTCCCCGCCTTATTTACATGCTCATAGACCACGTCCACTATTTAATCTGGGTTGATTCCGTGCCATTTTAGTTTTTTAAGTTGCAACTTTCTGGTCTTTCTGCTAGATCATTTGTTTTGCTTGTCAGTTGCAGCTTGAGATTGATTCTCAGAACGTGTGGGGTGTGGTCATTTTATGGGGTGGGGTAAATTTCAAAGGAATTTACCATAGGGAGTACCTCTTCACTGGCAAAAGTATAGTCTATGGTTGATTGGCTCTTTCCACTTAAAAACGTAATTGCTGCTGGACTGTCCGCCTTGGTTTTTCCATTTAAGATTGTTAAACCTTGAGCTTCCAGCTGTTTTTGTAGTTTGACTGCTTCTAGCGCACCTTGGTTCTTCCTGACGAAGTTGATGTTAAAATCCCCTGAGATGATCATTTGACCATGCTGATATGAGGTTTTGCAGCAGTTTTATCAGGTTTAGGAGGCTTGCTGATTTTTCTTTTTTTGTCTGGATGTATATATAGGTTTATAATTGATTAACTGCACAAGCCTTGTTAGGGTGCTACTTTTGCTTTCAAATTTCAAGACTTGCAGCCAGTTCTCTCCCGAGTCAAGTTCTTCAGTGGTCCAAATATACTTTGAGGAAACATATATAGACATACCCCCACCCTTTGGACAGCCAAAGTTGGATATTTTTCCCGCAAGTATATGGTGCTCCTCGAAACCTACTATTGGTCTTGGTGTTAAGTTCCAGGTGTATTGTAGTAATAGTAAGTCAAAGTTTTGAAGGAAGGTCATGGTCTCATTATCTAGGCACATTTCTCCAAATCCGTGGACATTCCATGAACAGATATTGATGAGCTCTTTAGTTTTTGATGTAATTTGGGCCTCAGGTGAATCAATTTCCTTTTGATGCAGTGCTATATCAGGTCCGCTGAGATTCTGGGGCCTTTGGAACCCATATCCAGTACTGCTTGTCTTCTGTCGTTGGCGTGGATCATATCTGGCTTTTACCTGTCCTTCGTCGAGCTTTGTGTTGAGCTTGTCCATAATTCAGGTGAGAAACTTCTTGCTCCCCGCAGGAATGATATTAAGCCTTTTTCTGTAGCCTTTGAAGATTTTGGCAACGCTATTTTTTGTAACAGGGGTAGGGGAATTTAAGAGACTTTTGGTGTAATAGGGTTATTCCCCAGATATCAAAAGAATTTCTAAATGCGTAGATCAGATCGACTATTTTGCTGGAAATCCAGGTAGTTAGGATTGCTTCTTCCTGGTGCCGATTTTCCATTTGCTGAAATTCTACTGCAAGAAGGTCGGCTGGTGGTATTTCACATAATTCCGTAATCTCCCTGAACAACCTTAGCAGGTTTCCTCTATTTAGGATGTCCTGTCTCCCTTGAGTTGAATATTCGGGCAGGAATAAAAACTTTGTTCGGCAATCCTGTAAACTTTTTGGTGGTTCCTCTTGGTTAATGGATTTTAAGTGTTTGGTGTTGTGTACAGGGGTTTGTCTGTTCAGGCATGCTTTGTGTTGTAGGACATGTTCTTGATTTGAGACGTTAACCTTTTCGGTTGCTGTATCATGGAGCAAATTTCCTGCATTCGGCCTGATTCTTTGTGGTGAGAGTTCAGCACTAGGAATTCCTTTATTTCTTAGCTTACATGTACAGACTTGCCCATTAGTAGTTACAAATATTGGATTCCATTTGCCAGAATTTTGCTTGGTCAGATTTCTTTGCTGACATGTTTTTGATGATACTTTCTTTATCTTGAGAAATTGCAGGGGATAATGTTGGAGCAGGAAACTGATTTAGAACTAGATTTCCTATATCTTCTGAATCCGTTTTTTTGTCTTTTTGTTCCACTCTTTTCGTTGATGATTCCGTCATATTTCTCGTTGTTGTGAAATGATTTTTTCTGCTTGTGAGGCACCTTTTTGTCTCACCTGTGTGTTACTCTTACTTAATCCGACTGGGTGCTCTGGTCTCTGGTTTAATGTACATTTTTTTTTGTGGCGATTTGTTTAACTTAAATGAAAGAACTAAGGCCAGTGACCCTGAGCCATTCTTGCCATCTGCTGATACGTTTATACATGTGTTATCTATTCTTGGCTTGCACTATTGTGCAAAGATTGGATAGATTTGTTTGGTGCCAGGTTCCATTTGTTTAGAATACTTGAGCCTGGCCTTCCTTGCCCGCTTTCGTTGCCTTTTTGTAAGTTTACCGAAGGATGGGCTGGAAGTGGGCGGTGTTGAACAAGTGTCCTGGATTTCACCTGTGAGTTTGACCCTGATGGAGCAGAGAAAATAAAAAAATGTTTAACCCCTAACAAATTTTATAAATAATTAATAAAATGTTCGTTTAAATGTATTAATCAACACTGTACGTGTGGGAAGGGTAATACGCAAATTTATGTGCTAAATAATCTATTAATGGATGTCCGTGTGTCTAATTATAACGTAAAAGTAAATGCGTACTAATTTAAAATAAATGCATGTTTTTGTGCTTCATAGAAATAAAACGTGTCGTTGCAAAAACAATAGTGATGGTAAGTAAGAAACAGCTTAAATGTTGCTTTCTGCTAGGTAATAACTAATTGGGGTACGTAGATGATGGGAGGGAAACAAAAAGGCTATTTTTCTCTATTTTAATTATGTTTTGTTTATTTCAAATTAGTGCTTCTAAAGTATAACCGAGTGGCGATATAAAATGGCTGCCAGTGGGTGATGTGCGCAAGCGCAAGGGAGACATGTGACACGGGAGAGAAGTCGGAGAAAAACTAACCTCGTGATGTTGCTGAGAGGCTAGGATGCGAGAAATGGTCAAGGCTGATGTGACCTAATTGAACTGATAGTGTGCCGTGGTGATCAGCAGAGACCCGTGGGAAACCAGTTTAAGAGAAAGGACAATGACTGCAGAGTTCTCGAATGTATCGAAAGAAGTTACAAATGTACTGATCGAGCGGATGGAAACATGTCTTGAACTGTGAGAAAGGAAATGATCCAAGGACCATTGGATCCAAGAGAACTTGATTAAAAGAATGAATAAGATGACATGCATGGACCAATGAAAGAAAAGCGTGTTATTAATGTTGCAACAATTAGTTAGCAAAGTTAGAATTAGGGTATAAGAGGGCCTACTCTTAGTGGGAGGGGGTCAGTCGCAGTCACAGTCAGGAGCGGAGTTGGAGAGTCGTGTTGGTGGCTTCCAGTGCTGGGTGGTCCTGATCGATCCATTACTGAGCGGGAGATGCTGAAAGACTGTTAGATGAGACGGGTTGCAGGTAGCTGATGCTGACGAGCTGAAGTTTCTGTTGCTGTCTTAATTTTCCAGTTGAGTATGAGAATCAGGTTATTTCTAATTCTTAAACTTAGGTTAGAAATCATTAGGCTAAATTAGGAAGGTAGGCAGGTAATTAGGGTTTTGCTTCATGACGAAAACTTCCTTTCTGCAATAAATTGATTATGCTTAATAAATATTTGAATTAATAATGAATGAATAATTGAATAAAAGTTTTAAATTCTTTCTCATGCTTTTAAAATTATATAAAATTTAAGTTTCTTTAAATCAAATGACTCAGTGGTTATTTTCCTAAATGATTGTGACATCAGTAATTGGTTATTGTGATTTAGCTGGTCTTAATCACTATGAACTAATTTCTTACATGAATGATTCATCGACAAAACAATGAGCAGGAATATCTTAGGAAATAGCTAAAAGAAAGCGATAAATTAAGGTAATAAGATATCCCGGCTCCTTCCAGCGGTACATAAATGGTGTTTTCCATTTAGTTCTCATGCTTCTCCTAGGAGTACATAATTTCATAAAGTTATAAAGGAAATCCAGGTGTGTGCGTGTGTGTTAGGCGATGTTTATGGGCCCCATCGTCATGTGGATGTGAGAAAATATAGTTTGCCCCTGGATGACCTATAAGTGACCTAGGAGGAGAATAGTTTTTATTGTACGCGCTGCATCAACCCCTTCTATTTTAACTATGTTTGGCTCACTTTCCATCTCATATGGGGCTCCCGCTGGTTCTGGATTCAAACTATTTAAATGTATTGAGGCTATTAAGTCCCTTTAAGAGTGGTTCTTGCTGCATGTAATATTCCTGTGAGAATATCAGGAAGGGAGGCCAATTTATCGATTATTTGTCCACAGGTATTTAGGGAGCCATTTGCCAAAGGGACGCAAGTTTGTGATTTTGTGATTTGTGATGTTAGTGATTCCAACTTCGAGTTGATCCCCGCTATGTGTGCTGCCATCAAATTCATTAACAGAGGTCCTTTCCGAGCACACATTGGAGTAATAAAAATGTCAATAATGATCTTGATATCACAAGTGTAATCTTTGTCCACTTTTAATCCATAGACATCAGTTGAGGATCAAGGTTCAATCCAAGTTCTTATTACAGCCAGTAAGCCATATGATACAATCCACGAGATAATTGTAGGTTTCTTCAACAATACATCTTGATACAGCCAACACGTGTTTCGTCGTATGGCATTATATACCTCGACTTCTTCTGGGCTGCGATGATATCAGAATCGTGGTTGTAAGCTCTCCGTCAATAACGTCCTGATCGATCCATCTTAGAACGTGGCTTCGATCTATAATCTGAAGCCAATTCGTAATTGGACCATGGAGTAGTTCCACCCGTATCAAAGGTCCAAAGTGTAAAACACGGCGACAGTGTAAAATGAGGAATGGTAGCATGTAGAGCCCCGAGAGTATTCCAAGGCGGGGTCCAAGCCTGGGAAAAACAGAAGCCTCAGGATCAGCGTGCGGAAGGAATCCCACTTAACAGAACACAAGCATACGGGAAGGTGAGAGACCCGGGAGAGCACTGGCCGCTATTATTAGGAAACCATCGGCCACGAATGATGTGCCCCAAATAATGCATGATGACGGTCAATTGTGATATGAAGCTGCAGAAGTAGTAGCGGTACTCCACACATATTATAGCGACCTTTATGTCTCTAAATGTGCGGGCATCCCTTCACAAGTACACAGCTACTTTGAAAACAGAGCTCTTGCATGGCTGAGTGTGGTTCAATGTAGATTCTTAGCTCACCCACTCACGACTGTTCAATGTGAATGCTTAGCTCACCCACTCATGACTGACAGAATGAAAGACGTCATCGGCGAGCTGCCCAATGGCAAAACCCTCAGATCTGATGCCTTACCGGCCAAAATATACAAAACTTACATAGACCTGTTAGCACCGCCACTTCAGGTGCTTTATGAAGAGGCACTGGGGACTGGACACCTGCCACCAACTATGCATGAGGCCATAATATTAACACTTCTCAAACCCTCCAAACCTGCAGAGCAATGATACAAGTGTATAGACCTCTATCACTTATAAATAGGGCTCCCGGTTTTATGGTATTTATATTTTTGTCATTTCCGTCTGTATTTATCCATATTTATTTTTTGCTAATTTTACCTGTATTTATCCATATTTATTTTAGGTTTTCAGAAAAAATGAAGCCGAAATGTGTATATTCCTGCATTTATTTAACCAGTTAATGTGCATTCGTGCCTGAACGCCTGACAGGTTTCAATGGTATATACACAATCAGATGGTAAAATATGCACTTGTATGAAAATATGTAAATTTTTGTATCCAGGTTGTGCAAATCAACTGCTGTTTAAGGATCTTTATTAAAATCCCTATATTTTTTAAATCCCCTTGCCTGTCAATCTACACAGCTATTGTCCTGGCAGTCATGATTGACAGCATATAGAATCACTCAAAAACAACCCAATTTCCGTTTTTATCCACATTTAAAAATAAATACAGACAGGAAAATAAATGGTTTTCTGTCTGTATTTATCTGTAAAAATCAGTAAAAACAGAAAACAGGGAGCCTTACTTATAAATTGTGATGTTAAAATTCTAGCTAAGACCATCACAAACAGAGTGTTTCTGCTGCTCCACATACTGGTCCTGCCTGACCAAGTCAGCAGTGTCCCAGGGAGATTCACCCCGTATAACCTCTGGACCATGTTCATGGCCCTATACCAAATTGACCCCAACACTCATTCCACATCAATCCTATTGGAAACTACAAAAACGTTTGATCTTTTTGAGTAGAGCTATCTAATAGCCACCCTAGACCGCATGGGAATGCCCTTCCACCTCCACCCGGTTTTTAGGCCTGGTCAAACTGCTTTACACGCTTCCGACGGCTAGGCTATACGTGAATGAAGGGTCTTACCGCTGCTTACTATTGTACAGGGCTAGGCAGGGCTGACCCCACACTATTTGTGCTTGGCTTGGAGCCCTTAGCGGCTAAGCTTTGACAGCATTATGAGAGCACGCATTGAGGTTTGAGGGCAGGCCCCTACTGATGGATGCAGAGGACATAAACCTATAGATCAGGGACCTACGAACGAACCTCAGTCCTACCATACACAACTTTACAAAATTCAGGGGACTAGCTGGACTGACCATTAATTGGTAGAAATCAGCTGTTATCCCTTGAACATGTCAAATGTCTAGATTTGACTCTGAATACCCTCTGGAGTGGTATAACTCTGATTAAGTATCTTGGAATATGGATAAGCCTGAAAATGTAAGAAATCCAATCCCTGAACTATGGTAGGGCGATCACCCTATTGAAAGACCAAATCAATAGATGGCTGAAGCTCCTGCTGACAATAGCTGGTCGGCTCAGCCTCATAAAAATGGAGATCCTCCAGAAAAGTCTGTATTACTTTGCAAATATTAGTTTCCAGCTGAAAGTGAGTTTTTGCAAATCACTAACCTGGCTTATCAGACTCACTCAGGCCAGAAAAAAATGAAGAATAGCGTGGGGCACCAAGACACAGCCCCATCATAGAGGTGGATTCACCATTCTTAATATGGAGCTATACACCCTTTGCGCCCAAGCCCAATATGTGCACGTTTGGTTTCAAAGCACTCGACTCACATTGCCATAAAAAGAGATATCACAGACCACATCTCTCTTACAACCGTACTAGGGTTGCGATAGAACACTGCGAGCACTGAAATAAGCATCGTGGCAAGCATGACATCTGCGTGGGAAGGTTTGATGAGAAGGGCATGCCTCAAGCTATTATATACTCTGCACGCCCCCTTGTAGGCACATCCACTGCTTCCCATGACACATGAACAGAAAGTGAACTCGCAACTCCAGAGACTTCACATCACAACTTGGGACGATTAATGCAGGATAAATTTATCACAATAGATGACCTTCGGACATGCTCAGTGGTCACTCCCCTACCTACTCCCCTCTACTTCAGGCTAAAATCGACAAGTACAATACTGACACCAAATTACAGGAGCCCGACAGGTTCAGGCCTTAGGTGACTGCTCTGGGTAATGTGACCCCCCCAAAAACTTATTACAACGCTATACTGGGCAGCGCAATCCTAATGTCTGCTAGAGGGGGATGGGAGACAGACTTAGGTAACCCTCTAATGGATAAGGTCTGGGAATACTGCCGAGCATAAACAGGAGAGTTCCTACCTAGCAGTCGACTGTGATTAATCCACTACCGTTACATTAACAGGATATATCATACGGCAGCAATTTTGCACAAGTGGGACCTGAGAGAGGACTCTAGATGTGCGCACTGTGGAGGGGAGGGTGTCGGCTTTTTTGTGCTTAGCTTGGAACTATTTGCAGGTCCTTACATTTTAGGACAGAGTGTTTGAGATTATCCAACAAATTACAGAGGTTCCTCTGCGGATTTCTCCATTGATTTGATTGCTGGGTCTGGTGCAGAAGATCCCTTTGTTAATAGTAAATTTACCTCCCTCGCTCTACTGCTAGGCAAGCGACTGGTAGCAACGCATTGGGGATAGGGCCGAGGATCAAACAATGATTGTCGAAGATTACATATTGCAATTATCAACTTTAACAGTACAAACAAATGACCCCTGAACCGTCCAGGCACTGAGATACATGGGCCCCGTTGTTGTATTCCGCTTTAGGTGTCCGTATATAGGTTTTCCTGATACATGTCCTTATATAGGCACAATTCGCATTGCCCTTATATAGGCATAAGATCCCAGTCCTTATTTAGGCATTAGCCATGCTATCCAAATACAGGCATGGTCACCTACATCCGTCCACCCCAACGTCACAACGCGTTCTTAGAAACCAGACCCTTAAGCTCTTGGGAGTTCCCCTAGCACAGGATTATTGATTTCTCCAAGAACTCATTTATTATGCATGAACCGCTATTCCTTAAGGGTTCATTCCTGACGTCTTCCTCTGCCCGACTTTACGTCAATGCTAACATTCCAAGGCACCTACCGGGTATAAATATACCTTCCCTTGCCCAAGCAAGTAGGAGGAGACCTCAACTTTAGAGGAGCCCGTGTCCCAGCCTGACGCACTGACAAGAGACGCTGTCATCCCTGCTTGCAGAGAATCCAGCTTCCGGTGTTCTGACTCCCTTCGCGGGGTGTTAGAGTTCGAGACCCGGAAAGAGATTCCCACCTCTCTCATTCTCAAGGTATGGAGCTGACTAGAACCTAGAGGGACTCTTGGCATACCAGACTTGGCATACCAGACTTAGCATACCATACTATAGAATACAGCACCTACTTCTTACCTTGCACTACACTTAGGTTAGGTACACTGGGGTAGAACTAGTTAGAGAAGCATCTTATGAGTACTCGCATTTTTAGCTTATGTTATTTATGTATATGAATATATGTGTCATAGCTAAAAGATAATGCTAACGCAGTATTATTTCTTTCTACTGCTTACGCTGTACATAATATATCTCGCATACTGTCTTATGATTGTAACAGCTCATATCTCTTACACGAGAAACAAGACTGTTCAATAAATCCTTTTATTGAAATGCCCGTCTATTCTTTCTGTGTAACTCTGAAGAAACTAAGCATGCATGATTAGCTGAGTGAAACTGTAATCTGTTGTTTCCACGATTCTGAGAGTGTTCCAATTCTAAAGGGAAACAAAGTTGTCATGTTTATGCGGTTGCCAGAAACTACTCCCTTCTTGTTTACAAGGAGTTTCTAGTGGCCTCTGAGTTAGCTGGTACAAAGTAAATTAAGTTTAATATACTTGATAGGGCATACTGACCTGAGTCCTATGTCAAACCTATAGGGTATATTATTCCAATGCGCAGAGCCTATTAGGGAAATAGGAACTACACTAGATGGCGCCCAACATGGGACAAGGCACTAATTTAACGCTAGATACTGAGTAACTCAGTCGTGCTTTTCTCAGAGACCACTACTCACATACTCCATAAGATGTCTGGAGTGGGTAGGGTTAAGTATCCGCCACAGCTGAATAGGACAAAAATCCTATATATTAGCTGTTTGGTTTGTTCAACGTTGAAGGATACAGTGTTCCAAAATATTGTGCACCTTATCTTTGTTTCCTTGAAACTTGTTCTGCATTTAAAAAAAAAAAAAAAATGTCCCTGAACGGGGATACTAACACCGAGAACGGTGTAGCTGCGGCTGACGCAGTCGTAACAGCTTTTAATTTTACAGGTTTAAATGAAACCGATGAGGGTGTTATAAACATCCCTCCAAACTTAAGGAGAGCCATCACTCTAAAACTTATAAAACACGGCCTAACACCAAGAGGTGGTAGAGCAGTTTTCGTGATAGAGGCACACAAATCCTTTCAGACAGAGGTATTCTATTCATGGATAGTATTCCCAGAATCAAATCCAGTAACAAAAATATTTCACTTCTTTAAAGAAGATGAACGACCAGAGGAATATATTCCTTTCGAGGATATTGAAATTCCACTCACATACCAGGAGCATAATCTCTGGTTTAAAGGCGCCCTAAAACATCACAAAAACATTAGCAGGCTCGGTCCACTAGGTAGACCAGGAGCAACATGGCCGATTCTAGCCAGCTACACACCTCATCCTGACATCGAAGAAATGTCAGACGAAGAATTACTTACTCAACTACAAGAGTTAATAAAAATTTACAGACAATTAGTCCAATATGTCATGCGGACTTTCACAGTCCAACCACCAATAACAATTCCAAATCAGACCCCTCAACAGGGGAATATACAAAAAATTAATCCACAGACTTTACACGCAGTCATGGGTAAAATGCCCACAAAACGTGAACAAATTCCATTCTGGATAGCTCAAAAATTACTCAAATCGAAGCAGTATTTCCGAAAACTAGCCCTTATGAGAAACACAGAATCCTAACAATCTGTTTACCAATGGGGATCACACCACAACTGGAAGACTGCACCACTTGGGGCACAGTCTTTGCTGCCATCTATACTAAAACACATGGTGTTCCGTCAATTGCAGTAATACCAGATATCCTGAAACAAATTCAAAACGAATATGGGGCAGAACCTGCTCTGAATTTAGGTATGAAATAACTGAAAAACTTCGACCAGGTCTCAACAATAATATTATCTAATATTAAAGGGGAGGCAGCATCAGTGGCGATCCGCCAACGCTTAAGGGAATTTGATGTAACAGAACATCAACATGAACTACCCAGAATAATAGAAAAATCTTATGCAGAATTAGGCAGAGATAGTTTGGGTAGAAAACCTTTAAAGCCAAAACTATCTGAAAGTCCTGAGAAGGACTCTATTAAACAAAATCCTACATCTTCTAAAAAGAAGTGGGAAACTAATCAACAAAATTCAAACGAGACACGTTCTCGATCCCGAGGTAGGTCTCCTCAAAAGGAGCCCTCTGAAAGGAGGTATAACCTCAGGAATAGGGATAATTTAAGAAAACCTGACAGGTATCAAGATACTGATACACGTTCCTCTCGTACCTTTCAGATATCGTCACAGACATCAGAAAGAAGAGGACGGTCAGATCACAAAGAAGAACGCGTGAAATCCAAAGACGATCAACACGTTCAGAAAAATAAATCAAAACCTCAATTCACAAAAAAGAAGGTAGCAGGTCTGAAGATCATACATGCCGAGGATACTGAGAACACAGCTCAAGAACGGAGAATGGGCTCAGACAATGCTGGACAGTGCAGCAGAAGTAACAATAGCTCGCCAGAACCTGAAGGAACTTCTGGAGACAGTGGACTTGAATGAGTACATCACAGTAGAGACTGTAGACACCAGGGTTAGTACTCCACAAAAGTTATATGAAATAACACTCCGAATGGAGGGAGACATACCAAGAAAAGTGAAAGCACTCTTTTGGGAGAAACTTTCAAGGGGTTATGATATACTTCTAGCAGAAAAGGACTGGCCACCAAACTTTGTCAGGGAGTGCCCACATGGCGAGGACATCATTATGCCAGCCTTCTCCAACCATATTCCAATTCACCTCAAATATACTTATGCCAGGAAATGGGCAGTTGCCCAGGCCCCAGCATTATACAAAAATCATGTAGGATGGGATGAGGACTCACCTCACCACAAAATACAGCTAAAAAATCAACCTACTGCACAAAGGTAGTACCCAATAAAGCAAGAAGCTAAAAACCAGGTCAGGGAGATCTTAGATCAAGTTGAATACCAAGGGGTGATTGAAACATGCACCTTCTCAATGAACAATCCTTTGTTTCCTGTATCCAAACCAGACAATACATATCGTCTAGTTTTGGATTACAGACACTTGAACACTTGTTCCAAAACATTTGCAGTGCAAAATGCACATAGTACAGCATTAATGAATAACATTGTGTGTAAAAAATATAAAACCACATTGGACATTTCAAATGGTTTCTTTTGTCAAAACATAGCACCTGAAAGCAGGTACTTAACAGCTTTCTCAATAATGGGGACCCAGCGTCAATTTTGTCGACTCCCACAAGGGTTCAAAAACAGCCCGGGGTTATTCTCAGCAAGAGTATCAGAGTTACTACAAATTTATGATAATGAGGCATTGTCATATGTCGATGACATCTATCTGACAGACGATGACCTAGATAGGCACTTGAACAGGGTGAGTACCATTATATTGGGCTTCGCCTCTGAGGGCTATAAATTCAACTTTAAAAAATCCAGAATTGCCCATCTCAATGTCCTTTTCCTAGGATATGAGCTTTCAAGTGAAGGCAAGAGCCTGGCAGCTAACTTTTTAGAAAAGTGCGCGCTGCTCCAACCTCCAAAAACGCTGAAAAATTTACAATCTATCTTGGGTTTCCTAAATTTTGGAAGAACTTACATTCTAAATTACGCAGAAATGGTTAAAACTCTCTACGAATTAATCAAACCTGATTTTTCAACAAAACATTGGACACAGGAACACACAGAAATCCTGTGTTCACTCCAAGCTAACATGTTAGCAACAAATCACTTACAAACACGCGTAAATAAACGCAATTTAGTGATCCGAATAATTTCGGGTCAATGCGGATTCACCTATTTAACATTTAATGAGGGTGAAAAAGTACCAATAGCATACAAATCACATTTGTATACACAAGCAGAAATGTGCTTCACTTCAACAGAAAAAATACTGACAGCAGTTCAAACCGCTGTAGCAAAAGAAAGAGCTCTAGCTCAAGGGAAATGCATTATTGTCGTAACTCCAGTACCAGCCTTAGAGGCGGTCACAAAAGCGAGCATTCCAAATGCAAAAGCTTTACATCCTAGATGGATACAATGGGTTAATTCTCTTGCTGCAACAGATGTTGAAAATGTTTTTGATCCCGATTTAAAAACACAAGCGTTCCTGCAATATGAACATGAATGTCCTCTGCCCACTGAAAT
Source organism: Calotriton arnoldi (assembly GCA_963921515.1). Lineage (NCBI taxonomy): Eukaryota > Metazoa > Chordata > Amphibia > Caudata > Salamandridae > Calotriton > Calotriton arnoldi. The sequence goes on from CAWUFW010001094.1 coordinate 2,687,395, forward strand.
TCTGCCTCTCGATCAGTACGAATTTATAATTTATACTGACGGATCAGCACAACCCGCTACAGGGAGTAAGCAAGCTTACAGTGCAGCGTGCGCAATTGTTAAAGGTCGCATGCGCGATGGTAACTTCAGACCAATGGTCACTAAAACTCAATCTCTAGGAGATTGTACAGCTCAGCGAGCTGAACTACAAGCATTCAAACTGGCACTTGAAAATACAGATCGCGAATTCCCCACACTTATAGTGTGCGATTCCTTTTACTGTGTTCAGTCATATAATGAATATATACAGAATTGGCTTCAAAACGGATTCAAAGATGCAAAAGGTGGCACAATAAAGCATAAAACGCTTTGGGAACAAGTAGTTCAGTTGAGAAACGAACTACCAAAAGCTCATGTGATACACACGCTGAGTCATCAACGTGATGGCGTTCACGTTACATGGAATTCATTGGCAGACGAAGCCGCAAAGGGGGCTGTTCAGACGGCTTCCGTAGCTGCGATCACTCGTTCAAAAACGAGAATAGACAGTGAGATATTGTTGGCTGTCAATGCTTCAAGCAAAGGCTGTGGTGCAGCGTTACCAAAGAAATTTCCACTCAAGTACTCTTATGTAATTGATGCGAACAACGTTCCTTTTTCTCGAATCCCTTGAGTGGGGGATAGGGTAATTCCAAACATGGAACGTAGATTAGGACTGATCCTAGCAGCACATGAAGGGATAGCCTCTGCCCATGCAGGTGTTTCTGCAATAGTATTTTTACTTAAACAAAGATATTGGTGGCCTGGCATTAGGAAACAGACCAAAAACTATGTTTTGGAATGTGAAATATGCCAACAGATGAAAGTCTCCACAGTGAAACGTCCTGCGCAGACACCCCTGTTGATTTCAGACAAACCATTAGCTTGTGTTTACCTGGAAAACTGCGGTCCCTTGCAAAGGGACGGTAACTATAAATATATAATGGTCGCAGTGGATTCGTGCTGACGCTCGAACTGTTATAAAAGATTTGCGAGTCTTTATCGGCACATACGCAATTGGCACACTACATTCTGACCAGGGCCCTGCGTTTAGCTCTCGGGCTTACAAAGACGCCTTGGCCAGTTTGGGCGTAGCATTGCGGTACTCCTCTCCGTTTCATCCTGAGGGAAATTCTGTTGTGGAAAGGAAAAACCGGGACATAAAGCAGTCTATAACAGCTAGAATATTAGGTTCGGGTGATGGGTGGGTCAAACATCTTTATGGGGTCCAACGTTCATTAAATAATTTGCCAAGAAGTTCTCTAGGGGGGTCACTCCATATGAGGTCCTATTTGGGACAAGAATGTGGGTTCCTGATCTCGAATGTAAAGGCACAGTGGTGGAAAATAAACCCTTTGATATCAAAGATCGTTTGGCTGTTTAACAGGATCTAAATGAACTAAGATTGAAACAAAGCAACGTGTTCCTGAAGCCAACCACCACTGAGGAAAAACCGGCAGTCCCAGCAAGGCCTGTCTGGATCCCAAAAGTTGGGGATCTAGTCAGAGAGAAGATTGCGGACAAGAAGGAATTTTGACCTTCTTACAGACAACCAGTAACTGTCCTAGCCGTCCACGGAACAAGAACAGTACTTCTGCCGCCCCTTGCTGGAAAAAAGGAGAAAAGATTTGTGTCAATCGACCTCATCAAACCACAGTATGTGGCCAATACTAAATAGTAGGCTTCGTGGACTCCGACCTAGTAGCAGACGCACTCCTCTCGCTACTATCCAAGAGGTTCAGACTGAAAGACTCATAACCATCGAGAATTCAGCAGTAAGAGATGTAGGACTAAGCAACAATGCTATGGAACTCATCCCTCTTGAAACTCAAGTAACAGTTCGTTCAGATACACCTGTCTACACCAACGTAACACGTGACCAACTGGTTCCAGCGATTTCAACAAATCCTGATGCAATTACAACAATTGACCGAACTGCTTCTGGCTACTTCATTAACTTTGATACGTTTTCTGAGGATCCAAGTGAGCCTGAAACGACGCCAGCCCTAAAAACTTTCAAACAACAAGTACAAGACCTTTTTCATTTCCTGAAAGAGACTTATCTGGTTTCACCATGGATTGAACTATGGATTATTTCTGGAATATTTTTCTTTCTGCTTTGGCTAGCTTTAGTAATGACTCTTAGCGTGCTTATAAATGGCAGATTCATTCGTATGGACACTGAAAGTAAAAATGTGAACTGACTTTTAAAACCACACAAATCATCCCATCGTGAAGCAAGAGACTTGTCAGCAGTGAACATCACAGCCGTTCCTATACAGAATGGTATAGTTTGGGACAAAACCGATTTCGACATATTCGGCCCAACTGAACTTTTGAAGATTCCACATTTATTTAAAATTTCATTAAGTGACTTTATTACCTCCAGTACCTATTCTGATGATTGGGACTTTGATACTGTTAATAACATGATGTCTGATCTAGAAAGGTCTGCTGCATTCTCTAACAATGAATACTTAGAGGGTTCATCAGACTACGAACAGCTTTATTGTTACAACCAATATGGTCATCATTTCTTGCATAAATCTGCAACACCTAGAAATGTGTTTATGTTTAAGCAATGGGAACATTGTCCTACACCACCAAGGGGTAGTTCAAAAACGTTTGCAAATAAGTTTCCATATTTTTTAGGGTACAATACATCCGCTCCAGAAACATTTTACTATAAGAATGTAAACAAAACAGGACAGAAAATTATGTTAACTAATACAAAACAGATTTATTCTGCAGCCTTTATTACCCAACTGTCTAGACAAGGATTTGACTTTTGGAAAGACACAATCGACACAAAATCTGTCTGGGGTTCTAAAGATTGGCAAGTGCAGGGGATAGAAGCTTTGTTTAGAGCCTGTATCATCCCACAGCAAATAATGTTTTTGAATGACACTGTGCAACAAATGTCTTGCCTTGGTTTAGCCAAGATCAAAGACATGAACACACCTTCTGTACCAACACCTGCAAGTAATAGCACTACACAGGGAGCGGTCACAGTAGACACAATACTACAAAACAATAGATCAGATCCTGATTGGGAAAAATGGTTTCTCTGGCCCACAGACACAAACATCTGTCAAGAAAGATTCCTGAAGAGAATACAGGGCTTTACTATCTATAGGCCAGACCCACGTTACGTTCAACGACAACATCCGGGGGTAGTAACAACATACAGTGTAGGAAAATTGTGCCTCGACTGGTTACAAAAATCTACACTGGAGGATGTGAAACAACACTTATCTTTACTTAAAGAAGACGCAGACCTTAGGGATTTCTTGCTAGTTCCAAGAAAACCGCGTCAAAAACGTTTCATATATGCCGGCATTTATGTTGCTTATAATGAAATATGGAAGGTTTCACAGGCAGAGGCCGCAGAAAGAATACGTGAGCTTGATCGTATTAACTTAGAGAAATCTCTCTCTGTGGTCGACAATGGGTTAACAACTTTGTCATCCAGAATTCACTGGAAAACATTGTATCCTCTGCTATTGACATACTGGAACAAGATTTAGCCATGTTACAACAAGGCCAATCTCAGTTACGTTCTATTATGTTATTAGGCTGGATGCTGCAATCCTTGCGTGCAGGCTATGTGCCTTGGCGTATTATCAACACGTCGTCTCTGTTTTCAGAATACAATTTAACGGATAAACAGATCGAACTGGCACAAAGGGGAGCAAAGTATACAGTGCTGAGCATTGAAAAACTGGAAAAATTACCATTTACGGTAGCAGAAAAACCAGCTACAGAATGGCTTATCCATGGCAAAATCACTCTGCCTGTCACTGCTTTTCATTTTCAGTATTGCCTCAAACAAATGCAAGCAGGCAAATATGAAAGGTTGGGTAAAGAATACATTAAGACATCCTGGGATTTACCTTACGAATACAGATGTTGGAGTGGGGATCGTGAAGTGTTTCTAAGCGGTACACACTGTGAAAATGCACTGAGTGGATCTCTCATATGTCAGGACATTTCTTTACACGGGGCTTGTAATGGTTCTGTGGCAAACTTGTCCTGCCACCTGCAGGGTACACCAGCTGCTGTGATTAATCCAACGTTTGGCCAACTTTCTAACGGGAGTTACCTCATGTTGAATGATCAGAGTTGCTGTGGCATGTTGCCAGGAATCCCATATCTGGTAACGGTTGGCTCCAGGGTTACTTGTTGTATGCAAGTATTGTTTCCCCAAATAGACACAGTCAGGGAGTCGCCTCTATGGCCTTCATTGAATGTTTCTTTTATACGTTTTGATACTTTAGGCAGAATTAAAACCATGCTTTTACAACAAACCGTGCCTTTGACCTCGGCCAAAGAAATCTATGATCTACAAATTGCAAGGACTTCGGCTGAGATACAGGCTCTAATTCGTACAAACTGCCCTATACATTTCGTAGAAATGATGGGACGTATCTTAAACATGTCTGATACGAGCGGGATTGTACATGTATTTAAGACCATCTGTTCAGGACTGTTAACACCTTTTCAGGCAGTCCTCGGAATCATTCCAAACTTCGCACATTCGGTGTTTGGTGGTGTGCCATTAATTCTAGCACTCGTTGCAGGAATCCTGTTTTTATTCCTACTACTACGCTATGGCAAGCCTATCAACCGGCGTCACTCCCAGCAATTTGGAGAAAGCTCTCCTAAAACGGAAGTGCAGTGAGCGCATAGTGCAACTTTTGGGCATACCTCGTCTACGGGAACTTAATACAACACGGTTTCTGTCATTTAGACCAATCTGGCAAGATTGCATCTTACCTATTCTACGCTGCCTGCTTTGCAGTGAAGAATGCGTGCTAGACATCTGTCTAACACTCCCATCAGTCATGCCAACGGATTTCGATACTCTGCTGGACCCGATAATGGCCCATGCTCTGTGTTGTCCCCAGAGGCTACCAATCCTGATGACGGCATTAGTTGAGATCTCACAGACGCGTCCTGCTGCTGCTGAGGTACGAGATGGATCAACAGGCACACAGGTAACAACGGACGCGAACATTGCTGCAGCATCCTATGCTGAAGGCGATGCTTCACATCTCTGTGCAGTTTACCTTCTAAACGAGGTGTTCCAACTGTCACCGACATCGGTAGACGATCTTTTGTCTACAGGAATAGATGATTTCATGTTTACACCAGACCCATACACTGACTTTGATTCGGCTCACAGTGTACCGGGGAAGCAATGAATTTGGCCTCCATATTTTCAAAACAAAACAAAACTTGGAACTCTTCCTAAAAATTGAATTTTTTTTTCTCTCTATTTTTGAAATTACATGGCACTTCAATCTGCTTACAGTAGAACTATTCATATATAACGGACTTCTTTGAATACTTCCAGGGACACATTGTCACCTTATTTACTACAATTTCATTTAGTACCATGTTATGAAATGGCTTTGATTCTTGAATACTTGTCAACCATTTCGTCATATGTATATATTGCTGTTTATTCATTCATGTTGCATTTTATTTCCAATATGTGCTTAGAATGAAAAAATGTTTTAAAATGTACAGTACCTATTGCATTACATGTTTAGCAACAGGTTATTTTAAACTTCTTTTAATATGCTTTTAGAAATGTTTTTAGCAACATGTGGTACTCAGTTTAATGTTTAGCATTTAGTACTATCGTTCATTCGAAAGTGGAGTGGGTGTTGTATTCCGCTTTAGGTGTCCGTATATAGGTTTTCCTGATACATGTCCTTATATAGGCACAATTCGCATTGCCCTTATATAGGCATAAGATCCCAGTCCATATTTAGGCATTAGCCATGCTATCCAAATACAGGCATGGTCACCTACACCTGTCCACCCCAACGTCACAACGAGTTCTTAGAAACCAGACCCTTAAGCTCTTGGGAGTTCCCCTAGCACAGGATTATTGATTTCTCCAAGAACTCATTTATTATGCATGAACCGCTATTCCTTAAGGGTTCATTCCTGACGTCTTCCTCTGCCCGACTTTACGTCAATGCTAACATTCCAAGGCACCTACCGGGTATAAATATACCTTCCCTTGCCCAAGCAAGTAGGAGGAGACCTAGACTTTAGAGGAGCCCGTGTCCCGGCCTGACGCACTGACAAGAGACGCTGTCATCCCTGCTTGCAGAGAATCCAGCTTCCAGTGTTCTGACTCCCTTCGCGGGGTGTTAGAGTTCGAGACCCGGAAAGAGATTCCCACCTCTCTCATTCTCAAGGTATGGAGCTGACTAGAACCTAGAGGGACTCTTGGCATACCAGACTTGGCATACCAGACTTGGCATACCAGACTTGGCATACCATACTATAGCATACCATACTATAGAATACATCACCTACTTCTTATCTTGCACTACACTTAGGTTAGGTACACTGGGGTAGAACTAGTTAGAGAAGCATCTTATGAGTACTCGCATTTTTAGCTTATGTTATTTATGTATATGAATATATGTGTCATAGCTAAAAGATAATGCTAACGCAGTATTATTTCTTTCTACTGCTTACGCTGTACATAATTGTTAGAAATGGGATTTTTGGTAGGCGAGGGCTTGGGCCAAAGCCAGGCAAAAACCACCCCTCTAGTCAGGATAAGGGAGCTACACTTCTAAAATAACCCCTGCTCACCCCCTTGGTAGCTTGGCACGAGCAGCCAGGCTTATCTTAGAGGCAGTGTGTAAAGCATTTGCACATAACCCACAGTAATACAGTGTACGCACTAGAAAAGGACACCACACCAGTTTAGAAAAATATCCAATATTTTTATATACTTAAGACAAGACCAAAAAACGATAAAAGTCCACAATACTATACTTAAAAGTTCACAGTTCCAAAAATACGCTAATTAAAAAGAGTTCCTTGTGTGGATAGCTCCGTCCGGGCTACCACGGCGTCGTGAACAACAAATCCAACAGTTCTGGCTGGTCGCGGGGTCGCGGGACAGCTACGGAGTCGGGAAGACCCGCAAAACAGTACCTGTGAGAAATGCAGGGCGTTGAGGCCCTTGAAGTCACTCGCGTTGCAGGTCGAGCTCCTCTCTGGTGGAATCAGGAGCGCTGGCGCCGGCAGGCGTCGGGTGCTGCGGTGCGAAGTGCAGCGGTGCGGGGCCCCCAGGTCGCGGTGCGAGCAGCGGCTCGGTGGCGGCGTCAGATGGCGTCGTCGGTGAGACCAGGGTCGCGGTGCGAGATGAAGGCGGTGCTCGCCACGGTGCTAGCAGGCCACAATGCAAGCAGCGTCATCATCGTTGCTGAAGCGCTGTCGTCGGCTGACGAACTGGAGTCGATGGCGCCGGCATGCCAAGGCTGCGGTGCAGGATGAGGGCGGTGCGTCGTGTGACTTACGAGCGGTGCCCTCGAACCACGGTGCAAGCAGCGGCATCAATTTCGGCAGGAAGTGGCGGCGTCAGGCAGGCGAAGGCATCCTCGTGAAGCAAGGCGGTGCGGAGTGCGGTTCCCACAGGTCGCGGTGCGAGCAGCAGCTCGGTGGCGGCATCAACCGGCGTCGTCGGTGAGACCAGGGTCACGGTGCGGCATTGCGGCGGTGCCCTCTGCGGTGCCAAAGCTTCGGCGTGAAGCGAGGCGGTGCGGAGTGCGGTGCCCACAGGTCGCAGTGCAAGCAGCGGCTCGGTGGCGGCATCAACAGGCGTCGTCGGTGAGACCAGGGTTGCGTTGCGGCGGTGCCCTCTGCAGTGCCTTCAGGCCACGGAGTCGGCAGTGGCGTCGTAGACGTCGTCGAGTTGGTGTTCTTCGGGTGGCAGCACAAAACACACAGTCCCCAGTGCTGCGGGTCGAAGAACTTGAAGTCTTTGCTGTTCCTGAGACTTCGTGAACAGGGGGCAAGCTCTACCTCAAGCCCTTGGAGAGACTCACAAATTAGGTTGCAGAAAGTCCAGTCCAGGCCTTTCACTGCCCAAGACAGAAGCAGCCACTGCAGGTCAGCCCAGCAAAGCACCCAGCAAAGCAGTCGTTCCTTTTCGCAGCTTCTCCGGCTCTTCTTCTTGGCAGTCTTCTTGTTCCAGATGAGTTCTGAAGTTCAGGGGTCTGGGACCCAGTATTTGTATCTAAAAATCCTTTGACCTTTCAGGCAGAGGGTGTCTATGCCCAGCCAGAACCAGTTCTGCCTTCTCTGGTGTGATTTCCTGGCAGGAGGTGGAGACGGCATTGTCAGAGGCAGACCAGGCCCTTTGAGGTGCAAGGAAATCTCCTTCCCCTTCCCCCATCGCAGCCCAGGTCTATTCAGCCCTTTCCTGACCTACCTAGACTATCTGGAGCCCCTCCGGCCCCCCAGCCTTCTGTCATCCAAAACCCAGACAGGCAATCCACATTCCAGCAGAGGCACACGGGATGACTGAGCAAGAAAATACCCACTTTCTAAAAGTGGTATTTTCAAACACAGAATGTAAAAATCACCTTCACTAAAAGATGCATCTTTAGATTCTGAGTTCAGGCATACTAAATTTTATTTTCTTACCGAATTCCCTGGGCCAGTTGTGTTTATAAGATGTTATAAACAAACCTCCCATTCTGTCCTATGGGGAACTGGTAGCCTTGCAATAGTGAAAAACGAAATTGGCTGTAATTCACTATTAGGACCTGCCACACACACCAGGGCATGTCCTACCTTTCACATACATTGCACCCTGCCCACAGGGGTACCTTGGGCCTACCTGTGGGATGTCTGACATGTAAGAAAAGGGAAGGTTAGGGACCGGCCAGTGTGTGCACTGGCCAAGTCGACATGGCAGTTACAAACTGCGCGCAGACTCTGCAATGGCAGGTCTGAGTTACCGTTTTCAGGGCTACTCACGGGGGTGGCACAACCAGTGCTGCAGGCCCCCGGGTAGCATTTGATTCACCGGCCCTGGCACACACAGTGCACTTTACTAGGGGCTAACAAGTAAATCAAACACCAATTCATAACACAATTTACACAGAGAGCATATGCACTTTAGCACTGATTATCAGTGGTAAAGTGCCCAGAGTCCTAGAACCAACACAAACAGGTCAGGGAAAAATAGGAGGAAAAAGCAAAAAGTTTGGGGATAACCCTGCAAAAAGGGCCATTTCCAACACAACCCCCTTCTAGCCTAAAGCCAGGGGAGACCAATCCATACCTCGATGGACTTCCCTGCTTGGGGCGGTAGAACATGGGACCTGGCCCGCAACAGCAGGGTTTTCTTCCCGTTCTACGCCTGCCTGAACCTAGTTGGATCCCTCTATCCATACTCTCAGGGCCCACTAAACTGACCCATGGGGAACCCTTCTCCTCACCTGTGGACCCCATCTGTGCAGCACCTAAACTTACTTTGCTCACAGATGTGTCCCAACAGGCAGACAGTACCCACATGGCCAACACAATGGTGTGGCCCAGCCCACCCCGGGGGGGTGACTCCTGTCCCCCTCCCAGGGGCAACTCTGTCCACCAGGACAGCCAGCCACAGGGGCCACTGACAAATGTCGGTGATGAGAGGCAGGCCTTATGCCTTTCAGGCCACCCAACCGCTGTGGCGTCAGAGAGTGGGTGGTGGTAGCCCCAGGTGCCTGGCACCCTTTCTCCACTCTCTCCAACGCCAAGTCAGGTACGGCCTCCTGACACTGGCCCACCAGCCCAGGGTCTGTACCCTGTGGCTGGACAGGAGACTGGGGTGGGCTCTCCCACACCCTCTCCTTCTCCCCGGGGTTCTGTACCCTCCCACCTGGAGCGGCACCCCCGGAAGACAAACTGGTAGGGGCACGGTTAGCAGTCTCCCCTTCCCCCAGGTCAGGGGGACACCCTGAACCTGGTCCTCCAACCCAAGGTCTGTACCCTCAGGCTGACCAGAGGTCTCGGCCAAGGCTCTCGTCCCCTCACCTCTCCTTCTGGGGTCCTGCATTCTCCTCCCCGGAGAAGCACCCCCAGAACCAAAAACTGTCAGGATGCTGAAACCGGACCTTCTACACAACTCTTCCACCAGTTCAGGGCCTTGACCCTGCAACTGATCCACCACCCTCGGATCTAAACCCTCAGGTTGAACCGGGGTCAGAGGCGAGGACTCCCTCCCTCTGCACCCCCTTCCAGAGTTCTGCACCCTCCCATCTGGAGTGGTACCCCTAGAAGATAAACCGGTCAAGACACTGCTTATAGTCGTCCTTCCCTCCAGGTCAGGCAGGACCTGAACCTGGCTTCCCAACCCAGGGACTAGCACCTGCCCGGCGCACCAGGACTTCCTTGGGAGCACGCATGCCCCCCCCTGAGGGTAACACATGATTCATGTGTTGTGTGACAGTCTGCCTGGCGCAGATCTCCCGACCCCTGTCCATCTGACAGTGCGCGAAGATCCCCAGGACAGAAGTGGTGTCACCATGGTCACTCCTAGGAGGCTCAGCCCTTCTGGCTGGCCCCTGACCCACTGGTTCTCCCACTGGGGAACGCATCCCCCTCTCACCCCTCAGTCTGGACTTCTGCACCCTCCACTTAGGAGCGGCACCGCCAGACACCTGAACCGCTGGAGCTCTGTTTACAGACACTCCACGTTCTCCTGCCACTAGGAGATCCCCTCGACAGACGGCCTACCAGTACAGCCTAGGCTCCCCACCGGATGTTCCCTCCTGGAACCACCCAGGCTCTAGGACCGGGTTTCGGGCACCTTGGGCCGCAGCCCATTCCCACTCCTTCTCCGCAGAGACAGGACGTGAGTCCCTACACCCTTCCCACGACACCGGGACCTATCTGGGAAATACCTAAGCCACTTCCATCCGGGTCACCCCCAGATGCTTCACCAGACCCTCTGGAATCCACCAAAAGGTCTGCCTCCAGTGTAAGCTCCCTGGGGTCAGAGAACTCACAATCCACTGGGTGATGGCATAGCTCTGGAAAACAGGGACTTAAAATATTCTCTCCAACAATTGAATCACACAGCCCCACACAGGTGTTAACCAAACTACCCTTCACCCAACCATCCAGTGCCTCAGAAAAGTACCCCACATCATTCTCACAAGACTGGCGAGACAGTGTCTGACTGGTGCTGTCTCTTAACCCATACTCTTCTGGCTGGTCTCCATAACCACTTACTAGGGCTTCTATCATGGGGGAACCCCTCTCCCTGCACCTCTCATCTAGAGTCAGTAGAGTGGCCCTCCCACTACCAGGAAAAGAATCCCCTGTGCCCGTTCCCCAATCCACCTCAGGGACACTGCGCACCACTGGAGTAATCTCAAAATCCTGAACCCCCGGTTGTATGTCAACCCCCTCCTTGAAGCAGGGCCCCAAATGGGTGTGTGTGTGTACCTCATCCTCAGTACTGGACCTAACACTTTTGCTGCCACCATCTGTGCTGGGCCTAGCCATACTGGCTTCCCAGTCCAGCTCTCTCATTTTAAACTCATAGTCTAACATCATCCTTTTCTCCTCCATGGCTAACTTAAGCTTCTCCAGTTCCATAGCAACTCTCCTTGCTTCCCGCCTGTCCTCCAGCTCCTCTGGGGACAAACGGCTGCTGCCTGGTTTAGAGGGCGCCCCCCCTTCCCAAAAACACATCCACCCTTGGAATAGGCACCTCTGCCTCCATGCCAAGATCCCCAGACAGCTCACTAGCATGTCTGGCTGCTACCCAGGCCCTCAGCGCCTTTTGTAGCTCCTCTCTTCTGGTGAGGCCCCTGATTTGGATTTTGAGGTTTTTGCAGATCGCCTTCAATTCCGTCACATTGTAGGTTTCGAACCTCTCCTCCTCAAAGGCCACTTCCAAGGGTGCAACAGATGATGCAATTGATTCAGGCATGTTGTACTGGAAAGTTCAAGTTCAAAACCAATGGAAAGGCAAAAATAGACCAAAAAAAACAGTATGTGGTACGTATTGGTCTGCGATATGGTAGTAGTGCCCACCAATCACTGTAAGTCAAGTGCAAACGCAAGTCCTATCCCACCGCTGCCACCAATGTTAGAAATGGGATTTTTGGTAGGCTAGGGCGTGGGCCAAAGCCAGGCAAAAACCACCCCTCTAGTCAGGATAAGGGAGCTACACTTCTAAAATAACCCCTGCTCACCCCCTGGTAGCTAGGCACGAGCAGCCAGGCTTATCTTAGAGGCAGTGTGTAAAGTATTTGCACATAACCCACAGTAATACAGTGTACGCACTAGAAAAGGACACCACACCAGTTTAGAAAAATATCCAATATTTTTATATAATTAAGACAAGACCAAAAAATCCACAATACTATACTTAAAAGTTCACAGTTCCAAAAATACGCTAATTAAAAAGAGTTCCTTGTGTGGATAGCTCCGTCCGGGCTACCACGGCGTCGCGAACAACAAATCCAACAGTTCTGGCTGGTCGCGGGCCAGCTACGGTGTCGGGAAGACCCGCAAAACAGTACCTGTGAGAAATGCAGGGCGTTGAGGCCCTTGAAGTCACTCGTGTTGCAGGTCGAGCTCCTCTCTGATGGAATCAGGAGCGCTGGCGCCGGCAGGCGTCGGATGCTGCGGTGCGAAGTGCAGCGGTGCGGCGTGCGGTGCCACCAGGTTGCGGTGTGAGCAGCGGCTCGGTGGCGGCGTCAGATGGCGTCGTCGGTGAGACCAGGGTCGCGGTGGGAGATGAAGGCGGTGCTCGCCACGGTGCTAGCAGGCCACAGTGCAAGCAGCGGCGTCGTTGTTGCTAAAGCGCTGTCGTCGGCTGACGAACTGGAGTCGATGGCGCCGGCGTCGGTAGGCCAAGGCTGCGGTGCAGGATGAGGGCGGTGCGTCGTGTGACTTACGAGCGGTGCCCTCGAACCACGGTGCAAGCAGCGGCATCGATTTCGGCGGGAAGTGGCGGTGTCAGGCAGGCCAAGGCGTCCTCGTGAAGCAAGGCGGTGCGGAGCCCACAGGTAGCGGTGCGAGCAGCGGCTCGGTGGTGGCGTCAACAGGCGTCGTCGGTGAGACCAGGGTCGTGGTGCGGCGGTGCCCTCTGCGGTGCCAAAGCTTCGGCATGAAGCGAGGCGGTGCGGAGTGCGGTGCCCACAGGTCACGGTGCAAGCAGCGGCTCGGTGGCGGCGTCAACAGGCGTCGTCGGTGAGACCAGGGTTGCGTTGTGGCGGTGCCCTCTGCAGTGCCTTCAGGACACGGAGTCGGCAGTGGCGTCGTAGACGTCGTCGAGTTGGTGTTCTTCGGGTGGCAGCACAAAACACACAGTCCCCAGTGCTGCGGGTCGAAGAACTTGAAGTCTTTGCTGTTCCTGAGACTTCGTGAACAGGGGGCAAGCTCTACCTCAAGCCCTTGGAGCGACTCACAAATTAGGTTGCAGAAAGTCCAGTCCAGGGCTTTCACTGCCCAAGACAGAAGCAGCCACTGCACCCAGCAAAGCAGTCGTTCCTTTTCGCAGCTTCTCCGGCTCTTCTCCTTGGCAGTCTTCTTGTTCCAGATGAGTTCTGAAGTTCAGGGGTCTGGGACCCAGTATTTGTATCTAAAAATCCTTTGATCTTTCAGGCAGAGGGTGTCTGTGCCCGGCCAGAACCAGTTCTGCCTTCTCTGGTGTGATTTCCTGGCAGGAGGTGGATACGGCATTGTCAAAGGCAGACCAGGCCCTTTGAGGTGCAAGGAAATCTACCTTTCACATACATTGCACCCTGCCCATAGGGGTACCTTGGGCCTACCTGAGGGATGTATGACATGTAAGAAAAGGGAAGGTTAGGGACCGGCCAGTGTGTGCACTGTCCAAGTCGACATGGCAGTTACAAACTGCGCTCAGACTCTGCAATAGCAGGTCTTAGTTACCGTTTTCAGGGCTACTCACGGGGGTGGCACAACCAGTGCTGCAGGCCCCGGGTAGCATTTGATTCACCGGCCCTGGCACACGCAGTGCACTTTACTAGGGGCTAACAAGTAAATCAAGCATCCAATTACGGAAACACCAATTCATAACACAATTTACACAGAGAGCATATGCACTTTAGCACTGATTAGCAGTGGTAAAGTGCCCAGAGTCCTAGAACCAACACAAACAGGTCAGGGAAAAATAGGAGGAAAAAGCTAAAAGTTTGGGGATAACCCTGCAAAAAGGGCCATTTCCAACAATAATATATCTCGCATACTGTCTTATGATTGTAACAGCTCATATCTCTTACACGAGAAACAAGACTGTTCAATAAATCCTTTTATTGAAACGCCCGTCTATTCTTTCTGTGTAACTCTGAAGAAACTAAGCATGCACGATTAGCTGAGTGAAACTGTTATCTGTTGTTTCCACGATTCTGAGAGTGTTCCGATTCTAAAGGGAAACAAAGTTGTCATGTTTATGCGGTTGCCAGAAACTACTCCCTTCTTGTTTACAAGGAGTTTCTAGTGGCCTCTGAGTTAGCTGGTACAAAGTAAATGAAGTTTAATATACTCGATAGGGGCACACTGACCTCATTCCTATGTCAAACCTATAGGGTATATTATTCCAATGCGCAGAGCCTATTAAGGAAATAGGAACTACACTACACCGTACCACTATTACCTGATGAGTTTTTCTGAATCCGCCGAAGTACTGAAGTACTGTTTGGAAACCCATGACCAGTGATGGTAAATTGCTATGCATTTAATAATAAGGTGTACATTGGGGGCCTTGGTCTGCAATGTACTAATGATGGGATCCGAATTGTGAGGGGTCTGTTTTGTTGTACTGCTCTGCATTTTCAAACTCAATGAAAGACAAATTGAAAAAAAAGATTTGTCCAAAGGCAGCACAGAATCCCATGAAGCCTGGATTCATGTGCTCCCTCTGGCTCACAAAGATCAGCCTTGATTAATCTTTGTGTGTGAGTATAGCCCTGAACAGATGCCAGCCCTGTGTAGGTTTAAGACCACATAGAGCTCAGACCCAACATCATGCTGTGTTTACACTAAAGACAGTTACATTCAGAGCTCTTCTCTGAGTTACCTGCACCTAAAAGCCCATTGGTACAGTTTTACAGAGCTCTCCATTACTTCTCTGGGACCCTCAGTTCCACACGATGAAACGATAGCCAGGAGAAGGCCCCCGCTCCATGGTTCCTACCTGCCCTTCAGTGATGACTTTGTCTAGGAACAGTCTGTCCCCTCTCTTCACAAGGTGTGTTTTCGTATCCAGATTATTGCCTTTTATCTGCAAATGAGAACAGAAAGTGTATGTTCAGCTAATTTATTGAATAAATGTCCTCACTATAAATAGAAAATGATTGTAGGAGTAGTACTCAACTAAGTGGTTGCATTGCTGACTTTTAACAATCTTGGCGAATATAACTCCACTGAATTAACAATCCTGATCAGTATAGAAGACAAACATTCACAGCAAACACATGTTTCACCCACTGGCACGTCCAGGCTTTCTCAAGGCTTTCTCACATCTTCGTAAATAAGCCAGAAGATGCGCTCAGTATCAGCATCTTTCTGCACTTCTAGTTTGGGCCCATTCTGAGGCATTTCTAAGCACTACATCTAAGGAAACGTTTGCTGGTCAAATGACGTATTTTGATAGTACAGGGAACCAGAACCCCAAAGATCCAAACATACCATGAACAGTTAATGGTTGGGCTCAGGAGCCATGATCACAATAACGCCAATGTACCTTTCTTATCGCTACGCCTGTCACGTCAGCGCCAACAATGACATGTCTATGTCTCTTGAGCAGTGCTGTGCAGTTATTTTCATCAAGGAATGTTTTACAAAGCTCCCGATTTCACCTTGCACAAAGGTGCACTTTTCCAGTTTACCTTGACCCACAGGAAGATTTTTCTGAATTGTTAGATCATGTTACCCACAAAGGAAGATACATTTCACTCGGATTAAACCCAGCCAAGCTAGAAAATGTTTGCAGACTTTTTCCTTGTAAGTTTATGGAACTTTTCCATGCACCAAGGCACTGGACAGGGATATAAACCTGTTTTCTGTAAAGGGTATTCATTTTGTTAGTGGTAAATAAGTTTATCTCAAGGATTAAATAAGGATATCTCAAACATAAATTGTCACAAAAATCACAATTTTCACCTGGAAAAAAACGGTGCCAAGATATAAAAATTGCAAACTTTTCCATGGAACTAAATGAACGGTGTGAAAAATAAACTTTGCTGGTATGATTGAGAAGCCAAATACATAAAGAATATAATCAGTCTCTGTGCTCCTGCCAAGGATAATCAAGATAGGAGGATGCAGTGTCTACATTTACTGGTCACTCACTGTCGACAGCCTCTTACAAAAAGGAGTTAGAGCGCCTTCTCTAGAGGGAATATAAGGGCGTCTCGTATTGTACTGTATTACAGCACTTATATAGCGCTTATCCCCCTATGTGGGCGCTGACAGTCACATGTATGGATATTCGGGCTATGTAGGTGTTTTACAACTCATCCACAGCACAGCATCGTTTTGCATGGCAGTTCTAAAGAGGGTCCCTTTAATATACCGTGAGACTCGTCGCCCCACAAGGGTGGGATACTGCAGGTCCACAAGCCTTGAAGCTTTAGTGCACATTTGGTGTCATTTCCGAATCCGCTGAAAGCCGTGTTTGTGGGAGAATCATGAATGACAAGAGGTGCAGGAACAGGCAGTCCTGACTGCTCCGGACATTTTACCAGTTCAAAGCTTTTGAAATTTCCGGCTGTGAAAGGGCTGAAAAGGAATAGTGCGCACTAATAGAGATGGCGATGGTAATTCCCCATTTTCAGGGCTTCCTTGAGGGGGTATGGCCATATCATGTTGTTCATGGTATTCCTCAATCGCACTATTAATGACACCAGTAGTGTTGGCATCCTAGGTGTGACAAGAGTGCTGGAGTAGTTTCGCATCTGTCTGAATAAGGGCCTTAGTGGGGCGGTCCACACAAGGAACCGAGCGCAGAAAGGCAGTGCAATAGCGCTCACACAAAAAAACAAGTGGTTCCTCCCATTCTGGCTCATGGAAGGGTGCCTGGTGCCTAAATGTGTGCGGCCAGGTTCCATCAGCGGGCTACTATCTTGTGGTTTAAGCCATAATGCTTATACAATTAAATACCCGATGAACCTTTCAAAAAACGCATCCAAAAAATTCAAACGTAGACTCCTAAAAGCGCACCCAGAAACGCCTCATTTCGGATCCCTACTTCTGCATAAAAAATGATACGACAATAACTGATCTTATCTTCTTTACGAAAAGACGTGCTAAATGGAGGTTGGCATTTTACTCCCTGCTCCAAATCATCACATCCAAGAAGACCCCTCATGGGCTTAGACTCACGGTTGCCCCCTCACCTACCTATGCAATAGAAGCAACCATCTCCCTTTACAACAATGGGACTACCCTTATACAATCATCTGCTCACAACCTGGTCATCTTTGACACCATTTTCCCCATCATCAAGAACACAATGTCTAGTAACGAAACCTCACCCTCCCAAAGTCCCCCTATTTCCTCTGACAACCCCCAAAATCCACAAAAGGTGTCCTCTCACAAACCTGACATCTTGGATGACCCTACCCCTTCCCTTCTTTGCTCCGCTATAGGGACCTGTGTACTAAATAGCAACTCTTATATGACATTAGGGGTGCCAGAATCCCTTTCCCCCGTTCCCTAACTAGTCAACATGCTCACCACTCTCCTAGAGCAATTAGGTCAGAGTTACTTAGCCCCTTATGTCACACCATCACCCCTTCCACACCCCCTACCCCTATACACATTGTTGTGGACACTCCCATATTGCCCATGACTCTCCCCTTAGCTACACCGGTGTCATGCCCATATTCTGATCTTCCTAACCAGGCCAGCAACGTGACTCATAAGACCCTTGTACCTCTTCGTAACCAGTTGCTACTCTACTCACCTCGCGACACACTTCACATCTCTACCTCGCCCCCGCATCTCTCTAACCTTTCCTCCCCTAGACCACCCCCTCTCACAGCTCCTGTCCCCAATTGCCAGGAACCCGCTCCCACACAGCTTTTGAATCCATACTGGATGAGATTTCACTTGCCCTTCAACAACTCAAGGCTGATATTCAAAGCCTTTTACACTTCACCTCCGAGTTAACTGATAATCAGAAGTCTAGTGGGTCCTTGAAGACAGAGTGCCTCAACTACACACATCCCTCTAAATCCTGCTCCAGGCTCTCTGCGCATCCCTTACCCACTGTGACCTCATCACAAGTGGCCCCTACACACCAAAGATGGAAAACCTCACCCCTCCCTAATGACCCCTCTCGGCCTTTCAGAGTTAAAGACCCGCTCCAAGACAAGGATATTATAACGTTTTTACTCTCTTATGACCCATCATATGCTGTTAACACAGGGAATTTGTGCCAAATTGAAGCAAACCACTCGGACCCGTTTGGAGAACCGACGGTAAACTCTAGATCATTAAATAAGAACAACCTCACTTGAGTCCCCACCACTACTCCTCCCTCAGATGATCCCAAACCAGAGCTTAAATGCATGCTTCTAAACTGCAGATCAGGAGTACGACATGCTGCTGACATTGCTGCCCTCATCCTTGCTCATGATCCAGACATTCTAGTGCTGACGAAAACCTGGCTTAACGACTCATCTGCACCAATTATCGACATACTATGTGCCCCCTAGCTATGACATCATCGGGCTAGATAGATCGGGTATACATGTATACATCGTTACAATCTATCAGTTAGACAACTGCAATCATATTCCTTGTCGTCAGGCGAATACCTGTGCTTCGAGGTCTCATGCAACAACAACAACAACAGGCAAGCATGCAAATTCACCGCGCTCTACCACCCTCCAAGAGACAATCCCCCTTTCATAGAACAGATCATGGAAATCATCTCCACGAACGTGGAGTGTCACGGCACCCAGATCTTCCTTGGAGACTTTAACCTACATTGGAATGACATGAATGGCTCGTCAGTCAATAGCCTCAAATCCTTCTTAGTAGACCTCAACCTCACTCAAATATGTGATAGCCCTATCCACATCCAGGGAGCTACTTTAGATCTTGTCATTGATAAGATCAACTCCATTCATCTTTGATCTATCGCCCCCTGTGACTGGACGGACCACCATTGCATCTCCTTCCTCATCACAGAATCAGTGAGAACCAATAAAGCTCAGCTAAAGAAACCCAGACACTGGTAAAGAAGTCTTAGAAACATTAACTTATATGATCTGACTTCCCGGAGTGATAACATCCTCCCCCCCCCCTTCTGTACATGTCTGATGTCGGCGACCTTACTGACCACTATAATCGTTCCATTACTAACATCTTGGACTCAATGGCACCCCTAAAGCTAAAAAGAATGCCCCCCAAAATCTCCAAACCTTGGTATAATGGTAGCCTAAATACTGAAAGAAGAAATCTGAGACTGGCGGTACGTTTGTGGAGATCCTCTCCCTCCATTGACCATCTCACTCAGCTGAGATCTCTGAGAAATATATATAACAAACGCATCTGATGCTCTAAAGCTAGTTACTTCAGAAAGCAACTACAGCAAGCCAAAAACGGGCCGAAAACTTTGTTTGAACTCATCAAGCTTCAATCAAACAGCCAACCTAACCCTCCCTCAATGGAACTCTGTTCGCAGCCTAATTGTGAGGAATTTGCCGTCTTCTTCCGTGAAAAGACAACAAAGATCGAACTGGAACTACCGGCAGCTTTGGAAAATCTACCTGTCATCTAATCACCCTCTGGATTTGGTGTGCCCCCACCCCTTCTGGTTTTCCCCCCAAAAAACTATGCTTCTTGGAGACTATTCAAACCTTGGACGAAAGCATCATTCACAAAACTCTGACTACACTGAAACCATCCAACTACTTCAGCGATCCCTTGCCATCAAACCTCTTCAATGAGATCAGATCATCCATATTCCCTCTTTGGACGAAGATAGTTAACACCTCTCTGCTTCAAGGTTCGATTCTGGATTGCCTAAAATTGAGGCAGGTCACCCCCATCCTTAAAAAACCGACAGCAGACCATACTAGCTTCACACTTTTTGTCCAATCTCCAACATTTCTACTCTGGCAAAGCTCCTCAAGAAATGCGTACACACCCAGCTATGTAGCTTCATTGAACTTTTCCAATTGCTGGACCAATTCCAATGTGGCTTCCGTCAGGGTCATAGCACGGAATCCGCTCTTACCCACATTGTTGATGATGCACTATGAATGCTGGACCTAAATGAATCGTGCCTTTTGATCCTCCTCGACCTATCGTCAGCTTTTGATACAGTCGAACATGATACTCTTATTGACCTACTGGAGCATAGGATGGGGCTATATGGGACTGTGCTAAACTGGTTCTCCTCATTCCTACACAATAGAACACAGAGACTCAAGGTGAATCAGTCTCTGTCTAACCCCTCTCCGCTCACTCTGGGGGTGCCACAGTGTCCACGCTTTCGCCCACTCTCTTCAACCTGTTCATGCAGCCTCTAACAGAAATCCTGAAATTGTCCAACATCCATTATCCCATGTATGCAGATGACACTCAACTGTACCTGAAAGCCTCCTCCCCAGTGGACATCAGGTCCCTCAACTCAGCACTTCAGGAAACGCAAAGTTGGTTGACACTCAATCACCTGAAATTAAACGCTCTCAAAACAGAATTCCTCCTTATTGTACCAGCCAAACAGTCTCCAGACATTGAAGAATGGATGCACCAACTAACAGCTCTCAACTGCACTACAAACATAATTGATTCCGCGAGCTCCCTGGGAATAATGCTAGATAAGCATCTGAACATGCAGAGGCACATTAGTGCCAGTTGCGGCCGGCATGACTCGCGGGTTGGGGGGCGAGGGGTCGCGCGGGGCGGGGGTCGCAAGGGGGGGGAGTTTAATTACAAAAAACTTACCTTGCCCAATCCAGTCCCAAGTCGTCTCTGCTCCTCACAGGAAGCAGCCCAGGCAGCCTCCCTCCCCTAAGCCAATCACAACGCTGCAATGGCAGCGTTGTGATTGCCGGGACGCCGATCACACTGGCGTCTATGGGGATGCCATTTTTGCTGCATGCAGCCTACATGGAGAAAAGGCAGAGTGCGTATGACTGGTTTGGTCGGCCCTGGGGGCCAACCAAACAGTCAGTGCCCTCAGAGTGGGCAAGCCACTCCTACCCTGCCCTAGAGCAGAACCGCCCACCTGCCCGCCCCAAACCAAACCCTTCTGCTATCTCGAAGTGCGAGAAGCAGAAACATAAAATTGTATTATTAATACCATTTTATGTTTCTGCTTCTCGCACTGCGAGAAAGCAGTAGGGCGACGCTCCTTTACTCACATGGAGGAGCTGCCCCTGATTAGTGCTCTCACCAAAGGAGCGAACTTCCAACCGAGCATCCTAAGGAAAATAAAACCGTTCCTACCCCACAACGACTTCAAGATTGCGGTGCAAGCCCTAGTAATCTCTAAACTGGATTATGGTAGCACAACACTGTGGCCTTCCTAGATCGAAGACGGTGCCTCTTAGGGCCTCTCTCAACTCCGCTGCAAGGCTCATTACAGGCTCAAAATGTTATCATCACGCCTGAGTTGAAGTCACTAAAACGGCTCCCATATGAAGCAAGGATACATCTAAAAATTGCATGCATGACCCACAAAGCTTTACATTTCAACACCCCAAAATATCTTGCGCAACAACTTGAGCTCTTTGGGGGCTCTAGATCCTCTAGGGGCTCCAGCACTTTACTGCTTAAGCCACCGAAATTCCATAAAAAGAAAACCTACAATCAAGCATTCTCGGGTATTGCACCAAGAATTTGGAACTCCCTGCCACCTGAAATAAGACTGAATAATTCCCCAGCTTCCTTCAAAAGGGAAGATAAAGAGATACTGCTGAAGAAATTTCTGGGCTAGATCCCCAATCACCCTAGGACTTGCTAGTTTACACTTGTCTTTCTCGAACTCTTATGATTGTTATGATTTGTTATGTTCGTTTCTTGTCTGGTTGTGCTATGGTTTCCACTTCCTGTACCTTCGTAACTGTCAATCTGTAAAGCGCTCTGATACCCCATGTGGTCTTGTTCATGCTATATAAAACTTTTTAAATAAAAAAGAGATAGAGGAAGTCCATATACTGCACTTCCTGCTTGCATGTGTTTTTTGGCTGGTCTTCCAGGTTTATCAGATAACTTCATAAGTTCCAACATGCCTTCAAGGTGAGTATCCACTGTCAGCATCACACGCAGGACATGCTGCAAGGCAGAACCTTGAGGACTCATGCAAGTCACATTTTCATTCAACTGAGACCTGGACCACAATGCTTCAGAACTGAGACCTGGAACCGGAAGTACTTAACCTGATTGTGAAACATTAATCCCAGGAGTAATTGTGAAAGACAACTCAGGAGTGAGAAGCACACCAGAACGAGAGTTGTAGATGTGGAAGTGTTCTATCACCCAGAAGTAAATATTTGTGAACTCTCATTCATGCTTGAGGTGCTAGTTGTGAAAGATGATCACTCAGCAGGGAGAAGCCCAGAGACATCTGAAGTAAAGTATCACCTGGCAAGGAGCAGTGTAGAAATGCAAGCGATGCAAGCATGTCTAGAATGCAAGGACCACTCCTAAACCAAGCCAGCCTGCTCTCATGTGCTGGGGTCTGGAAGGTTGACTCAACGAGGTTCCACCAACAAGCTCAGGTACGCTGATCCCAAAGAAAAAGGATATTAAAAAGCATTCCTGGAAATATCCATATCTGGAACCTTTACGTAGATTAGCCTAGTAATCGTAAGCATTCCACTAGCACTCATCAAATCGAGAGCGCAGAAGAAAGTACTGATGGAATGCTACAAGGCATGGAGTGGGGCAGTTATACACATACATTTTGGAACAAATATGTATATGAAAGTACTAAAACAAGTCCAAGTAGATGAGCTAGTGCAGATATTGAGGTTGTAGAACCCAAGTTAGAGTGCCAGTGGGTGTATCTGAGGTGAGCGCATCCGGGATTGATTACCTGGTGCTGAGTTCAGTGAGGACAGAGCATGAGTCAGTCGCCGGTAACTGGAGGTTGCTGTTGTTTCCGACTGCTGAACAAGTAGACATGCACAGCACGTATAATAGCTGCTCTACCATACCCTGCCATACACAATACCTGAACGCCTGGCCACAACACATAAGCTAAAAGCCTCACTCCTACCCTTTCCCCACCAACCGAGCTTCAAAGCTTAATTTGGTGGTGACCAGGACAACACCTACTCCTTCCAGGCTGTGACACTGCTTGCAGGTGTAAGGGACACAGTGAACATAAACATGGCGTTGACCTGCTACAGCACTGTGTCTCAATGGAAGCTTAGAAGACTTAACTCTGGTTCAGCATGGGGCAGGCATCCAACAAAGGTGTGAGGGTCTGCAGTACATTGACAAGCAGAAAAGGCAACAACTAGGGACAGGCAGCGGATTTTACTTTGTCTCTCCCAGTTCCCAACCTCATCCCCACTTGGGAAGCTAAATTTTATAAACAGTGTTAACTGCTCATTGAGAGGCCAGGTCCCGCCTCATCAGGAGCTTGCTTTACCGGTGAAGCTTTAGTTGTCCAAGGACAGGAGGAACAGATGCCCTCTGGAGTGTTTGGCCTTTTTGCATGTACACTATGCATGCACAAAGGGATGACGGGGTTAGGGTGCCCTCCATAACACTGATGCAGTCTACACCTAAAACCAGGAACCACGCTGATGGCCGGTACACAGCTCAGCCGATCATGTTAGTTAGGGACCGTGGCAACCAGGCTGCTGAAGCAAGTTAACAGTAAAACTGTTTCAAATTTGCCTGATGGCCTCATTTAGAGTTCGGTGGATGGGATACTCTGTCATAAATGTGACAAAGATCCCATCTACTATAAGTGCCGCAAATGTTATAGGATATAATGCACTAGTAATACGGCAAACGGGATATCCGTCACGTTTGTGATGGAGTATTCCATCCTCAAACTCTAAATCAGGCCCTAAGTCTACTGATAAGCCATGAGACCTAGGTGTTTCTTTACCTTCACTTGACACAACTTCTGTGGTTATTAAATTGGCAATGTAGAGAATTTATTTCTAGGATGTTTGCTGACTGAGGTCGCACAGTGACCTGAGGGCTTTACAGGTTACAAAATAGAATAAAAACACCGCAATTAGAACCTGAATGGCAGTCTTTTATAAAAGAAGTCAAAACTATTCAATATTATGGTTGGTTAACAAGGCACAAATCATAACAAATCTTTACTGGTTCACAGTTTTTGCACCATCTTTAAATCGTTTTTTTTTGTCTCTGATCTTGTCACTTGCCTTTTCTGCCACCTGTGGATTTCACCACACTAAATGCAAAGCTTCTACTCCTCGTGAATCCTTTTGAAGTCTTGTTAAATGTGCGGTGTTTCCTCATGCATTGGACAGTGCTTGAAGAAGTCTGGGCCTTATTTACAGATTAAGTGGATGGGGACTCTGTCCCAAATGTGGAGGATGTTCCCCCGTCGTACTATAAGCGCCACTGACTATAATGCACTTGTAATATGGCCGACAGGACATCTGTCACGTTTGGGATGGAGTACCCTGTCTGTCAAAACTCTAAACAAGGTATCTCTTTTTCAACGAGGTGTTGGTCACAATGTTAACTTATCGAGTGCGCCACTGTTTGTTCTTCCTTTTTCAATTCTCTAGTCTATGAAAGGTGGCCTTATATTTAGTCGTACATTATCCAGGTTCCAGGCTGTGGACTCTGATTAGGTATTGTGATATGGTGTAATTCATAAATGATTGTGTCTGTATCCATTTCTTCTAAGTGACTCTTGTGTCACTGGGAAATGTGCGCTTCAGTCACTAGTGTGTATTCAGATCATCTCTGGGTAGCAGTGAGTTTATGGTCTGCTTTTGTTGAGCTTCTTCAGCCTTGAACTGAAACAATTTGTTGCTGCTTTTGTGGAGGCGTGGCTGACATGTTTTTACTTGGTATCTTTTCTATAAAACCACTGAATGCTACAAAAGGTCAATTAGGCTTTATAACCAGAAGAAGTAGTTCTAGCTAAGGAGCCCCCGTCTGATAATATGTTAGTCTACTGTGCTCTGGGTCCATCTTACTGGTAGAGGTACACCACGAAAATACTTGCCAGGTGGAAACCTAGTTTGCCTAGCCCTATGTCAGGTGTATTGTTACAATGGATTCAGTCAACTCCCCAATCTGCCTTTAATTCCCGCTGCACATACGTGATACCCTTTTACACTACGCTCCCCTTGTTGACCGTCAACTTCCCATTACCCTCAGGTACTCATGGCTGTGCTGCTCCAGAGTTTCAAGGTCCTTCGAGACGTACGCTGAAAAAGAGAGAAGACAAGAAGAGGTTTGAATAAGAAAGCAACAGTGTGCATAAAGGTGTGCCTTGAAAAGCAAGAGATGCATTTGTTGACAATAAGTTAAAAAATAAAACAAGAGGGTCTGACGAATGAGAGCCTTTTTCTGCCTCATTTGGAGTTTAGCCGCTAAACACAAGAGTTCTTAACACAAATGGCATCGACCAGTTGCAAGAACAAATTCCCAGGGAACCACAGAGGTGCTCTCCTGCTATGATAAAGCCAGGAATTTCTCTTTCTCTTAGTAGCAGTAAATATTATTAGTACAGCAAGCAGACATAACCACTTCTAGTGCGTCACCACAGTACCCGCTGGGTAGTCCCACGTCACACCAGGCTCTAAGTGGTGATACTAAGCTGGCACTGGTGAGTAGGTTCAGGCTGAGCCCTCCCCCTCATGTGACCCGCTACTCTCCTCTAGAATTCGATAAAGAGCACAGCCTGATGCACCACTTTGGTTGGGAAAGCTAATCGTGGCAACCAAGGGGCTGGTGTAACCCTAAGAAGCAAGGGCTTGATTAAAGGGCATCTCTCCACACAGAGGAAAACACAACGCTGTCTGATGTCTTCCAAAAGACACTTTAGCAGAAGCCGCATGCCCTGTCACTGTGGGGAAACAGCCTGTATATCGCGGCTTGAACCACGCCTGCCTGAACAACGCGGTCCGAACCACAAATGCGTTTTTACAACTTGTTTTAAGGGGGGCGCTGTTGGCCTGTTGTTAGACTTTAAATCCAACATTTTCCCTACTGTTGAGCAGACTGGAGTTGAAATAGTAAATTATACTTTTCCAAAGTCCAGTGCTTTCCTTAAGGCAAGTCGCAGCAACGACTTGCATGGTAAAGGAATGTTTTGTAAAGACACATTTGTGGTTCAGACCATGTTGTTAAGGCAGGGGTAGTTAATACCTGGGTGGTTCCGACATACTACCTCACTCTGGCTCTGGTCTTTGAGGTGTGGTGAAATGGTTAAGTGAAGTTTGAGGGAAAATACCTATTAACCCTACTTTAATTCTGAACCAAAAAAATGTTTCTGTGAGAGAAATTTCCAACAACTTTTTGCGAGCTATTTCGCATAAAGGCAAAGTTTTGCAAAGGTGGTAAACTTTACAACTTACCAAAATTTGTCATTTTTTGCAAATCTTTGCTGGTGAAACTATAACTTTGTGCACTTTTTTCAATACACTATTTTTTCTGCTAAATGAAGAGTCCCTCAGATGAGATATCTAGTTAGTACAAATTCAAGAAAAACTACAGTTCATATCCAGCACAATCAGGATTGTTGGTCGAATATCCCAAACCTCCTACCTCCGTAAATAAGTGGAGAGAGTTTACAGTTATTCTGGAATTATATATGAATCCTAAATCCTAATTTGGGATTTGACTGGTAATGCTGGACACTATTCTTTGTTAAATATCTATAATAACAAAAGCAAAATATCATATTTCTTTACATACTTCTTGCAGTTGTGTGGTACTGGACGCGACCGTGTTCTGCATCCATCAGATCACAGTATATGTGTATTTTTGTGCCACGTTGATTCATTTTTCCCAGCTTAATGAATGTTTTTACCCAGCACAAGCTGCATACTGACTCACCTGCATTCATCCCTCTACAGTCAAGTGAAATAAAGTAAAGTGAGGTTAAGTAATTTTCATTGAATCCCATAGATTCATTAAATAGGAAAGCCAGAATTTAAAACAAGGGAACATATGTACAACAAAATGCCTGAGTGCAAAGCTGCAGCAAATTTGGCAACGCCGCTCTCCGAAATTTTCAGAATACAGGGATGCGCCGTATTTACTACAATACGGCGCATCCCTGTGTTTTCCCTAGCGCTAAAATTAGCTCCCTAGCGCCAACGCAGGCACCCTTGCACCATAGTGCAAGGGTGCCTGCATTGCAGGGAATTAGCTTTTATGTGCAGGAAGGTGTCCCTTCCTGCAAATAAACAGTCCATAATAGTGATTTGTTACTTCTATTTGTGCTAAATTCTGCCGCTTTGTAAATGTGGTGCAGGGCATTCCGCACCCAGAAGGTCAAAAAAAGTGACGCTCCGGTGGCGCTAGGGGATTGTACACATGCCTCAGGTCTCTGGTTCTGAAGTCGGCACCTTAACCTCAAGAGCACAAGAATCCGTCTTGTCTGCGGGAAAGCAGACCACTGCCCACAGCAAAGACATTTTTGCTATAAGCCACCATGTCTCACACTACTCTTTCACCAGCAAAGAAGTTCCACAAGAGAGCCTCTTAGGAGAGACAGTGAAAAGTGAAGACAAACAACAGCTCAACCAGATTAAAATAAAAGAAAAGGGAGTTACTCCCCAACCTAGAATTGAGGTCCCACAGGGAATGCCGTCTATGGATCCTTGGCTGGTGGCATGGACCAGGAAACATTCCACACCCTCCTTCCCGTCCTCTTCGTAGAAGGCACGCTGCACCGACACTGTGAACTCCCCCACTTCACGCCCACTGTCCGAGATGGTCACCAGAGAATCTGCAAACACACATAGCTGCAGCTCCTCAGGGGCTGAGAACAGAGAGGCAGAAGTCAATCATATGTTTGTTGACAGGGGGACAGTGACATTCCAAGGTCTAATGTCTTCCATCCCCAATAACACTTAACATAAAAGCTGTTCAGTTACATTTCAAAAGAAGACAATCAAAGATCACAACCAACTCACTTGCCTTCCCCAGACTTGAGATGGACAAGAAAATAACAAATACTGGCTAATCACCATAGTGAATCTCTAGAGAGTTTTAGATGGATTTTTGGGGACAAATTGAGACTGAGAAAGAACACTATGATCATATTGTGTCATGATTACATTTAGGAGCAATGAATAGGATGTTCTATTCAGTGGCTCTACACATGGAATGTTTATAGTAGGGTTGGTCGAGTGTATTGATGAGGTATGAGTGGTATGCGTGAGGCTACAGTGGTAGTGTGATATTTATTCTATATGGTGGGAGTGGTAGGAGTTCTTTCATCTATTTGGATGATTAAAAGATATTCTGGTTATTTACTATGCATATATGTAAATTAAAATGCAAAAAATAAAATCTGAAATATAAATAAAAAATACAGAAATTTTTCTATTTTCTTTAATGCTTTTTGTGGCCAAATTGATATGTTGACTCCATATTTAGAACTTTTTTTGGAGGCGGATTTGCTTGTTTCTCTGGTTGTTCCTAATGCAGCTTCCCACAACACCTGGGCTAACCGTTGGGTGTGCCCCTGCCCATTCCTAGTGCGCCACAAGACACAATATATGCAAATTAGGCCCACTCGTGGGGCATATTGGCGAGATCCTTTACCGAGCAGTGAATATTTTATTTGCATGTTCTCTCACTGTTTTATTTGACCACGACCTCGAGTCGCAGGTATTTCTTTGTTTCATCCTTTTTAGGTCTCGCCCTGAAAGCCAGCGCTTCAGCGCTGGCTCTGGGCGAGACATTTAGTCAGTGGGCTTGCAGAAATGCGACCACAACTTTTGGCTGGCCTAGAGCATGCGAGTACGCGCGCAGTAACGCGCATTCCTCGCATGCTCCAGGCCATCTGCCTTTGATGTCACTTGCTCCTCCCCCTTCCCCACCACAGAGCGCTTCTCGGGGCCGCGCGGCCGTGTCACTTTCACGGCCGCGCGTCACTTGCTCTCCCGCTCCTCCCCCCTCCCCCACCACAGAGCGCGTCTCGCACGGCCGCGCGGCCAATGCTTGTTTAACTCTGTCACTTCTTTTTCCTTTTATCTATACTTCATCTTTTCGCTGCCCTCCTCTTATCTTGTTCATTCTTTTCGTTTCATTCCCCCGTCTCTAGCAGTTTCCATTCTCCATCACTCTCTGTGCTCGTCCTCTCACTTCACCCCGTCTCCTCCCTGTCGCGCCCACTTCCCATCGCTCTCTCCTTTTCTTGTTTTATCTTTGAGCATCTGTAACCGAGATCAAAATTAATGAATGCCATAAACTTTCAGTTTAAACATCACGCGCTAAATAAAATAGGCATTTATATTTTGCTCCCTCTCTCCCGCCCCTCCCGTCCATGACGGCTAAGAAGTACACGGAAAACAAGGCACCTCGGGTTTCCATGGTAAGCAGAATGCTGTAAGTGCCCGAAAGTAATTATGAAATACGACGCAGCGCTCAGCCAAGCAGATGGCTGGAAAATTGGAAATCCATTTCAGACACTCTCTGGGTCCTACAAAAGGGGTGTCGTGTCCTGCTTCCCGGCAGACTCTGATTAAATTAATGGGGAGGATTTAACTGTTCATGTGAGTGAATAGCTACAAGACTGCCCATGGCAGGTATCTCCATACAGAGCTGCAGCAATTGTATTTAGCCGTCATTTAAAAGCACTGACTGTGACAATTTTGGCGACGGGGCATTTAGCAGGTGGACTGGACATTAAGCAGGTGAAGACTTGATTTGACATTGCGCTAATACAGTAAAAGAAGGCCTCCATATATGTAATGCTTGATTCCGCGTTGCGGTTATAATTAGGCACGGAGTTTTGCACACACAGGACTGGCTGAAGATTGTGAGGGGGTCCACTGATTGGGCAGGGTCTGGTAGTAATGATGAAAATGAACATTGCAGGGGCAGATGGGGAAATCTTCATCCACAAAGTCCAGAAAAGTGGGATGTTTCCTCTCAGTGAATGGGGTTAAGGTTTTTCACCTCTGTTGTGCCGTGCGGGGACACTGACTGATGCGGGGCTGCATATAAATGACTCTACAACACAAGTTGGTTATCTCGCTGTAACCTTGTGCTAGAGAGGCGGCCTCTTTATTTATACTGACGCTCATTGTGGTGGGACCAATGCTTAGATCGCAGCGTCAAGGCAATTTTAGGGGTCACATTTACTAAACTTTGAGCAACGCAGGGCAGCACACAGTGCTTAATTTTAGCCAGTGGTTTCCTGGCACTTAAGCATCAACATCAGGGCTTTTTGAAAGGACACATTTATTTATGGTAGTAATTTGCCCAGAATCACAGGATGTTGAGGCCACGCCGATACTCGAACCAGGTTCCCCAGCTCCAAGGGGGTCTGCTCTAGCCATTACCCCATGCCCTCTTCCCACTCTCGTGGTTAGTATTTGGCTCTGTTTTATGGCGGCGCTAACAGGAGAATTTGGCTGGTGCAAGCTGCCTCCTGACGTCACGAGAGCCCCAGCACTTATTTTTTTGCAAATTAACCACTAGCAGCAAACCTTGGCCCACAAAGGCTTCGCCTTCTCCCACAATCACTTGCCCTTAGTTTACTCTGCCTATGGCCGCACAAAAGGTCCATTTTCCACCCACCTTGAAAGGAAGAGAGAAAGGTATGGTGGAGATGGAGACGAAGCAGTGGCAAGATCTGGGTTGGAGTCTAGAGGAAGTGGGGTAGAGAAAGAGACCTTGCTGGGGGGGAGGGGGGAATGAAGGGCACCTCATGAGCCAAGGGCTTGACGGGGGTGCTGCTGTGGTAGGAGAACTACCGGAAGTAGGAGATCTGACAGAAGACTGCTGTTGAGCAGCTAAAGTTCGGATGAAGGACCGCTTTCAAAATTAAGAAAAGGTGCTACCACACTTTTATGTGTGATCGGGCACTGCCTATCTATCTGCTCCAGCAAAACCGAATTGTTTTTTTTTTTTAGGTGCATATCAACATTTTTTTAAATAAATCATAATGCCAGGACAAAAGAAAAATATGAACCAACCGTTCAACAATGACATAAGTCTACCGAGTTACCATATAATTAAATCACACATTACTACTGTTGTCGAATGCCTAGTGATAACATTATGTTTGAAAGGAATTGCCTATTACGTAGTGCACAAGAATACAGATGTGTGCTATTGTGTGCTTTAGGTACATACACTTTCGCATAACAAGCATTTGCTGCTTCCTTCGCCCTTTAATTTCTCCTGTTGCTGTACCCTTGTGTTGTTTGCTCTCCTCTGTCTCCCTATCTCTCCCTGTCTCTCTCAACTCCATTATGAACTTTCTTTGTCCCCTGTTTCTTTCCCCTCTCTTCCTCTCTGTCTTGACTCCTGTCAACCATTTTATTCCTCACATTTCTACTGTCACTCCCTTGCCCAGTCTATCCTCTCTAATGTCCTGTTTTCTCTCTTTTCTCATGTCTCACCCCTCCTGATGACCCCTTCTCCAACACTCACCTCTCACTGATCTGTATTTCCTATTCATTTTCTATCTTCTAGTGCCCTGTCTTGCTTCCTGCACACTGTCTGTCTCTTCCTTTAGGGCTCTCTTTCACATCCATCTCCCTTGTTATCTTTCTTCTCACCCTCCCTTCTCCTTCTAAGCTCTCTCTTTCATGTCCCATGAAGCAGAAAGAATGACTCTACCTATAGAGGGCGCTCTTGTTTTTACACTTTTTATCAACCCCCACAGTGTGCTATTTTTTATCATGGCATCTCTCAGGGCTTCTGAGGTAGGGTAAACTGTGATTTCTTTTAATTTTGCACTGCTCATGGTTCTGCACTTTCTACTGCTATTGTGTATTTATTGTATTGTTTTGTGCTTTGACTTTTATGATTTTATCTCTAAAATCGAGTAAAGTTTGATTTATTTATTGATTGATTGACTCTACCCATCTTTCCCCCTCCCTAGTGCACCATGTCTCGTGACACACATCTCACTTGTTACTGCACCTGACCAGTTCCTCTCTCCACAGAGCCCAGGGGCTCATTTCAATCTAAATATGTACAATACCTTGAGATTGCTGCTGCAATAGTCCACCATGGCATCTCATGACGCAATTTCCCCCTGCTGCAAGGTGCCAATGAAACTGACTTTTGTGAACTATGCAAGCTTTGAACTTTGCAAAGCTGTTGAAGTTTAAAAAAGTTGCAAAGTTATAGTGCATTCTCTCCTTGCAAGTCGCTGAACAAGAATAGACATACCATTGCCCTCCCCATTCCTCGTTCCACACCCCCCTGCATCCCTTTTACCAACGAAGAAGGAGTTATACCTATGTCTTGGTTCTACCAAGGCATAGCTATTTAGTCTCACAGAACTCCATCACAGAAGAAACAAGCATTGACATAGCCAATAGGTCTCGCCTTTGGGACCTTCTAAGTGTTTAGCCATGCAACAGTTGATGTTGTTGCACCAAGGATATTGTGCTGCATAACTAAATACTTATAAGGTCCCAAAAGCGAGACCTATTGGCTATGCCAATGCTTGTTTTAATGGGTGCCCCAGTCTCACCCGGGGAAACCACAGTGACAAAAATCATTGGGGGCTGAAGAGTCACCCCAAGGCCCTCCTGACACCCCCGGCTACCAGCGCGCAGTGCCATCCGACGCACAGGAACCAGCACCTTGTTCTCTGCTCCTACCGTAGTGGAAGCAACTCCTCTAGGGCTTCCATGGCAGGAGCAGCTCTGTGTACTGCATATGTGGATGCAAAGCGGGCATTTACGTGCTGGGCGCAACCGCCCCCTCCCCAAATTTAGGCAGCGTTAATAAACGGCGTGCATTGGGACAGCTGAGGCGTTATGCGTATGCATGACAATGCATTTCTGTGCGGTGATGCAGAGCACCACTCTGAAATGAGTTAGTTTAATGCCTGATGAGTGGTACTTGGCAGGACTTGCAAACACAGTAACCATGCTCAGCAGGATGGGATCCCAGAGGCAAGAAAATAGATGCAAAAAGCCCCCAGGGAGATGGGGCCCGGGGGCCGAAAATGGGCAGGAGGAGGGGACCGCATGCACGCCTCCTTCCTAGGGAAATATATAATGAAAGCTGCACTGACCCTGGGGCCTGCGCTACTCCAGGGTACTTTTAAGAACATCGGGCGGAGCACCACACACTCGTTATCAGGTTTCCGTTTTAAACTAGGAAAAAGTGAAAGATTGATATCTCAGGCCCACTGGACCCATTCTCTCCATTTTTGGCTCATTTTGCTCCTGGAAGGCAGGCCTAGAAACCAGTAGCATTTCTTCAGTTGCTTGGCCTCTAAATGGGCATATTTCAAAGGGAGATGGATTTTGCAGGCTCCCTGTGGTAGCCATCTCGTCTGCCTGGCTCTTGGTGCATCTTGCACAACCCCTCTGCTACCAACCAACAGAACACCCCCCTACCCACACTACCAAGGCATCATGGCCTCCTGGCCATCTTGCAGGGAACCTGTGGGGGCAGAGCAATCCAGGGCTTTTTGCCCAACAGGTCCTCAGGTGGCATAAAAGGGCCAGCAATACTGGCCCTTGAGAGACCCATGGCAGTCTTGGGGGTCAGCCGGAATCAAAGTCCTTAGTCCATCCTTTCAGTGTATCAGATGGCTTCTCCATCCAGCTGGGCATCTTTTCTGCCGTCATCATCTCCCAGGTCCATGGTATTCCCTACTGTCTCCTTGTGCAGGGGTTTTTAAGTCGAGGTAGAAAGTTTAAGGGGCCAGGCACGCCTGGACAATGCTGCGATGCCACATCATCCCATCACCCCTGTCCCAATCCTCCTGAACAGCATTCTGGAAAATCCAAAATGGCGACTTCAGGTTTTCTCTGGAAAGAGCCCCTCTGAGGACCTCACTCAGCTCTCTGCCTAGCTGACATAACTGGCTGATCCCTCCCACTAAAACTTCAAAGGCGAGCCCCTCCAGTGATGGCTCTAGATGTCTGGGCTCCCTCCTGTGTTCTAATGGGCCTGTGCTGGGACAGTGGCTGGTGGCAAGCTAATTATCAGATGGAGATTTCTCCCACACGCCTTCCTTTCGCAGTAACTCAGTCAGTCACTGATAATTGCTCCTTTTGTGAGGGGGAGGTCTTTGTTCCCTCTGCTCCGGAGCACAATATTTAACTTGGCCCAGGAGGAGGTGGGACAAAGGCCTGTAATCTGACTATGACCTGAGCCAGAGAAATATGACAAATCCTTACGTCCCATAAGATGTATATGTAGTGTATTGGGGACTGCAAATTCAAACTCACTGTGCATGTTTTACCACAGATAATGTTGTTACCTTGTTTGACCTGGTAGGCCTAAGTGGAGTGAAACTGTACTTTAGGGAGGATTTTGCTTATATGTATAATAGAGTAGAAACAACACAGACTTTCACTAAGCACTACAGACTTGCTCTATGACTGCCCACTTATATTGTAAGATCAGTATCATATTATAATGTCAGTAACAATACTTGCATAGTCCCTTCTGCACCAGGCTACCTGTGTGCAAATATCTGACTGCACATGACTGTAGTCTCATGCGAGCAGCCCACACACATGTGCAAACCTATGTACGTGTAACCAGCCAGTGCCCTAACCCTAGCTGTGCATCAGTGACCTGATCTTAAAAGGTGGACACTGCTGGTTAAAATGCTTAATCCAATTACTGTGAGTGAGACTTAGGTAGCGAGACTTACCCACAGTAAAAGTAAAAAAATGGTTAGCCATTTGCAAGAAACCCTGGTAGACTAAACGGGCAGAACCCATTTGCTGTAGCTTAAATCCACCAAAAATACAACAGGCAGCAAAAAAAAATCATGTAATCTTTGATGTGACATGAAGGAATACTTCTCAAGTGAGAAAAATCCATAGAACGTGCAAGACTGATCAAATAAGAATTAAAAGTAGTAAACACTCGCTGTCATGCCGCTGCAGCAGCCGGCATTCTGCCGCCACTGCCGGAAGACATGGCCTCAGGCAATTGGGACGTCTCACACTACCCACATTGCGTGTGCTGAGAGGATCACTGCAGCTCCGGTGGATCGCCTTATCCCATCTCTCCACCTACCTTGCGGCGGCCAATCCACCAGTGCAGTCCTCCGGGTTCTCGCTCTTTCTTTTGGGGCTGGTGGCGCAGGCAGTGTTCCTACCCAGGTTAGCACCTACTTCCTAGCATCCATCAACATTGACCAATCCAAGATGGCCACCTACTATCACACTCCAGGCTTCTTTTCCCAATCTAGGATAGAGGCTTGTTTTGTTCAGCTCTACTTACTGTTTTAGACTTTAAAATGAAGCCATTCCTTCAACTCCCTGTGTCACAATGCTTCGAGTAGTGGTTTGCATCATGTTTCTCGTTCCTGGTTCAGTCCTGGTGTTTTCTCTTACTCCTGTGCCAGTCTTTCCTCTTCTTCCATTCTTAATCTGTAGAATGGATTGTGGGTCCATTGTTGACATCTGCTAAGTTAGCATGAGCTTTGCTGCCATGAGGCTGCTTTTGCACACGACACTGAATGCATACATTTCGCAAGAATCTGTTTGTGCCCTTTCACATGAGAACTGTGCTTTTCGCGTTCTCTGCCGTGCTCTGAGGTTTAGTCTGCACACGATGTACAAGGTCGATCAACAATGCCCCTTGTTATTCTGTTCTGGTCAGTCCCTCAAACCTAGACATAACATGACACACAGTGTTCTTTTATTCAATCAAGCTTTAAAAACTGGCGCACAACCAACGCATTTCGTTCCCATTTCTTTGCCAGGGGGAACTTCATCAGGGCTGTAACATTATAAACAAAATACAACATTAATATGACATACCACAACATAAATAAGTATACATATCTAACAACATAAATAATGTTTGAAATGACCCAACCTCTTTCGACAAACAAAACAACATAATCAAAATGACCAACATTAAATTGCAACAACAACATGACTCTACATAAACAATATTGACGTCAATGTCTCAAGACTTAAATGTTTAGATGACCAATGCTCCTTTAAACATATAAACGACAAGAGAATAAACAAAGAAATATACACAAAAAAGCACATCACCCATATTGCAATAAGTCTTGGATATCCCCAAATTCCAACTGTGGCCTACATCCTTATTTTGAAAAGAAAACACATGCGCCACATATAAATAACATTTAAAAAACACTGAATACAGTACACAAACAAATTTATAGTGTGCTAGCGTAAAAGCGTACATATTCAGACCCTGCTTCATATCGGACCAATTATATGATGTCAAGTTCATATTGCTAATACCGAGAATGTGAAATGTAATTAAAACATATATAGATGTCAACCCACATAAAAAAAATCCCAATATCGACTGAAAGATGTATTTTATATCTCTCACCTCCTATATCTCAAGGGTTCTAAGCGCATTGGGTATAAGATGGGCCTCAAAATCCAATATCATCAATGGCCTTTTAAGAGAAAGAAGAAAAAGGGATGAAGATAAGTAGAGAAAAATGAAACGATAAAAACCGAGAGTGGCCTCAAAAGAAGAAATCCCCATAAGATTTGAACATTAAAACGGCGAGCTGTTATCAATGAAGGGATCCCCTATATGGGTCATGTACAACACACAACTCACCTTTCATATGAAACTATCTTTAGTAACTTCTATGCGGCAAGAAAGAAGACCTCCCTCATAGATAAATGTAAACAATTTGAGGAGAAAGATGGGTAGAGAGGCTTGTAAGAATAAGTGCCGCCATAATGCTGAAAAAAATTTAAAAGTAACGACACCCCATGCATAAAAAATAGATATAGACTCACCTCACAATTCCGAAATTAAACGGACGTGTGAGCTTTTTGTCGATAATAGGACATAATAGTCGTAACTTTATCCACATCAAAAATATATCTGCGGATAGGCGTAGAAGCTGTAAGAACAAATGTTTAAGATGAAAACCCAAACTGAAAATTATCAAGTTCTGAGAACCATCCAAAGAAAATATAACCCTCACAATCTTCACATAGATCCAAAAGTCAAGTATGCACAGTGGCACAACATATATCAAAATAAATGACAGAAAAATCACAATATTTAACACTACTGCTATTAAAATCTACTGTATCATAATTAGAGGAGAAGACGGGTGATATACAATCCAACAAAGTGGATATATACTGCCCTTTTGCAAGTGCGTGCCTCAACAATCTTAACAGGGCAGGTATATAACGCGTAATGAGTGGTGCAACGCGCTCGCTAAAAAATAAGTAATTCCTAGTTACAAAGCTTTCTTTACGAAATGCTAAATACCCAACAGAGTGTCCCTCTGTTAGTAATATACGCCATTAAAGTAAATAAGTGCTGTCCTTATTTAGCAATTGCGTGGTCAGCATGCAGCATATGTACTGAAAATAACAAATTTTCGAAGTAAGTAAACTCTTATTGGAAAAAAGCACTACCCCGTCGTAAGCCTATATCACCACATAAAAGCGTAGCAAAACTTGCTAACCAATCTTAAACTAACACTGTCATATATGCGCCATAACCAAAAAGTCGGCCTTAACTTACCTAATGATCCGGAAGGTCCTCCATGCATGGCATCGTAACCAGCAGCGAACCGAACACTGGTCGCGAGCGTTATTTAAAGAACCCGGGCAAACGAGATGAGAACTGAACGCAGCGGTCATGTGACCTGTGATGCCCTCGGTTGATAGGTAATATCCAAATGCAGAACAAACATGGCGGCCATCTTGTAATGGTTAAAATGAAGTATATCAAGAATGATTTACGACAAGGAAATAATCCAAACATATTCAAAAACTCGATAATTATGATCACGATGTTATAAATTATAAATTCAAAAATATCCAATCAAAAATTAAACAAATAAAAAAATAATAAAGAAAAACCGATTCAAAAATGAAAGAATTCATTCAAATAGTAATCCATTTAAAAAAAATCACTATTTAAAATGAACTTGATCCTATCCGCTAACAATACGGGTACCCAAGTATAATCCTGGAGATAGGTAATCCCCAAGAATTGAAATGACACAGGATTCACTATTAAGCCACCAATAACGACTTAGATTTATAAAAAATGAGAGATGCAGCGGTGTATAACAATAACTGAAAAGATTAATTAAAATCCTCATATTGATACTCACAGGTGTGAGATCTTGGCCATTATAAATAGCAAAGAAATAAATACCAGAACTACGAAAAGGAAAAGAAGATAGTGAAAAATAAAGTCATGTACCTAAAGATCACCATAGATGAGAAAAAAGTGAAAAAATAAATAAATAGAACCATAATCCTAAAAAACACCCTAGATAAAAGGGGTGATGAATTTTAAAAAAAGGAAATGTACATTAGAAGGGGGGTAAGACCAAATCGGACTGACACCATCTGTCCCAATAAAGCAAAAAAGTTTCAAAAACACAGTTAAACAAGAAAATAGTTTTGCCTCTAGCTGTCTGACCCTCAGTTCCCGATTTCCACCCCTATCTACGGCTGGCACATGGTCAATGCCATGGAACCAAAAACTGATATTGTTCGGGTGTTTCTCCTTATAATGATTGGTGAGGGGGTAACGGCTGTCGTTATTAAGGAGCGCCCTCCTATGCTCTTGAATACGTATTTTTAAGGGGTACTACCTACATAAATAGTACCGCAGTCACATCCTAATACATAAATTGCGTGAGTGGTATTGCAATTAATGAAATGTCTGATGGTATGAGACCCAGAGTTATTGTAATTAAAGCTAGTAATCTTATTCCGGCCATAGGGGCAAACATTACAACGTGAGCAGGTGTAAAAACCTGAAGGTTTGGGAGGTAGCCAGGTTTCATGGCTTTGGCTATTTGTCACGTAACTTGGACATAGAGCATCACGTAATGTTCTTCCTCTGCGATACGTTATCGTTGGTACATTGGAAATACAGTTTCTCAAGCCGGGCACTTCTTGTAATAACCCCCAATGTTTCTTTAAAATATTCCTCACTATGTTACTATTGATGTTGAATTGTGTAACAAGGCTAACTGGCCTCTTGTTAACTGTCTGTTTTTGTCTTGTAGGGGTATCTCGTAATGTATATTCCCTTGTTACGTGCTTTGCTTTAACAAGTGCCTTGCTCAAAATGTCCTTTTTGTACCCTCTTTTGAGAAATCTTTTTTTCACAATCTTGTACATTTTTCCAATAGTTTTCCTCCTCACTGCAATTTCTGCGAATACGCGTTATCTCTCCAAATGGGATGTTATTGATAACACTATGTGAATGCGCACTTCCTGCATGAAGCACAGCATTACAGGCCGTTTCCTTCCTGTAAAGTGTGCTTTCGATCACCTGATTTTTAATGTAAAATTGAATATCCAAGAAATTAATCTTAACTTTATCACTGTTCATGGTGAACCTCACATTGTATTCATTTGTATTAAGGTAGCAGACATACTCGTGCAATTGGTCAGATGAACCTGCCCAAAGGCAAATGATGTCGTCTATGTACCTCCCCCAAAAAACGATATGTTCAGTCCAGGGGGAGGCACGTCGGCTCCAGGCGTGCTCCCTCTCAAACCAGCCCATAAAAAGGCAGGCGTAAGAAGGAGCAAACCTGGAACCCATCGCAGTTCCGAGTATCTGCTGAAACCAACTCCCATCATGGAGAAAAAAGTTATTGTCCAAGATGAGGTTGATCATCTCCATAACCATCTCATTGTACTCATACATGTTAGCACTTTCTGTGTCAAGAAATGTTCTCACTGCCCGGGTCCCAAACTCCTTAGATATACATGTATATAACCCTACCACATCGAAGGTTACAAAGCTTAGTTCATCTGACCACTGAAAGTTGTTCAATTTGACAAGTATGTCTTTACTGTCTCGAATAAATGACGGCAGGCTATTGACATGTCTCTGAAGCCTAATGTCTACAAATTCTGAGATTTTCTCAGTGGATGAGCCCACCCCCGAGATGATCGGGCGCCCAGGGGGGAAGGTCCCCCCCTTATGGACTTTAGGCAAAACATAAATACAAGGGTATGTAGGACAATGGACTCTAAGATACCCGAATTCATCGTCCGTAAGGAGGCCAATCTCTTTCCACTCACTGAGCTTCAAATTGATCAACTGTGTGAGATTATGGGTAGGGTTGGCACAAATTTTGCGATAACATTGCCGATCATTGAGTTGTCGATCTATTTCCGACATATAGTCAGAAATGTTCATAACCACAACATTACCGCCTTTGTCTGCTTCTCTTATAACGATGTTATTATCCATTTTAAGTCTATTCAAAGCTTCCCTTTCCTTGGCGGTAATGTTGTGGTTAACTTTAGTCGAGGATTTACTTGACAGCTCCATCTTGTGTAGGTCTTTAACGACCCTGTCAAAGAATACATCTATATTTGAATGATAATTATAGGAAGGCACAAATTTGGACCTGGGTTTTAGCCCACTACAAGTGTTGGATGCTTGGTCAATGTCAAACTCCCTTAATAGGGTTGACATTTCTGGGTTGTCATCACCATCAAGGCTCATTAGGAGTTGTACATTACGGATTTCTCCAATAGTTTGACTATTGAAACATAACCTTTCCTTAGGTTCTGAACCATCCTGACCATGTTGTGCAAAAAAATCTTTCAATTTTAACATTCTAACAAATTTAAACATATCAATGTGAACATTTGTTAGATCACCACTTTGAGTTGGGCAAAAATTTAAACCTTTACTAAGAATCGAGATTTTATCTTTATCCAATACTTTATTTGACAGGTTTATGATCTTCAAATCATTTTCATTAACATCATCAATGCATACTTCACCATTACTTTTCATAACTTCATTAGTCATTTTGGTCTTGTTCCAGAACTCCCCTTGTTCATGGAACCTCGTCCTATCCCTGTACCGGCCTTTGGCTCTCCTCCCCCCCCTACGGGTTTTGTCTGAACTCTTTTTTGCTGGAGCCGACTGCATATCCTTACTTTGGCGAGCTCCCTCTGAAAAGCGGAAGCTCCTTCTGCTAAAGGGATGTCCTGGGCTATATTAGAGGCTACACTATAATGGCCAAGATCTCACACCTGTGAGTATCAATATGAGGATTTTAATTGATCTTTTCAGTTATTGTTATACACCGCTGCATCTCTCATTTTTTATAAATCTAAGTCGTTATTGGTGGCTTATAGTGAATCCTGTGTCATTTCAATTCTTGGGGATTACCTATCTCCAGGATTATACTTGGGTACCCGTATTGTTAGCGGATAGGATCAAGTTAATTTAAAATAGTGATTTTTTTTAAATGGATTACTATTTGAATGAATTCTTTAATTTTTGAATCGGTTTTTCTTTATTATTTTTTTATTTGTTTAATTTTTGATTGGATATTTTTGAATTTCTAATTTATAACATCGTGATCATAATTATCGAGTTTTTGAATATGTTTGGATTATTTCCTTGTCGTAAATCATTCTTGATATACTTCATTTTAACCATTACAAGATGGCCGCCATGTTTGTTCTGCATTTGGATATTACCTATCGACCGAGGGCATCACAGGTCACATGACCGCTGGGTTCAGTTCTCATCTCGTTTGCCCGGGTTCTTTAAATAACGCTCGCGACCAGTGTTCGGTTCGCTGCTGGTTACGATGCCATGCATGGAGGACCTTCCGGATCATTAGGTAAGTTAAGGCCGACTTTTTGGTTATGGCGCATATATGACAGTGTTAGTTTAAGATTGGTTAGCAAGTTTTGCTACGCTTTTATGTGGTGATATAGGCTTACGACGGGGTAGTGCTTTTTTCCAATAAGAGTTTACTTACTTCGAAAATTTGTTATTTTCAGTACATATGCTGCATGCTGACCACGCAATTGCTAAATAAGGACAGCACTACTTTACTTTAATGGCGTATATTACTAACAGAGGGACACTCTGTTGGGTATTTAGCATTTCGTACAGAAAGCTTTGTAACTAGGAATTACTTATTTTTTAGCGAGCGCGTTGCACCACTCATTACGCATTATATACCTGCCCTGTTAAGATCGTTGAGGCACGCACTTGCAAAAGGGCAGTATATATCCACTTTGTTGGATTGTATATCACCCGTCTTCTCCTCTAATTATGATACAGTAGATTTTAATAGCAGTGGTGTTAAATATTGTGATTTTTCTGTCATTTATTTTGATATATGTTGTGCCACTGTGCATACTTGACTTTTGGATCTATGTGAAGATTGTGAGGGTTATATTTTCTTTGGATGGTTCTCAGAACTTGATAATTTTCAGTTTGGGTTTTCATCTTAAACATTTGTTCTTACAGCTTCTACGCCTATCCGCAGATATATTTTTGATGTGGATAAAGTTACGACTATTATGTCCTATTATCGACAAAAAGCTCACACGTCCGTTTAATTTCGGAATTGTGAGGTGAGTCTATATCTATTTTTTATGCATGGGGTGTCGTTACTTTTAAATTTTTCAGCATTATGGCGGCACTTATTCTTACAAGCCTCTCTACCCATCTTTCTCCTCAGAAATTGTTTACATTTATCTATGAGGGAGGTCTTCTTTCTTGCCGCATAGAAGTTACTAAAGATAGTTTCATATGAAAGGTGAGTTGTGTGTTGTACATGACCCATATAGGGATCCCTTCATTGATAACAGCTCGCCGTTTTAATGTTCAAATCTTATGGGGATTTCTTCTTTTGAGGCCACTCTCGGTTTTTATCGTTTCATTTTTCTCTACTTATCTTTATCCCTTTTTCTTCTTTCTCTTTTTCTTAAAAAGGCCATTGATGATATTGGATTTTGAGGCCCATCTTATACCCAATGCGCTTAGAACCCTTGAGATATAGGAGGTGAGAGATATAAAATACATCTTTCAGTCGATATTGGGATTTTTTTGATGTGGGTTGACATCTATATATGTTTTAATTACATTTCACATTCTCGGTATTAGCAATATGAACTTGACATCATATAATTGGTCAGATATGAAGCAGGGTCTGAATATGTACGCTTTTTACGCTAGCACACTATAAATTTGTTTGTGTACTGTATTCAGTGTTTTATAAATGTTATTTATATGTGGCGCATGTGTTTTCTTTTCAAAATAAGGATGTAGGCCACAGTTGGAATTTGGGGATATCCAAGACTTATTGCAATATGGGTGATGTGCTTTTTTTGTGTATATTTCTTTGTTTATTCTCTTGTTGTTTATATGTTTAAAGGAGCATGGTCATCTAAACATTTAAGTCTTGAGACATTGACGTCAATATTGTTTATGTGGAGTCATGTTGTTGTTGCAATTTAATGTTGGTCATTTTGATTATGTTGTTTTGTTT
The DNA here is from genome assembly GCA_963921515.1 of Calotriton arnoldi. Lineage (NCBI taxonomy): Eukaryota > Metazoa > Chordata > Amphibia > Caudata > Salamandridae > Calotriton > Calotriton arnoldi. Next base: position 2,730,602 of record CAWUFW010001094.1, read on the forward strand.
GTCGAAAGAGGTTGGGTCATTTCAAACATTATTTATGTTGTTATATATGTATACTTATTTATGTTGTGGTATGTCATATTAATGTTGTATTTTGTTTATAATGTTACAGCCCTGATGAAGTTCCCCCTGGCAAAGAAATGGGAACGAAACGCGTTGGTTGTGCGCCCGTTTTTAAAGCTTGATTGAATAAAAGAACACTTTTTGAATATACTATTGCCGCAGATTGACTTTACTTTAAAACGAGTGCACCTTCCATTTTCTGTTTCAAATTGGCCCCTGCATCACACCTTTGGACGGCGGGTGTGGGAAGCGATTGCACCACTGTACGAATTACCAGTACTCATGGACTGAATGTGCTTGACCTTGGTCTGCCGTTTGTTTTTCCTTTTATAACATGACACACAGCTGCACTACTGAAAATCGTATGCTTTAATACTGGAGTGTCCGCGACTGTTTCTATCTTGCAGCAACGTTATTGGTGGCATGGTTTATATAAACAGACCCATACTTATGTGCTTTCGTGTGACATCTGTCAACAAATCAAGCCTTCTACAGTAACACGTCCACCACAAACACAGCATTGCATTGCGAATAGCCCCTTTGCTTGTGTATATCTTGATCACTGCGGTCCATTTACTTCCGATACAGCATATAAATACATTTTGGTTGCAGTTGATTCGTGCACTAGATTCCTTTGGGTTTGGCCACAACGCAGTGCTGCCGCTCGAAATGTCATCAGGGATTTGCGTGTCTTTGTAAGGATCTTTGCCTGTGGCACCTTTCATTCAGATCAAGGTCCGGAGTTCGCCTCTAAGGCGTACAAGGACGTGATGAAGTCTTTGGGGGTGCTGGTGCAGTTTTCGTCTCCATACAGGCCTGAGGGCAATTCAATTGTGGAGCGAATGAACCGTGACTTAAAGCAACCCTTGACAGCTAGAGTCTTAGGTACTGGCAGGAACTGGCTGGCCCACTTGTATGGGGTTCAACGTGCACTTAATAATCTCCCTAGAAGACCTCTGGGTGGGCGGACCCCATAAGAGATGCTCTTTGGCATCAAAATGTTTGTGCCAGACCTTGATGGTCTAGACGTTGCAGCAGAAGCCGCGACCTTTGACGTAGATAATCATTCTACTATGTTACAGGACCTACAAGAGACCTGTGCCCGTCTTGCTACTGAACATTTGCCTTCAGCAACAGATGCTGCACTGCTGATTCCGGTGGCCGGCTGGCTTCCAAAAGTTGGTGATCTGGTCCGAGAGAAGTTGGAGAACAAAAAAGAATTTGGTCCCTCTTATCGTGCACCGGTTCCAGTGCTTGGCTTGAAGGGTACTCGTCCAGTCATGATCCCACCGCATCCTGGGCGCTAGGTAAACAGATACATCTCAATTGACAATGTCAAGCTACAACATCTGGCCGATTCTGAATAGTGTGACGCCTGCTGTTTCGTGCCCCACAATTTCGAGAAATCCTGGGGTTAGCGCATCTTTCAGCTCACCTAATGACACTGTCATCGAGATGGACCCTGTTGTTGACCATTTATCTGTCCCTCCTGCTCCCTCCTGCAACGAGGAAGTTGAGTATACTTATCCCACAAGTGAGTCTTTGCATGGCTTGCCCGAAGGCCCTTTACAACATGGCAGCTTTTCTTTTGACGCGTCTTCCACCACTTCAATTGGCCCTACCAAATTGTCTATTTTTGTTTCCTGGTTTAAACAGACTTATTTGGTCCCTCCCTGGACATACATCTGGTTAATAATGATCACAATTTTTCTTTTATGTCAATTGGGTTTGTGACGGTGTTTTTCCTACTCATCAATGGTCACTACTTACCAGAACGCTCTGCTGTGAACTTGGTTGATGGTATTCTGGCCCCTCACTCATCTTCCCACATCATGAAGCGTGACCAATCTCTTGTTAACATTTCAGCATTTCCAGTTGCGGATGGCATCATTTGGGATAAAGTGGATTTTCAGGTCCATGGGCCGACAGAAATTATTAACGTTCCATACGTCTTTCGCGTCTCCGTGGGTAATGTGGTAACAAAGGACATACGCTCAGACGACTGGGATGTGCATGCAATACAATCATTGTTTTCCGATTTGAAATATTATGCTGCTTTTAATGCTGAAGATTTATATTTAAATTCTGCCAATTATGCCGATTTATTCTGTTATCAACATTATGGGCATCATTTCCTACATAAGACTAATACATTATGCCCTGTTGTAAATTACACACAGTGGGAACATTGCCCTACACCATTAAAAGGTAGTTCGAAAACTGTTAGAGATAAATTTACATATTTTAAAGATTTTGATAGGTCAACACCCGAGACTTATTATTTTAAATTAAATATTCCTTCATCTCCCAAAGTAATGTTGACCCATACGAAATTAATTTATTCAAATTCTTTCAGACATGATCTGTCAGTCAGGGGTTATGATCACTGGAAGGCCACAATTGATTTGAAATCGATCTGGGGTACTAAAACCTGGCAGGTGTGAGGCACTGAAGCCTTACATCGTGCCTGCCTCATCCCAACAAATTTTGCTTTTAAATGAAAGAGTTTACCAGTCAACTTGCTTTGGTTTGGCAACTGCAAAAAAATTGAACGCTCCTGCTATTCCCTCATTAGCTGAGTATAATAATTGGCGCAAATACACGAATTATACCATTGATGCCTTACAATCTCTGTTTCAAAATAATACGTTTAATGCATCTGAAATGGATTCTTTAAGTTGGCTAGTTTGGCAGACAAATTCGAATGCCTGCCAACTTTGTTTTCATAACACTAGTTTAGGTTATATGCAAGACAGACCCGACCCAAGATTTCCAGATACACATTCGGTAACAACTTATTAGGTAACAACCTATTCGGTTGGAGAATTATGTCAACAGTGGTTGCAGCACTCTACACTATCGTCCGTTAAACAACATTTAGCGTTGTTGTCCAATAACATTAATTTGGCCGACTTTGTCTTGGGACCCAGGGTTCCTAGAACAAAGAGATTCTATTACACGGGCTTACAATGAAATATGGAAACTTTCACAGATTGAAGCGGTGTCACGTCTGCGAGAAATTGACCAAGCGAACTTAGAAAAGGTTCTAGCTGTTGTCGATAATAGTATTAACACACTATCTTCCCGCATTTACACATTGGATAATATTGTTTCTTCTGTTGTTGATACTGTGCAAGAAGATGTGTCTCTATTATATCATGGTCAAAATCAATTGCGTTCTGTCATGCAATTCGCATGGACTTTGCAAACTCTAAAAATGGGAAACGTACCATGGGATTATTTAAATGCAACTGTTTTATTTTTGCCATTTAATTTAACTGACAAACAGCAGTTCATGTCCATGAAAGATGCAATTTACACTCTTCTACACATAGAAAAAATAGATCCTTTGCCCTTTTCTGCAGCGGAAACTGACACTGCTGTTTGGCTAATTCATGGGGTTATATCTTTGCCTTTCTCGCTGTTCCAATTCAGCTCCTGTATGAAACATTACCAGCTAGGCCGCTTTGAACCCCTGGGTAGCGCTTTTCTGCATGAACTGTGGTCTTTGCCTTTTACCTACCGATGTTTGCGGGAAGAAACTGAAGTATACCTTACAGGGGAGGACTGTGATTCTACAGTCGGTCATTCCCTTGTTTGCAAAAATATCAAGTTGCACGGAGCATGTAATACGTCAGCTCCGAACCTTGCATGTGTTTTAAAAGGTAATCCGGTTCCCGCAATAATTCCCATGTTCACTCTGCTTACTAACGGTAGTTATCTTATTCTAAATAACCAAGAATGCTGCAGCTTGCTGGCTGGCATACCATACATAGTAACAGTTTCACAGCACGTAATTTGTTGTAAAAATTTGCTTTTTCCTCCCCCGCATGGGCAGCTCGATAGCTCAATTTGGCCTTCCATACCAACTTTGAAAGCAGATTTCAACAAGTTGAGCAGATTAAAGGCGCTTTTAACCCAACAAGAAGTCACCCTTACTTCCGCACGAGAAACCTTCAACCTGCAGGTGGCTAGCGCTGCTAGCGAAATTCAAACACTTTTAACCACTAACCTCCCACTGCATTTTGGGGAGCTAATACACCGCATATTTAATGCGTCTGATACAAGTGGCCTTGCACATTTTTTTAAAGCTGTCGGCTCTGGCCTTGTGACTTCTTTTCAGACAACAGGACCGCCCTCAAGCACGCCACCCGCAAACACCACCAGCTGATCCGTGCCACCAAGAAGTCGGCACTCAAAGAACGACTGGACAACAACGCCCATGACAGCAAGGAACTTTTCAGCATCGTCAAAGAGTTCTCCAACCCCAGCGCCGGAAACAACGACATCACCCCCTCGCAAGACCTCTGCAACTCACTCTCCGCGTTCTTCCACCGCAAGATCACCGACATACATAACAGCTTCGACGCACAAACAACGCACCCTACCGCCGAACCAACGCCCGCCACCACCACCCTCTGCAACTGGACCCCGATCAGCACCGAAGACACCACCCGCACGATGAACTCCATCCACTCCGGATCACCAACCGACCCCTGCCCACACCACGTCTTCAACAAAGCCGACGCCACCATCGCACCCCATCTCCGGGACATCATCAACTCCTCCTTCCACACCGCCACCTTCCCGGAGAGCTGGAAGCACGCCGAGCTTACCGCCCTCCTGAAGAAACCAACGGCGGACCCCACCGACCTTAAGAACTACCGTCCCATCTCGCTCCTTCCGTTTCCGGCCAAAGTCATCGAGAAGACCGTCAACAGACAGCTTGCCGCCTTCCTCGAGACGAATGGATCCCTCGACCCCTCGCAGTCCGGGTTTCGGGCCAACCACAGCACCGAGACCGCCCTTATCGCAGCCACCGACAACATCAGAACCCTAACCGACAACGGGAAACAGCTGCCCTCATCCTCTTGGACCTCTCCGCGGCGTTCGACACCGTCTGCCACCGCACCCTAGTGAAGCGCCTCAGCAACATCGGAATCCGAGAGAAAGCACTGGAATGGATCATCTCGTTCCTCGCCGGAAGAACCCAGAGAGTCCGCCTCCCCCGTTCAGATCCGAAGCCACCGAAGTCATCTGCGGCGTTCCACAGGGATCCTCACTCAGCCCAACCCTCTTCAACGTCTACATGAGCCCCTCGCAGCCATCGCACGCCGACACAACCTCAACATCATCTCCTACGCCGACGACACCCAGCTGATCCTCTCCCTCACCAAAGACCCCACCACCGCCAGAGCCAACCTACACGACGGGATGAGAGACGTCGCCGACTGGATGAGGAACAGCCGCCTTAAACTGAACTCAGACAAGACGGAAGTCCTCATCCTGGGCTCATCACCCTCCGCCTGGGACGACTCCTGGTGGCCCCCGGCCCTGGGCACCGCGCCCAAGCCAACGGACCACGCACGCAACCTGGGCTTCATCCTGGACTCCTCCCTGTCGATGACCAGACAAGTCAACGCCGTCTCATCTTCATGCTTCAACACTCCTGCGCATGCTCCGCAAGATCTTCAGATGGATCCCCACTGAAACCAGGAAGACCGTCACCCAGGCACTCGTCACCAGCCGACTGGACTATGGGAACACCCTCTACGCCGGAACCACAGCCAAACTTCAAAAAGACTCCAGCGCATCCAGAACGCCTCCGCACGACTCATCCTGGACATCCCCCGACACAGCCACATCACCGGACACCTGAAAGACCTGCACTGGCTCCCCGTCAGCAAGAGAATAACGTTCAGACTCCTCACCCACGCACACAAGGCCCTCCACGACCTGGGCCCAAAGTACCTCAACGACCGCATGACTTTCTACACGCCCACACGCCAGCTACGATCAACCAGCCACGCCCTCGCCACCGTACCACGCATCCGCAGAACCACCGCCGGAGGAAGATCCTTCTCCTACCTGGCAGCCAAGACCTGGAACTCCCTCCCCACTCACCTTCGGCGAACCCAGGACCATCTCTCCTTCAGGAAGCAGCTCAAGACCTGGCTGTTCGAGCAGTAACTTACCCCCTCCCCCAGCGCCTTGAGACCCTCCCGGGTGAGTAGCGCGCTCTATAAATGCCGTGATTGATTGATTGATATTTGGTGTTATACCTGCATTCATTCATTCATTCTATTTTTTCCAGCGTCGTTGGTGGATTCCCTTTAATGCTGGCGTTAGCTGCTGGAATCCTGCTTCTACTGTGTCTGCTGCGCAATGGCTGCTCCTCTTTTAGTGCTGCACAGACAAGACCGGCTGCGATTGCTCCGTGACCGTATGCATGGATGCTTCGGTACACTACCACTGGCAGCTCTCAGTGTGTCTTATGGGTTGTCCTTCCGCTTTGCATACTTTACTTGCGTGCAACCAGTCTTTTCATGTCTACAATGTCCGTTTACATGGGCGTTGGATTTATGCCTCTCCAATTCGTCATGTCCGGACCCGGATTTCGACCAGCTAATGGGTCTCTTAGTGGCCCATGAGCGGGACTGTTCTGGGATTGGCTTTATGGCGAACGCGGCTGCACTTGGAATCTTGGCTCAATGGGATGTCTGTGAGGCTGCGCAGAATCTCATACTTCAAAGTTACATCGAATATCACGCAAGTTGTCCGGTGATGCTAATGGAGGCACCCGCATATGAGGAGCACACTTGTTCATTCGATTTGATAAACTGGATGGCATCCTTTTTTCCTACCAACGACAATGATGTCCTTCTGGAGGGTGTTGCATTTTTTTGCTCCTATACTCTGATGGATTAAATTCACCAGTCCTTGGATTTCAGATGCCTTTTAACAAAATTACTTTTTTCCCTAATAGGTTTTTGTTCTTTCTATCTTTCACTCGCCCTTTTTGGACTCTGCTCGCACTTTTTGAACTCTGTTTTCGTACTATGTCTACATGTGATGGCCTTACTAGGGGGAGGGTGTAGTATGGATTGTGGGTCCATTGTTGACATCTGCTAAGTTAGCATGAGCTTCGCTGCCATGAGGCTGCTTTTGCGCACGACACTGCATGCATACATTTTGCAAGACTCTGTTTGTGCCCTTTCACATGAGAACTGTCTGCTTTTCGCGTTCTCTGCCGTGCTCTGAGGTTTAGTATGCACACGATGTACAAGGTCGATCAACAATGCCCCTTGTTATTCTGTTCTGGTCAGTCCCTCGAACCTAGACATAACATGACACACAGCTGTACTACTGAAAATCGTATGCTTTAATATTGCAAGCTAAACATGTGGTGCAGGCACTTGGAGAGACTCTTTTCCGGAGAGAAGAGCTGTGCTTGTCCTGAGATATAAACCTTTCATCTAGGCCTTGAGGTATGGGGTCTGCTGACAAAGCCCAGAGGTCTTCTTTTTAATAATAAACTATTTCTTACCACGGGGAGGGTGGTTAGGTATTGTAGCCCTTTTCCACTGTCTTTATAAAATGATATCCCCGTTTATATTCTATGGAATTGTGACAATGCTGACTATATTGTGTTTATGCATTTTGCTGCTAGTGATGGCACGTGTACTGTACCATAGAGCACGTTAGTTAAAATAAACATTTTAAACTATACCGTGACTCTGATTACTCGCATTGTGCACAAGTATGAGTGAGTGAGCGAAAGAGTTGTCTGGCTGCCGCGATTCCTGAGAGGGTCGGGAGTGTCGTGTTCTGGGTTGTCTAATCATTGGTAGCTTCGCTGTTAGTCAGAGAACAAATGAGACACTATAGCTAGTCGGTTTGGGATTTTGGGTACTAATGTGGTAGGTTGGTACACCCCTATTCACTGAGGTCCTGTTTTCCTGCGCATAGTTCTGTATATGTGCAGAATCCCTGCAACAAATCCTGCCTTACCCGTTGGATTCCTAGTACCTCCATTGCTGCTAAGCCTGTTAGCCCCTCAAAGTCCTGAAAGGTAAAGTTCCACAACATGGTTCTAGCTGGCATCTTCCAACAAGTTCCCCATCAATTTCTGAAGCCGTCTTCTCCAGTCATCAGAATGTTTTTTGCCCAATGTCTTTCCTCATTGCAGCTCCTTCTGAAAGGCAAAAACTGCTAGGCATTTGTCTGTGTCAGTGGCACCATGGCTACTGGAAGGGGTTGTTCCTACCTCTGGCAGATCAAGTCGGTAAAGACAAGGTCACCCAGGCTCAGAAGCACCTCCAGAAAATCTTCGAAGAATCGAACCCTTGACAGTTTGCAATGCTTACTTTTCAGTCTTGAGGAAGAACTGTATCAGGCTCATGCCTTAGCCCAGACAGTCAGCAACAAACTCAAGAGTTGCAACAGCTGCAAGATGAAAACCTGGATCTGTGTGAGGCTCTTGCTGTCAAAAGTACTGATGTCCTAGTGGTTTCTTCTGCAACTCCTCGCTTCTCTGGTGATACAAACAAGCTAAAGAAATTCTTGGACTCTTTAACCGTGTTCTTTGCCTTTTGTCCAGGTCAATTTTCCCAAAACTGGGCTAAGTTGAGATGTCTTATTAGTGCCTTGCCTGGTCCAGCACCAGCGTGGGCGACATCTCCGGTAGATGCTGACAATCTCAGCCTGTCAAAGTATTCCACGTTCTAAACAGCATTCAAGTGGATGTTTGAAAGGGCAGACCTAGGATTTTTGGCAGAGGAGACCCTCTGCAACATCCAACGGGGTGGACAAGGTGCCCAAACTTACATAATAGAATTTTGTCAACTTGCAGCTGCGACCACATGGGTGCAACAGACCTTAATAATCCTATTCCATAGGGGTTTTAGAGATGAAATGAAGATTGAGTTGTTCCACTCCATCCAACCTCCAACCAGCCTGTTTCCGTGTTTCGCCTGCGAAAATGCAGAAAGGACAGACTGAAGACTCGGGTCTCTACAGCCGTTAGAAGCTCTCGATTTGCCTCTTGTATGGCTGAAACCTCTACTGAAGAAACTTCATTATCGCCTAAAGAAGAGCCTATGCAGATTGGAATGTCCCGAGGATCGCTGTCTGAGACCGAGAGGAAACACTGTCGCAAGCACTGACTGTGCAAGTTTTGTGGTTCTTCCGAACATTTGATTTGTTCTTGTCCAATTCGTCAAGAAACACCCTGTCCCATCCCTCTTGAAAGGAGATCGAACGGTAGGACCTCAAGTCCCTTTGGTTGGGGCCCCTGGTGATCCCCCCTTTTCACTTTTTCTTTTACTGATCTTAGTCGGGCTGCTTGATGGGAAAATTATGAAAGACTCAGCCCTTTTAGATTGTGGCATCAGTGATTTTTACTTGGACGAAAGTTGGGCAAAGGAAACAAATGATCCTGGCTTAATGAGTCCCCAGAGCAGGTCTAGACCATTGATGGAACACCTTTAGCCTCTGGTCCAGTCAATGAAATGACAGTTCTATTGAAGTTGACATTTGACATACATCAAGAGACTATTTCTTATGACATTACTGCTTCATTCAATCACACAGTCATTCTAGGAGTACCATGGCTGGTACGTCAGGCTCATAATCCATATACCAATTAGGTGACCTGGACAATTTCCCTATCCTCCCAATTTTATTACAAATAGCGCTATCTGTCGGAAGGCAACTGGTCTCCCAAAGAAAAGGAATTAAACAATACTCCAGATCCTAGAAGGATAAACCTTCTCCAAGGAGTCCCAGCTCAGTACCACCATTTTCTGGATATATCTGAGAAACCTAAGGAGTGGGGCGGAGTGGAGTGGGGTAGATTAGGGTAGAGTGTAGTGCAGTGGGGTAGATTAGGGTAGAGTGTAGTGCAGTGGGGTAGTTTAGGGTAGAGTAGAGTGGAGCATGGTAGATTGGGGTATAGTAGAATGGAGTGGGGTAGATTGGGGGTAGAGTGGAGTGGGGTAGATTGTAGGATGATCTCAAAGATGTCCTTGCGCAAATTGACCCCCAACCCACAGAGTGTGCCGATCTCAATCTCACGTTGAGGTTGGACCACCGACTATCGGAAAGAAGAGGAGATAAGAAAAGATCTGATAAACCAGCCTGGCGTTTTACCGAGCGACCTCGGACCCAACCAACATTATCTGAGAATCGTGGTGAACCTATGGAAATCAGTGCCATTCGACAACCACTCTCGAAAGACGAGAAAGAAACTCGACGGAAGAACGGATTATGCCTTTATTGTGGTCGAAAAGAGAATTTTGTGAAAGAACGGATTATGCCTTTATTGTGGTCGAAAAGAGCATTTTGTGAAAGAATGCCCAACCAAGCCAAAAGGGAAGTTTCCTGTGTCCTATACCTCAAAACAAAGCATTGCTAGCACGGATGTGCCTATGGGAAACTAGAACGCCTGAGTCTAACGGAAGGGACAAGCTTGGGCGGTTTAACTATCCCTTCATTGGCCGGATTGGAAGGAAAAGATACATCCCATTTTAAACTATTAGTTACCATAGAGACAAGTACCAGTCGGTATCCAGTGCATGCTCTGTTAGATTCAGGGGCAACTGGTAATTTTATGGACATAGATATGGTGAAAAAGTTTACGATCCCATATGAGAAGAAACGAGCTCCAGAATTGGTACAGGTAGTGGATGGTAGCAATCTATCTGGTGGTCCTGTAACATTGCAGACGGAACTAATTACGCTTAGTCATTCTACCAACAAGGAAGTACATTTAGAACATCTTAGGTTCAATATTATTCAAGCCCCACAATATGGAGTTATTTTAGGATTACCCTGGTTAACATTGCACAATCCCGTGATTAATTGGAGTAAGAGGTCAATTCAGTTCTCCTCCAAGTATTGTCAACAACATTGCTTCACATCAAGACAAATCCAGAAGCAAGATCCTCCCTTAACGCTTCTTACGGCGGTGGAAAAAGAGATTCAGTTGCCCATACAATATGCAGCGTTTTCTACAGTTTTTAGTGAACAACAAGCAGTGCAGTTACCTCCCCACTGGCCGTATGATTGCCAAATTGATTTGGAGCCTGGTACTATTACGCCGAGTTGTCGTATTTATGCGCTGTCAGAGAATTTACATCTACGAAAATATTTAGACCAATTTCTGGAAAATGGATTTATCCCACCCTCTCATTCTCCAGCGGCCTCCCCCCTGTTTTTCATTCCAAAAGCTAATGGAGAGATGCGCACCTGTATCGATTATAGAGCACTCAACAAGATCACAATAAAAAATCGATATCCTCTTCCTCTCATTCCAGTGTTATTGGACAAAGTGAAAACTGCGGTCATCTACACCAAACTGGATTTGAGGGGTGCCTATCACTTGGTGCGCATCAGGCAGGGGGACTAGTGGAAGACCGCATTTAAAACTCGATACGGTCTGTTTGAATATTTGGTAATGCCCTTTGGGCTCTGCAACGCCCCGGCTGCTTTCCAATTTTTTTTGAATGCTGTTTTACTGGCATTTTTATATCTCTTTGTAATCGTCTATATCGACGACATCCTGATTTATTCGGACACCGAAGATGCACATGAACAACATGTTAAAACGGTTTTGGAAGCATTGCAAGATAACCAACTTTACTACAAACTTAGCAAATGCGAATTCCACATCACTCAGGTGGAATTTCTAGGAGTAATACTGACACCATCAGGAATGCAAATTGCTGAAAGAAAGGTGGACGCAGTTGCTAAATGGCCCCAACCAAAAAACATTCGAGACATCCAGTGTTTTCTTGGATTTGCGAACTTTTATCGCAGATTTATTGATCACTTTTCGCAAACCGTGGCGCCTATCACCAAATTGCTGCGGAAGAAAACACCTTTTGAATGGACACCGATCGCTGAGACAGCGTTTCGCACCTTAAAAACTGCTTTTACATCAGCTCCTATCCTGGCTCACCCGGATCCCACCAAACCTTTCCTTGTGGAAGCAGATGCTTCGGATGTAGCAGTAGGAGCAATTTTATCCCAAAGACATCTTGATTCGGGCCAGTTGCATCCTGTGGCATATATGTCCCGAAAACTCAATGAAGCCGAACAAAATTATGCTATCGCAGAAAAAGAAGTGTTGATTCTATTGCAATCAAGTTTTATTCTCGATGATTTTTATTTCATGAAAACACATGTTTAGCACGCGCTTGTGATTTGTGTAACAAACGCGCACTTGAGTGAAAGAAAAGGTAAGTGGAATATATTTCTTGCATGGTGACTCATATTTCACACATGCACGTAAATTTTGGTGCGGATACATTGGTGGCGCACTTGTGAAGACAACTAGCGCAAGTGCGTGTTAGGAAAGACGGATGTGCCGGTGACACACGCACGTATATTGTGGTGCAAGTACATTTGTGGCGCACTTGTGAAGTCAACTAGCGCACGTATGTATGAAGAAAGATCGAGGTGCCTGCGACAACGCATTAGTGTGTATGTGTTAATTCTTTAGATCCATTCCTTGGCATCTATGTGCTGCTTGGGGTTTTAATCAGCATTATTCTTTTGGGCTTTGTGCATTATAAACTATTATTTCCTTTATGAGAACCAGAGCAGTACCAGAACTCCTCCAGTGGATGAGAGGTTGATAAGTGAATACACTTAAGAAACTATTAAGTTATCATTGTGCTTCAGATATATACATGATATTGTATGTGTGTGTTTTTACCTTCTTTTACAGGTCTCCCTCCCCGCAGTCCCCTTCCTACCCTTCCCTCACCTGGCCTCTCCAATACTCTGTGCTATTATAGCTTTCTGAGTTGGAGCTGCCTGGAGGTGGAATAAACAATCTACACGCAGATCCCGAGGAAGGCGCTCCGTTGACAGGCTATGAAGATATCATGTTCTGAATGGAGACATTTCTTCATGGGAAACTGACAGTCCTTCGAAATCCGAACGGACTATCAAAATCCTCATGGTCTCAGGAATTTGCATTGGGCATATTTTTTCCATTAGTATGACTTTTTCACTACGCACATCCCTGGCTCTTAGAATTCTCTAGCAGACACTTTTTCTCACAGGTATCTAGAATCTCTGATTACCTATTGTCAAAATGTTCTCTCTCCACAAGGAATAATTGGAGTTGCATAGTCTTGCACAACTATAGGCCGGATATTCCAACATCTCCTAAAAGGAATAGAATTGTTTACGAGGACTCGTTCGCAAGCAAGGAAGTCTAATCTTTAGAAGAAAGACCCTATTCATTCGTTTTAAGGAGTTCAAAATTGAAGTTTTTAAGATGTGCCATGATTCTCCTGTTGCTGGCTACAAATGTGTGTAAAATCAAACTTAGAACATATACTCCGTTCTATCTGGTGGTCATCCGTTCAAAAAGACACTGAACTTTACATGGGCTCCTGTCATGTTCCTGTTTGTGCCCAAGGAAAGACTTCTCACTCCCGATCATCTGGGCCTCACAAAGCTGGTGCCCATTCAACCAGAGTCTTGGCGTACTATCTCAACTGATTTCATCATGGCCTTACCTCCATCTGAAATCAAGGTCACCATTGAGTCTTTTTCTCAGATGGCTCATTTTAGTGCTTTAAAGAAACTACCTTTGGCAAAAACTTTGAGATAAATTATTTTGAAAGTAACATTCGATTTTCATGGGATGCCCCAGAACATCATTTCTGATCGAGGTTCTCAGTATATCTCTCGCTTATGGAAATTTTTCTGCAAGTCTCTTCAGGTTGATGTGGCTTTGTCTTCCGGTTCCAAACCTTAAACCAATGGGCAGACCGAATGACTTAACCAAGGCTTAGAGCAATATCTTTAATGCATTCGGTCTTCATTTCTAGCACTGGCTGAATTCTCCTATGATAACTTCAGTCATAGTATTACTCAGTCCTCACCATTCTTCTGTCTGCAAGGTGTCCGTCCAAGAACCATTCCTTCTGGTTTTCTAGGTTCAGAAATGGTGCCAGCCGCTTCCAGTTTTGTTAGCAGTTTATTATTAACTTGTCCATCTAACCAGCGACATCTTCCAAATCCTAATAAAGGAAAATGCGTAGCAAAGATTTCAGATGGGGCTCCTCAGCTGAAGAAGGCCTGAAACATGCTGTTACTCAAGTTCCAATTTTACAGCATCCTGATCGAACTAAGAGAAATATGTTATTCAAACTGATGTCCCGGATCGGGCCATTGGCGCAGATCTCCTGCAGCTCCAAGAGGATGACTGGTTAGAACTTTCCATTTTCTATCTGTCACACGTTCTATCAGATTCCATAAGAAATTAATCTATCCTTGAAAGGTAAATGCTGGCTATGAAGATATCCTGTTCTGAAAGGAGACATTTCTTGATGGGAAATTATCAGTCCTTCGAAATCCGAACGGACTATCAAAATTCTCAGTGTCTCAGGAATTTGCATTGGGCATATTTTTTCCATTAGTACGATTTTTTCATTACGCACATCCCTGGCTCTTAGAATTCTCTAGCAGACACTTTTTCTCGCAGGTATCCAGAATTTCCGCTTACCTATTGTCAAAATGTTCGCTCTCCTCAAGGAATACTTGGACCATTAGATGTAAGGTTATGTCTATCCTTCAAGATTCTAAGAAAGGGATGAAGCTTTACCCCAATGCCCATCATAACCCATCTCCTTCCTATAAGACTGGGGATAACATTTGGTTATCTAATACATTTCTGCCTACTCATCTCTCTCTGAACAAATTCAAACTTCAATTTTATGGACCCTTCAAAACCATTTAAATTATTAATCCAGTAGTTTTTAAGCTCCAATTACAGTTGAATTGGAAAGTATGTACATTTTTTCACACTTCTTAATTAAAGCCTTATCGTGTGGATCCTTTTAGATGACTTATTTTTCTGCCTTCACCAGTCTTAGATAAATGGTGTACCAGAATTTAAAGTGCAGGAAACCTGCAATTCACAGACCTTTAAAAAGAACCTGCAATTTCTAATTCATTGGAAGTGTTACCCGGCTAGCAAAACATCCTGGGAAGATGCGGCCTCTGTTCAGCCTCCAGTTCTGATACAAAGATTTTTTTATAGACAATTCCCGGATAAACCAAGACCTCTGGAGTCATGCTGCTGAAGCGACCAGTGTCCCACCTGCCATTACCTGAAGATGCCGTTTCAGGCGTGCTGGATATCTCCCTGTTCCCACACGGCATGTGCTGGGTGGATCACTACAGCTCCAGTGGGTCACCACAGCCCACCTCTCCACATACCTGGTGGCAGCCAACCTGCCGATGCAGCCCCCCAGTCATCGCTCTTTCCTGTGGGGCAGACAGCACATGCATTGTTCAAGCACAGGTCGGACTCTTCTTCCCAGGGACCCTCAACATTGAGTGCTGGGAAGGATATCTACCGCCCAATCCAAGATGGCTGCCTTACTATTAAGCTCCACGCTTCTTTTCCCAATCCAAGATGGAGGCTTGTGTTGTTCAGCTCTACTACCGGTTTTAAGACTGCTTACCTCTAGATTTTCAATCTCTCCATTCCTGCTCAGTCTGTTGGTCCCTCCTATCTGCCTTCACACACACAGGCACATTAGTTATATGCAAATATACATCCTCAAAGGCCAAGGCCTTAAATGAACAAGTATAACATGAAATGCACAATTTTAGCCTTACATGCCAGAATACTTCCTCACAGCCCAAGCACAAAAAATCATATGCCCAGGCAAAGCATCAAAAGGCACACGCATGGCATCAAAGACCCAGGCAAAGCATTGTAGGACTTGGCCTTTTTGGCTAAAGTTCCCTAAACTTTTTGCTTTCCCCCTAGACCGTTTTCCTGACATAGAGTTGCCAATTTAGATGCTTTGGGTACTTTGGCACTGCTGATCAGTGTCAAAGTACAAGTGTTCCCTGTGTAAAGTGTAATGGTAATTGGTTGGCCATGATTGGTATGTTTGCCTTACTAGTAAAGTCCCTAGTGATGTGCACTGTGTGTGCCAGGGCTAGTAATGCAAAGGTGCGCGGAGAAGGGAACTCAGGCCTGTAGTGTAGGGCCTGCGTGCAGTTTGCTAAGTTAGCATGTTGTCCTGACAAGTGCAACCACTTGTCAGGCCTTACTTTCCCTTTTGCGTACACAGTGGGCACCCCTGTGGTAGGTCCCGGGTAGCCCCTGGGCAGGGTGCAGTGTAAGTAAAAGGCAGGACATATACTGAGGTGTGTGTTATGTCCTGACAGTGAAAAACAGTCCATTTCGTTTTTCACTGGTGAAAGGCCATCCTGCCCATAGGACAGAATGGGGGAGGCTGGGTATTGTGTTTGTTAGCCTAGTTTCCCATAAGTTTAAAATGGAGAGGTGAAGTTTAGTATGTATGAACTAACAGTGTCATAACACATCTTTCTATGAAAGTGGTTTTGTCACTGTGTGTTCAGAAACCACTCTGTTAGAAAGTGGCTGAGTTTTGTGCTTTAAGCATTTCTGTGTGTCTCTGCTGAATGTGGATTGACTGTCTGGATCTGAGAGAGGAGAGGAGCTGGGGGAGGTCTTGACCCAGGGAGGGGTTGAGATGGCACCAGGCTGACCTGCATCTGGAGAGTAGGCGGAGGAGAAGCCCCGGGAGGTGAAGAGGCCTGGGTTGCGGCTATAAAACAATTGACCCATCTCCGGCTGAGTGATTAAGGATCCAGACCCCCAGTATCAAAGGGAGAAAGGTGACACTGGGGGGGGGAGACACCCAGAACGGATTTAGGCAGGGGTCAGGGACCCCTGAGCACAACGAACTTCAAAGACATTTAGGGGTATAACTATGAGAGCTGAGACCCCTGAACGTTGGAATAGAAATGGATTGAGACTGAAAAGGCTTGGACCCATTTCGTGGTCAAGAGGAACCTCTGCTAAGGAAGGAACAACTGAAGAGACTGCTGGGAAGGACCGACCCTTGCTTCGTGATCTGGGGCTGGTCTGCAGTTTGCTGTTTTAACCAAGGAAGAGGCTGTTGGGACTGTGCTTTGTGCGCTGGGTCCCCCTGCTTGAAGAAGATTGTGCTTTGTGCTGTGTCTTGTTACCCCAAGGGCCCGAGGTGAGCTGGCTCCCTGTTTGGAAACACAGGAACATAAAAGTTTCCGGAGAAGTTTCAAGCGACGCGGTGGGTGCGTGTTGTGGCAGCTTGAGACCCTCGGAAGGTGTGCCCTGTGATCTTGGACAGACGGAGAAGTGAGACTCGGACGTGCTGGGTGCGTGTCGTGGTGCACAGGAGGCGTTGGTGAAGAGCGCCTGGTCAACGTGTGCACCGAAGGTGAAGTGAGTCTCGGACGCGCAGGGTGCGTGTCGTGGTGCACCGCAGGCGTTGGTGAAGAGCGCCTTGTCAGCGTCTGCATCCGAGGTGACGTGAGACTCGGACGCGCAGGGTGCGTGTCGTGGTGCACCGCAGGCGTTGGTGAAGAGCGCCTTGTCAGCGTCTGCATCCGAGGTGACGTGAGACTCGGACGCGCAGGGTGCGTGTCGTGGTGCACCGCAGGCGCTGGTGAAGAGCGCCTGGTCAGCGGGTGCATCGGAGGTGAAGGGAGTCTCGGACGCACAGGGTGCGTGTCGTGGTGCACAGGAGGCGTTGGTGAGGAGCGCCTGGTCAACGTGTGCATCGGAAGTGGAGTGAGTCTCGGACACGCAGGGTGCGTGTCAGGGTGCACCAGAGGCGCTGGTGAAGAGCGCCTGGTCATCGAGTGCACCGGAGGAGAAGTGAGGCTCGGACACGGTGAGCGTGTCGGGGTGCGGCCGAAGGCGTTGGTGAAGAGCGCCTGGATATCGGGGCACCGGAGTTGGAGTAAGTCTCAGTGAAGCAGTGTGCGTGCTTTGGTGCAACCTGGGACTGTGGAGGTGATCGGCTGATCATCGTGTGCACCGGAAGAAAGTGAGTCTCTGCAGCGCGGTGGGCGTGTCTTGGTGCCAACTGAGACCGCAGGAAGGAGTGCCTGGTGAACGTGCACTCAGAGTCGACGTGAAGTCCCATCAGCGTTGTGTGTGTGGCTTCGTGCCAGAGGAGACCCGGAGGGTGCTGTGGTGAACATGCACCCGGAGTAACGTAATCTCAGAGGCGGGGGGTACGTGTGCCCTGCGGCCGCCTGAGACCTTCCTAACAGTCGCGGCCTGGACCGGCAGCCCCGGAGGAGCTGAGCTGCCAGGCCGAGCCGCTGAGGCCCATTGAGAAAGTTCTGCACGGAAGACCCAGTTCGCTGAAGGAGGAGAGGAGAGTGGGGTCGCGCCCCCAGGTAATGTGGATCACTGCCTGGGCGGGGTGCGGGCTCGGAGGGACACTCTCTCGGCCTCTCAGTCCTTCTGGCAACGTGAGCCTTTGCTTCGGCTCAGATTGGGGCCCGTACTGACCAAGGGAGTGGCAGTACTGGGGCCAGAGTGAGAAGCTGTACTTTATGTCATCGTTGATACGTGTGGGGGGCAACTGTTATCGAAGAGGCTGACTGTCGTAATACACATTGCCAATATTGCTGCTAACGAACTGCCGGACTGTCTTATGACGCCTGACATTATTTCTGCATAACGAAGTACACGATTGTAGCGCTGCGCATTGCATTATTTCTCCATTGCAAAGTACAGGATTGTAGCGGCACGCATTGCATTATTTCTTCATTGCAAAGTACATGATTGTAGCTACGCATTGCATTATTCCTTAATTGCAAAGTACATGATTGTAGCGGTGCGCATTGCATTATTTCTTCATTGCAGAGTACGTGATTGGGGTGTGACGCATTGCATTATTCCTTCATTGCGCAGTACATGATTGTAGTGGTACGTATTGCATTATTTCTCCCATTGCAAGGTACCAGGGTGTATCGTTACGCATTGTATTATTTCTCCTTTGCCCAGCACAGGATTGTATCGTTACGCAGCGCACTATTGTTTGTCCATTGCAACGTGTGTGATTCTAGCATTGCAACCAGCATAGCATTTTGAAAGCGGTGGTTGGGATTTGAACCTACCAACCAGCCGGAACGAATATTACCCTTTAATATAGGTTGGCTTTTGTATCGTGTGGTCTGATCGTATATCTTTTTATATAAAGTTTATACTCGTTTTATCAAACTCGTGTGGAGTCCATTTGTGGTGTCACCAGTGGGTTGCTGTGAGTGTGGTTGCACATACTGTACACTTGTGCCTTGGAGATAGGCCTGGCTGCTCGTGCCAAGCTACTAAGGGGGTGAGCAGGGCTATCTCAAACGGTGTCCTTACTTGGCCTAACGTTGAGTGAGGAGTCCCGGGTCTCGCAGTTGGTGACAGTGGTGCGGGACTGGGACTCCGGCTTCCAACAAGCATCAAAGGCCCAGGCACATTAAACATGCATCTGGGGCGGACATTGAGGTTAGTAGCACGCCTATCTGCTGTTTTAATGTGTTTTGGACTTGTTGGCAGTGCTTTTGTGTTGCGCTCGGGGGGGGGGGGTGTTTCTGGGTCCGGGCGGCCCTGCATTTCGGCGAGCCTCTGAGTAACCTGGTATACCAACCCCACGAGCAGCCCTACTTTTATATTTTAAGGTACCCCCTGTATTGGAGGTGTCTTTTTAACCCTCACCTTTTCTAACTGTGCTTTCTGTCTTTTGCTCGCACTCCGGTCCACCGCGGGGCATTCCCGATTGTGTGGAGAGTGCGTGCGGTCTAGCTTTTGGGATTCCCTCACTTCCGGGCACACCACTTCCCGCCTCAGAACTCCAGGGCAGGCGGGACTAATTCCTGTTGCCTGTCCATTTAATGGATAGGATCCCGCGGACGCGCAGCGGACGCGCCGCTGGCACGCCTAAGGCAAGCCCATCTGCGCCCGTCCGCGCCCTGCCGTCGCCAGGAGCCAGGACCCCTGGCCCTGGGAACAGCCATTCTTTATCAAGTCACACCTACACTCGCGCAGAACTCAATCACATACGGCAGTCCGTGAACTGGGCTGGCGCCTCACAGAAATGTCATGCTAACGCTTGTTTAGCTAATCTGGAGAGGCCGTTCGCCTGCAGATACTGCCACTACCAGAGTTTTATAGTAAGACCCTCGGGGGGAGGTACAATACCCCCTCCCTGTTTCGACAGATGACTTGAAGCTAGTAACAAGCATCTCCGACAACTCTGTCAAAAAGGCTGCTCCCGGGTTCGACTGTTAGTTAGAGAACCATTTTAATAAATGTGAGATCGTTACCCAAACACTGTACTGAGATATGGGATTTACTGAATTCCCAGGCCCCCGATGTAGGATTCTTAAAGGAAACTTGGCTGAAACCCTTCTCTATTCCGGCCATTGCAATAGCCCTTCCAGATCAGTACCGAATCCTACATCTAAATAGGGACAGCAAAGTAGGTGGAGGGGTTGCGATTGTTTTTAAATCATTCCTAGAGGTTACGATAACAGACACTTTCTTAGACAATTCAACTGAGATCTGTTTCTTTAGAATTGAATTCTCTCCCCAGGATTACTGGAAGGGCGCTCTTAAGGATTTCTCCCTAAAATTGATGGAAAGGATTGTCCCCCATGTAATTTCTTCTAAGCACTTTCTACTACTTGGGGACTTTAATATACACAGTGAAAATAAAGAGAACACTGACGCCGCGCTTTTCTTGGCAGATATGGCCTCTTTAGGGCTGGAAATAAACAACTCAGGGCCGACCCATGTAGCAGGACACACACTAGATCTCATTCTTACCAATTCGCCCTATATACACTCCGGTAAACAGACTAAATATTGAGTTGTTAATGTCGACTTGCACAAATATCGAGTTTAGAATATCGTCTGTCAAAAATATCGACAGTCAGAATATCGTGGACAAGAATATCGAGTCTAAGGTAAGTAATATCGTTTTTAAAAATATCGAAGTCATTAATATCATTTGCGAAAATATAGTTGTTAAAAATATCGTTGTTTTAGTTAGTGTTATGTATTTTAGTGTGTATTTGAAATGTATGTGCTATATTTTTTTGTCTAAGTATTGCATTTATTTTTTATGAATGTCTTAAATTTATAGAAGTTATAAAAAAAAAAATTATTACATTTTGCGTTTTAGTTTCGTAGCGGGTTGTAGGTTTATAGGGGAATAGGGTGGGAAGTAATTTAAATATAATTAATTGAATACAAATTTTATTTGAATTACATTTTGCGTTTTAGTTCTGTAGCGGGTTGTGGGTTTATAGGGGAATAGGGTGGGAAGTAATTTAAATATTTAATTGAATATTAATTTTATTTGATTTACATTTAGCGTTTTAGTTACGTAGCGGGTTGTGGGTTTATAGGGGAATAGGGTGGGAAGTAATTTAATTATAATTAAATTATTAATCTTTTTCATAATTCATATTTTATATTGTTAATTGTGGGAACTAATATATAATTAAATATTTGTTAAATTGTTATTAATTATTATTAAATAATTGGTAAATATGTTAATTGTGTCATTTTTTGTAGGAGTGGGTTGTGGATTGATAGGGGAATAGGGTGGGAAGTAATTTAATGTTAACAAATTTATTAATATTTAATATGTAATATTTATTATTTATGATTTTATAGTGTTAATTGTGTGAGTTAATTTATTAATACATAATTATATTTTGATTGTTAATTGATATTAATTAATTAATTGTTAATTAGTTATGTTAATAGTGTAATTTTTTACCCCTCCGCTATCCCACACTTTCCCTACTGTTGCACTCATTGGAGTGGAAATAGTAATTTTTACCCGTCTGCTATCTAACACTTTCCCTACTGTTGCACTCACTGGAGTGGGAATAGTAATTTTTACCCCTACGCTATCCAACACTTTCTCTACCGTTGCACTCGCTGGAGTGGGAATAGTAAGTTATTCCCCTCCGCTATCCAACACTTTCCCTACTGTTGCACTCGCTGGAGTGGGAATAGTAAATTATTCTCCTCCGCTATCCAACACTTTCCCTACTGTTACACTCATTGGAGTGGGAATAGTAAATTATTCTCCTCCGCTATCCAACACTTTCCCTACTGTTGCACTCCCTGGAGTGGGAATAGTAATTTTATCCCCTCCGCTATCCAACACTTTCCCTACTGTTGCATTCGCTGGAGTGGGAATAGTAAATTATTCCCCTCCGCTATCCGACACTTTCCCTACTGTTGCACTCACTGGAGTGGGAATAGTAATTTTTACTCCTACGCTATCCAACACTTTCCCTACTGTTGCACTCGCTGGAGTGGGAATAGTAATTTTTACTCCTACGCAATCCAACACTTTCCCTACTGTTGCACTTGCTGGAGTGGGAATAGTAATTTTTACCCCTACGCTATCCAACACTTTCCCTACTGTTGCACTCCATGGAGTGGGAATAGTAAATTATTCCTCTTTGCTATCCAACACTTTCCCTACTGTTGCATTCGCTGGAGTGGGAATAGTAAGTTATTCCCCTCCGCTATCCGACACTTTCCCTACTGTTGCACTCGCTGGAGTGGGAATAGTAAGTTATTCCCCTCCGCTATCCGACACTTTCCCTACTGTTGCACTCGCTGGAGTGGGAATAGAAATTTTTACCCCTACGCTATCCAACACTTTCCCTACTGTTCACTCACTGGAGTGGGAATAGTAATTTTTCTCCTCCGCTATCCAACACTTTCCCTACTGTTGCACTTAGTGGAGTGGAAATAGTAATTTTTACCCCTCTGCTATCCAACACTTTCCATACTGTTGCACTAACTGGAGTGGGAATAGTAATTTTTATTCCTCCGCTATCCAACACTTTCCCTACTGTTGCAGTCAATGGAGTGCAAAATGTAAGTTTAAAAATTAATAGATATTTTTATGTTTTAATTTCTAATAATGTTTTTTGATTATATTTTATGTTATAGGTGTATGTATGTATATATATATTTATTTTTAATTTTATATATATTTATAACATTTTAAAATAAATTATAATTATTAGTTTATTAATTTTTTTAAAGTAAATATATGTATATATATTACATTGTATATATGTATGTTTAAATTTTGTAAATTAAATATATTTATTATATTTGTTAAAATGTACATTATATCTAAATATTTTTTTTAAGTTAATTTCATTATTTTATTTAACAATTTTTTATATATATAAAAAAAACGATATTTTTTACAACGATATTTTTTTGTCGATATTGTGGTACTCACAATATCGACAAAAAAATAGGATGTCGATATTCTGGACAACGATATTTTTGTCACGATATTTTTGTAGCTCGATATTGTGGTCGTCGATATTCTGTCAGTGATCCATACACTCCCCTCCCCCCCCCGGTACCAGTGATTTGGACAGACCACTCTCTTATTAACTTCTAGATAAATAGCCCGCAGACAGTCGCCAACTTCCCACACAGTGGGAAGATTACGCGACGATGGCATAAAATCTCAGAGAAATCG
Organism: Calotriton arnoldi; assembly: GCA_963921515.1. NCBI lineage: Eukaryota > Metazoa > Chordata > Amphibia > Caudata > Salamandridae > Calotriton > Calotriton arnoldi. The sequence goes on from CAWUFW010001094.1 coordinate 2,753,809, forward strand.
AAATGTAAAAAGCTGGAAAGAATCTGGCGTAAATCTCGATTACAGTCAGAGAAAGATATTTTTAAAGCAGCAATAAACACATACCATAAAAACATCAAGATAACTCGGAAAAGACACATTTATGTGCAATTAAGTGAAGCACGGTATTCCGGGAAGGAATTGTACAGGATTCTTAAATCATTTACGTCACCTACGGCCTGCACCAATCCTATCCCTGCCTCACAGACCTTATGTGATAATATCTCCGACTTTTTTGATGACAAAATTGAAAAAATCTATGACTCCTTTCCCAGTGAGATAGTAGTATCTCCGATACTCTCATTCCCCCTCTCACAGTGCCTAGCGAGAATGACGTGTTGGCTCGTTTTCCCCCTGTGCAGGACTCTAAAGTAGAAGAGTTGTTGAAAGCAGCGAAATCAGGATCCCCCACAGATATTATGCCAGCCAAACTGTTTGCCTTGCTGGCTCGGCATCTCGCCTCTCCTCTAGGCTCTTTATTTAACTACTCTTTGAGTGAGGGAACAGTGCCTTTGGCTTGGAAATCTGTGCAAATCCATCCTATTTCTAATCAATCAATCACAGAATTTGTAGAGCGCACTACTTACCCGCGAGGGTCTCAAGGCGCTGGGGAGAGAAAAAGGGGGGGGGGTGCTGCTACTGGTCGAACAGCCAGGTCTTGAGTAGCCTCCTGAAGGTCAGCAGGTCTTGGGTCTGTCATAGGCTTAGTGGAAGGGTGTTCCAGGTCTTGGCGGCGAGGTGTGAGAAGGATCTGCCGCCGGTGGTTGTTCTTCGAATGCGAGGGACGGTGGCGAGGGAGAGGTCGGCGGAGCGGAGCTGGCGGTTGGGGACGTAGAAGAAGAGTCATCTGTTGAGGTAGGCTGGGCCAGTCTTGTGGAGTGCCTTGTGTGCGTGGATGAGGAGTTTGAAGGAGATCCTCCTGTCGACGGGGAGCCAGTGCAGGTTCCTCAGGTGGGGGTGATGTGGCTGTGGCGTGGTACGTCGAGGATCAGGCGTGCGGAGGCGTTTTGTATGCGTTGCAGTCGCTTGATGAGCTTGGCCGGGGCTCCCGCGTAGAGGGCGTTCCCATAGTCAAGTCTGCTACTGACGAGGGCCTGGGTGACTGATCTTCTTGTGTCTGTCGGGATCCACCTGTAGATCTTGCGAAGCATGCGGAGGGTGTTGAAGCAGGAGGAGGAGACTGCGTTGACTTGCTTGGCCATGGAGAGCGTTGAGTCGAGGATGACTCCCAGGTTGCGTGCGTGGTCGGTGGGTGTCGGGGCTGCTCCCAGCGTCGTTGGCCACCAGGAATCGTCCCAGGCTGAGGGTTTGGAGCTGAGGATGAGGACCTCTGTCTTGTCCGTGTTCAGCTTTAGTCGGCTGATCTTCATCCAATCGGCGACGGCCTTCATTCCTTCATGGAGATTGGATTTGGCGGCGAGGGGGTCCTTGGTGAGGGAGAGGATCAGTTGAGTGTCGTCGGCGTAGGAGATAATGTTGAGGTCGTGCTGTCTGGCGATGCGTGCGAGCGGGGCCATGTAGATGTTGAACAGTGTTGGGCTGAGGGAAGATCCCTGGGGTACGCCGCAGATGATCTCGGAGGCTTCGGATCAGAAAGGTGGGAGGCGGACTCTCTGGGTTCTGCCGTCGAGGAAGGAGGTGGTCCATTCCAGGGCCTTGTCTCGGATCCCTGCGTCGTGGAGGCGTGTGCGTAGAGTGCGGTGGCAGACAGTGTCGAAGGCGGCGGAGAGGTCCAGCAGGATGAGGGCTGCGGTCTCACCGTTGTCCAGCAGGGTCCTGATGTCGTCGGTGGCGGCGATGAGGGCAGTCTCAGTGCTGTGGTTGCTGCGGAACCCCGATTGGGATGGGTCCAGGATGCTGTTTTCTTCGAGGTATCGGGTTAGCTGTTTGTTGACGATTTTCTCGATGACCTTGGCTGGGAACGGAAGCAGGGAGATGGGCCGGAAGTTCTTGAGGTCTCTCGGGTCCGCCTTGGGTTTTTTGAGTATGGCGTTGATCTCTGCGTGTTTCCAGCTCTCTGGGAAGGTCGCGGTCTCGAAGGAGAGATTGATAACGTTGCACAGGTGGGGTGCGATAGAGCTGCTGGCTTTGTTGAAGATGTGGTGCGGGAAAGGGTCTGACGGGGAGCCGGAGTGTATTGTGCCCATAGTCTTGATGGTGTCATCGATGTTCACGCTGGCCCAGGCTGGCAAGAGGTCATGGTCGATGGTGTGCGGCGGGTCTGGTGTATCTATCTTAGTGGGGGCTGTCTGGGTGTTGAAGCTGTCGTGGATGTCGGCGATCTTGCGGTGGAAGAAGGTGGCGAGGGAATCGCACAGGGCTTGCGACGGCGGGATGTCATTGGTGTTGGAGCTGGGGTAGGAGAGTTCCTTCACGATGTTGAAGAGCTCCTTGCTGTTGTGTGCGTTGTTGTCGAGGCGGTCTTTGAAGGAGATTCTCTTGGCGGACCTGATGAGGTGGTGGTGGTTACGGATGGCGTCTTTATGGGCTGCGTGGCTGTCCGGTGTCTTATCACTGTGCCATTTCTTCTCAAGTTTCCGGCAGGTACGCTTGGAAGCTAGGAGTTCCGGGGTGAACCAGCTGGCTCTTTTGGTGGTGTCGCTGTAGGTGAGTTTTTCAGCGGGGCGAGGGTGTTGGCACAGTCGTCTATCCATCGTCTGAGGTTGCAGGCAGCGTCGTCGGTGTTGGATGGGTCGGAGGGAGGGCTGAGAGCGAGGTTTGCCCGTAGTTGGTCTTCAGTGACTTTGCTCCAGCAGCGGCGTGGGATCTGTTGGGTGCGGTGGTGTGTGGTTGGTTTCTGGAAGGTGAAGTGGATGCAGCGGTGGTCGGTCCAGAGGAGTTCCGTGGTGTGGCTGAAGGAGACGTGGGAGCTTGAGGAGAAGACGGGGTCGAGCGTGTGGCCGGCGGAGTGAGTCGGTGTTGTGACAAGCTGTCTCAGTCCGAGGTTGGCGAGGTTGTCGATCAGGGTGGTGGAGTTGCTGTCGTTGTTGTTCTCCAGGTGAAAGTTCAGGTCTCCGAGGAGGATGTAGTCGGTAGAGGTCAGGGCGTGCGTGCTGATGAAGTCAGCGATGGAGTCGCTGAACTGGGGTCGGGGCCCAGGGGTCTGTAGACAAGGGTGCCTCTAAGGGTGGTGTTGGGGTCCGTGTGGATCTGGAAGTGCATGTGTTCGGCGGTGCTGAGAGTGTCGTCGGTGCTGGTCGAGACCCTGATGGAGTTCTTGTGGACGATGGCGATTCCTCCTCCTACTCCGTTGACGCGGTCTCTGCGGGTGATCTTATAGCCGTCTGGGATGGCTATGGCGATGTCGGGTGCGGAGGAGTCGTTCATCCAGGTCTCTGTCAGGAAGGCGGCGTCTGGTGATGATGTGTCGAGCAGGTCCCAGAGCTCGACGGCGTGTTTGCGTGCGGAGCGGGTGTTCAGTAGGATGCATCGGAGGTGGTTGAGGTCCTTCTTGGCGGGCGCTTCGGTGGCTCTGAGGCTGGTGTAGCTGCAGTTCCGGCAGGTGAAGGGGCCATGTGTGCGTTTCGGGGCGGCCTTGAAGCAGTTGTGTGTCCGTCCGGGGTTGAGCGCGTGCAGTGTGGTGGCATCGTAACGGCGTCGGTCCTCGAGGCTGGAGCGGGGGGCGCGCGGCCCAGGGGTTCTGGCGCTGGGCGCGGTCCAGGCGTGGACGGGCGCAGACGGGCTTGCCTTAGGCGCGCCCGCGCGTCGGCCGCCATATATGGGGAGCTGGGAGGGAGGAGCAGCTGGGAGGCGGGAGGCAGGGGCAGCGAATGGGCAGTCAGGGGGGCGGGGCCGCAGGGGACGCAGCGGCGGGGGGTACAGAAGGCAAAGTTGGGCACAGCAGAATGGGGGCACGAGGGGAAACAGAAAGCAAAATGGACACAAGCAATGGGGGCACGAGGGGAAACAGAAGCAAAACGGGCACACAAAATGGGGGCACGAGGGGAAACAGAAGCAAAACGGGCACACAAAATGGGGGCACGAGGGGAACAGAAGCAGATCGGGCACACAAAATGGGGGCACGAGGGGAACAGAAGCAAAACGGGCACCAAGGCAACAGCAGAGGGGCGAGCTTACCAGCAGCAGCAGCGAGCAGGACAACACAGGCGGAGCTGTGTGGCGGGGGAGCGACCTACCTGGCAAGGTCAAGGGTCGCTCTCCTCACCGCGCAGCGGCCGCCATATATGGGGAGCTGGGAGGGAGGAGCAGCTGGGAGGCGGGAGGCAGGGGCAGCGAATGGGCAGTCAGGGGCGGGGCCGCAGGGACGCAGCGGCGGGGGTACAGAAGGCAAAGTTGGGCACAGCAGAATAGGGGCACGAGGGGAAACAGAAAGCAAAATGGACACAAGCAATGGGGGCACGAGGGGAAACAGAAGGCAAAAAGGACACAAGCAATGGGGGCACGAGGGGAAACAGAAGCAAAACGGGCACACAAAGAAAACCAACATACCTCCCACAGAGCTGTCTAACTATCGCCCGATCTCACTCCTTCCCATCATGAGCAAACGTTTGGAGGGATATATCAACTCACAGCTCATGGAATATATTGACGTTTAATCATGTCTTGACTCTTCGCAATCTGGTTTTAGACCGAAACACTCTACCGAAACCACCTTGCTTGGCGTAACGGACTTTATTGAACTTTCTCTGGATAATGATAAGGCAGTGTCTTTAGTGCTGCTGGACTTGTCCGCAGCCTTTGACACTGTAGCACATCATAGACTATTGCAAAGACTGACAGAAATTGGTGTAGTAGGGTCTGCTTTTCAGTGGTTTTTCAGCTTTCTGGAGCAGCGCACCCAAACTGTCAATCTGGGCACCTTTCGTTCTGGAGCTAAATCTCTTAAGAAGGGGGTGCCTCAGGGCTCATGCCTCAGCCCCACGTTGTTTAATACATACGTGGCCCCCCCTTGCAAAGATCATCAGAGAACACAGCTTTGTCCCTTTTTCATATGCGGATGACACGCAACTTCTGCTTTTGTTTGATAATAATTCAGAGGCAACAAAACAGCTTTTTGCAGAGGGTATGCGTGCTATCTCCGACTGGATGAAGAAGAACTTTCTCCAGTTGAATGCCAATAAAACCGAAGTCCTCCTGTTTGGCAGAGCACAAATATCTGTGGTCTCCTGATTGGTGGCCGGCAGAATTAGGCCCCGCTCCTATCCCCACTTTCAAGGCAAAAAATCTGGGAGTATATCTGGACCTCTCCTTATCTATGAAGGACCAGGTGGCTGTTGTCTCAGGCAATTGTTTCTGTATGTTGAAGCTTCTCCGGAGAGTGTTTTATTTTCTACCCTTATCGGTACGCAAGACCCTGCTCCAAGCTCTAGTAGTCAGTCGTTTGGACTACTGTAATACACTCCTGGGAGCGGCAAATGAGACGGTGCTAAACAGGTTGTAAGTGGTTCAGAATACAGCAGCACGTTGGCTCTGAATCAGCCATCCAGGGCACCCTCCTGGCCGTTACTGAAAGGCCTTCACTGGCTTCCCATCCGTGACCGAATCAAGTTTAAAATATGCTGTCTGATTCATAAAACCATCAATTATAGCGGGCCCAGGTATCTGGCGGAAAATCTTGTCCCTTATCGACCCAGCAGATCCCTGTGTTCGGGTGGGAAGGCTCTGTTAATAGTGCCTCGGGTCAACAAACTTCGAACAGGGGGCAAATCTTTTGCCTATGTTGCCCAGCGTCTCTGATACTCGCTCCCCAGTGCCTTACTTAAGTGCCCTAACTTGCTTAAATTCAGAAAACTATTAAAAACTGAACTTTTCAAAGATTGAGCGCTCTCACTACTACCTCGCTTTTATCCGCTGTTAGCGCGGCGATACCCCTACCGGGATGATTCTAGCACTTTATAAATTCCTCATTCATTCATTCATTCATCTGGGTATAGTTTAAAATGTAGAGAAACATCAACCATATGCCCATGAACAAGTGGTACATGACCATGTACAGCTTTATATGCCCACTGCAGCCTCTTTATATTGCAGCCTCATAATATACAAGAGTAGCCTCAAATACCCTGTCCGGCCTGACAAAAGCAGATATGGACACAGTGGGGATGGAGGGAATATGGGGCAAAGCGGCACCCCCTCCATGATAAAAGCAACAACCGTCAAACTGACAGCCGATGTGTGCACTGGAAGCCTAATCAGAATTGTGTGATGGCGGCCGGCATATGAGGAGAGGTAGGAGCAGAAAAAACGATCATGGCTGTCACAACATAATAGTTTGAAGTGGAGGGATGGGCAGATTCAGACTATGAGGAGGGTACAGAGTAGCAAGGTGGCTCAAGCCAAATGTGAGGGGTGGAGGAAGTGGTCGAAGATTAAAAAACACCTGCCATCCACAACAAGTGTCACTGGACAAAAATAAAGAAGCAAGAGGACTGGAGCAAATTTGAAGAAAACAACAACGACTCATGCCAATTCAATAGCAAACTGAAGAATAAATTCAAAAGAAAAATGTATGGTATGTCTTAAATCCATAAAATGCAGAAGGATTCATTACAGCAACACAGCTAATGTTCAAACTCACACACACACACACGCACCTTCACTCAGATGCATTGGAGAGCCTATAACTAATTGGTATAATCCTCTTTAAACTAATGCAGGATACCATACTGTAACTGTCTACCATAATCTACCCAGGGCAGTACAGAGTGAATCAGTACAAGCAATCTTCTGTCATTTAGTAAAAAGAAACCTCATCAGAGCAATCTGCCTTTGTACTTAATGCAAGATGACACTATTTGACACAGGATAAGAGATTCACAATAATTATCTTCTGTAATCTAAGGCAGAATAAAGCAGTCCAAGTAGACATGAATCCTCTGCACACCCCTTCCTCCTTATTTTAACTCAGTGAGGCAGGTACTGGTACCAGCTTGTTGTTGAATGTTTGTGTTTCATGATGCGGATGACGGCTTCTTGTAAGATGTAATGTAAAGAATAAGGCTTTACTTTTTTCCAAGTCTACCAATACAAAATCAGTCTGAGATAATTACACAGGTACTGACTTATATAAGACAGAAACTCGAAAGCCTCCTTGCTTGATCTCAATGGGATGACGGCATCATCAGTGAAGGGAGGTTCCATCTCCTCGGCTCCATCTAGAACACAAAAAATGAGAAACGAACAACACCAGATTGATTTGTTTTGCTACTTTATTTATCATAAATGTACAAAATTAATTTGGCTCTACTTTTGCAAGGCATAAATCATACATTCAACAGCACGCAAACACTAATGCATTTATTATGGAGTTAAAAAAAGAGAGGTGCCACAACTTTCAAGGTTAAAATGTACTCAAAAACAAATAATTTGAAATTAAGTTTGGTATGTGCAAAAAGTGGAAGTTAAAAGGCACAGGACCTAAGGTAGCCAAGGTGCCTACGCAGGGCAGGTTTTGTGAAGCTGAATGTGGCAAGTTTTGTGAGGGTGGAAAGCCAAATCACAATCACAATTCCAATGTATGATCTGTTGAAGCCTCTCCAATTCAGATCAACTCACTTCTTTCATATTGCAGCACTGGGTTCAATTACTGTTTGAACGCATGTTACAGAACACTGGACTAAGTTCTTGATGGTAGGAGTAGGCGCTTGCAGATTGAAATTTTTGTAGCTGGATATTTTTATATGATCTTAATTTCTGGATCGCTATTTTTGTGGTCTGTATTCTCACATGCTACCTTACTGACAATACCAAAGTATGTTTATACTCAGGAGCTAAAGCTGGTACAACAAAAGCTGAATACATTTCCAAGCCCAATTGCATTAACTACTCTACTTCCAAATGTCCTTCTACTGATTTGATTTTAATATCTAAAAATTCATATTGTTCATTGATGATATAAGCCATATATGTGTATACATTTGGAAGATATAAAGATGGACTGAACAACAGGGAGGAATGGGAGAGAATAATAAAATAGGCCAGAGTCCAATAATATAAAATGGGAAATCACAATGAAGAAACACGTTTCAGAATTGTAAGACACCACTGAAATTGTAGGAAGTAGTGAAATATAGATGTAAAAACAAATTAATATCATCAGGTAAAATAAAGGAAAATGATGACAATCCAATATCTTTTACGGATGAATTATCATTTTATTTATGATATAAATTTGGGTAGTAATTGAGCAAGCAATAAGATGACTGGAATAAAAATGGCAGAGAGAGTGAACATCATTCAGTGGCGTAGCTATGGGGGGGGGAAACGGATCGCCCTAGGCAGCACTTTTCTGGGGCGGCGGTGAGCGAAAGGTAAGTTTTCTCTCACTAGTTGTCGTCTGTCACCCCCCCCCCTCCCACTCGTCGTCATCTGTCGCCACCCCTACCCCCCGCACTCTTACCTGCACCGGCCGTCACTGGGCGGCAAACTCAGGGATCGCCCCGGGTGGCAAAAGCTCTAGCTACGCCACTGATATCGTTGTCTAAATGATACTCCAAAGTAGCATGTACAGATAAGTAAGAGCGAGCTCTAAGTAAAGTAAGTTCAATGGTTCATAAAGGATGGATAGAAAGGGCATGTTTTTAAAAACGAAAGGAAAATTGGCCGCTCACCAAAAGATGGAGGAGGACACACTGATATGTAACCTCTAGTTCCCATTTAAAGTGAGCTATTGGTTTATATATGAACTGCCCCATCCCTCATGGACTTCCAAATAAACCTTAAGACATGGCTCTTCCAGACGAAACAGGCATGATCTTCTCCTCCCCAGTCAAGCCTGCCCTACTCAGCACCTGAATACCCTCACAGGTGATTAGCCGTGCTCTACAAAGTCACATAACAGTGGTACGAGAGAACAGAGCATTTCCCTGATAAGGTCCATATAACAGAGACACGGGGGAAGTAAGAACAAGTGGATAGAAAGTAACTACAAGACTAAAGTGCTCTTTAATTTGCAGATTGAGGAAATCCCACAAGGAGATGAGAAACTTTACATATGTTACAGCTTCCAGTCATTATATAATAAAAGAGAGAAAAGTCAATGGGAGATCCCATGACGGTTATAGAGGATTACTCTTTAAATTGAAGCAGGGACTTTATGAAGAAATATTGGGCCCTGGGGTAAGCGTGCCACGATTTAAGGGATTTTTTTTTAAAGTAGATTGGTTTGTGGGGCAGTTTTAATAATAAAACTGACTTCATGTTATACGATTAGAGAGAGTGTCCTCTAAGAAAGTGAGAGGATATATCGATTTTTAGACATTCAGCTAGCCAAAGGAAAAAAGCAAAAGACACACAATTGATGGACGGAATGCAGAGCAAATCAAAACATTCACCCCCAGTCAAGAGATCTAGGTTGAACCCATCATCATTCTTTAGCTCACTTTGCCACCCCAGTTTAGACCTGGCAATATGCAAATCAGTCTTGACCCCATGCCTCATGGGAACAGTCCAGCCCGAACTGCCAAGCCAGGTCCTCCCTGGACTGGTAACAAGCATCCTGGGACCGGTTTCTGGTTTTCACCCCTCATCAGCCAGAATAGCTTGATTCCAGTGGCATAGTGAGCCCGGGACCCACGTCTGGGCATACCCGGCGCAATAAGGGCGAGAAAGCAAAAGACACACAATTGATGGACGGAATGCAGAGCAAATCAAAACATTCATCCCCAGGAAAAAGGCAGGCTGGAGTGTGATGATAAATAAGTGCACTGGGAACAATGTGGAACAGGTCCTCATATTAAATAACAAAATACCTCCAGATAACCGTTTTTTTTCTCATAAGTCTTTAAACAAATTGTAATGAGATAGACAGCTAAGGCCGCAAATAGGTTTACTTTGTACACTGAAATAGAAGAAAATTTTAGTAGCAGCAAAAAGAAGGGGTAAGGGAGCTAACTTTACACGAAGAGAAGGAAAAAGGATATGCCCTTATCCCTATATAAAAACCTTTCTTAGGTAAAATAACATAGTAATTGAAGGTATAAGATGTAGATACCATATATTTAAAGGATGTGATTTTAAATTACATATGACAATTAGGAATGATGGTAGACATTTCATTTAATTGATTGAGACTTATGTATAATAAAACAAAATGAGAGACTTTCACTCCAGATATATACTCTGTCCAAAATCTACTACCAGTATGTATATACTATATGATTCTCCGGAAATTGGAAATGGTTTGTATTTACAATGATGTGGTTATACTACTAGGACGAAATATAATTTATACATGGATTGCAATACCTGTAAGTGATAGAAAAATGAATACTCACCATATGATGCAATGTAAAATATATTTTTTTAATTTTTTTACAGTTTTTATTTTGTCCAACATTATTTAATGTTTGTCCTAAAGAATGTGAGGTAAATCAAGATACCACTGAAACGCGGCTTTGAAAGTTTTGATTATTTATAGGTTAAAGATTATTTTAAAGAGTGGTATTTTGAGATATGTGTGCAATATACCATGAAGATATTATTGATATGTGCTATCTAATAAATGTCGTAATACTGCTTTTATAATTTTATGGAATTTTATATGAAATTATTTTTATAATAGATTATTTAAAATAAATTAAATAATGTACGTATATTTTGTGGGCGTTATGTGGTTTTCAATAGTGGCAAATAAAACCTGGAGTTTATAGAAACAGGGAAATAGACCTACATGATTGAAAGTAGAGTGTGAAAAAGGGGAGATATTTTGTTTGTCTTCGATTATAAAAGGGGGTACTTTCTTTGTAGGGTCTTTGAGGAGAATTCTTGTACTAGTGCATCATGTGTTGTCAGTGAGTAGAATGTTTCATGAGTGTGCTGGTGGTTGGTGTGTTGTCAGCGAGTAGAATGTTTCATGAGTGTGCTGGTGCACAGTGTGCTGTCAGTGAGTAGAATGTTTCATGAGTGTGCTGGTGCATGTTGTGCTGTCAGTGAGTAGAATGTTTCATGAGTGGCCTGGTACATGATGTGCTATCAGTGAGTAGAATGCTTCATGAGTGCGCTGGTGCATGGTGTGCTGTCAGTGAGTAGAATGTTTCATGAGTATGCTGTGCACACAGCATTGTCAGTGAGTAGAATGCTTCATGAGTGCGCTGGTGTATGATGTGCTGCCAATGAGTAGAATGCTTCATGGGTGCGCTGGTGCATGGTGTGCTGTGAGTGAGTAGAATGTTTCATGAGTGTGCTGGTGTATGGTGTGCTGTCAGTGAGTAGAATGTTTCATGAGTGTCCTGGTACATGATGTGCTGTCAGTGAGTAGAATGCTTCATGAGTGTGTGGGTGCATGGTGTGCTGTCAGTGAGTACAATGCGTCATGAATGCGCTGGTGGTTGGTGTGCTGTCAGTGAGCAGAATGTTTCATGAGTGTGCTGGTGTATGGTGTGCTGTCAGTGAGTAGAATGTTTCATGAGTGTGCTGGTGTATGGTGTGCTGTCAGTGAGTAGAATGTTTCATGAGTGTGCTGGTGCAAGGAGAATTGTCAGCGAGTAGAATGCTTCATGAGTGTATGGTGCATGGTGTGCTGTCAGTGAGTACAATGTTTCACATGTGTGCTGGTGCATGGTGTGCTGTCAGTGAGTAGAATGCTTCATGAGTGTGCTGGTGCAAGGAGCATTGTCAGCGAGTAGAATGCTTCATGAGTGTGCTGGTGCATGGTGTGCTGTCAGTGAGTAGAATGTTTCATGAGTGTGCTGGTGCATGGTGTGCTGTCAGTGAGTAGAATGCTTAATGAGTGTGCAGGGGCACAGAACATTGTCAGTGTGAATAATGTTTCATGAGTGTGTTGGTGCATGGTGTTCTGTCAGCGAGTTGAATGGTTAATGAGTATGCTGGTAAAGAGAGAGTTGTCAGTGAGTCGAATGTTTCATGAGTGTGCTGGTGCACGGAGCATTGTCAGCGAATACAATGCTTCATTATAGTGCTGGCATGTGGAGCTTATAAGTGAGTAGAATGCTACATGAGTGTGCTGTGCACGCAGCATTGTCAGTGAGTACAATGCTTCACGAGTATGCTGGTGCATGGAACATTGCCAGAGAGTACAATATTTCATGAGTGTGCTGGTGCGTGGTGTGCTGCTAGTGAGTGGAATGTTTCATGAGTGTGCTGGTGCACACAGCATTGTCAGTGAGTAGAATGCTTCATGAGTGTGCTGGTGCACGGAGCATTGTCAGTGAGTAGAATGCTTCATGAGTGTGCTGGTGCATGGTGTGCTGTCAGTGAGTAGAATGTTTCATGAGTGTGCTGGTGCAAGGAGCATTGTCAGTGAGTAGAATGCTTCATGAGTGTGCTGGTGCATGGTGTGATGTCAGCGAGTAGAATGTTTCAAGAGTGTGCTTGTGCATGGTGTGCTGTCAGTGAGTAGAATGCTTCAGGCGTGTGCCGGTGCACGGAGCATTGTCAGTGAGTAGAATGCTTCATGAGTGTGCTGGTGCATGGTGTGCTGTCAGTGAGTAGAATGCTTCATGAGTGTGCTGGTGCACGGAGCATTGTCAGTGAGTAGAATGTTTCATGAGTGTGCTGGTACGTGGTGTGATATCAGTGAGTAGAATGCTTCATGAGTGTGCTGGTGCATGGTGTGCTGTCAGTGAGTAGAATGTTTCATGAGTGTGCTGGTGCATGTTGTGCTGTCAGTGAGTAGTATGTTTCATGAGTATGCTGTGCACACAGCATTGTCAGTGAGTAGAATGTTTCATGAGTGTGCTGGTACGTGGTTTGATATCAGTGAGTAGAATGCTTCAAGAGTGTGCTGGTGCATGGTGTGCTGTCAGACTAGAATGCTTCATGAGTGTGCTGGTGCACAGAGCATTGTCAGTGAGTAGAATGCTTCATGAGTGTGCTGGTGCACGGAGCATTGTCAGTGAGTGGAATGTTTCATGAGTGTCCTCCTGGTACATGATGTGCTGTCCGCGAGTAGAATGTTTCATGAGTGTGCTGGTGCACGGAGCATTGTCAGTGAGTAGAATGCTTCATGAGTGTGCTGGTGCATGGTGTGCTGTCAGTGAGTAGAATGCTTCATGAGTGTGCTGGTGCACACAGCATTGTCAGTGAGTAGAATGTTTCATGAGTGTGCTGGTGCACACAGCATTGTCAGTGAGTAGAATGTTTCATGAGTGTGCTGGTGCATGGTGTGCTGTCAGTGAGTAGAATGTTTCATGAGTGTGCTGGTGCATGGTGTGCTGTCAGTGAGTAGAATGTTTCATGAGGGTGCTGGTGTATGGTGTGCTGTCAGTGAGTAGAATGTTTCATGAGTGTGCTGGTGCATGGTGTGCTGTCACTGAGTAGAATGTTTCTTTGAGTGTGCTGGTGTATGGTGTGCTGTCAGTGAGTAGAATGTTTCATGAGGGTGCTGGTGCATGGTGTGCTGTCAGTGAGTAGAATGTTTCAGGAGTGTGCTGGTGCATGGTGTGCTGTCAGTGAGTAGAATTTTTCATGAGTGTGCTGGTGCATGGTGTGCTGTCAGTAAGTAGAATGCTTCATGTGTGCTGGTGCATTGTGTGCTGCCAGTGAGTAGAATGTTTCATGAGTGTGCTGGTGCATGGTTTGCTGTCAGTAAGTAGAATGCTTCATGAGTGTGCTGGTGCATGGTGTGCTGTCAGTGAGTAGAATGTTTCATGAGTGTGCTGGTGCATGGTGTGCTGTCAGTGAGTAGAATGTTTCATGAGTGTGCTGGTGCATGGTGTGCTGTCAGTGAGTAGAATGTTTCATGAGGGTGCTGGTGCATGGTGGGCTGTCAGTGAGTAGAATGCTTCATGAGTGTGTGGGTGCATGGTGTGCTGTCAGTGAGTAGAATGTTTCATGAGTGTGCTGGTGCATGGTGTGCTGTCAGTGACTAGAATGTTTCATGAGTGTGCTGGTGCACGGAGCATTGCCCGCTAGTAGAATGCCTCATGAGTGTACTGGTGCATGGTGTGCTGTCAGTGAGTAGAATGCTTCATGAGTGTGCTGGTGTGATGTCAGCGAGTAGAATGTTTCAAGAGTATGCTGGTGCATGGTGTGATGTCAGTGAGTAGAATGTTTCATGAGTGTGCTGGTGCAAGGAGCATTGACAGTGAGTAGAATGATTCATGAGTGTGCTGGTGCATGGTGTGCTGTCAGTGACTAGAATGTTTCATGAGTGTGCTGGTGCACGGAGCATTGCCCGCTAGTAGAATGCCTCATGAGTGTGCTGGTGCATGGTGCGCTGTCAGTGAGTAGAATGCTTCATGAGTGTGCTGGTGTGCTGTCAGTGAGTAGAATGTTTCATGAGCATGCAGGTGCTTGGTGTGCTGTCAGCGAGTAGAATATTTTTATGAGTATGCTGGTGCAAGGAGCATTGCCAGTGAGCAGAATGCTTCATGAGTGTGCTGGTGCATGGTGTGCTGTCAGTGAGTAGAATATTTCATGAGTATGCTGGTGCAAGGAGCATTGCCAGTGAGTAGAATGCTTCATGAGTGGGCTGGTGCATGGGGCGTGGCTTAGCCGGCAATGGAGACAGACTTGCTCCTGTAGAGCTCGGTCGTAGGCTCCCTTATCTGGCTGCATAGATCCGCACTGACCTGCATTGGGAGGGCCGCTGCCCGCTGCGAGTGACCCAGGACCGGCCTCGGTGTCCTGGTGAGGAGACGGGAGGTGGAAACCGTGGAGATTCGAAGCGGATCTCTCTGCCTGCGGGACCGCCGAGCAGAGATCCACGAAGCCGGATGCCGCGATCTACGTGAGGCCGAGGACTGACTCCGCCCCCTGGGCCCGGACGGGCGAGGAGGCTCCATTTTGCTCGAAGGACCACCGCCCACCGCAAGTGTCTTGGGGCCGGCCCCGATGTCCTGGTGAGGAGGCGGGAGGTGGAAGCTGCGGAAAACCGGGACGGACCTCTCTGCTTGTGAGGCCGCCGAGTACAGAGCCGGGACGCCGGTCGCCGAGATCCACGCGAAGTCGGGGGCTGACTCCGCCCCCTAGGCCTGGACCAGCGTGGAGGTTCCATTCTGCACGACCGACCTGTCCCGGCTGTGGATGCGGGACAGCACACCAGCGGACCTGTGGAACTGTAGACCGAGAGCACATCCAATCTGCCGGCATCTAAACCCGTGACCGAGGCCCGCGGCACCGTAAACCAAGTGGCTCTCTCCGATTTCGCTGTGACGTGCTTACTGGGCCTGTGGGGCTGCACGATAGACATTGTTCACTGGGAAGCGGTGATAGTGATAGACTGCACGAGATATCCTGTGGTGAGGACTGCTGGCGAAGTTACACTGCCGCATGACCCAGCCCAGCGCAGTCTGATGCATCGAAACCCCCCCTCCTCCCATTGATGGATTTACCTGTCTAGGCCGCGGCGGGTCCACAGCCTGCTACATATCTGCGTCGGCCGCACCCTGTCTTCCGCGATTTTGGCACCGGAGTGAGGGGCAGCGGGATTCATCTAGAGACTCCCATGCTGGGGACACCGCGGCGGAGGTACGGGGAGCACCCGTGAGACACGCCTGTACTGCTTTGCTCCTCTTGGGCCCCGACTGGGGCAGATAGTAGGGGCAGGTCCCGAAACCCACCTCAGTGACGTTGAGGAAGTGTCGCATCTGGCCTAGTGACCGTTTCCTGATATCCCATGTCACGGGGAGGCCGAACGAAGGTCGGCACTGGGGGTGCGGCTGCCCCCCATCCGCAGACCCGGGCGCAGATGGATAAGATGGCGGGGGTGGAGGCAACAGACCCCATGGCGCACAAACTCGACGCGGTACTGGCGGCGGTTGAGAAACTTGGGGAGACGATGAACCAGGTTCGCACCTCCCTGGAAGGCAAAATTGATAAAGTGGCACTTGACCTTACACTGCTTCATGCGGACCATCGGAAGCTCGCGGATCGCACCGCCTCTACCGAAGGGGAAACCGCAGACGTCTCTCCGCGAGTGTCCATGGTTGAGAAGAATATCCGTGATCTTTTAAACCGAGTGGAGTTTCTAGAGGACAGAGCTGAGGATGCTGAAGGCAGAGCCCGACGCAACAACGTACGCGTAGTGGGCCTGCCGGAGGGAGCAGAAGGGAGAGACGCAGTGGCCTATGCTGAAGATTGGCTCCGATCGTTGCTGCCAGGGGGGGCCCTCTCTCCACATTTTGTTGTTGAACGAGCACACAGGGTCCCAGCTAAGCCCCCTCCACCGGGTTCTAACCCGAGACACTTTTAATCCGATTACTGAACTACAGGGACAGGGATGCCATTCTTCAAGGCACTCGGAAACTGCAGGAAATACAAGTGGACAACCACAAAGTTATGTTCTTCCCTGACTATACGTTTCAGGTCCAGAAACAGCGGCACTCCTACCTAGCAGTGAAGAGACGCCTGCGACAATGTGATCTTAAATACTCTTTGCTGTTCCCTGCGAAATTGAGGGTCATAGCAAGTGGTAAGACCCATTTTTTCACCACTCCGGAAGGTGCGGAGGAATGGCTCGACTCTTATGAATCAGCAGGGGGTGTAGCCCCTACCGCCGGGAAGAGGGAACCTATCTTGACGGCCTCCTTCCGCCGCCGCCGAAGAGGACGGAGAAAGTCGCCATCCCTAGTCTCTCAGACTTCAGGCCCACCGCCAGAGTTGATATTGAGTGGCCAACTTGAAGCTGTACAGGCTGTGGTGAACATTAGTGGGACACTGGAGGCAGAATCCAATTCGGACTCTGATCGACAAGAGCCGCCCAGTGAAGATGAACTCTCAGACAATTTTCCTGTTTCCCAAGGTTCTTGTGATCTACCCCATGTCACCCCACAGACTTCGAATGACATTGCTTGAGGCCCTGAGTATCGCCTACCTTCCTCCCCTGTTTTCCGCCAGCCGGGCAGTAAACAGTCTTCCTGGACACGCAAGTATACTGGACTCTGTATCACGTTTGTGAGTTGTAATCCCCGGCCTTGGTAGTTAGGGTAATACAGCAGTATTTGAAGTTCTATAGTCAATGGAAGTTTGAGGCACCCTCGTAAGACAGGTCCCAATATAAAAGTATAGTCTATGCTACTGCCCCCTTCCTAAATGGGAATATTATGTATAACAATTAGGCAGCGGCCCTGATTCACCAGCGTCTAGCCGGAGACTGAAGTAGCCGCTAAAGACGATCCCCCTTTTCCAGATAGTTCTTACATTGCTGTGTACAATAGTCTCCCCCAGACGTTAGTTGTGTGCTATTGTTCTTACAAGTTTGGGCGATTGCCTGTTGCACATTTGCTCTCATGGTATTTTTTATTGTGAATTGTTTTATTGTTTATTATGCCATTGGTTTTTTACAGGGGTATGACTGTCGTGAATTTGGCTCGCGCAGGGGGGGGGGGCACACTCCAGAATGACCCTTACGCACTTACTGCCAGCCCCTCCCATCCCTTGGTCAGGCAGGGCCACCCAAGCCCATAGCATCCAATAATCATGGCACCTATCAAGATAGGAACCTGGAATGTGAGAGGCATTCATAGCCCGGCACGCCGTTATCTTATATAGTCATATTTGAAACGCCATCACATACAAATAGCACTCCTCCAGGAGACACACTTGCCTCGGGCAGAAGTTACACGCCTACACAGACGCTGGAGGGGACAATTGTATGCAAAAGGTTACTCGGCGTACGCACGCGGGGTTTTGGTATGGGTGAGGCCGGGGACTCCCTTTCGGATGGTGGACACCATGGTGGACACGGAGGGTAGGTATGTCATGGTCAGGGGCATATTAGACGGTAGGCCGATTGTATTAGCATCGCTTTATGCGCCCAATACTGAACAGGCAGCCTTTTTGGACCGGATATCACAAAAACTGGCCACGTGGCATGATGTACTCATGGTCTTGGGCGGCGACTATAATTGTGTACTGGATGTTTCGCTGGACCGCTCCTTTCCTCCCTTGTCCGGCACGGCTACACACGCTTCTGTGAAAGCATTAACACATTGGGCCGCGCAATGGCATTTTTCCGATGCATGGTGCCACAGAAACCCGCAGGACAGAGTGTATTCCTATTATTCGGGAGCCCACGGGCTCCATGTACGCCTAGACCATTTCATGGTGTCAAATGATCTCCTACCGTGTATCCCCGGGTCCTCTTATATGGGACGAACACATTCGGATCATAATCCGCATGTGATGGAGTTACAGTGGGAGGCCGAGACACCGCCGATCCCAGTATGGCGCCTCCAGCCGGATGTTCTCCTTGATGCGCCCTTCCGTGACTTATTAGCCACCACTATAGCGCAATATTTTGAGGAGAATGCGGGCACAGCCACATCGCTGTTGGTGGAATGGGACGCTCTCAAGGTGTTGTATTCCGCTTTAGGTGTCCGTATATAGGTTTTCCTGAAACATGTCCTTATATAGGCACAATTCGCATTGCCGTTATATAGGCATAAGATTCCAGTCCTTATTTAGGCATTAGCCATGCAATCCAAATACAGGCATGGTCACCTACATCCGTCCACCCTAACGTCACAACGAGTTCTTAGAAACCAGACCCTTAAGCTCTTGGGAGTTCCCCTAGCACAGGATTATTGATTTCTCCAAGAACTCATTTATTATGCATGAACCGCTATTCCTTAAGGGTTCATTCCTGACGTCTTCCTCTGCCCGACTTTACGTCAATGCTAACATTCCAAGGCACCTACCGGGTATAAATATACCTTCCCTTGCCCTGAGAAGAGATGCTGTCATCCCTGCTCGCAGAGAATTCAGCTTCCAGTGTTCTGACTCCCTTCGCGGGGTGTTAGAGTTCGAGACTCGGAAGGAGATTCCCACCTCTCTCATTCTCAAGGTATGGAGCTAACTAGAACCTAGAGGGACTCTTGGCATACCGGACTCTTGGCATACCAGACTCTTAGCATACCATACTATAGCATACCATACTATAGAATACAGCACCTACTTCTTACCTTGCCCTACACCTAGGTTAGGTTAGGTACACTGGGGTAGAACTAGTTTAGAGAAGCATCTTATGAGTACTCGCATTCTTAGCTTATGTTATTTATGTATATGAATATATGTGTCATAGCTAAAAGATAATGCTAGCGCAGTATTATTTCTTTTTACTGCTTACGCTGTACATTATATATCTTGCATACTGTCTTGTGATCATAACAGCGCATATCTCTTACACGAGAAACAAGACTGTTCAATAAATCCTTTTATTGAAACGCCCGTCTATTCTTTCTGTGTAACTCTGAAGAAACTAAGCATGCACGATTAGCTGAGTGAAACTGTTATCTATTGTTTCCACGATTCTGAGAGTGTTCCGATTCTAAAGGGAAACAAAGTTGTCATGTTTATGCGGTTGCCAGAAACTACTCCCTTCTTGTTTACAAGGAGTTTCTAGTGGCCTCTGAGTTAGCTGGCACAAAGTAATTAAGTTTAATATACTCGATAGGGACATACTGACCTCAGTCCTATGTCAAACCTATAGGGTATATTATTCCAATGCGCAGAGCCTATTAGGGAAATAGGAACTACACTACATGGCGCCCAACGTTTGGTAAGGCACTAATTTAACGCTAGATACTGAGTAACTCAGTCGTGCTTTTCTCAGAGACCCCTACTCATATACTCCATAAGACGTCTGGAGTGGGTAGGGTTAAGTATCCGCCAAAGCTAAATAGGACAAAAACCCTATATATTAGCTGTTTGGTTTGTTCAACGTTGAAGGATACAGTGTTCCAAAATATTGTGCACCTTATCTTTTGTTTCCTTGAAACATGTTCTAGATTTTTCAAAAAACAATGTCCCTACACGGGGATAATGGCACCGAAAACGGTGTAGCTGCTGCTGATCCAGTCGTAACAGCTTTTAACTTTACAGGTTTAAATGAAACCAATGAGGGTGTTTTAAACATCCATCCAAACTTAAGGAGAGCCATCACTCTAAAACTTTTAAAACACGGCCTAACACCAAGAGGTGGTAGAGCAGTTTTCGTGATAGAGGCACCCGAATCCTTTCAGACAGAGGTATTCTATTCATGGATAGTATTCCCAGAATCAAATCCAGTAACAAAACTATTTCACTTCTTTAAAGAAGATGAACCACCAGAGGAATATATTCCTTTCGAGGATATTGAAATTCCACTCACATACCAGGAGCATAATCTCTGGTTTAAAGGCGCCCTAAAACATCATAAAAACATTACTAGGCTCGGTCCTCTAGGTAGACCAGGAGCAACATGGCCGATTCTATCCGGCTACACACCTCATCCTGACATCAATGTAATGTCAGACGAGGAATTACTTACTCAACTACAAGAGTTAATAAAAATTTACAGACAATTAGTCCAATGTGTCATGCAGACTTTCACAGTCCAACCACCTATAACAATTCCAAATCAAACCCCTCAACAGGGGAATACACTAAAAATTACTCCACAGACTTTACACGCAGTCATGGGTAAAATGCCCACAAAACGTGAGCAAATTCCATTCTGGATAGCTAAAAAAATTACTCAAATCGAAGTAGTATTTCCAAATACTAGCCCTTATGAGAAACACAGAATCCTAACAATCTGTTTACCAATGGGGATCACACCACAACTGGAAGATTGCACCACTTGGGGCGCAATCTTTGCTGCCATCTATACTAAAACACATGGTGTTCCGTCAATTGCAGTAATACCAGATGTCCTGAAACAAATTCAAAATGAATACGGGGCAGAACCTGCTCTGAATTTAGGTATGAAATTACTGAAAAACTTCGACCAGGTCTCAACAATAATATTATCTAATATTAAAGGGGAGGCAGCATCAGTGGCGATCCGCCAACGCTTAAGGGAATTTGATGTAACAGAACATCAAAATGAACTACCCAGAATAATAGAACAATCTTATGCAGAATTAGGCAGATAGTTTGGGTGGAAAACCTTTGAAGCCAAAACTATCTGAAAGTCCTGAGAAGGACTCTATTAAACAAAATCCTACATCTTCCAAAAAAGAAGTGGGAAACTAATAAACAAAATTCAAACGAGAAACGTTCTCAATCCCGAGGTAGGTCTCCTCAAAAGGAGCCCTCTGAAAGGAGGTATAACCTCAGGAATAGGGATAATTTAAGAAAACCTGACAGGTATCAAGATACTGATACTCGTTCCTCTCGTACCTTTCAGATATCATCACAGACATCAGAAAGAAGAGGACGGTCAGAACATAGAGAAGAACGCATGAAATCCAAAGACAATAAACACGTTCAGAAAAATAAATCAAAACCTCAATTCACAAAAAAGAAGGTAGCAGGTCTGAAGATCAGACATGCCGAGAATACTGAGAACACAGCTCAAGAACGGAGAATGGGCTCAGACAATGCTGGACAGTGCAGCTGAAGTCACAATAGCTCGCCAGAACCTGAAGGAACTTCTGGAGATAGTGGACTTGAATGAGTACATCACAGTAGAGACTGTAGACACCAGGGTTAGTGCGCCACAAAAGTTATATGAAATAACACTCCGAATGGAGGGAGACATACCAAGAAAAGTGAAAACACTCTTTTGGGAGAAACTTTCAAGGGGTTATGATAAACTTCTAGCAGAAAAGGACAGGCCACCACACTTTGTCAGGGAGTGCCCACACGGCGAGGACATTATTATGCCAGCCTTCTCCAACCATATTCCAATTCACCTAAAATATACCTATGCCAGGAAATGGGCAGTTGCCCAGGCCCCAGCATTATACAAAAATCATGTAGGATGGGATGGGGACTCACCTCACCATAAAATACAGCTAAAACATCAACCTACTGCACAAAGGCAGTACCCAATAAAGCAAGAAGCTAAAAAACAGGTCAGGGAGATCTTAGATCAAGTTGAATACCAAGGGGTGATTGAAACATGCCCCTCCTCAATGAACAATCCTTTGTTTCCTGTATCCAAACCAGACAATACATATCATCTAGTTTTGGATTACAGACACTTGAACACATGTTCCAAAACATTTGCAGTGCAAAATGCACATAGTACAGCATTAATGAATAACATTGTGCGTAAAAATATAAAACCACATTGGACATTTCAAATGGTTTCTTTTGTCAAAACATAGCACCTGAAAGCAGGTACTTAACAGCTTTCTCAATAATGGGGACCCAGTGTCAATTTTGTAGACTCCCACAAGGGTTCAAAAACAGCCCGGGGTTATTCTCAGCAAGAGTAACAGAGTTACTACAAATTTATGATAATGAGGCATTGTCCTATGTCGATGACATCTATCTGACAGACGATGACCTAGATAGGCACTTGAACATGGTGAGTACCATTATATTGGGCTTCGCCTCTGAGGGCTATAAATTCAACTTTAAAAATCCGGAATTGCCCATCTCAATGTCCTTTTCTTAGGATATGGCTTTCAAGTGAAGGCAAGAGCCTAGCAGCTAACTTTTTAGAAAAGTGTGCGCTGCTCCACCCTCCAAAAACGCTGAAAAATTTACAATCCATCTTGGGTTTCCTAAATTTTGGAAGAACTTACATTCTAAATTACGCAGAAAGGGTTAAACCTCTCTACGAATTAATCAAAGCTGATTTTTCAACAAAACAAAACAGTGGACACAAGAACACACAGAAATTCTGCGTTCACTCCAAGCTAACATGTTAGCAACAAATCATTTACAAACACGCGTAAATAAACGCAATTTAGTGATCCGAATAATTTCGGGTCAATGTGGTTTCACCTATTTAAAATTTAATGAGGGTGAAAAAGTACCAATAGCATACAAATCACATTTGTATACACAAGCAGAAATGCGCTTCACTTCAACAGAAAAATACTGACAGCAGTTCAAACCGCTGTAGCAAAAGAAAGAGCTCTAGCTCAGGGGAAACGCATTATTGTCGTAACTCCAGTACCAGCCTTAGAGGCGGTTACAAAAGCGAGCATTCCAAATGCAAAAGCTTTACATCCTAGATGGATACAATGGGTTAATTCTCTTGCTGCAACAGATGTTGAATATGTTTTTGATCCTGATTTAAAAACACAAGCGTTCCTGCAATATGAACATGAATGTCCTCTGCCCACCTGAAATTCTGCCTCCTGATCAGTACGAATTTATAATTTATACTGACGGATCAGCACAACCCGCTACAGGGAGTAAGCAAGCTTACAGTGCAGCATGCACAATCGTTAAAGGTCGCGTGCAAGATGGTAACTTCAGACCAATGGTCACTAAAACACAATCTCTAGGAGATTGTACAGCTCAGCGAGCTGAGCTACAAGCATTCAAACTGGCAGTTGAGAATACAGATCGCGAATTCCCCACACTTATAGTGTGCGATTCTTTTTACTGTGTTCAGTCGTATAATGAATATATACAAAATTGGCTTGAAAACGGGTTCAAAGATGCAAAAGGTGGCACAATAAAGCATAAAACGCTTTGGGAACAAGTAGTTCAGTTGAAAAACGAACTACCAAAAACTCACGTGATACACACGCTGAGTCATCAACGTGATGGCGTTCACGTTGCAGGGAATTCATTGGCTGATGAAGACGCAAAAGGGGCTGTTCAGACGGCTTCCGTAGCTGCGATCACTCGTTCAAAAACGAGAATAGGCAGTGAGATATTGTTGGCTGTCAATGCTTCAAGCAAAGGCAGTGGTGCAGCGTTACCCAAAAAAATCCCTGGAGTGGGGGATAGGGTCATTCCAAACATGGAACGTAGAGCAGCTTTGATTTATGAAGCACATCTGGGGGAGGGTCTGTCACATCAAGGGATCTCTAAAACAATATTAACATTAAAAGAGATGTACTGGTGGCCAGGAATGAATACACAGATTCACATCTTCATCGATGACTGCAGAGACTGCAATAGACAGCGTGGTGCAGACACCAGACTACGAAGTAGCCTGCCCAGTACAGACACCATTGTTAGACAGCATTAGACTATCTACGCACAGGCGTCATTTATGACAACTGCAATCCCACAAACACTAAGTCAAGGTTCCTATGGATATGGCCTCAGCGCTCGGCTGACGCTCAAACTGTTATAAAAGATTTGCGAGTCTTTATCGGCACATACGCAATAGGCACACTACATTCTGACCAGGGCCCTGCGTTTAGCTCTCGGGCTTACAAAGAAGCCATGGCCAGTTTGGGCGTTGCATTGCGGTACTCCTCTCCGTTTCATCCTGAGGGAAATTCTGTTGTGGAAAGGAAAAACCGGGTCATAAAGCAGTCTATAATAGCTAGAGTATTAGGTTCGGGTGATGGGTGGGTCAAACATCTTTATGGGGTCCAACGCTCATTAAATAATTTGCCAAGAAGTTCTCTAGGGGGGGGTCACTCCATATGTGGTCCTATTTGGGACAAGAATATGGGTTCCTGATCTCGAATGTAAAGGCACAGTGGTGGAAAATAAACCCTTTGATATCAAAGATCGTTTGGCTGTTTTACAGGATCTAAATGAACTAAGATCGAAACAAAGCAACGTGTTCCGGAAGCCAACCACCACTGGGGAAAACCGGCAGTCCCAGCAAGGCCTGTCTGGATCCCAAAAGTTGGGGATCTAGTCAGAGAGAAGATTGCGGACAAGAAGGAATTTGGACCTTCTTACAGACAACCAGTACCTGTCCTAGCCGTCCACGGAACAAGAACAGTACTTCTGCCGCCCCTTGCTGGAAAAAAGGAGAAAAGATTTGTGTCCATCGACCTCATCAAACCACAGTATGTGGCCAATACTAAATAGTAGGCCTCGTGGACTCCGACCTAGTAGCAGACGCACTCCTCTCGCTACTATCCAAGAGGTTCAGACTGAAAGACTCATAACCATCGAGAATTCAGCAGTAACAGATGAAGGACTAAGCAACAATGCTATGGAACTCATCCCTCTTGAAACTCAAGTAACAGTTCGTCCAGATACACCTGTCTACACCAACATAACACGTGATCAACTGGTTCCAGTGATTTCAACAAATTCTGATGTAATTTCAACAATTGACCGAACTGCTTCTGGCCATTTCATTAACTTTGATAAGTTTTCTGAGGATCCAAGTGAGCCTGAAACGACGCCAGCCCTAAAAACATTCAAGCAACAAGTACAAGACTTTTTTCATTTTCTGAAAGAGACTTATCTGGTTTCACCATGGATTGAAATATGGATTATTTCTGGAATATTTTTCTTTCTGTTTTGGCTAGCTTTGGTTATGACTCTTAGCATGCTCATAAATGGCAGATACATTCGTATGGACACTGAAAGTAAAAATGTGAACTTACTTTTAAAATCACACAAATCTTCCCATCGTGAAACAAGAGACTTGTCAGCAGTGAACATCACAGCCGTTCCTATACAGGATGGTATAGTTTGGGACAAAACCGATTTCGACATTTTCAGCCCGACGGAACTTTTGAAGATTCCACATTTATTTAAAATTTCATTAAGTGACTTTATTACCTCCAGTACCTATTCTGATGATTGGGACTTTGAGACTGTTAATGATATGATGTCTGATCTAGAAAGGTCTGCTGTGTTCTCTAACAATGAATACTTAGAGGGTTCATCAGACTACGAACAGCTTTATTGTTACAACCATTATGGTCATCATTTCTTGCATAAATCTGCAACACCTAGAAATGTTTTTATGTTTAACTAATGGGAACATTGTCCTACACCTCCAAAGGGTAGTTCAAAAACGTTTGCAAATAAGTTTTCATATTTTTCAGGGTACAATATTTCTGATCCAGAAACATTTTACTATAAGAATGTAAACAAAATAGGACAGAAAATTATGTTAACTAATACAAAACAGATTTATTCTGCAGCCTTTATTACCCAACTGTCTAGACAAGGATTTGACTTTTGGAAAGACACAATTGACACAAAATCTGTCTGGGGTTCTAAAGATTGGCAAGTGCAGGGGATAGAAGCTTTGTTTAGAGCCTGTATCATCCCACATCAAATAATGTTTTTGAATGACACTGTGCAACAAACGTCTTGCCTTGGTTTAGCCAAGACCAAAGACATGAACACAACTTCTGTACCAACACCTGCAAGTAATAACACTACACAGGGAGCAGTCACAGTAGACACTATATTACAAAACAACAGAACAGATCCTGATTGGAAAAAATGGTTACTCTGGCCCACAGACACAAACATCTGTCAAGAAAGATTCCTGAATAGAATACAGGGTTTTACTATCCATAGGCCAGACCCACATTATGTTCAACAACAACATCCAGGGGTAGTAACAACATACAGTGTAGGAAAATTGTGCCTCTACTGGTTACAAAAATCTACACTCAAGGATGTGAAACAACACTTATCTTTACTTAAAGAAGACGCAGACCTTAGGGATTTCTTGCTAGGACCAAGAAAACCGCGTCAAAAACGTTTCATATATGCCGGCATTTATGCTGATTATAATGAAATATGGAAGGTTTCACAGGCAGAGGCCGCAGAAAGAATACGTGAGCTTGATCGTATTAACTTACAGAAATGTCTCACTGTGGTCGACAATGGGTTAACTTTGTCATCCAGAATTTATTCATTGGACAACATTGTATCCTCTGCTATTGACATACTGGAACAAGATTTAGCCATGTTACAACAAGGCCAATCTCAGTTACGTTCTATTATGTTATTAGGCTGGACGCTGCAATCTTTGCGTGCAGGCTATGTGCCTTGGCGTATTATCAACACGTCGTCTCTGTTTTCAGAATACAATCTAACGGATAAACAGATCGAACTGGCACAAAGGGGAGCAAAGTATACAGTGCTGAGCATTGAAAAACTGGAAAAATTACCATTTAAGGTAGCAGAAAAACCAGCTACAGAATGGCTTATCCATGGCAAAATCACTCTGCCTGTCACTGCTTTTCATTTTCAGTATTGCCTCAAACAAATGCAAGCAGGCAAATATGAAAGGTTGGGTAAAGAATACATTAAGACATCCTGGGATTTACCTTACGAATACAGATGTTGGAGTGGGGATCGTGAAGTGTTTCTAAGCGGTACACACTGTGAAAATGCACTGAGCGGATCTCTCATATGTCGGGACATTTCTTTACACGGGGCTTGTAATGGTTCTGTGGCAAACTTGTCCTGCCACCTGCAGGGTACACCAGCTGCTGTGATTAATCCAACATTTGGCCAACTTTCTAACAGGAGTTACCTCATGTTGAATGATCAGAGTTGCTGTGGCATGTTGCCAGGAATCCCATATCTGGTAACGGTTGGCTCCAGGGTTACTTGTTGTATGCAAGTATTGTTCCCCCAAATAGAGACAGTCAGGGAGTCGCCTCTATGGCCTTCATTGAATGTTTCTTTTATATGTTTTGATACTTTAATCAGAATGAAAGCCATGCTTTTGCAACAAACCGTGCCTTTGACCTCGGCCAAAGAAACTTATGATTTACAAATTGTAAGGACTTCGCCTGAGATACAGGCTTTAATTCGTACAAGCTGCCCTATACATTTCGTAGAAATGATGGGACGTATCTTAAACATGTCTGATACGAGCGGGATTGTACATGTATTTAAGACCATCTGTTCAGGACCGTTAACACCTTTTCAGGCAGTCCTCGGAATCATTCCAAACTTCGCACATTCGGTGTTTGGTGGTGTGCCATTAATTCTAGCACTCGTTGCAGGAATCCTGTTTTTATTCCTACTACTACGCTATGGCAAGCCTATCCACCGGCGTCACTCCCAGCAATTTGGAGAAAGCTCTCCTAGAACGGAAGTGCCGTGAGCGCATAGTGCAACTTTTGGGCATACCTCGTCTACGGGAACTTAATACAACATGGTTTCTGTCATTTAGACCAATCTGGCAAGATTGCATCTTACCTGTTCTACGCTGCCTGCTTTGCGGTGAAGAATGCGTGCTAGACATCTGTCTAACACTCCCATCAGTCATGCCAGCGGATATCGATACTCTGCTGGACCCGATAACGGCCCATGCTCTGTGTTGTCCCCAGAGGCTACCAATCCTGATGACGGCATTCGTTGAGATCTCACAGACGCTTCCTGCTGCTGCTGAGGTACGAGATGGATCAACAGGCACACAGGTAACAACGGACGCAAACATTGCTGCAGCATCCTATGCTGAAGGCGATGCTTCACATCTCTGTGCAGTTAACCTTCTAAACGAGGTGTTCCAACTGTCACCGACATCGGTAGATGATCTTTTGTCTACAGGAATAGATGATTTCATGTTTACACCAGACCCATACACTGACTTTGATTCGGCTCACAGTGTACCGGGGAAGCAATGAATTTGGCCTCCATATTTTCAAAACAGAACAAAACTTGGAACTCTTCCTAAAAATTGAACTTTTTCTTTTTTCTTATTTTTTGAAAATACATGGCAACTCAATCTGCTTACAGTAGAACTATTCATATAAAACGGACTTCTTTGAATACTTCCAGGGACACATTGTCACCTCATTTACTATAATTTCATTTAAGTACCATGTTATGAAATGGCTTTGATTTTTGAAAACTCGTCAACCATTTCGTCATATGTATATATTTCTGTTTTATCATTCATGTTGCATTTATTTCAAATATATGCTTAGAATGAGAAAAATGCTTTAAAATGTACAGTACCTATTATGCGTTCAACAGTTTCTTTTAAAAACTGCTTTTAATATGCTTTTAGAAATGTTTTTAGCAACACGTGGTACTCAGTTTAATGTTTAGCATTTAATGTTTAGCATTTAGTATTATCGTTCATTCGAAAGTGGAGTGGGTGTTGTATTCCGCTTTAGGTGTCCGTATATAGGTTTTCCTGAAACATGTCCTTATATAGGCACAATTCGCATTGCCCTTATATAGGCATAAGATTCCAGTCCTTATTTAGGCATTAGCCATGCAATGCAAATACAGGCATGGTCACCTACATCCGTCCACCCTAACGTCACAACGAGTTCTTAGAAACCAGACCCTTAAGCTCTTGGGAGTTCCCCTAGCACAGGATTATTGATTTCTCCAAGAACTCATTTATTATGCATGAACCGCTATTCCTTAAGGGTTCATTCCTGACGTCTTCCTCTGCCCGACTTTACGTCAATGCTAACATTCCAAGGCACCTACCGGGTATAAATATACCTTCCCTTGCCCAAGCAAGTAGGAGGAGACCTCGACTTTAGAGGAGCCCGTGTCCCGGCCTGACACACTGAGAAGAGACTCTGTCATCCCTGCTCGCAGAGAATCCAGGTTCCAGTGTTCTGACTCCCTTCGCGGGGTGTTAGAGTTCGAGACTCGGAAGGAGATTCCCACCTCTCTCATTCTCAAGGTATGGAGCTGACTAGAACCTAGAGGGACTCTTGGCATACCGGACTCTTGGCATACCAGACTCTTAGCATACCATACTATAGCATACCATACTATAGAATACAGCACCTACTTCTTACCTTGCCCTACACCTAGGTTAGGTTAGGTACACTGGGGTAGAACTAGTTTAGAGAAGCATCTTATGAGTACTCGCATTCTTAGCTTATGTTATTTATGTATATGAATATATGCGTCATAGCTAAAAGATAATGCTAGCGCAGTATTATTTCTTTTTACTGCTTACGCTGTACATTATATATCTTGCATACTGTCTTGTGATCATAACAGTGCATATCTCTTACACGAGAAACAAGACTGTTCAATAAATCCTTTTATTGAAACGCCTGTCTATTCTTTCTGTGTAACTCTGAAGAAACTAAGCATGCACGATTAGCTGAGTGAAACTGTTATCTATTGTTTCCACGATTCTGAGAGTGTTCCGATTCTAAAGGGAAACAAAGTTGTCATGTTTATGCGGTTGCCAGAAACTACTCCCTTCTTGTTTACAAGGAGTTTCTAGTGGCCTCTGAGTTAGCTGGCACAAAGTAATTAAGTTTAATATACTCGATAGGGACATACTGACCTCAGTCCTATGTCAAACCTATAGGGTATATTATTCCAATGCGCAGAGCCTATTAGGGAAATAGGAACTACACTACAAAGGTGGTCATTAGAGGGCATTGTTTGGGGGCGCAGGCGGGTATGCGGGCACAGCTGAAAAAGGAACTCACCACTTTAGAAAGGAGGTTGGCGACTAGTGAACAGGCAGCCACTGATGGGTCCCAAAGACAGCTAGATCACCACAGGGAGGAGCATGCACGGTTGTTGGAACGGCTGAGGTGTCTTAATTACGCCGCTCATTCGGCACGGACACACCGCATGGGTGACAAAGCAGGCAAATTACTCACGTGGCTCATCCGCCAAGATGAGTCATCAGCGCCAATTGCATCAGTAAGGAAGGCAAACGGGGGAATAGCATACACGCAACGAGATATACATGGCGAGTTTGTAACACACTACCGAGACCTGTATAAATCGCGCGCACAGACTACACCCCTAGAGCTACAGCTCTACCTGGAGGGATTGAATTTGCCACAGCCTACACGCACCCAAAGGGAGGAGCTAAATGCCCCTATTCTTTCGGAGGAAGTTCGGGACAGTATATTCTCGTTGTCCAATGGGAAGTCACCAGGGCCAGATGGCCTGCCGACTGAATTTTATAAGGCATACACACATATTTTAGTGCCGCAGCTGCTAAAAGTGTATGAGACCACACTTGATGACTCCACCCTCGCCGACTCACAAAACGAAGCCTTGCTGGTGTCCCTCCTTAAGCCTGACAGAAACCCTGAATCTCTGGGTTCGTATCACCCGCTGGCGCTTCTTAACACGGATTATAAGATATTTGCATCACTGCTAGCTAGACGTCTTTCACCCTTAGTGAAAACACTGGTACATCCCGACCAGAACGGTTTTGTTCCTGCCCGGAGCACTTCCCTTAATATCCGCAGGTTCTTCCGGGTGCAGAAGTATGCATTACACAGCTGGCCCCGATCAGGTTGCTTGGTTCTGGATCTGGAGAAGGCCTTTGATTCTCTGGAATGGCCCTATCTGGCGGCAGTCTTAAACAAATATGAACTGGGTGATCACTACCTAAACATGGTTCGACTATTATACTAGCGACCCACTGTTCGGGTTCGTACCGGTAGGTTAATTTCAGACCCCATTAGAGTGCGACGAGGGACGCGCCAGGGCTGCCCCTTGTCCCCGCTGTTGTTTTCTCTGGCTATGGAGCCATTAGCGATGTTGCTCCGGAGTGATGGCGAGACGTGGGGTATACAACTGGGAGATGGGCTGCACGCCATTTCCCTATACACAGACGATCTGCTATTATATCTTCGGGATGTCACTGCCATCCCGACGTCCACTGCAGACACGCTCAAAGCCTTTGAGGAGATATCGGGCCTTTGGGTTAACTGGGCCAAATCAGGGGTTTATCCGTTTAGTGCGGATACGGCTGAAGTGAATGTACTCCTTAATGGCTCACTCCTCCCATGGTACCCTACTACCTTCCGCTATCTTGGTGTCTTCATATACCGGATATCTGACGACTTACTGGAGGGCAATTTGTTAAGAGCAATTTCGGCTATTAGGGCCCAAATGCAATTTTGGAAGTCACTCCCACTAAACGTCATGAGTCGCATTACCCTGTTGAAAATGATTGTTCTTCCCAAATTATTGTACTATTTTTCGACTCTCCTGCTCTATGTCCCAACTTGGATCTTCCGAGAACTGGAGCGACTATTTCGAGACTTAATATGGAATAAAGGTAGGCCACGGGTGGCCTTGTGGAAGATGTATGCTCCTACTAGACAGGGCGGGTTGGCTGTTTCTAATATGGAGCTATATTACATAGCTGCCCAGCTCCAGTGGGCGACGAGATGGCTAGATGGCAGATGTCTGGAAGACACAGCGACCTTACAACAGCCCTGGACCCAATCCCAAATCTATCATCTATTCCATCCTGCTGCCAGACTCCCACGGCCGCCCCAATTACACTTGGGACTGGCGCATAAATGTTATAGGAGGAGTTTGTATCTCACCCGCACGACACTTCCATATGCTCCGATTTTACCACTGTTGGGGACACCGAGGGGGAGACTGGGTACTTCTGACATGGCTCTAACGGCTTGGCATGCTGCGGGATTGGATACCTTGGGCGATCTATACAGAGATGGCACACTACTGACGTTTGAGGCATTGGCTGCAGATACTGACTTGCCGGCAGGCCAGTTCCTCTTACATACCTCCCTCCTGAGAGCCCTGTCGGCTGTCTGGGGAGACCTAACGATTGAACCACCGACACATTTACTACTACAATATTTACATGTAATGGGGGCAGGATCGCACATAGTACACTGGTTAGTGGAGGCACTACTTATACATACTTTGAAGCCGATGCAACAACTCCGGGTCCGTTGGGAGGCAGACAGAGGCCAGCCTTCGACGGATAAGGAATGGGACGCTGTCCTAGCTGGCTCTAAATTTGTGCCGAGGAGCTCTAAATACAAGCTTATACAAACGTACATCATACAGAGAGCGTACCTTTCACCCGACATGATCAACAGGTATTTTAACATCACCACTTCTACATGCCCACGCTGTCAGCAGCTCAATGCGGATCAACTTCACATGCTATGGTCCTGTGCTTTCCTTCAACTTTATTGGCAGGAGGTGGTCACGACCCTCGCCTTATGTACAGAATCATCCCTGCAGCTTACATGGGAAGCTTGCATTCTAGGGCTTTATGCCAGATCCAAAAAAAACAGAGTCACATCGAGATTCCGGGATCTGGGGCTGATAACCGCAAAACGCTTAATTACTAAGAGGTGGAAGCACGCAGATCCCCCAGAGGTAATTAGCTGGAAACGTTCATTCATAATATGGGCGCAGGCGGAGAGTACAGCATTACATAGAGAGGAAACAGCGGGGCTCCGCAAATACCCTATAGCGCAATATTGGGATACAATACTCACTGCCCTCCAGCACGGTGGTACAGAGGAGAGAGATGAAACTCAGTCTGTTGATCTGCAGTAAGTACACTAGAGATTCTGAGCTAAGATGGAAGGGGCGGTCACATTTCAGAGCGCGCAGCATTGACAGCCTGTGTGTCCCCTAGTCCACTGTGGGAGACTACCCTGACCCTGCCCAATCCCTGGCGTAGTAGTGCTTTTTACCACTCGAGTTGAATTGAACCCCAACTGGGCGAGCCACTACGTTGTAAAATACCGATAGTGCATCTTCGTACCCAGTCATGATATATTGCTTTTATTTGTATCTTTTGATGGCAGTTTTCTATATTATATTGTTTAGTTTTTCTTGTACGTTAGAGAAAATATGCCTTATTGGCACTTTTCAGTGTTTTTTTCTCTTCTCATCACACAATTCTCTTATGGCAGTATTGCAATGATTATGTCCTATGACTGCTTGTATGCGTTTAGATCACGAGCGCCAGGTACTGTTAGTCTGGCTCCAACCTGATGTGTTATAACAAGATGCAGAAGGCCTTGTATGCAGATTAAGATCCGTGATGTGACACTATGTATACGCAATAGCACACAGAGATCAAAGAGCAAATATTTTTCAGTGAAGCATGTATATGTAGTTGTGGTTGGTATCCCAACTATAGTATCACATTGTTGTAATGCATAATGCTATTCTTTGTCTGTACCATGCATACATGAACATTATTCTTAAACATCCTGTACAGTAATGTGATATAAGAAATGATAAAATTAGAAAACACCAATAAAGATATTTAAACAAAAAAAATGAGTGTACTGGTGCATGGCGTGCTGTCAGTGAGTAGAATATTTCATGAGTATGCTGTGCACGCAGCATTGTCAGTGAGTAGAATGCCCCATGAGTGTGCTGCTGCATGGTGCGCTGTCAGCGAGTAGAATATTTCATGAGTATGCTGTGCACGCAGCATTGTCAGTGAGTAGAATGCCTCATGAGTGTGCTGGTGCATGGTGCGCTGTCAGTGAGTATAATGCTTCATGAGTGTGCTGGTGCATGGTGCGCTCTCAGCGAGTAGAATGTGTCATGAGTGTTCTGATGCATGGTGTGCTGTCAGTGAGTAGAATATTTCATGAGTATGCTGTGCACGCAGCATTGTCAGTGAGTAGAATGCCCCATGAGTGTGCTGCTGCATGGTGCGCTGTCAGCGAGTAGAATATTTCATGAGTATGCTGTGCACGCAGCATTGTCAGTGAGTAGAATGCCTCATGAGTGTGCTGCTGCATGGTGCGCTGTCAGCGAGTAGAAAGCTTCATGAGTGTGCTGGTGCATGGTGCGCTGTCAGTGAGTATAATGCTTCATGAGTGTGCTGGTGCATGGTGCGCTCTCAGCGAGTAGAATGTGTCATGAGTGTTCTGATGCATGGTGTGCTGTCAGTGAGTAGAATGTTTCATGAGTGTGCTGGTGCACGATGTGTTGTCATCGAGTTGAATGCTCAGGGACTGTACTGGCGCAGGGTGTGTTGTCAGCGAGTTGAATCCTCAGGGACTGTACTGGCGCAGGGTGTGTTGTCAGCGGGTTGAATCCTCAGTGACTGAACTGGCGCAGGGTGTGTTGTCAGCGAGCAGAATGCTTCAAAAGCAAGTAGAATGCTTCATGAGTATGCTAGCTCACAGAGTCTTGTCTGTGAGCAGACTGTTTCATGAGTGTGCTAGTGCATGGTGTGCTGTCAGTGAGTATAATGTTCCATGAGTGTGCTGATGCACAGTTTCTTCTCAGCAAACAGAGTGTTTCATGAGTGTACTGGCACAGTATGTCTTAGTGAGCAAAATGCTCCGTGGGTGTGCTGGTGCAGGGAGTGTTGACTGTGAGCAGAATGATCCATGGGTGTGCTGTTGCAGGGAGTGTTGTCAGTGAACGCCCCAGTGTTGTTAATGAGAGGTATGCTCCAATGGTGTGCTGGCACACAGTGATTTATCAATTGGTGCTATGCTCCATGGGTGGGCTGGTGAGTGGTGTGTTGTTGGTGTGTTGTCAGTTCAACAGAATGTTCCATGGTTGTGCTGGTGAGTGGTGTGTTGTCAGTATGCAGAATGTTCCATGCATGTACTGGTGCATAGTGCGATGTTAGAGTGCAGAATGTTCCATGCATGTGCTGGTGCATGGTGCATTGTCAGTGAGCAGTATGTTCCATGTGTGTGCTGGTGCATGGTGTGTTGTCAGTGAGCAGAATGTCTCATGGCTGTGCTGGTGAGTGGTGTGTTGTAAGTATGCAGAATGTTAAATTCATGTGCTTGTGCATGGTGCGTTGTCAATGAGCAGTATGTTCCATATGTGCGCTGGTGCATGGTGCGTTGTCAGTGAGCAGTATGTTCCATATGTGTGCTGGTGCATGGTGCGTTGTTAAAGAGCAGAATTTCTAAGGGTGTTCTGGTGCATGGTGCGTTGTTAAAGAGCAGAATGTTTCATGGGTGTGCTGGTGCATGATGTGCTGTTAGTGAGTAGAATGTTTCATGAGTGTGCTGATGCATGGTGTGCTGTCAGTGAGTAGAATGTTTCATGAGTGTGCTGGAGCATGGTGTGTTTTCAGCGAGTAGAATGTTCCCTGTGTGTGCTGGTAAGTGGTGTATTGTCCGTCAGCAGAATGTTCCATGGGTGTGCTGGTGCATGGTGTGTTGTCAGTGAGCAGTATGTTTAATGGGTGTAATGGTGCATGGTGTGTTGCCAGTGAGTAGAATGTACACTGTATGTGCTGGTGCAATGGTGTGTTGTTAGAGAGCAGAATGTTCAATGGGTGTGCTAGTGCATGGTGTGTTGTCAGTGAGTAGAATGTACCCTGTACATGCTGGTACATGGTGTGTTGTCAGTGAGCAGTATGTTCCATGTGTGTGCTGGGGCATGGTGTGTTGTCAGTGAGCAGAATGTTCAGTGGATGTACTGGTGCACGGTGCTTTGTTAGAGCGCAGAATGTTGCATGGGTGTGCTGGTGCATGGTGCGTTGTTAGAAAGCAGAATGTTCCATGAAGGTGCTGGTGCAGGGAGTGTTGTTAGTGAGTAGAAATTTCCTTGGTGTGCTGATGTAGGGAGTGTTGTCTGTGAATGGAATGTTCCATAAAGGTGTTGGTGCATTGAGTGATGTCAGTGAGAAGAATGCCTCACAAGTGTGCTGGTACACGTACTGCTGTTAGGGAGTAGAATGATACATGAAGGGGCTGGTGTACAATGTTGTAAATCAGTAGAATGTTCCATGGTCGAGCTAGTGCATGGTATATTGTCTGTGTTGTCTGTGAGCAGAATGTTCCATGGGTATGTTGGTGCCCAGGGTCGGACTGGCCTGTAGTGTAATCAGGTAGTGCCCAATGAGGGGGCGTGGTCAACAGCCGATGGAGTGAGACGTGGCCGGCGGGAGCTCCCGGCGAGGCCTCTGCATTCGACCCCAATCTGACTGCGATATTGGCCGCTGGGGACCCAAATCCCATGGTTCTACTGCTGGGGGTATTAGGAAACCACTCCTGAAGACTTGGAAAATCTGCTCGCGGCACCCTGATTCATTTTTTCAATCCCAGCCACGCTGCGCCACTGCCAAGATGGCGGCTCTCCGCATTTGCTCTTCATTGTAGGCCGCTCTCCCCTCTGTGTGGAGAGGGTCATCTCTCCTGCACTATCGCTGGTTTCCCTGTGACGGAGGGGCGGAACCCCCCACCATCGTACCCCCTGTAGTGACTGCTGGTGGGGGTCCCCTGTGCTATGGAGTTGGAGAGTTTTTTGCTTGGCCTTGGCCTTATGGTCCCTAGTGTTTAACAACTCTTATTGTGCAATACCCCCTGGCAGTAGGATTATTGTGCAGGTCCTTATCTGCCCCGGACGCATCTGCTAGCTGGGGGCTGGTACTGGCTTTCTTTGCCTTCCTCCGCCTCCCCTTCTCCACCTAACAATATGCTGTGCCCTGGCCGTGGGAAGGAGACCCAAGGTCCTTGTCCTGAAAAATCTCCTGTGCCTAGTGAGGAATCTTGCGCACCCCTGGATTTGGTGCTAGTCTCGCAGGACAAGATGGACTCTATTCTTCTGGCTATTAAGGACTCTCAGGAAACCCTCGAACACAAAATAGACACAGTAGTGGTGGATCTTGGCATCCTGTGGGCTGAAAACCATAAGCTGGGGGAACGCATTGCCGCTACTGAACTTACCTTGCAAAACCTGGTCCCCAACACTGAGCATCTGACAGCCCAGATGGAAGAGGTGGTGGGCCGAATATTTGTTCTTGAAGCCAATGTGGAGGACTCTGAAGGTCGCGCCCGCACAAACAATATCCAGGTAGTGGGTATGCCTGAGAGGTCGGAGGGCACGGACATGGTGGCATTTCTTGAAACCAGGTTGCGGGAGAAGGTGGCGCCTGAGGGCTTGTCCCCCTTTTTCACACTAGAAAGGGCCCATATGGTGCCATCGCACCAGCCGCCTCGGCCCATTGTGGCATGCCTTCTACGCTTCAGGGACAGGGACCATATCCTTAAATGAGCCAGAGACCTTGGGGAGATGCAGGTGGATAACAGTCAAGTAATGCTCTTCCCAAATGTAATGCTTGTGGTGCAGAGGCAGAGGGCCTCTTTCATGGAAGCCAAACGCAAGCTACACCATGCTTTACTCAGCACGCTTGCGGGTAGTCACTGATCAGGAAACAAAATTCTTTCTAGTACCTGGCGAGGTGTGGGACTGGCTTGACCTGAGTCAGGAATCTTGGGGGCACACTAGGCATTTTCAGAATAGACCCTGGAATAGACTGGGGCACAGTGGGGCCCCCACATAACATCAAGTGCACAGAGATCACCAGAGTGATGTTGAGGCGGCAGCTAAAATTGCAACTTCCAGCTCCGAACGGCATTCGCCTGTGCAGGGGGCAATTTCCAGTGGCCCTGACACTCCTGTACATACCAACCAAAACTGGGACCCATCCGAGGTCACCCCACAAACTGCGAATGTGGTTCACTGATATGTCATATTGGGAATGTCTACTTAAGTGCTCTACAATTTGCTCCCTTGGCTGTTTCTTCCTCTCTTGTGTGCCTGTGTGAGGAGGCCCTTACCCTCTCCCCATTGAATGCCTGGGGAGGTTTTCCCTTTCTCTCCCCCTTGTTGGGGCCCTGGGTGTTCCTCTCATTTGGTTCCTCTTCGTTGATCAGAGTACCTTGTCGAGGGTCTCTTTCCCTTTTGAGGGGACTGTGTCTTACTTTCACCACCCCTCTGCCTAAACTATGGGTGTGCTTCTGACCCACGGCACCGTTTCGTTGTGTTTCTTCGTTTGGATGGGGGGTCGCTGCCTTGCTGTCCTGGGGAGGGGGTGTTGGATAGTTTTATTGTTTGTTTGGTTGGTCTGGGGTCCTGCGGCTGGCTGATCATGCTCCTCCCCTGCCTGGGTGTGGCTTTGAACACCCTCCTCTGCTGTGCATGCACCCTGTGGGGTGGATTTGGACTTTAATGCTGTTTAATGGGGGAGGTTCCACATGACTACAATTTCCTCTCCTGGAATGTCTGGGGTCTGCATAGCATGACCAAGCGCTATAAGGTATTGGCATATCTGAAACGCAGGGGGGTTCATGTAGCTTTACTGGAAGAAACTCACTTAAATGCTAAGGAGGGGGCTGCCCTCTGCAAGAGGTGGCATGGCCTTGGGTTGTCCACCACTTATTTGGCCTTAGCGCGGGAACCCTAGTCTGAGTGAAACCTGGGATCCCATTCCAACTTACTAGTAGCTCAACCTGTACCGAGGGGTGCTACTCTGTCTAGACAGGCCGGTTGGTTGGTCAGGATATTTCTTTTGTTAATGTTTATGCCCCTAACGTTGATCAATCTTTGTTTTTAGACAAACTATCCCAGGTGTGGGCTCCTTTGTTACCTCAAGCGCTCATTAGTGGGGGCAACTTCAATTGTGTGGCCAACACTGATCTGGATCGCTATCAGCCTCCTCTCCGTGACTCCCCTACTGTTCGCTTGGCTTAGAAATCCACTGCTTGGCAGGGTCACTGGGACCTGATTGATGGCTGGTGGAATCACCAACCCCTAGACCGGGACTGCTCCTTCCACTCGGTCATGCATGATCTGCATGTGCAACTTGATTCCTTTTTATGCTCTCCTGATGTTTTGGGGCCATTTCATCCATTGAATGTCTCACTCAACCCATCTCTGACCAAAACCCCCGTTGATGACGTTAAAATGGGGTGGGACACATCCTTGAATTCCTACCTGGCATCTGAGGCTGGAGAGCCATGAAGACCCTGCATTTCATGGGACAGTTTGGGAGGGTATCCAACATTATTTTGAAGAGAATACTGGCTCATCTTCCTCTCTACTTGTGGAGTGGGAGGCCTTTAAGGGGGTTATTAGGGACGGTGTTTGTCAGAGTCTGCGGGGGTCTGGAAAACCCAGTTGTGGGATATTGTCATTCATGAGCGGACCGTCAGAGATTTGGAGAGATTGCGCCCAGAGAGACCCAACCCCCAGCAAGAGTTACTGGACGCAAAAAAGAGGGTAGCGGAACATGTTAGCGTCTCTGCTGTTTCGTTCATAATGCATATATGGTCAGGGCACACACTGAAGGGGATAGATCTGGCCCCTTGCTGGCATGGTTGTTAATCCCCCTCGCCGCGGATCACCGATCCTGGAGTTGGTAACTCCAAACAGTACCCATCACTACACCCAGGGAGAGATCAATCACTTCTTCGCAGACTTTTATTCTTAATTATATGCTGCCCAAGAGGCCCTCGGCACTGTGTCATTCACAACTGGTTGACTGCCTTACCACCAAGCAAATTGTCTTGGGAGGTAGTAGATGCATTGGGGGAGGATATCACAGAGGAGGAGATCTGGGCTGAGGTGCTACGTATCGCCCGAGGTAAGGTTCTGGGGACCGATGGCCTCCCGGTGGAATTTTATGCTGCTTATCTTGATATTTGTGCACCCCCCAGTTGGCAGCCTTGTACCAACATGCATTGACTGTCAGGACATTGCCCCCTACTCTGCGAGAGGCCCTTATTGTCCCTCTACTCAAGCCTGGGAAACCTGCCACGGATGTCACTGCCTACTGACCCTTGTCAATGTTAAACGTTGACTATAAAATTCTTATCGTCATTCTGGCACGCCGTCCGCTTCCCCTTATGCCTGGTTTAATTCACACTGACCAGTCAGGATTTACACCGGGCCGGTGTACACCTCTTAATGTCAGACGACTCCTGGCACTCTCATGTGAGGGTCCACGATTGTCAGAATGGTCTTGTTGCAGGTTTGTTGACATCCAGAAGGATTTGACAGCCTAGACTGGGGCTTTCTCTGCACTGTCATGCTTAGGATAGGCCTGGGGTCCAGGTTTGTTTCCTGGACCTTTTTACCATATGCTGATCCTATTGCCAAGATTCACACTGTTCGCACAATCTTGGACCAGTGTGTTGTGGGACGAGGCACCCGTCAGGGATGTCTGCTATCCCCTTTACTTTTTGCCATAGGAGTGGAACCATTGGCATGCAGGACGCATAGTGGTCTGTCCTTTACTGGTATTCAGTCCTGAGACGTGTCTCATTTAAACTTCCGCTACGTGAATGACATGCTGTTTTACCTACACAGCCTGTGCACGGACCCTGAGCAGACAGCCTATTTCCTCACGGCCTTTGGGGAGGCCTCTGGTCTTCGAGTGAAATGGCTGAAAACGAGTCTGTTTTCGATCCGTGGTGATAGGGAAGAGCCTGCGGACCTGCGTGACATGCGCTGGGAGCTAACCGTGGTGCAATATCTAGGGGTTTGCATATATCGGGCTCTCCCTGATCTCCTAGAGGGCAATATAATGACCCCTACCCACACCCTACCATTACTCAGGACCTAACCAGTCCTCCCCCCACCACAGCCGGGTGGTCCCCACTCTCTCTAAACCATTCTTCCCCCTTAGATGATCTCAGAGCCTCTAAGTCCCCTATTGGACTTGCCCAATCCACTAGACCCCCGACTCAGAAGGCGGACGGGCCTACGGGTTCGCTCTGCTCGCAGTTCTCCAGTCCGATACTTGTTGATTCTCGAGCTGAGAGGTTCCCTCGCGCCCTACCGCCATTGCTCTCAACGAAAGATCCCTCTTCCTTCATCCCTCTTTCTACGCCACCCGCTAGGCCGGAGATCTGGCAATTACCCTCCATGGACC
The DNA here is from genome assembly GCA_963921515.1 of Calotriton arnoldi. NCBI lineage: Eukaryota > Metazoa > Chordata > Amphibia > Caudata > Salamandridae > Calotriton > Calotriton arnoldi. The sequence continues at coordinate 2,794,697 of CAWUFW010001094.1, forward strand.
ATGATCGGCCAAACCCATTCAACCCTGACTTGACTGTCCCTGACTCACAGGTCAATGGCCCTCCCACCTTCTCTCTTTTACCATCCTCTTTATCCATGCATCCTGGAACACCACTAGTCCCTAATGACCAACTCCCTCCCCGCCCCCCCGGAACTTTGCAACACCGCCTTAGACCTCCCGGGCATACATCGAGGCCCCTCCTCTCCGCCTGATCTGCCAACACAACCTCTACCCCTCACCCAGCACTCAGACCTGGTGGCGCGCCTGGACGATATATCCCTCCAGTTGCACCTTCTCACCGTCAAACTACATGATTTGAAAGCCCTCTCAAATGAACATTTCCCCTTGATCAGCTCCCTCCTCTCCTTTGCGAATTTGCCCAGAGCCCCCCCCTAGCGATATAGTTCGCCTTGGCCAGCTTTTCCCCCCTCTCTATCTCGAAAACCATACCCCTACCTAACGCCCCCTCCCGCCCCAGAAGATTGAAGGCCTATCTTGCGTCTAATGATATCGATGACCTACTCAACTCTTACTCGCCTACTCTAGTCAACAACACGATCCCTCCGGGTAAAATTCAAGCCATCCACTCTAACCCGAACAGAGAACCCCCTCACAATCTTAGAGTCATTAATAATGACAACCTCATGAGAGTGAACATCATCCAGACTCCTTCCCCCCATACTCCGGTACGACTTAAATGCGTATTACTCAACTGCAGGTCAGCCAGTAAACACGCCTTGTGGTGTGGTTTGTGGCCTCATGGACTGCATTGCTAAGTTAGCTTAGGCCTGGCTGCCATGATGCCTCTTTGCACACGTTACTCCGTGCCTTTGTTTTCCAGCCTTTGCTATTTTAGAACTGTTTGCTTATCATCTTTCATTCTGTTCTCTTTGGGTCGTGTCTGCACATCATGTACAAGGTCGAAAAACAATGTCCCTTGTTCTAGCTGATCTGGTCAGCCCCTCGCACTTAGACATAACACTGATTGCAGCTGCACTGGGGAATTTCGTGTGCATTTTATATTGTGATTTCAATGTTAGAGACACTTGGAGAAAAACCTTTCCAGAGAGAAGAGCTGTGCTTGTCTGATGATGTAAAACTTGCATCTCGATATTGAGGTATGAGGGTCTGCCTGACAATGCCCAGAGGTCTTCTGTTTTTATAATAAACTAGTTATTAGCACGGGGAGGGTGGACAGGTCATTTAGCCCTATATCCACTGTCTTTATAAAATGCTATCCCCGTTTGTATTATATGGAATTGTAACAATGTTTACTATGTTATCATTATTCATTCTGCTGATAGTACTAGCACGTGTACTGTATTTTAGAGCACGATAGTTGAAATAAACATTTTAAACTATACAGTGACTCTTATTACGCACGTTGTGGAGAGGCATGAGTGAGTTACGAAAGGGTGTCCTTGAACCCGCGAGTCCTGAGAGAGAGATACCATGTTCTGGGTTGTCTAATCATTGGTAGCTGTGCTGCTAATGAGACGCTAATGCTAGCCGGGTTGGGGTTGTAGGTATTAAGGTTTATGGTTGGCTCACCACTATATTCTGAGGTCCTATTATCCTGTGCATAGCTCTGTGTATGTGCAGAATCCCTGCGACATGGCGCCACCAACGAAGTGGGCTGCTTATCTGCGAGACGTTTGAGTAGTACTTGTGCTTGTCCACAATACCCTTCACATACGTTTCCGGAAACGGGTGTGAAGGTGATACCTCCTATATTGATGTTTTTATAGGTTCTTTCAAACTTGAAGTTATCAAAAGGTGCTAATATAGACCCACAATTGTGCTGCCTTGTATTAGGTTGTCGGTTATTCTTAGCCCTAATGGCTGTAGAAATTGCGGCACATAGCCGCGCGGCGCTCAAAGCACATTTGACAGCGTATGGAGTGCCAGATGCGGGTGTCGATCTGATCTTCGTGGTACAAGCAGATCCTGCTTACCATTTTGAAGTATTTTACTCGTGGATCACCTTTGAGGCGGTGGATGGGACTGACCATACGTTCCATCAGTATACAATCACCGCACCTCCAAACCATTATAATCCTTATCGGAATATTGAAGTACCACTCACGGCATGGCAACACCGTGTTTGGTTTGATGGCGCCCTCCCCCAACCGATTACAACGGTTCGTTTAGGCCCCTTATCTTTAGACGGGCCACTTGGCCTATTTTGGCCGGGTATAGCCCACATCCGCGTTATATGACGCTTCCGGTCGCTGACCTGCGTCTCTTGCATTCGTCTTTGATACGGGTGCATAGAGCTTTAGTACAGTATGTTACGGGCAACATCCAGGCAGCCCCGCCTGGAGTTGCGGCACATCCTGCTGGGCCTGGCGGCGTAACTATAAGTCCCGTCATGGTTAATTCGGTGATGGGCAAGCGCCCACAAAATAAGGACGATTTACCTTATTGGCTTGCAGAGAAATTTGACCAGCTGGAGGCTGTTTTCCGAATACTTCTCCTGTGGATAAACACAGGATTTTGACGATTAGTTTGCCAAAAGATTTAATTCCCGAGTTGACAGATTGTAACAACTGGGGTAAGGTATTCGCAGCCGTATATGCGAAGTGTTTCGGCACTCCTTCCATGACAGTTCTCCCCTCTGTAATCAAACGAGTACAGGATGAACATGGCCCTGAAGCGGCTGTGGAATTAGGGATGAGACTGGTGGGAGTGTTCGATGTAGTGGCTGAACTAATCCTTGGTAATGTCAAGGGTGATGCAGTTAACTTTCAAGTAGCTAATGCTTTGGCTTTGGTCCCGGAATTGGACAAGCCACGCGAATTACCGAAAATTATTGCACAAGCTTATAAAACTATAGGCTGCAATAGCCTGGGAGTTAAACCTTTTGCTAAAACACAAACTCCATCGCAACCACCACCGAAAACTCAATCTGAGAAACATGAGAAACTGTTCTTTACTAAAAAGAGCTGGAGGTTGAAAAAAACAGGGTAAGCAACAGAAGAAGCCGGGGTCGCGAGGCGCATCCCCGGTTTCAGAATCTTCTGAACGCACATATGATTTGCGCGACAGAGCGAGAATAAAATCTCCAGAGAGATTTCAGGTCCCTGACCCGCGTTCTCCTCGTTCTTCGCAGGCACCAATGTCATCACAGACTGGTGGAGGAGATCGCCCGGATAGAGGTAGGGGTCGTGAGGCCCCTCCAGGACGAGACCAACCTCGGCAACAAGTCAGAGGGACACCAGAAGAATTTCAACGTTCTCGCCCACAGTTTCAGAAGAAAAAAGTTGCCGCTGTAACAGCGAAGTATGCCACAGACTGTGAGAACGAGACTCCTGAATTGGACGTGGGCAGTGACGCTCCTAGACAGCGCCGCGGAAGTTACCATAGTGCGAGAGGCACTACGTCCTCATGTGGAGGCGACAGCAACTGATATATTCATCACTGTCGAGACAGCAGACACCAGAGTGGCACCCCCTGACAGACTACATAATATTGTCATCCAAATTGAGGGTGACATACAGCGTGTAATTAAAGGGATTTTTTGGGAAAATCTAACCTCTTCATATGACATTTTGTTAGCGGAGGCGGATTGGCCGCCCCCATTCGTACTTGCTGCTCGTACAGGGGAGGAGGTAATCCTGCCCAGCTTTTCTCGCCATGTCCCCAAGGACAAAGCGGAGGCACTTGCAGTTGAATGGGCTGTAGCCTTGGCTCCGGCGTTATACCGTAATCACGTGGGTTGGGATGAGGATTCACCCTCCCATGAAATACCTTTGCGGTCGCTGCCTCAGCCACAACCCCAATATCCCATCAAGCGGGAAGTCAAAGGTCCCGTTTCCGACATTCTGACACAGTTAGAATACCAAGGAGTAATTGAAACATGCGTATCACCCATGAACAATCCCCTTTTCGCGGTTTCTAAACCCGATGGATCGTACCGCCTAGTATTGGATTACCGGCATTTGAACTCTCATTGTCGGACCTTTGCGGTGCAAAATACCCATAGTTCTGCGCTTGTAGACAGTCTTGTTCGTAAAAAATATAAAACGACACTTGACCTATCAAATGGATTTTATACGCACAACTTAGCCACGGAGAGTAGCCAATGGAGCTCTTTTACCTCCGGTGGTAAACAATTCAAATTCCGGCGACTCCCTATGGGCTACAAAAACAGTCCAGGTGTATTCGCTGCCCGTGTTGTCTCTTTGTTAGACGGCATAGACCCAGATGCATGTTCGTACGTCGATGATATTTATCTGACAGACGACGAGTTATACCCGCATCTTTCTAGAGTGGACCGCATTATTCTCGAGTTTGCGGTCTTAGGTTACAAGTTTAACTTTGCCAAATCTCACATTGCTGAATTAACAGTTTTGTTTTTGGGCTATGAGCTCAACAATAAAGGTAAGGGCTTAGCCCCTCATTTCTTGGAGAAATGTGCACTTTTGTGCCCTCCTACCACACTGAAGAAACTTCAGTCTTTACTGGGCTTTCTAAACTTCGGGCGTACTTACATTCCCGAATATGCCCAGCGTATCAAGCCACTATATGCCTTGATACAACCTAACTTTCGAAGTCATGCTGGCTTCCCGAGCATTCCTCTATACTGCAGTCTGATCTACTTGAATCTAAATTTCTATTGACGCGTGACAACCACACCAACCTGGTGATTAGAATAATACCAGGGACAGTGGGCTTCACGTACTTAACCTTTAACGAAGGTGACACAGTACCGATTGCATACAAGTCACATCTGTACACTTCGGCAGAGTTGCGATTTTCCTCTGTGGAGAAAGTATTGACAGCAGTGCAAATGGCGATTCTAAAAGAACGTGCACTGGCACAGGGGAAACGTATTTTAGTGGTAACACCATATCCTGCCCTAGAGGCAGTGACAAAGGCTAGTGTACCAAACTCAAAAGCTTTGCACCCCCGTTGGATACAATGGGCTACATCTATGACATCTCCGGATGTCACGTTTTTCTTTGATTCTTCCCTTCAGACACAGGAGTTTTTACAGTATGAATTTGTTCATCCACCTCCTCTGTCTTTGCTACCGCTTGAGGAGTACGAATATATTATCTATACCGATGGTTCGGCACAACCGGCCACGGGTTCCAAGCATGCTTATTCAGCAGCCTGTGCTATTGTTGCAGGTACTATGGTGAACGGTGAGTTCAAACAGACTGTAGTGTATACTCAGGCACTAGGAGACAGTACTGCACAATTAGCCGAGCTGCGCGCTCTGGTGCTCGCCCTTGAGTTCGCTAATCCAGACGTGACTACCCTTATTGTATGCGATTCATTTTACTGTGTTCAGTCTTTCAATGACAACCTCTTCTTTTGGTCACAAAACGACTATAGAGACGCAAAAGGCAGTACAATTAAGCATAAAATGCTTTGGGTTCGAGTTGCAGATCTGGAACAACGTCTGCCTCTCACACAGGTAGTTCACACACTTGGCCACCAGCGTGTGGGCGCACACGCTGTCGGTAACGGTTTGGCAGATGAAGCTGCCAAATCAGCAGTAGCAACGTGCACAGTAGCAGCAGTTACAAGATCCATGACTAAAATAGATAAAGATATTTTGGCAGCTATAGCTGCAACAAAGGAAGGTGCTAATTACCCAAGGGGCTTCCCTTCTAAGTACTCTTATCTCTTAAGTCCCGATCAGACTCCTTATGTAAGTATTCCGGACGTTGGGGATCGGCTGAGTCCCAACGCTGACCGCAGACTTTCCTTGATTACTGCCGCACACGAAGGCATGGCTTCGGCTCATGCTGGCGTGTCTGCGATGGTTTCCATCTTGCAGCAGCGTTACTGGTGGCGTGGTTTATATAAACAAACCCGTACTTATGTGCTTTCTTGTGACGTTTGTCAACAAATTAAGCCTTCTACGGTTACACGTCCACCGCAAACGCCGCTCTGCATCTCAAACAGACCTTTTGGGTGTGTTTACCTGGATCACTGCGGTCCATTCTCGTCTGACACTGCATATAAATACATCTTAGTTGCAGTAGACTCGTGCACACGTTTCATATGGATCTGGCCACAACGGAGTGCTGACGCTCGAAATGTCATCAGGGATTTGCGTGTCTTTGTGGGAATTTTCGCCTGTGGCACCTTCCATTCCGACCAAGGTCCAGCGTTCGCCTCTAAGGCTTACAAGGACGCAATGGGTTCATTGGGGGTGCAGGTGAAATTTTCGTCTCCATATCGGCCTGAGGGTAATTCGATTGTTGAACGAATGAACCGTGACTTAAAGCAATCCTTGACAGCTAGAGTCTTAGGTACTGGCAGGAACTGGCTGGCCCACTTGTATACCGTACAACGTGCACTTAATAATCTCTCTAGAAGACCTCTGGGTGGGCGGACCCCATACGAAATGCTCTTTGGCATAAGAATGTTTGTGCCTGACCTTGATGGTCTAGACATGGTGGCGCAATCCGCAATTTTTGACGTAGATAATCATTCTACTATGTTACAGGACTTACAAGAAGCCCGAGACAAACTTGCAATTGAACATTTACCTTCAGCCACAGACACTGCTCTGCAGATTCCGGTTGCCGGCTGGCTTCCGAAGGTTGGGGACCTGAACCGAGAAAAGGTGGAGAACAAAAAAGAATTTGGCCCCTCTTATCGTGCACCGGTTCCAGTCCTTGGCTTGAAGGGTACTCGTACAGTCATCTTACCACCGCTTCCTGGTCGCAAGGAAAACAGATACATCTCAGTGGAAAATGTCAAGTTACAACATCTGGCCGATCCTGAATAGTGTAACACCAGCGGTCTCTTGTCCAGTCATTTCAAGGACAAATGTTTGTGGTCTTCCAGCCTGAACGGTCACTGATGTTGCCATTGAGATGGTTAATTTGCCTGAACATCTGCTCGACTACCCGGATTCCCCCTGCAACGAGGAGACCGAGTACACCTATCCTGCCACCGAGTCCGTGGCTCATTTACCAACAACGCCATTGAGGCCAACACGTTATTCTTTTGACTCAGATTCCAACTCAGCACTGATCCCATCCAGATTCAGTATTTTTGTATCCTGGTTCAGAGACAATTTTTTAATTCCCCCATGGACATACATCTGGTTGGTGCTATTCCTGATTTTTCTGTTCATGTCCATTGGCTTTGTCACAGTCTTTTTTCTACTCATTAATGGTCACTATTTACCAGAACGCTCTGCTGTGAACTGTGTCGCTGGAACTTTGGCTCCGCATTCTTCATCTCACATCATGAAGCGTGACCACACCTTTGTGAACATTACAGCGTTTCCAGTTGCTGATGGCATCGTATGGGATGCAGTAAATTTCCAAATTCATGGCCCAACTGAAATTATTAATGTACCAAATGTCCTCCGTGTTTCAATGGGTGATGTCGTGAAAAGTAATATTCATTCTGACGATTGGGATGTACATACAGTTGAATCGTTATTTACTGATTTGAAATATTATGCTGCTTTTTTTTTTATAATCAATTTTATTGATTTTGAGTTAACACAGATGCAGCAAAGAACAAACCAGCTTTTCGCACATTGGTCAGTACCAAACAGTGACAAAAATGGGAAATAATACTCTCACATGCATGAGTCCAGCTAGGAATAGCAAGCAACATTGTCCACAACCCTGTCCATAGAGAAGCCTCGGGAAGTTCAGTCTTCCACCACACCGATCCATTTACCCCACACCCTTCAAAACTTTTTGGGACAGCCGCGGGTTACATACATTGGTCGCTCCTGCGCCGCACACCAATCCACCCCCCTGCGCCACCGTGTCACAGAGGGGGTCGACGAGTCCAGCCAAAGGGCTGCGATATCTCGTTTAGCTACCATCAGTGCCGTGGTGAGACAGAGCTTCTCGGCCCTGTTCCCATTCAAGCCATCAGTAACCCCTAAAAGGATGGTTAGTGGATTCAGGGGGACCTCCCAGCCCAGGCCCTCCGTAAGTTCAGCTGTCACTAATTCCCAATAGCGCGTAATAGCGGGACAGAGCCATACCATGTGATAGAAATCCGCTTGGGAGCATTGGCAGCGGGGACAGGACGCACCAGACCGGAGCCCAGAACGATGAAGGCGCAGTGGCGTGAGGTAAGCCGCGTGTAAATAGTATATTTGAACTAATCGGAGTCGCGCTGAAGCTGTAACAATTTTAGGGGCCATCAGCGCGTCTCTCCAATCAGCATCATCTAGGGAGCCTATCCAGCCCTCCCACTTATCCCGGAGAGAGGAGAGGGAATTGGGGGTGTTATTCGTGAGAGAACGATAAATGCGAGAAATCCCCCCCTTTCCCAGGTTGCCAGTCATGACCTGTGCCTCCGGCGGGCTGTATGCAGGCAGGGAGGTCCCCTCCGAGATGTGGACATGAAGTGCATGGCGCAGCTGAAGATAGTGGTAGAACTGAGAGGCGTGGAGGGAGAACCGGGTCTGCATGTCTGAGAATTCGCGAATATGGCTTCCGCGCCAGACATCTCCCAGCTGAGAAATGCCGATGAGATCCCAGACTCTGAACCCAGAGAGAGAGGCAACGTCGTTGAGCCATGTTCCACTCCACAAAGGGGTATATTGGGTTAGTCTGCCTGACCAGCGGGTTTGGCGCAGGGCGGCTCGCCAGGCCAAAAACACCCCACGAGTAATCTCTGGCATGGTGTGGGGGATAGCGGTTCCGTACAGCATCCCTTGAATACCGGAAAAACCCAGGGCATGTAGTTCCAGTCGGTAGGCCGGATCCGCCCAGCCACCATTAAACCAGTCATGCACGGTGAGAAGCCTGCTCGCCAGGTAATATAGGTGTAAATTCGTCATTCCCAGCCCCCCATCAAAGGGTGGAATTCTGCAGTGACTGAGGGCCAATCTCGGCCGCCGCCCTCCCCATAGGAATTTAGTGGCCAAGCCATCCATCTCTCTGAACCAGGACCGCGAGAAGGTGAGGGGCGAGTTTTGGAGCATATAGAGAAATCGGGGTAGGACCATCATCTTAAAAAGAGCGATCCTGCCCATAAGGTTCAGCTGCAGCGTTTGCCATCGAAGGAGATCCGCGCGTACCCGTTTCACCAGTGGGGTGACGTTGAGAGCCCAGGCGAGATCAGGAAGGAGCGTCACCCAGATCCCCAGGTATTTAAACGACTGGCGCCGGAGAGGGATCGAGGACTGCCAATCGAAGCATTCTCTCGACAAGTGAAGGGGGACCAGGACCGACTTGGCCGCATTCAATCTGAGACCAGAGACAGGCTCGAAGAGACGTAGGGCTCGGAGACATAGAGGCCCTGAATGGGCTGGGTCCGACAGGAAGATCAGGACGTCATCGGCGTAGAGGGCAATCTTGTCCTCCGCCAGACCGGGCCATTGCCACCCCGTGAGTAACGAGTCGGCGCGGACGAGAGAGGCAAAGGGCTCCATCGCTAACGCGAAGAGGAGGGGCGAGAGGGGGCAACCCTGCCTTGTGCCTCTCCCAATGGGGAAGGGGCAGGAGAGACCTCCGTTAACCATCACCTGGGCCTGCGGCTTGCAGTAAAGGGTCTTGATCAAATTGCGAAAGGGGGTTCCAAATCCCATCTCCGACAACACTGCCTCCAGGTACCGCCAGTTCACAGAATCAAATGCTTTCTCGAAATCCACGAGGAGCAAAGAGAGATAGGGAGTCAGTTGTTGTCGGTGTGCCAGAGCCAGGTAGAGCCGTCTCAGGCAGTGCCTGGTACCCCGGGCGGGCATAAAGCCGCACTGGTCCATCTGGACCAATTTGTCCAGGTGAGGGCGTATGCGGTGTGCCAAAACTGAAGCAAATATCTTGAGTTCTGAGTTGATAAGGGAAATAGGGCGGTAGTCAGAGCAATGGACCGAAGGGGGTTGAGACTTAGGGATCACCACAATGGTAGCCAGATCCGTTTCAGGACGGAAGGAACCACGATCTGCTGCCTCGCGGTACATTGACAGGAGATGGGGGATCAGCGTGGCCCGGTAGGACGCGTAAAATTCCTGCGGGAGGCCATCTGGTCCCGGCGTCTTACCCGCCGCCATGCGGGAGATAGCATCGTTAATTTCTTCCGGAGTAATCGGGAGATCAAGATCCCCCGCCTCAGCGAGCCGCGGAAGCGAGAATCTTTCACTCCGGAGGAGTTCTGATAGGGCGAGGTCTGGAGGCCGGGCGGAGTACAGAGAAGCGTTATAAGAGGCAAAGCACTGGGCCACCGCCGTGGGGGTCTGATGTGTCTGCCCCTGGGAGTCCATCACTTCGGGAATAATACAGTTAGCCATAGGATAAGTGGCCAAACGGTGGAGGAGCTTCCCATCTTTATCCCCCATCCATACACTCTCGCCACGGAGGACCTCCACAGCAGCTTACCGGACTCCAAGGAGGCCTGTCTGAGCTCGTCTCTGAGAAATGTGAGTCTCCGATCCTGTGCCTCCGTTCTTTCCCCGGGCGGATGGGCCTCCAGCCGGGCAGCTTGGGCCTCTAGGAGTGTGAGCCGGGCCTCCTGCTTCGTACGCTGGATTTTAAGTTGGCCTTTGGCGAAACCGCGAATGGTTGCCTTAGCGGCTTCCCACAAGGTACCAGGGGACGAAACCGAGTCTTGGTTAGCGGCGAAGTAGTGACGTAGCTCAAGCCCTACATGCTTCCGGAAGTCTTCATCCTGGAGAAACCAGGCGTTAAGCCGCCAGATCGGGCGTGAAGAGGCCGGGAGGCTACCTAGGTGCATAGAAACTGGGGAATGGTCCGAGAGGCCTCTGGGAAGGATAGTGATGGCTTGGATCGATCGACAGTCCAGGGCCGGAAGAAACAGATAGTCCAGTCTGGCCTGTGTGTGGTGGGCGGCCAATGTGTGAGTGAACATACAAGTGGTCGGGTGCCAGAGTCGCCAGGCATCACTAAGCCCCAGATTCGCAGCCCAATTCGAAAGGAGTGCGGATTGGGAAACCCGAGAGACAGAAGGGGCCGCAACAGAATCAAGGTCTGGAGCCATGACCGCATTAAAATCCCCCCCAACTACAGTGGTCCCCGGAGGCAGGGCGGCTATTAGTGGAGTAAGGCGCTGGAGCGTGGAGGACAGCAGAGAAGGGGAGAGTACACAGTTATCAGGTTCAGGGCTTGGGTCCCAATGTTCCCTTCCAGGATGACAAAGCAGCCTCCCGGATCATGGATTACTTTACGCTCGACAAAAGGAAGGGTGCGGCGCAGCAGGACCGCCACCCTCGAGATCCCCGGGTAAAACCAGAGTGCCAAACCCCACTGTAGCCATAGCGCGCAAGGAAGGGGCAATGGTTGCCTACTAGATGGGTCTCCTGAAGCAGCAATATGTCTACATTGTGTCGCTGTGCATACCGCAGGGCTGCAGTGCGCTTAACCTTGTCGAGGAGGCCATTGACGTTCCAGGACATAATATGAAGTGATGTTAAACCGGTGTGGCCGTCAGACATGGAGAGGCTGGGTAAGTGGTCGAGTGCCCAATACGCGCAGGGAGCGTGGTATTGGAAGCGCGTGGAGTGTAAGACATAGAAGGACAAGGTCTGTCACTGTATAGACGTTGCAGAATGAGGCAGAAGTGCTGGCATAAGAACAACAAAAAACAAGCAAACCATAAATCCCGGGACAACGGTCCCCCCACCCGAACCCAACCCCACCCTATACTTCAGGAACGGAAGCATCTGTCGCCCTAACAGTGGAAACCAACAAAGACCAAACTAAAACGTTCGGGACTGGGAAACGTGGAGGACCCCTCCTCATTGCAGGATGTGCATAGTTAAGTCCGTCTGGGGTTGGAGCAGTGATGAGCCGAGCCGCCGTCTCCGGCCGCGGAGCCAGGCCCGGCAGGCAGAGATGAGCTCATGCGGGATCCCTGAGGAGCATTGGGCTGCGCGACAGGTCAGTGTCTGGGAGGTCCAGCGGTAAAGGCCGGGGCGAGGAACTTCCAGGATCCAGGTGTCCCGAGAAGCCGGACCGCCGCAGACCGGAAGGCTTTCCAGGTAGCGGAGTCGGGTGTCGAGAGGGGCCCAGTGGAGAGTCAGAACGGGCCCGTCTCTGACCACGGCGTCTTCGTGAGCGGTTGCGCTGGGACCGGGGGCCAGGAGCCTCTTGGTTGCCGGACCCACGAGTCATGCCGCCTGATGAGGGTGGACGGTCATCGGCTCTCAGGGGACGTTCCTCCGTGGCCCAAGTCCATGCCTCCTCAGGGGTATCAAAGAAAAGGGTCTTGTTGGAGAAAACCACTCGCAGGCGTGCTGGAAAAAGGAGCCTATACTGTATGTTAAGGGCACGCAGCATTTGCTTAACTTCACCAAACGAACGGCGCTGACTCTGGACCTCTCGAGTGTAATCGGGGAAAACCATGATCGTTTGATTGTCATACCTAAGACATTGCTGTTTGCGGGCCTCAGCCAAGATGGAGTCACGATCTTTAAAGTTGAGAATTTGCATGATGATGGGTCTGGGGGCTGCCCCCCGGCGGCGGCCTAGGGGCAAGGGAGCGGTGCGCTCGTTCAATCGCGAACCACGGGGAGAGTGAGCCCTCGGTGACCCATGAGCGAAGCCACTTTTCCATGAAGTCTGCTGGGCGACCCTGCTCCGCTCCCTCTGGGAATCCCACCAGGCGGAGGTTGTTACAACGGGATCTATTTTCAGCGTCTTCTGCCCGCCGATGAAGCTCCCGGGTGTGGGACTGGAGACGGGTGACCTGTTCCTTAAGTTGGTGGACGTCGTCCTCCACCGTGGAGATGCGTGACTCGGTCTCCGTGATCCGGGCCACCGCATTCCGCATATCCTGCCGGATGAGGGTAATGTCAACTCGGACCTCAGCAATCTTACCCTCCACAGAGGACTGCGAGGCATGTATGGCCTGGAGGATGGTAGTCAGGTCTGCGGCCGGTGGGGCTTCTTTATCGATGGTTCCTCCAACCGCCCCGGTGTCCGTGGTGGTAAAGCGGTCCATTTTGGTCTGGGTGGCCGGGGTCTTGGCCACTTTGTCGCGACCCATGATCGTCACTCCACGGGTCAGAGTCCAGCCGCTTCTTTAGACAGTCTCCGTGGCAGGGGCCTCCGATCCAGGTCAAAGGGCGCAGGAGCAAGTTGGACCCAGAGCCCTGGGATCCCACAACAGTCGAAATGCGAGGCGGTACGGCCACCCTCGACGAGGCCCCAGGGCAGGTGCAAGGTCTTCCGCGGCTGGGGACCTCAGACCGCACCAGGCTCTTTCAGGGCAGGTCAGAGCCGGGGGAGCGTTCCGCTAGTCTTCACGCCTCGCGGTAGTTGCCGCCAAGTGGAACTCCCTTGGGTCACGGCCTCAGCGAGAGGCAGCACGATGACGGGTCTGCCCAGATCTGGCAGTGAGGGTCTTCTCACAGAGGAACCACAGTTCCCAGTGGGTACGCCAATACAGATCAGGGGGAGATGGGGGGGGCCCTCGCCCCGCACCGCTCGATGAGTGCGGTCGAACACCCACCCCCTCTGCGCCACAGGTCCACATGGGCGGAGTAATGATGGTCAGGATGTAGGCCAGCAAGGGGAATCTCCAGTCCGATAGGCCCAAGAACAGGCGGCGCCACCTCACCAGGTTTCCTCCAGGCAGGGGTAGGGATGCAGCCCCCGCATGCCGGCGGGAAGAAATCCAGGGCCTAGGAGGTCGGGCCCACCGCAGGTGAGGTAGGGGGAGCAGCAGGCCAACCGACACAGCACCGCCCAGGGCCCAGGTCACACAAGCGGGTCAGGCGCACGGGAGGTCCCCCTCAGCAGTCCCAGGACCGTCACCCGGACTCACCGCCCATGGAGGCCGCGAACCGCCGGGTCTCCACCTCTCAGAGGTCGTAGCGCTGCGTCCAGGATTTTCTACCGCTGCCAGTCCCCAGCCCCTTGCCGCCCGATATGGTGGCCGATACCACGGCGGCGCCGTAGGGGAGCCGGGGTGCAGCTGCAGATGCCTCCTTCACAAGGAGAAGCAGGTATAGCGCCTCACCGCAGGCGGGTCGGTTGCGGCGGCAGGGTCTAGCCCCACCAGGCAAGGAAGAAGGAGGAGACAGACAGTTCCAGGGAGTAGGGAGCAGCTCCAACCGGACAGCGGGAAGAGCTCCAGGGCCCAGGAGGTCTGATGTGCAGTAGATAAGGCAGGGGGAAGCAGCAGGCCAGAGCAGCAGGCCAAACCACACGCAGCACTGCCCAGGTCACACCAGCAGGCCGGGCGCACGGGGGTCCTTCTCAACAGTCCCAAGACCTCCCCCCGTCGCCCGGACTCACTGCTCTCAAATTCGGCCAGCCTCCGGGTCTCCACCTCCTATAGGCCTCAGCGCAGCGTCCAGGGTCCCCCTCTGGCGCCGGTCTCCAGCCCCCCGCCGCCCGATGCGGTGGCCGTCACCATGGCAACGCCGTAGGGGAGCCGGGGTGCAGCCGCAGGATCAACTGCACAGGGGGAGGCAGGGACAGCGCCTCTCTCCAGGCGAAGCCAGTCGGTGGTATGGGCCAGCCTCACCAGGCAAGGGAGGAAGAGGGGGCAACCGGCTCCAGGTCTCCCCACAGGCCACCGCCCTGCGTCCAGGCCTCAAGCGCCGCCGATCCCCAATCCCCAATCCCCAGCTCCGGATTCCCACCGTCCGATGGCACGGCCGACACAGCGGCAGCGCCGCAGGGGAGCCAGGCGCAGCCGCGGGTGTCTCTGCCGAGGGCAGAGGTCGGGAGGCAGTTTTCGCGCCAGCGGCGCCAATCAGGGCAACGGTGGGCCGGAGTCCACGGAAGAATTCAGCCCGGCCAGGGAAGGAGGAGGCAAGCGGTGTCTAAACCGCTCTCGCCCCTACAAGGTCCCCCGGTCCCCAGGGGCCTCTCAAGCCGGGACAGACAGCTCAGCAGGGGCTTGGGCCACTCAAACCCAGGCCGCAGGTAATGGATGGCCCGAGGGGGAGGCCGCCATGTTGGAGGCGAGCGCCGGCCGCACAGTCAAGGATTGCGGTGTGGCGCTGGTATCCCGGGTCCCCACAGCCAGGGGTTTCGTCGGGTATGTGGCAGCAGTGGATAGCGCCGGATTTCAGAACTGGATGGCTGGTAAGACGGGCAGATTGCGGGCGGATAGCGGAGGGGTCCGGCAGCACACTCAAGGTGCGACCGCCATCTTAGCTCGCTAGGCCACGCCCTATTATGCTGCTTTTAATGCTGAGGATTTGTATTTAAATTCTGCAAATTATGCTGACTTATATTGTTACCAGCATTGGGGCAACCATTTTCTCCATAAACCAAGTACCCTTAGGGGTCCTTTTAATTACACACAATGGGAACATTGTCCGACCCCTTTACCAGGTAGCTCCCAGACTCTGAGAAATAAGTTTATTTATTTTACAGATTTTGATAGATCGAACCCTGGGTCCTATTATTTTAAATTAAACACATCATCTACTCAGAAGATTATGTTGACCCATACCAAATTGTTGTATTCGGGTTCCTTTTTAAATACCTTAGCTGTGGGTGGGTATGAACATTGGCGGGATACTATTGACTTAAAATCTATCTGGGGTTCCAAAGCATGGCAGGTACAAGGCACAGAAGCCTTGCATCGTGCTTGCCTCATCCCAGCCCAGATTCTATTTTTGAATCAATCCATCTATCAAACAACGTGTTGGGGTTTGGCTACTTCCAAACAATTAAATGCACCCTCTATTCCTGTATTGTCTTCCACTCCCAATGAAAGCTTGCTTTTAAATATTTCCATTGAAACTTTACAAGCTTTGTTCCGAAACAATTCCTTTAACATGTCTACGGTTGTACAGTCACCCTGGTTGGCTTGGCCCATAGCATCCAATGCCTGCCAACTGCGTTTTCATAACACAGATCCTGGTTATAAACAGGATAGGCCGGACCCCAGGTTTTCTGACTCTCGTACTGTTACAACATATTCTGTTGGTAAATTATGTAAACAGTGGTTGCAGCACTCTTCCTTAGATTCTGTTAAACAACATTTGTCCCTCTTTTCAGGCAACATTGATCTGTCCGACTTTGTTCTGGGGCCTCGTGGTCCTCGACCAAAGAGATTCATTTATGAAACTTATAATGAACTCTGGAAGCTTTCGCAAATTGAAGCTGCTTCCCGTCTTCGGGGAATTGATCAAGCAAATTTAGAAAAAGTGCTTGCTGTTGTTGACAATAGTATTAATACCCTGTCTTCCCGAATCTACACGTTAGAGAATATTATTTCCTCTGTTGTTGATATTGTACAAGATGATGTTTCTGTGTTGTATCATGGTCAGAATCAATTGCGTTCAGTAATGCAGTTTGCGTGGACTATGCAAACCCTTAAAATGGGGAAAGTTCCTTGGCACTTTTTAAACACCTCTGCCTTATTCTTACCTTTTAATTTGACTGACAAACAGCAGTTTATGTCCATGAATGATGCAGCTTACACTCTGTTACATATTGAGAGAATAGAGCCCTTACCATTCTCAGTAGCGGAATTGGATTCTGCTGTGTGGTAAGTACACCGGGTTATAGCTTTGCCTTTTTCTTTATTTGAGTTCAGTTCCTGCATGAAACATTATCCTGTCGGTCGTTTTCAGCCTTTAGGAAGTGCTTTCCTGCATGAACTGTGGTCCCTGCCTTTCATGTATAAATGTCTTAGGGACGGGAAGGAAGTTTTTCTCACGGGGGAGTCATGCGATTCTACTGTGGGTCATTCCCTTGTTTGCAAACACATTACATTGCACGGAGCTTGTAATGTTTCAGCTCCGAATCTTGCTTGTGTTCTAAAGGGCATTCCTGCTCCTTCTATCTCTCCTACTTTCACTGTGCTTGCAAATGGCAGCTATCTCCTTCTAAATAATCAGAACTGTTGTGGCATGCTTGCCGGTATCCCCTATATTGTAACAGTTTCCCACAGAGTTGTCTGCTGCAAAAATGTGCTTTTTCCTCCCCCGCATGGCATCGTAGATAGTTCCATTTGGCCTTCCATTCCGACTTTGAAGGCAGATTTCAATAAATTGAGCAGAATAAAGGCACTATTATTGAATCAGGAGGTTATGCTCACATCCGCCCGGGAGACATTTGTTCTCCAGGTGGCGAGTACTCACAGTGAAATACAGGCCTTGTTGAACACAAACCTCCCACAACATTTCGGTGAGTTAATTCACCGCGTTTTCAATGCGTCTCGCACTGAAGGTCTTGTGCACTTTTTTAAAGTTGTGGGATCTGGCCTCGTTACCTCCTTTCAAACTATATTTGGTGAAATACCAGCTTTTATTCATTCTATTTTTTCCAGCGTCTTCGGCGGCTTTCCATTGATCCTAGCGTTGGCTGCTGGAATACTATTTTTGATTTGTTTGCTACGCAATGGCTGCACCTCATGGAGCCCACCTCGGCAACAGACGCCTTCGGGTGCTCCGTGAGCGCCTCCTCGCCAGTTTCGGCGCCCTGCCATTGGCGACACTTGGAGTGTCCTATAGACTTTCTTTCCGCTTTGCGTATTTTACTTGCGTGCAACCTGTGATGTCTTGCATCCGATGTCCTTTCTCATGGTCCTTGGATTATTGCCTCTCCAATACGTCTCTGTCTCGCCCGGATTTTGTTCAGTTGATGGGACCCTTAGAGGCCCATGAACGAGGCTGTTTCGGACCTGGCTACATGGCGCGTGCGGCTGCACTTGGAATTTTGGCACAATGGGATATCTGGGCGGCTGCTCAGAATCTCCTACAACGAAGTTATATTGAGTATCACGCAAGTTGTCCCGCAATGCTGTTCGCTACTGCCTCTTGGGAGGAACATGAATGCAGTTTTGATTTATTGAACTGGATGGCATCTCTTTTTTCTGGCGATTCCAACGATGTCCTTTTGGAAGGTGTGGCGTTTTTCTGCACTTACACTCTTTTTGATTAAGGGGTCTCCACGTTAAGCGTTCTGCCCCACTGTTTTTTTTTTTTGTTTTGTTGTTTCAGTTTTTTCTTTTATCAGTTTATATCATTCATTGGGGACTATTCCGCACCTGGCTTTGCCATTCTGCTCCATCTATTTGAATTCTGTCTTCGCACGTGGACTGACCAGGGGAGGGTGTGGTGTGGTTTGTGGCCTCATGGACTGCATTGCTAAGTTAGCTTAGGCCTGGCTGCCATGATGCCTCTTTGCGCACGTTACTCTGTGCCTTTGTTTTCCAGCCTTTGCTATTTTAGAACTGTTTGCTTATCATCTTTCATTCTGTTCCCTTTGGGTCGTGTCTGCACATCATGTACAAGGTCGAAAAACAATGTCCCTTGTTCTAGCTGATCTGGTCAGCCCCTCGCACTTAGACATAACACTGATTGCAGCTGCACTGGGGAATTTCGTGTGCATTTTATATTGTGATTTCAATGTTAGAGACACTTGGAGAAAAACCTTTCCAGAGAGAAGAGCTGTGCTTGTCTGATGATGTAAAACTTGCATCTCGATATTGAGGTATGAGGGTCTGCCTGACAATGCCCAGAGGTCTTCTGTTTTTATAATAAACTAGTTATTAGCACGGGGAGGGTGGACAGGTCATTTAGCCCTATATCCACTGTCTTTATAAAATGCTATCCCCGTTTGTATTATATGGAATTGTAACAATGTTTACTATGTTATCATTATTCATTCTGCTGATAGTACTAGCACGTGTACTGTATTTTAGAGCACGATAGTTGAAATAAACATTTTAAACTATACAGTGACTCTTATTACGCACGTTGTGGAGAGGCATGAGTGAGTTACGAAAGGGTGTCCTTGAACCCGCGAGTCCTGAGAGAGAGATACCATGTTCTGGGTTGTCTAATCATTGGTAGCTGTGCTGCTAATGAGACGCTAATGCTAGCCGGGTTGGGGTTGTAGGTACTAAGGTTTATGGTTGGCTCACCACTATATTCTGAGGTCATATTATCCTGTGCATTGCTCTGTGTATGTGCAGAATCCCTACGACATCTTCGACCTCATCCAACACAATGAGTTAGACATCATCATCCTCACTGAAACTTGGCTCAATCCCTCCTCCACTCCTATCCTAGACCTCCTAGTGCCTCCTACCCATGACATAATTCGTCTAGACAGAGCCATGAAGCTGGGCGGTGGCCTAGCTTGTATACATCGGAGCACACTCTCGGTTTCCCACTCGGAGTTCTCTACGCCATCCTCCTGCGAATAACTTTGTCTCAACATCTCAAGTAGTAACCTTCCGCTGTGCAAATTTCACAATTTTTATCACCCCCCGGGGGACAATCTCCCCTTCATCGAACAATTAATGGAAATCATCTCTGGCAATGTCGACTCCGTAATGTCCCAAATCTTCCTCGGTGATTTCAACCTTCACTGGTCTAACCCCAATGACCAAGCTGTAACATGCCTTAAATCATTCTAAAGTGATCACGAGTTGATTCAACATTGTGACTGGCCAACCCATAATAAAGGAGAAATTCTGGACCTCATCATCACCAAAGGACACACCATCACACTGGATACCATTACCCCTTGCGATTGGTCCGACCATCACAGCATCTTCTTTTATATTAACAGGGAGGTGTCTCTGAGGAAGGCTCAACCAACGAAATCAAAGATCTGGAAAAGAGACCTCAGATCTATTGATACAGATGAACTAGCACCCACTGTAAATATGCCCTCTCCTCCCAAGCTGACATGTCTGAGGTTCATGTACTCACTGACTTCTACAACTCTACTATCTCTAGCATCATGGATTCCATTGCACCACTCCAACAAAAAAATGCCTCAACAAAAATATCCAAACCGTGGTTCAACGACAACTTAAACTCGGAACGCCGCAACCTTAGGGCAATTGAACGATCTTGGAGATCCAAACCATCCTCGGATCAGCTATAAATCCTTAGAGCGTTTAGGAGTTCCTACAACAAACAAATCAAGAGCGCTAAGGCCGACTACTTCAGATCCCAACTTAATCAAGCCGCTAATCGCCCCAAGAAACTTTTTGAACTGGTTAAACAGCAATCGGTGGAAGCTCCAAACCACTCTGACTCTGGAGTCAGCCCACCCTCATGCGACAAACTGGCTGCTTTCTTTACTGGAAAATCAAGACTCAACAATTTGGAACTTGTTTCTAAGAAGGCTCTATTGCCATCCTATGGGTCCGAGCCCCCTCCGGCCCTCTTAGAGAAGCCCAAACCAATCAGCCTGAGCACCAAGAACAGTGCCTCATGGGGCACCTTTACTCCCCTCAGTGAAAGAGACATTATCAAGATTCTTCAGAGTATCAACCCATCTAATCACTTCAGCGACCCGTTGCCACCTTCCATTTTCAAAGAAATCAAGGATGTCGTCATCCCCATCTGGACAAAGATTGTCAACGCGTCACTGTCACAAGGTACGATCCCAGATTGCCTAAAAGCAGCTCCGGTATCACCTATAATAAAAAAACCTAACGCAGATAGAACTGACCTTAACAACTTCCGCCCTATCTCTAACATCCCCACTCAAGCCAAACTCCTAGAAAAATGCGTCCAATCACAACTCTGTGCTCACATCGAGAATGTCCAACTCCTGGACCAACATCAATCTGGCTTTCGGAGTGGGCACAGCACGGAATCGGCTCTCACTCACGTTATGGATGACATTTTAAAAATGCTTGACCAAAATGAATCTTGCCTCCTAATCCTCCTTGACCTTTCCTCTGCGTTTGACACTGTCAATCACGACAACCTCCTATTCATTTTGAAGAACAGGATGGGCCTCTCTGGTCGGGTGTTGCAATGGTTCTCGTCCTTCCTCCACCACAGATCCCAAAGAGTCAAGGCGAACCACTCTCTCTCCCAGCCCTCTCCAGTATCCATGGGGGTCCCCCAAGGGTCCGCCCGATCTCCTATACTCTTCAACTTGTTTTTGGAACCATTAGCTAATGCACTAAATTCCACGAACATTATCTTCCATATGTATGCGGATGATACGCAACTTTATCTGAAAATCTCC
The DNA here is from genome assembly GCA_963921515.1 of Calotriton arnoldi. Classification (NCBI taxonomy): domain Eukaryota; kingdom Metazoa; phylum Chordata; class Amphibia; order Caudata; family Salamandridae; genus Calotriton; species Calotriton arnoldi. The sequence goes on from CAWUFW010001094.1 coordinate 2,815,567, forward strand.
TCCCCGGATAACCTCATATCACTCAACACTACTCTGACTACTCAAAACTGGTTAACTGAGAACCACCTCCTGCTCAACACCTCCAAAACAGAATTCCTCCTCATTTCTCCTCCGAATCACATCCCCAAGTTAGACCTTTGGATGAACCACCTCACTGCCTTCAACTGCTCCCCCCTCATTATTAACTCAGCCAAATCTCTCGGAATCACCCTGGACAAGCATCTGAACATGAAGAATCATATTAGCAATGTGTGCAAGGGAGCTAATCACCTGATGAGGATACTCAGGAATCTCAAACCATTCCTTCCACAAGCTGACTACAAGCAGGTGGTCCAAGCTCTTGTTTTGCCGAGGCTAGACTATGGCAGTGCTACGCTCTGTGGCCTCCCCAAATATACCTTGGCCCCACTGAGGGCACCATTGAACGCTGCTGCCAGATTGGTTACGGGTACCAAAAGAAATGCGCACATATCCCCAGTCCTAAAATCCCTTAAGTGGTTGCCATACGAAGCACGAATACAGCTAAAGATTGCCTGCCTGTTATGTTATGTTAAGATGACTTGTAGAGCGCGCAGCTGCCCCAGCAACGGGGCGTCCCGGCGCTGAGCAAATTAGAGACTAAACACCGAGTATCCCTCCTAAGAGAAAACAAGAAGAGCCAGTAAAGACATATGGATCAAAAGAAGGGGAACCTAATGAGGGAACAGATGGGTCTTTAGCGCTTTTCGGAAGGTCAGGTAGTTGTCCATGCTCCGGATGTGAGACGGAAGATCATTCCAGAGCTTGGCAGCCAGAACGCGGAACGAGCGACCACCAGCACGGGCCCTCTTCACACGTGGTATAGAGACCAAATGTTTGCCTGCAGAGCGCAGATGACGCGAGGGAGTGTAGGTCGAGAGCAGGCCAGATATTATACCAGAGTTAGAGGATTTCAGGATCTTAAAAGCGAAGCAGAGAGATTTAAACTCCAACCGCCTCACCATTGGCAGCCAGTGTAGCCGCCGAATGGTGCTAGAGGTGGGGCAGCGACTGGGCAAGGCAAGAAGAGTTCTGGCGGCGACATTCTGGACCCTCTGAAGTTTTGAGATCTCGGTCTTATTGACCCCAAGATAGAGCACGCTGGCGTAGTCCAGTCTAGATAGGACAGATGCTTGCACAATGGTCTGCCGGATGGAAGGGTCAAAGAAACCCAACATGGGTCTAAGACTGCGCAGAATGCCAAGACATGTCGCCGCCACCCTCTTAATTTGAGCTTGGAAGCTCAGCGCCGAATCAACCCATACACCCAGATTTTTCACCACCTTTTTTGGAGTGGGGGGGGGGGGTCCCAGGGAGGAGGGCCACCAATGCCCGCTCCACTGCTCATGATCCTTCCCGACCAGCAGGACCTCAGTCTTGCTGGCATTGAGCTGTAGGCAATTGGCAGTCAGCCACTCTGCTACATCCGCCAAACCACCTTGAAACTTGGCTGCATCAGTTTGGCAGTCATTGGAGAGGGCGACTACAAGTTGGGTGTCATCAGCATATGACACGATCGTCACTGTCTCACAAAGCCCTCCATTTCAAAACCCCCAGTTATCTAGCGCAAAAGCTAGAATTATCCGGAGGTGGTAGACCTTCAAGAAGTGCTAACTCTTTCCTCCTGAAACCACAGATATTTCGCAAAAAGAGAACGTGTCACAGAGCTTTCTCCTGCTCTGCCCCGAAGATCTGGAACTCTCTCCCACCGGAAGTACGCAGAATCTCCTCGGTTGCTTTCAAATTGGACGCTAAAAGATTCCTTATGAACAAGTTCTTACCTTAAAGGGGTTTGGATCATTGGACTTACAACTTTAAGACCTGCGCTGGGTGCTACTCTTCGTTTAACTTATCATTTGCTCCCCTCCTAGTTCGCTTTGTACCAGTTATTGTTTTATTCTCGATTGACCCCTTTGTTTGTAACTGTCCTGTTTGTTATTCTATTTGATGCCGGTACTGCAGTTATTACCTTCCTTCCCTCCAATTGTAAAGCGCTCTGATATCCTTCGGGATCATGTTCGCGCTATATAAAACTTTATGAATAAATATTGGAATGGCTATGAATGCGTGCCAGCATGGTGTTTTGGAAAACATTGCCCCTCTTGGTAGCGGGTTGCACCGCCATGGTGAAAATGGTGCCACTGCCCAGCCTTTAGTATTTTCTTGCGGTACTCCCACTGGCGATACCGTGTGCTATCTTCCGGGACCTCGATTCCATCCTTATTGACCTTATATGGAATAAGGGGTGACAATGAGTCGCTTTGACCAAACTGCAACGAGCGACGACAGACGGTGGGATGAATGCCCCGGACTTTTATTCACAGCTGCAGTGGTGTATGGCTGGTTTACGGAAAGGGAGGCCCCGGAATTAGGGCGATTGCTGGAGCCTCCCAGTTTGAGACAGCTTTGGCCCTTATACTTAACCCGAGACGGGCAGGCCCTGTGGGTCGCCATGACATCACGGCCTTCGGAGCATGTTGGATGAGGGTTCTTAGTCGCGCGAGGATACGGTCCCCATATTCTACGGATATTGCACTGCGGGCATTGGTAATGCAATAACCGGGGGTGGAGGAGGGGCGACTATTGGACTGCGAGGCGGCAGGTCTGGATAAAGTGGGCGCACTGTATGCAGATGGGGCTTTGCGACCATTTACTGACTTATGCATGGAGTCTGACATCCCGGCGGGGGCAGTTCCTGCTGCAAGGCACTCTGGCTGCAGCTGTACACACACTCTGGAGAAGGCGTGGAGTGGAGCCTAGGCGTGGAGTCCCCGCTTCTTGTGTGACACCTCTAACACTTGCCGCCTTATTTGGCAATGTATACTGCGTTGTGGGAGAATGTCTGTTCCCTCCTTGCAGTGCTACGGGAGTGTTGGGAAACAGACTTGGGGAGCCCCTTGACAGACGGGGACTGGACTAAAATGTGGGAAGTGGCGCCTAGGATCCGGGAAAGGACTAAAATGTGGGAAGTGGCGCCTAGGATCTCCCGGAATGCCGGTTTCATATTTAATACGTTATTACGTCCTTCACCGAGCATACCTCACACCCCTGAAACTTAGTGTTTATTTTCCACCGACCGCACCTGGTTGCCCCCGCTGTCACGTTGCTTCTGACGATCTCCTTCACATGCTCCGAAGGTGCCTTCGTTACCTTTTATTGGGCTGAGGTGGTGCGACTTTTAGCAGAGGCTCCACACCTTGCTCTCACAACTACGCCCCAGTTTTGCCTCCAGGGCCTCTATCCTCACCCTGCCAAATATAGGGTCACAACCCGAGTCATTGATCTAGCCTTGGTATTGGCCAAGCGTAGAATTACTATGCTATGGTAGCACTCTGAGGGCCCTGCTTGGAGTGCTGGAGGGCGGATGTATTGTGCTGGGTGACTTCGGAAGGGAGTGCTTGGTCCATGAAGCGTGTCAGGGTAGGAGACCCATGGAGTTGGCGAGAGCTTGGGACACCGTCTTACCTGATTTTGGGGGGGATGAGAGCGAGGATGATGCTGCTGACTAGAGGTTCCTTCGGTATCCTGTGTACACCCCTATAATGGATCCTTGCTATGATGAGCTGAGCTTGGGCTAGAACTTCGCTCCACCGCGACTGACCACTGGCAATGGCGCAGGACTAGTGTAGAGTTGGGGGGGGGGGCTGCTGTCCTATTCTATTGCTTTGTCTACACTTTTGGGGGGGTGCAGGGGCCATGGGTGGGACTGGATGGTTGTTCTATTTGTTTGTTAACGCTGCACTTTAATAGACCCTACTGTGACACCTAATATGGGACCTCACTTCATCCTGACTATATTGCTGACAATATTATTGCCTTTTGTTTTCTTTCTTGCCCCCATGTCACGTTGATTTTTTTATGGGGAGGGGGGACTTATTGCTTATACTGTATAATTGACAGTGCTGCTGTTTTATGGCTATATATATAAAAATCTGCTTAAAAATAAAACATCAGGTGGTCTGCAAGGTCAGTGTGTGGGCCATTTTTTTGCCTGTTTGCCTGTTGTATGGTCCGCTGGGCTGGGTTTTACTGTTGATTTCCATGATACTAAAACAAACATTGCCTGCAACAAGCACAAACGCATGCATCCTTCCATACCTTGCCAAATACATATACAGTGTGTATATGCCCCAATTTGCAAACATGGGCCACTTTTTAAGAAACCTAATTCAGTCCGACCCTGCCTGGTGGGGGTGTGCTGTCAGTGAGCAGAATGTTCCATGGAGGTGCTGGTGGGTGTGTGCTGTCAGTGAGTAGAATGTTCCATGGAGGTGCTTGTGGGAGTGTGCTGTCAGCAGTGGTCGAAGTGGGGGAAAAAAGTAGGGGAACTGTGGGTGGAGAATCAGAGGGTGGGAATAACCCGACGATAGGGTCAGTGGGCGGAGTCAGAGGTGTGGCCAGAAAGAGCAAATCATTTTGAGTTATCATGACATTTTTATTGTTGCCGAAAATTGCTAGAGGCCAGGAAGGAGGCAGCAAGTGCTTTTAGAAACATAATATACTTGAAAACATGACGCCTCCAGCCGAAGTCAGCGCCCGGTGAGATCGCACTGGTTACACCGACGTAGAGCCACCCTGCTCAAGGCTCCTGTGACCTCAGTAACAGAGTTACTGTCGCTCTAGGGTGTGCTGCTTCCTAGGCCTGCCCACAAGACTGGAGGTGAACTTCAGTATGGATTGTGGTGGACAGGCCCTCAAGGTTAACCCACACTTGACACTGCTAGGGTCCACCTGCTAGTGCTAAGACACCAACGCTTTTAAGATCTAAAGGTCCTTCTAAGGTCTAGCATAGGAATGTGCTCCCTCAAGGGGAGTGGTCTGGTGGACTGGTCATGAAGGTTGAACCTACTTCCCCAGTTCCAAATTCCGCAGCTCTGACCCTAGTGCCACATACTCTCCCCCACTGAACACCAAACTGCCCCACTGAGAGAAACTCGCACTGCCTTCAGCTACAACCCAATTGTGCCCCGCTATAAACACCTGGATGTGACCCAGTTCGAATTATGCACTAGACAAGAGTAATATGCTGCTTAAAAAAAAAAGTAACAACATCCTGGAAAAAGCAAACACTCATAGGGAATGCAAGATTAATTAAAGCCCGTGAAATGTAAGCAGAACAACATGGTTACCTTAACGCTTTTACACTCAGAAATCAGTGAGTGCTTTTGTATGAAAAGTTAAGGGCATGACTGCAGGACCCAGAAAGGACCTGTTTCAATCTCCATTGCTTATATCCTTACAAAACATAAGCAGTATGGTTTAAAAATCCCACATCCCTGAAGAAAGAGCCACAGTGCACAATTTGTTTTCCAATCCACCCATCAAGCATGCATTGCACAGTACCTCCAGGAATGGTGCATTCCCCACCCAAGGAAAACAATGTTGTTGAAAGAAAGACGAGAAAACAAAAGTATCGCTTCACTGGCAAACTCTATACAGTGGAGTTAATGTGTTTGGGTGTGAATAAATCAATCTGGCCACCTTGCGACCGCTCTGTCTTGCTTTCTTTAGTTGTTTTTCACATTTTGAACCTTTTATTTCTCTCCGTCGGAAGGCTGCACTTTGGAATAGAAAAATGTCCGAAAAAGACATTTCCAGTAAAATTGTTTTTCTTTTTTGGATCCATTTCACGGAGGAGCAAATAAACGAAAGCAGAGGAAAGAGGGAGTCATAACCGTTTCTTGAAGTCATGGTTTTCAATAAGTGAGGAGGAGCCAGACAGAAAGAGAGGGAATAAGAGGAAGAAAGAGAGAGGGGGGGAAGCTGCCAGGCAGAGCAGAAGTGGACACTGTCCTTGTCTTCTCTGGCAAGAAGGAAAAGACAGGGTCCTTTTCCTTCTCTGCCAACCGCCTGTCCCCGAACGGCCAGGAACGCCGACCCTTATCTGTAGGCCTTGGCTATTTCTGTCGTCCTGGGACGCTTGTTTTAAAATTCAAAAAGTAGGGGAACGGAATCTATCAAATTAAAGAAGTGGGGGCACACCGTGCCCTGCCGATCCCCCCCCACTTCTACCACTGGCTGTCAGTGAGTAGAATGTTCCATGGAGGTGCTGGTGGGGGTGTGCTGTCAGTGAGTAGAATGTTCCATGGAGGTGCTTGTGGGGGTGTGCTGTCAGTGAGCAGAATGTTCCATGGAGGTGCTTGTGGGGGTGTGCTGTCAGTGAGTAGAATGTTCCATGGAGGTGCTGGTGGGGGTGTGCTGTCAGTGAGTAGAATGTTCCATGGAGGTGCTGGTGGGGGGGTGCTGTCAGTGAGTAGAATGTTCCATGGAGGTGCTGGTGGGGGGGTGCTGTCAGAGAGCAGAATGTTCCATGGAGGTGCTGGTGGGGGTGTGCTGTCAGTGAGCAGAATGTTCCATGGAGGTGCAGGCGGGGGTGTGCTGTCAGTGAGCAGAATGTTCCATGGAGGTGCTTATGGGGGTGTGCTGTCAGTGAGTAGAATGTTCCATGGAGGTGCTGGTGGGGGTGTGCTGTCAGAGAGCAGAATGTTCCATGGAGGTGCTGGTGGGGGTGTGCTGTCAGTGAGCAGAATGTTCCATGGAGGTGCAGGCAGGGGGGTGCTGTCAGTGAGCAGAATGTTCCATGGAGGTGCAGGCAGGGGGGTGCTGTCAGTGAGCAGAATGTTCCATGGAGGTGCTGGTGGGGGTGTGCTGTCAGTGAGCAGACTCCACCAGCGTCTGCTGGAACCGTGAGACCCTGAGGCTGAGCTGGTGACATCATCAGCCCCAGGTGGGCTCTAGTATGAGCCGAGTTTTCTATCTAACCTCCATCGACACAGGGGCCTATATTCATGTTCTCCACGATTCATATGTTCATTGTTGATATTGATTTCTCAACAATAACATTAAAAAATCCTTCAGGTAATCCATGTCAGCGATGCAGTCCCTGTTTACAGTTCGCATGCTTTACTCAAACTTGCACCCTTTAAGAGTGTCTGCTTTTTCTAGATAATGTGTTTCTGTATTTGTTTTTCTTACTACAAGACCTCTGTATTGCGTATAGTGCATTCAGCGAACTCCAGGTGCAGGGTCAGCGGACCACGAATGAGAGCTCTTGGAGTTGAGGCTGATGGCAGGGCGAACCATGGGCCATTAGTGTGTTCAGCCTCCGTGATTATCCAATCTATGGCCTCTCTGTAGAGAGCACAGAGGGGAGGGGAGAGAGAGAGAGAGAAGTGGAAAGAAGGTGACACAACCAAATACATAGACAGAGTAAAAGAACAGTGGCGAAGAGGAAAGAGACGTCCAGTGAGATATGAAGATGCAAGATTTCAGAATTACGTAGACATAAAGGGGTGGGACTAATAGAATGAGAGGATGCCAGTGTTTAATTTGTGGAAAAATAAGTGCCAGGGCCTAAAACATTTCTCAAGGCGGTCACTGTAGCTTTCACCACCCCCTCTCCCTGCCACCCTCCAGGACCAGTGCTACCTAACTCACCATCACACTGCTGCAAATGTGACAATGTGGACTATTACTGGCCACACCCAGCTGTAGGAATGACCTGCAGGTGCTGGTATTATTATTTTTTGTATAATTTACAATGATAAATTGCCTGCCGATATTTTAAAAATAACTGAAAATATCAACGGGGGAGAGAGACGCGAGGAATAACGGTTTCCCACTCAGCTTCCCAAAGAGTAACTTCAAATATGAAAAGGAGTGAGAAAACAGAGTATCACACACAGGGGTTTCCCTCAAAAAAATTAATTGAGACCCTCACCAACTACTATCAGTCAGTTATCCCCACTTGCATACTAGTAACCGATAGCTTCATCATCAATTTTACCCTCCACCAGGAAATCACTACTTTTTTGCAACAGATCCCCCACTGTCTCAGCTTTTCGAGACCTCCCCTCCTGGTGGAGGGTAGACCCGATGATGAAGCTATGGGTTACTAGTACGCTAGGAGGGAAAAACATGCCGCTGACTGAAAGTAGTTGGCGAGGGTCTCAAAAACATTTTTTAGAGAAACCACTGTGTGTGATACTCTGTTTTCCCACACCTTGTGATATTTGAAGATATTTAAAAATAGACAAACAGCGCCACCATGTGGTAGACTGCCAAAGTACTGGAGACTGCAGAAAAAAGTGATGTGAATGGAAGAGCAGGAGTGATTGAGACACTGCCAAGGCCAATATCGCTCCCACATACCCCAGATGGTTAATTCACCATCATATTTTCAGATTTGAAACACTTTCAATTCCAACTATTTAAATTATTAGCATTGTTGTTACTCCTTGATCTGATAAGCTAACAAGCACTGGTAAAGCCAATATTGCCTTGTTTTACGAGTATGTTGATCCGAGAGGTCTATAGATGCAATAGAAGTAAACTCACAGGGAAGCACCCAAATACTGGACACGTCGCCCGCTATGTGAAGCATGAGTTTCTATTAAAAATGTTTTAGGCCACGCCTCTCGGAAAGGATTCCAAGTTAGGCTTATTTAGCCAAGTCCCCTCTATAGGCCCCCCCACCTTGTCACCCCACTTAAAGCAGTATCGGGAATCTGAAATGCACATGCAGACGGAGACCGCCTCCAGTTTTAAAGTGAAGAAAGAGCCGGCCCGACACCGCCTCTCACACCCAGGGAGGACGGCACTGGATGAGAGGCACTGATCAGGGACCGCGAAACCGCAGACCTGCATTGGAGTTGAGGCTCGTTTAACTGGCGGACTCGGACCCCTCCAGGGCCCAGTGGCAGAGAACGGCAATAGCTAACTCCAAAGTGGGAGATGGGACCAGCAGTGCTCACCAAAACGTAGGGTGACCAACTGACATGGTTGCAAATTCAGGATGGTGAATGCAAAACATTCAGGACAAAGGGTAAAAATTCAGAACAAAATTCAGGACAGAAAATTAAAATTCAGGACAAACTTCGGGACAAAAAGTACGTTTTAAAGACACATAAGTGCCATTGTGAGATGTCAAGTGGCATGCATAGGACCTGCAGTGCTGGACTAGAGTGCAGTCCTCTGAGTGGCCAGCTTTATGTGTCAGATCACTTCAGGTATCCCATGTCTGTTCAGCTGGTGAGGAGTGGTTTAGGGGCTGGTACAGTACTGAGTGATGGATAAGACCCATAGTGGACAGGTCTTGTGTGAGGTTATGAGCATGAAGCAAGAAAAGTGAGTTATTAACCAGCCTGCGTGAGCTATAATTGGCTGCAGACTGCTGAGCGTTATGGTATTATTGTGAATTAGAACGGTTAGATAGGAGTTAACATTACTATATAATGCCCTGGTCAGCCATATATCAGCCCTCCTTATTTTACCAGTATATGGGAAAATAGTATACTGCTTGAGCTGTTTCATTTCTGTGAGCTGTAAACTGCAGATTCTCATTGATGCACAAAGTGAGCTACAGACTAGAAACTTTATACATTGTTGAGGCATTATTGTAGGTCAGAAGGAGGCACTATCTTTTACATACAGAACATTTTCTATTGAATGAAAGCATAATGCCAACATGCAGTTTTACTGAAAAAAACTATATATCGCACAAATACTAATGTGTGGAAATGTGGGTTTGGCAAATATGGATCGTTGTAAACATCGCCAAGTAAAGTGTCTTGATTGTTTTGATCCTATTAAACTCTGTGCACCAGGATACGACAAACTTTGATGGGGCTCTTCAATGATTCCCTCACTATCACCAAATGTGCCTCTTTCTCACATGTATTTCATTTGTTTTATAGCGCCTCATACCAGTGTAGGGTGCCAGAGCACTTTACATCACACACATACAGAGACAGTGAATTATACGTGTGTATTAGTGTATAGAAAATATTACATAAGGCAACGGGGGCTACACGGTGTAGGATGTATGTCACCCATACTGGTAGGCATTTTGTAAGAGTGCTTAGTCTGAAGAAGCTCAAACTGAGGATCCAGAACATAACACAATAGTTAGCGTTGACTTTAATGATAAGAATTTATTTCTACCCAAACAAACCCTTTTTAACAACATCAGGATAATGAAAAACTGGGAAGAAAACATAACTTTGTAACCTGTACCATGCAGCTTGCATGCAGCTCTTTGATGGCAGTTCATAGCTCACTGTGCTAGATTACATATGTAACTTATGAACTGCATGGTAACAAAAGAATCTCAGTGACAAAAGCAGTAACCCACTGAGCTGTGCACATAAAATACTGTTCTTTGATATGCATGGTACACATTCTTTGCAGCAGGCATATTAACCCTCTGTGCTACCTTGGATGATTAAAAACTGCCCCTAAACAAAACTCCCATCTCTCTCCAGCGGGTACATTAGTCACCAGAGTTATTGTGACACTTTTATTGTTGCCTGAAAACTGCTGGATATACAAGGAACTTTGCAGTGCCAGCCCCCAGTATCAAAACCGCCCCCTCCACCCTTCCAACCTCCCATGGAAATGCCCGATGCCGGATACGGCCAGTCCAGCCTTGCTACCACCCTCCAATGGTGCCCCTCATCTTCACATAGACCCTCTTTCATGTGTATTTATTTTCTTTTATAGTGCTACTCATCCGAAGTACGGCAGGGTGTCGGAGTGGGTTACTTCACACGCATATTATATAGAGACAAGGACTAATAAATGTGAAAGTCAATGTATAGGAAATGTTACTTAAGACAATGAGGGCTACAAGGTGTAAGAGTCAGATGTCATCCATACTGGTAGGCAGTGGCGTAGTGTGGGCAGGACCACAGGGGCGTTGCCCCGGGCGCAATATGCTTAGGGGTGCAACATCTTAAAAGAAGAATAAAATTGTGGTGGTGTGGTTGTCTGCAAGTGAAAGTTTCCTCGCAGAAGGGCTGCACGGAGCCGTGCCCTCATGCATCCCTCATGGCCTCGGAGCAGGTGGAGGGCTGCTCGCGCTGCTTCCCGGTGGCATGGGAGCAGCGCCGCTCAGAGGCATGGGAGCAGCGCCGCCCAGAACTTCTCTTGTGGTACCACGGCACGCTACAAGGAATTCGTTTTTGCTTTTTGGCAGGCAGCAAGCGCATTTCAAGCCCGAGTTCCACGCTTGCTGCCTGACATCATGTGTCGGTTTGGGTTGGCAGATTGAGTCACCCGGGGGTGTGGCATCCATTCATTCTTTCATCCATCATTCAGTCCTTCCATCTGTGTGCTCATCCATATCCAAACCTATTCAACAATTTCCAAACCTATCCATCATCTATCCTTCCATCCATCATTTCACTCATCCATCCTTCCATCCACCCTTTCACTCATCCATCCATCATCCATCCATCCTTTCACCCCATCCATCCTTTCACTCTTCCATCCAACCATTTACCCTTTCACCCATCCAGCCATCCTTTCACTTACTCATCTATCCATCCATTCACCCAGTCACTCATCCGTCCATTCATTCACCATTTCTCTCATCCATTCTTTTTCCAGCTCTTCACCCTCCCTTTCACTCATCTATGCATTCTTTCAGTCATCCATCCTGACATCCGTCTTTCACTCATCCATACACCCATTCGCCCATCCATCCTGTCAATCATCCATCCATACTTTCACACATCCATTCATCCTCCCTTTGTCTCTTCTTCCCCCTTTCACTTAGCCATCCCTTCACCCATCCATTCACATACCCATCCATCCACTCATGAATCCATCCATTGGCTTTATCACTCATCCATCCTTTTACTCATCCATCCTTTCTCTCATCCATCCATCCTTTCACTCATCCATCCATCCATCCATCCATCCTTTTGCCCATCTACCTTCCCCTTCATCACTGATCCATCCTTATGTATCCACCTTTCACTCATCCGTCCATCCATTCACCCTTTCACTTATCAATTCATCCATCATTTCACTCATCCATCCACCCATTCACTCGCCCATCATCCAGCCTTTCACTCATCCATCAACCCTTTTACCCATCCATCCACCCTTTTACCCATACATCCACCATATATCTAGTTATGTACCCTTTCTCTCACCCATCCTTCCTCTCACTCATACACCCATCCTTTCTCTCATTATCCATCCATTCACCTGTCCACTCATCAATTCACTAATCCATCCAGCCATTCACCGATTCCTTCACTTACTTACTCACCCACCTTTTCACATTAATTATGAGCTGAGCCTTTGTCTGCAGAGTTGCAGACAGAAGAGGCCCACCAAGAACTTCACCCTTGCTGTAGTTCCTAAAGCAAGGGGTGGGGCGGGGGAGGGTTCACTATGCCCCTGCACATAAGCAATCTGAAAACTTGGAAGTCATGAGTCTAGCATGATGCACAGTGCCAGGACGCGAGGTAACTGTGACATGGTGTTGTTTCCAGGGCTTTAAGTGGGTTGAAAAAACTTGGGGGTCTCTCCAAAGGGCGTGTCCGGTAAAATTAAGGGCATGGCTTAAAACACATAGTCTAAACATCTGTGCTTAGCATAGTGTGCTGCCCGACTGGTAGTCTGCTACTTCTGTTATTGCATCCAGATATATAATACAAGTAACATTATACCTACAACAAGACCGAACTAGTGGCTTTGCATAAAATAAAAAAGCAGCAACTATGGCTTCGTTCAGGGGTGACCGGCACGGCTCGCGGGTGGATGGTGCGAGGGAGGGTGGAGGGGGGTGCGGGCTGCTTTAACAACAACAACAAAAACACTTACCTTGCCGCTGCCGGGTCCCGCGTCTTCTCTCCTGCTCGCCTATGTCCGACTCCAGGTGGGAACAGGAAGCAGGCAGCCAGGTTCGCACCCCTAAGCCAATCGCAATGCTCCAATAGAGCGTTGTGATTGGTCTGAGCGCTGTGACACGGCTGGAGGGGTGGGCATGTTCTCCATGCAGGCTGTAATGCAGCCTGCATGGAGAACAGAGAAGTGCGATTGACTGTTTTGGGTGGCCCGAGAGGGCCGACCAAGTAGTCATTGAGCACAGCCACAGGAGTGTTCTATCACTCCTCCCCTGCAGCTCCGCCCCGCCCCATCACGCACTGCCGCAGCCGGAGGAAAAAATTAAATGATAATAACATTCCGTTATTATCATTTTATTTTTTACTTTCTTTGCTGCTCTTGGCAGTGGGGCGACGCTCCTCCGCCTTAGCCTCTATGCCTTGCACACCAGATGAGTCTGGAGACAGGCAGGACAGAGGTAAAGCAGATATCTGGGACCAGCAACGCTCTGCGCCTCGCATACCAGAGGAGTCTGGAGACAGGCAGGACAGAGGTAAAGCAGATATCGGAGACCAGCAGTGCTCTAAGCCTTGCACACCAGATGAGTCTGGAGACAGGCAGGACAGAGATAAAGCAGATATCGGAGACCAGCAGCGCTCTGCGCCTCGCAGACCAGAGGAGTCTGGAGACAGGCAAGACAGAGGTAAAGCAGATATCTGGGACCAGCAGTGCTCTATGCCTTGCACACCAGATGAGCCTGGAGACAGGCAGGACAGAGGTAAAGCAGATATCGGAGACCAGCAGTGCTCTACGCCTCGCAGACCAGAGGAGTCTGGAGACAGGCAAGACAGAGGTAAAGCAGATATCTGGGACCAGCAGTGCTCTACGCCTTGCACACCAGATGAGTCTGGAGACAGGCAGGACAGAGGTAAAGCAGATATCTGGGACCAGCAGTGCTCTACGCCTTGCACACCAGAGGAGTCTGGATACAGGCAGGACAGAGGTAAAGCAGATATCTGGGACCAGTAGTGCTCTACGCCTGGCACACCAGCAGGGACTGGAGGCAGGCAGGACAGAGGTAAAGCAGATATTTGGGACCAGCAGTGCTCTACGCCTTGCACACCAGATGAGCCTGGAGACAGGCAGGACAGAGGTAAAGCAGATATCTTGGGACCAGCAGTGCTCTACGCCTTGCACACCAGATGAGCCTGGAGACAAGCAGGACAGAGGTAAAGCAGATATCTTGGGACCAGCAGTGCTCTACACCACGCACACCAGATGAGCCTGGAGACAGGCAGGACAGAGGTAAAGCAGATATCTGAGACCAGCAGTGCTCTACGCCTCGCAGACCAGAGGAGTCTGGAGACAGGCAAGACAGAGGTAAAGCAGATATCTTGGGACCAGCAGTGCTCTACGCCTTGCACACCAGATGAGCCTGGAGACAGGCAGGACAGAGTTAAAGCAGATATCTGGGACCAGCAGTGCTCTACGCTTTGCACGCCAGATGAGTCTGGAGACAGGCAGGACAGAGATAAAGCAGATATCTGGGACCAGCAGTGCTCTACGTCTCACACACCAGATGAGTCTGGAGACAGGCAGGACAGAGGTAAAGCAGATATCTGGGACCAGGAGTGCTCTACGCCTTGCACACCAGATGAGCCTGGAGACAGGCAGGGCATAGGTAAAGCAGATATCTGAGACCAGCAGTGCTCTACGCCTCGCAGACCAGAGGAGTCTGGAGACAGGCAAGACAGAGGTAAAGCAGATATCTGAGACCAGCAGTGCTCTACGCTTTGCACACCAGATGAGTCTGGAGACAGGCATGACAGAGGTAAAGCAGATATTTGGGACCAGCCGTGCTCTACGCCTCGCAGACCAGAGGAGTCTGGAGACAGGCAAGACAGAGGTAAAGCAGATATCTTGGGACCAGCAGTGCTCTATGCCTTGCACACCAGATGAGCCTGGAGACAGGCAGGACAGAGGTAAAGCAGATATCTGGGACCAGCAGTGCTCTACGCTTTGCACACCAGATGAGTCTGGAGACAGGCAGGACAGAGATAAAGCAGATATCTGGGACCAGCAGTGCTCTACGCTTTGCACACCAGATGAGTCTGGAGACAGGCAGGACAGAGATAAAGCAGATATCGGAGACCAGCAGTGCTCTACGCCTTGCACACCAGAGGAGTCTGGAGACAGGCAGGACAGAGATAAAGCAGATATCTGGGACCAGCAGTGCTCTACACCGTGCACACCAGATGAGCCTGGAGACAGGCAGGACAGAGGTAAAGCACATATCTGGGACCAGGAGTGCTCTACGCCTTGCACACCAGATGAGCCTGGAGACAGGCAGGACAGAGGTAAAGCAGATATCTGGGACCAGTAGTGCTCTACACCTCGCACACAAGGAGGGACTGGAGACAGGCAGGACAGAAGTAAAGCAGATATCTGAGACAAGCAGTGCTCTACGCCTTGCACACCAGATGAGCCTGGAGACAGGCAGGACAGAGGTTAAGCAGATATCTTGGGACCAGCAGTGCTCTACGCCTTGCACACCAGATGAGTCTGGAGACAGGCAGGACAGAGATAAAGCAGATATCTGGGACCAGCAGTGCTCTACGCTTTGCACACCAGATGAGTCTGGAGACAGGCAGGACAGAGGTAAAGCAGATATCTGGGAGCAGCAGTGCTCTATGCCTCGCAGACCAGAGGAGTCTGGAGACAGGCAGGACAGAGGTAAAGCAGATATCTGGGACCAGTAGTGCTCTACGCCTGGCACACCAGCAGGGACTGGAGGCAGGTAGGACAGAGGTAAAGCAGATATCTGGGACCAGCAGTGCTCTACGCCTTGCACACCAGATGAGTCTGGAGACAGGCAGGACGGAGGTAAAGCAGATATCTGGAACCAGCAGTGCTCTAAGTCTTACACACCAGATGAGTCTGGAGACAGGCAGGACAGAGGTAAAGCAGATATCTGGGACCAGTAGTGCTCTACGCCGTGCACACCAGATGAGCCTGGAGACAGGCAGGACAGAGGTAAAGCAGATATCTGGGACCAGTAGTGCTCTACGCCGTGCACACCAGATGAGCCTGGAGGCAGGCAGGACAGAGGTAAAGCAGATATCTGGGACCAGCAGTGCTCTACGTCTCACACACCAGATGAGTCTGGAGACAGGCAGGACAGAGGTAAAGCAGATATCTGGGACCAGGAGTGCTCTACGCCTTGCACAGCAGATGAGCCTGGAGACAGGCAGGGCATAGGTAAAGCAGATATCTGGGACCAGCAGTGCTCTACGCCTCGCACACCAGATGAGTCTGGAGACAGGCAGGACAGAGGTAAAGCAGATATCTGGGACCAGCAGTGCTCTACACCGTGCACACCAGATGAGCCTGGAGGCAGGCAGGACAGAGGTAAAGCAGATATCTGGGACCAGTAGTGCTCTACGCCTCGCACACCAGGAGGGACTGGAGATAGGCAGGACAGAGGTAAAGCAGATATCTGGGACCAGTAGGGCTCTACACCTCGCACACCAGATGAGCCTGGAGACAGGCAGGACAGAGGTAAAGCAGATATCTGGGAACAGCAGTGCTCTACGCCTTGCACACCAGATGAGCCTGGAGACAGGCAGGACAGAGGTAAAGCAGATATCTGGGACCAGCAGTGCTTTACGCCTTGCACACCAGGAGGGACTGGAGACAGGCAGGACAGTGGTAAAGCAGATATCTGGGACCAGCGGTGCTCTACGCCTTGCACACCAGATGAGTCTGGAGACAGGCAGGACAGAGGTAAAGCAGATATCTGGGACCAGTAGTGCTCTACACCTCGCACACAAGGAGGGACTGGAGACAGGCAGGACAGAAGTAAAGCAGATATCTGAGACAAGCAGTGCTCTACGCCTTGCACACCAGATGAGCCTGGAGACAGGCAGGACAGAGGTAAAGCAGATATCTGGGACCAGTAGTGCTCTACGCCGTGCACACCAGATGAGCCTGGAGACAGGCAGGACAGAGCTAAAGCAGATATCTGGGACCAGGAGTGCTCTACGCCGTGCACACCAGATGAGCCTGGAGACAGGCAGGACAGAGGTAAAGCAGATATCTGAGACCAGCAGTGCTCTACGCCGTGCACACCAGATGAGCCTGGAGACAGGCAGGACAGAGATAAAGCAGATATCTGGGACCAGGAGTGCTCTACGCCTTGCACACCAGATGAGCCTGGAGACAGGCAGGACAGAGGTAAAGCAGATATCTGGGACCAGCAGTGCTCTACGCCGTGCACACCAGATGAGTCTGGAGACAGGCAGGACAGAGGAAAAGCAGATATCTGGGACCAGGAGTGCTCTACGCCTTGCACACCAGATGAGTCTGGAGACAGGCAGGACAGAGGTAAAGCAGATATCTGGGACCAGCAGTGCTCTACGCCTCGCACACCAGGAGGGACTGGAGACAGGCAGGACAGAGGTAAAGCAGATATCTGAGACCAGCAGTGCTCTACGCCGTGCACACTAGATGAGCCTGGAGACAGGCAGGACAGAGGTAAAGCAGATATCTGGGACCAGTAGTGCTCTAGACAGAAGGATTAGTCGCAAAAGGTCCAGCTGGGGGGTTATGTGTCTAGGAAAGGAGCACTTTCATGTGGAGTTCCCCAAGGCTCCGCACTGTCCCCACTGCTTTTTAATATTTACCTCCAGCCACTGGTGGCGGCACTAGCACAAATGGACTCTCAACTGTTTAATTACGCGGATGACACTCAATTGATCCTTTGGATTAATTATTCTAAGCAAGTACAGTTGAATGTACAGAACATCCTTAGGTTTACAATGAACTCAATTACAGCTAACTCGCTTAAAGTAAACCCAGATAAGACAGAGGTTCTAGCAATCACCACAGGTGGTAACCCCTGGACAGATGGTTTCCGGTCCAGGGAAGACCTGGCTTGGCAGTTCGGGCTGGACTGTTCCCATGAGGAACCGGGTCAAGACTGATTTGCATATGGCTGGGTCTGAACTGGGGGGGGCGAAGTGAGCTAAAGAACGATGATGGAATCTGCCCAGACCTGTGACTGGGGTTGAGTGTCTGAAAAGTTTCAGCGCTCCGTACATCATCTCCTTGTGTTTGCTATGTTTGGGTTGTGCTCACAGAGTGGGCTCTGCTGAAGTGAAGAATGGAGCCACTCCTGACACCCCAACAAAGGTCTATTTCTTTGAAGAAAAGGATCATTGGCCAGGACAAAGGGTAAAATAATACTTCAAGTCATAATGTTCAGTTGTTCCAAGACTTAGCAAGCTCAATTTATAACAGAGGAAGGACATTAAACAACCACGGACTATCTCAGGTCACAGAAAATCCCTTAACAGCTGGAACATTTCCTCTGCATCCTTTTTCATTTGAACTGAAGGAGATCCCTTGCCCAGAATTTAGCAAGAAGATGAGAAAAACTTGCAATTGAAATATACCGAACCTGCAATCTGGGAGATGAAACCACATGAACGAACTACTCCAAATGAGAAAAGAGTATGGTACTTAGTGATACTGAGAAGGAGACTTTCCCCAGGGGTGATGGCCACCGCCAACGCAGATGTGCTGATAGGCCTCAGGGAAGTGACTAGGAGGCAAAACTCTGCTCCAGGATCAGATTGCTCTCTCTCAGACTCACAGGAAGATGAGGAACAAACATAAATGTCCTCTATGTG
The DNA here is from genome assembly GCA_963921515.1 of Calotriton arnoldi. NCBI lineage: Eukaryota > Metazoa > Chordata > Amphibia > Caudata > Salamandridae > Calotriton > Calotriton arnoldi. The sequence continues at coordinate 2,833,893 of CAWUFW010001094.1, forward strand.
GCATGGATAGGTGGCTCACCGGCGGTCAGGGACTAAAAGGATGAATGGGGGGTGCTTGCTTCAGACGATGATTTATGATATTTGATTGACTTGTACTTGGAGGGGTTGGAATGCAGATGGGCGGGGAAGTTTTTATGTTAGGTGTTCAATTTCATGTTGGGCTGCAAGTGACTGCACACCAGCCCAGGGAGATTAATCGACTAAGAGATTACTGCCCTTATAAATGTTGCATAAGCTGGGGGGGTATATGTTTGGTCCAGAATATGCACTTAGAAAAATGATGTCATTTAAAATTTACATTTGTCCCTTTGCAGTTCTTCTCTTCTGGGCAAGTTAAGGTTGAATTGAATTGAAATGAATTAAAAACTTATATAGCGCAACAACTGCCACCCTACGGGAATCCTGGCGCTTAGATTGAAGAATAATCACTGTAACAGCAGAACCAATTGTCAGTGAAGGGATCTAGTGTTCACTCCTTGGAAATAGCCAAGTTTTCAGACTCTTCCTAAAACAGGTCAGAGAACTGGCCTGTCTAAGATTCTGAGGCAAGGTTGGGAGAGTGGGATTCTTATTTCCCAGATCTCCCAAGGCAAGATGGTGGCAGAGACTGTGGGCAGGTCCCTGACCCTCATTCTGATTAGTGAACATAATACACTCACTTTACCTAATATATAAACCCCAATTCAGGTCAAGTATATTTTCTCAGGAATTCTACCGCTGACATATTGCAGTTGACGGAAGTTAGAGGTGATTTTCATACGGTGATGGGTGGTGTTAAAAAAGAATCTGCCCAAAGAATAGTCCAAACAGGCTCATTGTTGGGAGAGGGGAGGGAAAGGCTTAGCAGTGTAGGCATGGAGGTTTTGTGGTGCACACAACACCTCAACTAACAAATGTACTTAACAGTACAGCAGACACTGTACTTACTTTAGCCTGGACAACTTTCTGCTGGTATCCCCAGTCCTGCCCTCAGACTTAGAACACACAGCATTGTACAATGACACCCTTGTGTCTCTGACAGTAAATACCTCCAGAAGCCCAAATACTACGAGATGCTGATGACTGAGGGGCGGGGTATTAGGACCTAATCAGAATGGCAGTGGGTAGTCTGAGCCTCACTGGGCTTGTTTTTCAGTCTAGGGAGGCAATGGCAGCTCTTATCCAAGCAGTTATGGTATCTCCTCGTGGCCCTTTTCTCTAGTCAGCCCCTGGAGTGGATTTTGAAGGTTGTCCAATACAAATTCTATTCTACAAACAAAGCTAAACTTGGTGTGTCTGAATTTTGGTGAAACATTTTACCCACACCGAGCCACGGTACTTTGAAGAATGTGCTATACAATATAATACTTTGGTAAATAAACAGCTCTTAGAGACCACTCGCCAGACTCACCAGAGCTTAGCATCGTAGGAGAGGCGATGGCCTCATCCGTCTACCTGTCCCCAAATTCTAGCTTCACTTTACCTTTCTCCATGTTGCAAACACCGCCATCCTCCCAGAGTTACTCTTTTGTCCCAGGGGGCAGCACCCCCATATCCACAGGTAACACTCTTCCAACCCTACCCTAACCTATCATACGCTGGGCTCCCATCACTACCACCTCTCCCTGCCTCCCGAACAACTACCTGCGTCACCACCTCGGTTGCTGGTCAGCGTACTGTTGAGTCTGCAGTTGATCCATTTATTTGCATGAAGAACGAAATCCAGCATAAAGTAAACACTGGGACACATACAACCAGGTACAATGCAGATCCATAGGTAAATGAGGTCGCACTAACCAGCGGGTGATGAGAAGGTCACTTCATCCTGAGTGGAGCTTGGAAACATGGCCGAGTCATCCACGTCAAGGGGTTCTGTCTCCACGTCACCTGAAGAAGGGTAAAAGGATTGACTATTACAAAATCTGGCAGTTTACTCATTATTGTAGCAAGAAAATACAAATGAATGACAGGGATATGACAATAAGACACTTGGTCGCCAGAGGTCAGCGGCTGCAGCACAGCCCAGGTGTGCATTTCCAATGCCAGTACCAGATGGGGACTGTTGAGTGGGAATGAGTTTGTGGTCTCAGTATGTCTGTCCATCTCATCCACTGACCAGCCTCGCACTTACCGTCAGTCCGCACAGCCCTTGACAGTCTCCATCGGGTGCTCTAGGACTTGAGTGCAGAATCAAAAATATTCTCTCGCAAATTTAGATTTGATGGACAATTCTGATGTGATATGTATGGCACCAATTTATGAACCTTCTGACTAGATTGGGGGGACAAGGTTGCTCTTCCTTTTTTCACTGCTTCTGTTGTTATTTGTTGTGTCGTTATTGTGTACTTATACTATTTATATATTTAGATGTGTCTTGTTTATTCCATGCCTATCTATGTGTTAAATAGAATCCTGGTCTCAGGGTTTTGGTGTGTTAACATTTGGAATATTGTACCTGCACTGGGAACACAGCTCCTTTTTCCCTCCTTTTGTAGTTGGTTTCAATGGAATTTGTAAAAACAGACTTGTCTTTGCTGCTGTTAGTTTATTTCTTGTGTGAAGTTGTTTTCTTAATATTATTCCAGCTCGGAATTAGCTGTACTCTTCAAGAAGATATTTCTTTAAAAATGTAGTGATTGAAAAGGGTCAGGCATGAGATGTGCTGTGCATCAAACAGTAATCTGCAATTTGTAAGACTACTTTCCTTAACTAGAGTAAAATGTTACAGTAAGGATTACTGCTAATCTGATTTAAGAACAAAGAATTATTGAAAGCTATTTTAGTAACTCTGCCACATTTGTATCCTCATGCCTGTAAACAATGTGCTTTCAACATTTTGACAAGGTTCTTAAGTAAGGGTCTCTTCTGGCATAAAAACACGACATAAACACATAAGTTTCTATAACGTATGGTTACAAATTTGACAAAAGCAGCAGGAATTTCAGTGACATGTTAGCAATGAATGACATTTTCATCTGGAATAAAGCAGGAGAAAAAACATGAAAGTGTATAGAAACATTGAAAAAGCTATTTTGACATCCCAAAAATAGGAAACCTGTGCAGCTGTGAACAGTCAGTAGGTTATTACCAAATATACAATCAGCCCCAGGCTGCTTTGGAAGTTCCGAACTAACTTTGGAATCTAATACACTACGTTCTAACAAACCAACCAGCAGTAATATTAGGAAATAGAAGGAGCAAGGAATGGAGTGACAGCAGCATTGACAGCAATAGGCATAGGAGGGATGGGAGTAACAGCACAACTCTACCAAGATGCTGCTGGGACAATGATCCTCTCCATCATTAGCCTCGAGAAAATGCCTGAAATGTACAGGGATCATGTGCTAAATTGACAGCACCAGGAGAAACGTCTGGGCGAACTGTTAATGCCCTTATTGGGTGAGCCCTAAGCAGACCAGGAGGAAGTAAAAGGAGACCAGATCCTGAAAGTTAGTGTGCAGGCTAAGGACCCTGCGGTGCATGATGGAGTAAAGGCTGCTGGAAGCTGGAGTTATTTTGCATCTGAAAGGAATGGGCGGAGTATCAGTGGAAAGAAAACTAAACCATCGAACTAGGACCAGCAAAAGCATACCAGAGTGGTAGCTGGCGAAAAGGAAGGATCCTGGGCCGTATTACACAAAAGGCGCATTTTCACTGGTTGCGCCCAGCGCATACAATGAAGGTGCGCAGTATAATGATTAATGCGCTGTCGTTTCCCTGGGGCAGCGCATTCAAGTGAAAAACTGAGCAGCTGCTTTAAAGCCGCTCCGTGTTTTCACAGTGCAGGCGGCAACCCGCCTGCACTTTCAAAGGGGATTAGAGATCCCCTTGCAGGCGGGTGCAGTGAGTGACTGCACACGCCTGCAAGGGGATGACTGGGGGGTCTATGGACCCCCTTTCCCACTACCAGACGGCTGCAATCAGGGAGCGCGCTGACAGTGTGCCTCCTGAGAGCTTCTTTGCCTCTGCGCCTGGGTCTGTAATATGGCGCAGGCGCAGAGCAAAAGGGATTCCCTCATTTGCATGGGGCACGCCCCCATGCAAATGAGGGAACGCCCCCTGCACATAGTGCTGGCACTTTAAGTGTGCCAGCGCTATCGGCATTACAGAGGGGGCAGCACAAGCGTCTTCGGCCCCTTCTGAAATACCAAAGTGCCCCAAGGGCGCGCAAAGCGGGCGCAAATGCCCATTGTGCCCTCGGGGCACTTGTATCATATGGCTTCATGTAGGCAAGAAAGAGGAAATGTAGCTCATCTGAAAAAGGTAGGTAAGAAGAGGTCGCTGTACAAAATGAGAGAAATCTTAAGAACAACGTTGAGTGGTAAAGTAACAGAGAATGTGTTACAGTGGTCCCTGAAAAGAACATTCTAGATGGTGGGAGTCCACCACCATCTGGGATGAAAGCAGTGGTTAATTTGTAAAAAAAGAAATACATGCCGGGGGTCTCGTCAGGAGGCAGCTTGCACCAGCCCATTTCTCCTGTTAGCGCCGCCTAAACCAGAACCAACTACTAACCATGAAAGTTGGGAGAGGATTTGGCTTAATGGCCAGAACTGCTGACTTCCGAGCTGGGAAGCCAGGTTTGTGTCTCGGCGTCGGCTCAACATCCTGTGATTTTGGGCAAATCACTTAATCTCCCCATGCCTACCATAAATGAATGTGTCCTTAACTGGTGCTCATGAAAAGCGCCGGTGTTGATGATAAAGTGCTGGTGCTGAGAACCGGAAACCACTTCCTCAAATTAAGCACTGGATGAAAGCAAGGAGAAGGATGGGAGAAGAAGACTCCAACAGCTCTAACAAGAGTCATCAGGGGCTTTTATATTTCTCAGGATGGGACATGGGTTCTCTATTTCAGGATACAGAAAAGATTACTGGAGTTTGATGGCATGGGATCTACCTTACTTTAGGAGAATGTCACTGGGATACTTCTTTGTAGTCTCTTGATCGATCCATTATTTTGTGGTGTGCAACACTCTTCTTTAATTAACAAGGGGTACCAAATTCACAAAAAATGCCTTGTGCTCTGACCAAATCTTAACAACCCAGAGGACGGTCTGCAGCAATTAGAAGGTTCATTCAGAATCAAAAGTGACAACACTAACCTGTGGAAGGCTTGAGCTCCACAGCCTGCTCACTAGACTGCCGTGGGATGGCTGACTCAGCCTCTGGAAGTGGTTGTGTCTCCTCTGGATCTTAAACAGCAAAAGGAAAGTGCAAGTGTCAAACACCTAGAAAGCAGTTATCCATGTGACAACAACAAACAAACAGACAACGCAGTTAGTAGCTGTATAGCTTCAGAGGTTTGGTTTACGTCACCGGTTTCGACAGTGGTGCACAAATACTATCAACAATGAACGGCTTCTTTCACTGTGCTAGATGCCTGTGCCTTGAGTGGAAGTTCTAAAAGCGACAGCGCTAACCCTGGGGTAGCTGGAACTCCACTGACTTCCTAAGAGATCTTTGGAACTCTTCATGCTCAGACTCAGCAAGCGACTCGGTCTCCTCTCCATCTTCAAAAGAAAAGAGAATGTGTAATCGACACACACCTTCTAGTTAGTTTTTCCACATCCACCATCTATTAGGAACCTCTCACCTCTGGTAGAACCCAGGCCAAACCCCAATGAGAATCTTCCTTCGCCCCACATCCCTTCCAAAGTATGTACATTCCCTTGAACCTATTGTGGCACCCTAGTTTATGCTCTAGATGTACAACCCGATATATACATACCTCATACTAGTACAGCATCAAACCACAAACAGATATAGGCTAAACTGGGTGACAGTTTATGAAACACAGGTGCTACAGCCCTGGACTGAGCTATAGCTGAGCTACCACACCCCCTCATCAGGGGGCTCAGAAGGGTTGATCAATTTTCTCTTTGGTGGCTTGAGTGGCAAAGTTAACCTTCAGGTAGATACACCAAAAAAACATGAATACACTTAATGAAATAAAGAAGTAAAAGTCCTCATCTGATTGTATCAAAAATAATAAAAACATAATTAAATGCAAAATAATAACGAAATCATTGAATAAAATGTTCAAATGTTAATCAAGAAAAAACTATTTTTTTATAAAGGAAAATGGTAAAACTCATCTAATGCAAGTCCATGATGAGGGTAAAAATCCATTAAAATGGCAAAGGGATTACTAATGGCTTGGTGAAGCGTGATCTCTAAAGTTCAGTGTGGGCTCAACCGTATTCCAGGAAGCACTTGAAAGAAAAGACCAGGGGGCATAAATATTAAAAATCCTACGGCTTACTCCAAGGTATCTCTTTATTTGCGGAGTAGTCTTGTTGGTACACAGCAACACATGAAAAGGCCCGCAGGAAAGACAAATCACCTTTAGTAAGAGGACATTTCCCATGCGGCAGCTGCACAGTTAGCCCACTTACTAAACAATCCAACCAAATAGACCTAGGCCTACCCACTCTGTGGGAACAGAGACGTCACACAAATTGCAACAGTAACAATGTTATCTACATGCCTGATCACATGCCCTTGTGGTCATCGCTACGTAGGGATGACCACTAGAAAGGTCAAAATACGAATAAGTGAACACAGAACTACTATACAATGTAAAAGGACATCCACAAAACTGACAGTACATTATGTAGAGAAATGACACACTGATCAAGATATTAAGTGGACAGTGATAGAGAAAGTAAATTACGACATAGGAATAACACAGAAACTGCTGGAGAAAGAACGGTCTACAGACTTAACACACATAGGTCAGGACTCAATGATGATATCCCATGGAGTCAGTTGACTCCTAGATAAAGGCACAAGCCTACGACCACAACATTGAATACCACACGCTGATACAAGTGATACTACAGTAAATACCACCAATAAGGAGGAACAACAATAGAAGTATGCGCCCAACACTCCTAGCAACTATAGACGACATTTACAATTAACAAACAAGCACAACATCACCAGGTAACACTATCACTATTCCAGAAGGAACATATAGAAATTACTAGTACAGCACAGGAGTGTTTTTCCTCACATAGTGATCGGTATCTGAGACTAAGCCTGTTCTGACACCTGAACATTTTAAGAGAGAGACATCTAAACTTGAAATTCAAGATGTATATATAAAAACTCTACTTGTATGAAGAACTGTTACCACTACAAACAACATTCCTACATTGGCGACATCTATAATAATAAACGGAACTACAGTTCCTATGAGCAAATGGACTTAAGGAGTACTGATGTGTCCGGGCGGTCACCCTTGACAACTTCTAATAACGCCTTAGACATTCCTACATTGCTGACATCTATATTAATAAACAGAACTACAGATCCCATGAGCACTTGGGCTTCTGGAGTACCAATATGTCCGGGCAGTCGCCCTTGACAACCTCTAAGAACACCTTAGTCTCCCACATTAAGCATCACATCATAAACTCCTCGTCCCACATGGGCGGGGCATGGGAGCCAAGTGATTTCAGCTGCGGCTTAACCATCCTTAAATACACGCGTTCCCCGGCATCAGATATCCAGAAGCCGGGAGACGCGGGACCAAATAGGCATGAAAGCAGGGCACGACCCTTGACGAAGTACGTCTGTGTACCAATGCATGATATTGTGCGTGCCAAAGCATGTATATGCACCATTTTGCTCTTACATTCTGCGTGTGTTTTTTCCTACCCCTAACCTAACGCTGGAAAAACAAAGAGTGTAATTACAGGACGACTCCCTTTTTAGGTCTCGCGCCTAGAAAGGGCTTCTGAAAGCTACCCACACGCTCGTGCGTGTGGTTTTGCTTTTGGAAGCCCACATTGGCTGTAGCGTGCGGTTTTTTTAGGGAGACGGCACGCGATTGGTCAAAGGCGGGCGCATGTCCCGCCTTTGCCGCGCCCATTCCCGACGGTGGCCAGAACGCGCAGCAGCGCGCGTTCGCCTCGCTGCCGCGCCTCCCCCGCTCCTCTGCGCGCACCACTGGTTTCAATTCCCGCGTTAGGCGGTTTCGATTCCGTGCTTGTTAAGATTGGGATACGATAATACCACTACTTTGAAGAGTCCAGAAAATTAAATGGGGCACTTAATAAAACTCCAAAAGTATATTTAATAAGCAAGACTTCTAATTTCGAACATACCAGAGAGTAGCTCCGTCCCAGACCCAGCGTTCTTTTTATCAGTCATTTTGAAAAGATCTAAAGGGCTCTCTGTCTGTGGGATAAAAGCCGACGCTCCCGTTCTCATCCTTGCCAGGCTGCAGTCTTCCGTCTTTATTTAGTACTTAACATCAAATTACAATATTTAAAGCAGAAATGTAAGGAAAAAGCATGTTTTCCGTGGTTATGTTCCTTAATAATTTCCCAGCATGAGGATATCAAATCTTGCATGTAATGAAGGCAAAGTCTCTGTCTCTGCATTCCCCGATCTATTTATGTCCCACATCTGAAATGTCAAACGTTTATATTAATTCATTTTCCGTGAACAAAAGACTTTGCCGGCATCTCGTGCGAGGTGCGTTCATGTCGATCAATTGGGCCATAAGGGGAGGGTGGAGGGCTGGGGTGATAAAGAGAACGCATTAATTTGCGAGCTAATTAAATAGGAACAGCAGGATCCGGGGAGCGAGGGCACGCGAGGCATGCCTCCTCCACGTTCGAGCCGAAAAAGGGGAAAGCCCGCGAGCAGGAGGGGCCTTCGCCATTGGTTGATAGATTCCAGTTACAGTGCGATGCCATCCCCTCAGAGACCTAGACCCCAACCGCTAAAGGTACACTAATTAAAGATGTTTCTTTTTTTTTTTTTTTACTTCAGTCTTGCATAATAGAACAATAGATTATAGGATATTTAGAAAACATGTTGGATTAAAAATTACTTTGTAGTTTCTTTGCAAGTTAAGAAATTGAGATGCACAGTGCTCATGTTCATCCAGCGTGGCACCGGTAGGCCAGGGCGCGAGCCCTCGTGCGTCGCGCGCGAGGGCAGCCCCTGTACAGTGCTCTTGCATAGCTGCCAAGGTTTCAGATTGCCATGTGTGACATTTTCATTTTGCTTTGATTCTTTGTAGAGGAGCGGAGGTCTCCCCTCGTTCTTTCCACCTTGGGTGACTCCTTTGATTCTGAGTTTGTTGGCAGCTTGCGATGTGGGGTCAAGGCTGAGGTCAGCGGGTCCAGTATCCAGCGGGTCCCAGTGGGCTCGGAGGCTGAGGACCCCATTGCAGTGGCCATTGGGGAGCTCAGTAGGTCAGGTAAGGTTTGTCCGGGGTCGGGGGTGTGAGTGGGAAAGTGCACCGAACCTCTCCCGCCCAAGAGTGAACTCGCAATGGGCATTAGTGCAAGCCCAGTCCTGTCATTACAATGTAAATAAATATTCGTCCCGGACTCAGTGCAGCACCGAATCCCCCGGCCGGCCATTCCCAGGGCCACGCTTTAGTGTTTTTCTACACACACTTAAGAAAAGCTTCTTTAAAGGCTGCGTTCAGGGGCTTTACAGTCGAGTCGAAAACGTGCCCACGTCAATCTTTGGTTTAACTTTAATTGCGCTCGTTCGCAGTAAGTAAAGTATATGTTGTGTGTGTGCACCCCCAGACTTGTTTTCATTGTGCTCACCGTTTTGTTTGGAATTTAACTGCGGAGAGTAAATTGCCTTTCCATATGAGATGCCCTTTCCATCTGTTTAGCTCCGAACTGCATTAGATAACAATGAAGATATGGTAATACTACCAGTTATTAATCGTGCTCATCACGCGCGTGCGTGCTTTGAAATAGTTCTCTACTTGGTTGTATGTGAGGCTCCCGCGCTCAATGACTGGGGACGTGTTGTAATTTACAAACACTCTGTTGTTTTTATCATCTACCGAAGTCACCCCCTTTCCTGGGGGAAAATCCAATGCTAAGGCAGAGTCGGCGCACATGAACGCACTACCCAGAGAAGGGGCAAAGTCTGGCAAAAGGAATGCAGAGGGCAAAGTCAAGACAAAGTGTATCGAAGGGAAAGTAAAAGAATGAAGTGTCACCTCGCGTTCACTGACTAGGGTTGGCTTTCCAAGAAGAGCAAACCAGACCCTTCACAAATGAAAACACTACGACAGGATGTTGACTTCGGTGGCGCTGGCGTCTCTTGTTTATGATCTTACTGACAAGGTCGCACGCGGGGCCCTGCACAGGTGCAGCGGAGACACTAGCTTTCTATGGTTCCCATCGAAGTGTATCATCAGGCACGCAGGTGAAACGCCATTAAAGTAATTAGGAAAGTAACAGCTTTAGGAAAGCCAACAGGTATGACTTTCTACCATTGAAAGGGCTTTTTAATTGATGGGTGCATTTACATGTGTGGTCGAAGAGGTTGCATGGATGGGCAAGTCGGTGAATGAGGGAGCTGAGTGGGTCAGTGGGTAAATTGGGTGAATATCAGAGGCACTACCTAATGTCGGTGAGTGAATGTGAGTGGATGCGGGGTGGTAATGTTCGGGAGGTGGGTGATGGAAATTGCATGAACGTGTACATATAAAGAAGATGGGTTTGTGTGTTTCCGGTGGTTGGGGGAGAAGAAGACATCTCTGTTTACATACCACCTTGCATTTTTTCCGGGGAGCTGCTAAGGGCATCGTTAACTGCCAGAGTCCCAGGGAGCTAGATAGCTACTGTAGAGGGTTCAGTGCAGACCTTCTCTTAGAGACACCAACATAATCTCAGTCACCACAAAAGGATGTTTCATGAGAAGTAAATCCTTGTTCAGGGGCACATAGGGCTGAAGAGAAAAGTAGTATTTTTAACACCCGACAGACCCTAAAATCAAATACCGCCTCGCAAAATCGTGTAAATAAAAACATTTTTAGAACACATTTTCGCAAGATCCACAAACATATTTTCTTCCATTCCTATTCAGAATGAAACTCCCCGTCTAATTCTTCAATGACATTAGTGCCTGGCCCTGGAGCGTGCCGTTGTACATAACTACAGGGGCAGTGGCCGACGCTAAACGGTGTCTGGACCATAAATGCTGAGCTCAGCAGCGGGCTCTGGTCTTGTCGCCCGTGAGCCGCCCACACTCTCCTGAAGTTGTTGATTTCTTGATTCGATCGCTGCCACTTCTCTCCCTGCCTGCAATGTCTGTGGTCAGGTGGCGGATAATTCTGCTGAAAAGCAAAATAGGGTTGTGAACGGCAAGTGCGAAATTGGCTTTCGGTTGTAGTGGTAGGCCCGTATTTATCAATAAGGAATGGACACTAGCAAAGAACAAATGGGACACTAATAGTGTATGGCACGCAAAAAAAGAGCCGCGCTGGTCTGCGTACATTCGTAGCTCTTGCCTACTCCGTCTGTGATTGCTAAACATCTCCGAGTGAGGTATGCGTGTTTCTAGTGTGTGAATGTGTGTGTAGGGGCTGGAGACTGATGTTCGTGTTTTTTGTGTCTGTGCTGTGTCTGTGTGACGTGTCTACATCCGTGGGTCTCCAAGCTGGTCTTTGCCGACCATGTAAATCAGGTGTCTTCCTCCTGTTTCTTTACACACAAAGGCTTGAAGAAAATTCGCCATTTTCTTCCCTTAGAGCCTCCAAAAGCAGTAATTTTAGCTTTGGTCATTTCGAGGCTAGATTACTGTAATGCTCTATATGTAGGCTCACAGCAGCGCCTGCTAAGAAAATTACAAACACTTCAAAATGTTGCAGTTCGAGTGTTGCTGAAGGTTCCTAAATTTAGCTCCACCTCACATCATGCACCTGCATTGGTTACCGATCAGAGAGCGGATTAAGTTCAAGGACCTGTGCTGGGCCCATGAGGCACCACACAAGGTTGGCCCTCTTTCCTTTCAAAAGATTTTTAAATGGTATGTACCTGCATGTAATCTACGATCCACCACTGCTAATAAGGTAGAATTAGAAAGGCCCAGTGGGGAGGAAGGAGTTTCTTCCATACCACATGTACATGATGAAATGTGTTGCCTGGCCCCTCTGGTCGCAGGCCAGGCTGTTAAGTTTCAGAAACCAATTAAAAACCTGGCTTTTTCCCTCTGGTCACTAATTAGGTGCTAGTTGCCCTGTTTCAGAATACTGTATAAACACTAGCGCAAAGACACCATCTCTTTCGGTATTCGTGCGCTTTATAAATTAGCATAACAACTGTTTGTGATGTCAGTCCATGGCTGAGGTCGAACTAGGCTGGATTGTAGGGGCACAAGGTGCCCATACTTTTTTAATTTAAGAAACCCAGTTCCGCTACTTTTTGTGCAAAGATCACTGTCCTGGGACGGTTAATTCCAAGAGGTGAAATGCTTCAGGTAAATGGCAAGATAGGGATTCTCCTGTGCTGTGAGGGCCAGACAGCTTAATAAGCCTTCTTGCCAGGGTGCCTGCATGCCTCAGAGAAATGTAAATGTGTTCAACTTGAACATCGGCAAATGTAAAGGGTGCTTGGAAGCCGGTATTGTCTTTAATGGATGGAATCACTTGAAGTTTCCTGATGAGCCAGATGTATTCTTTTGAGTGGTACTGCAAGGGTGTGGCACTACATACAGTCTGGGGATTACTAAAATCTATATTTTGTAACACTTTTTTATCTTGAACCTTTTACGCATTATGTAGCTGCCTATCTTATACTGTGTGTAATGCAAGTTTAAAATAATGACTTGCTTACATGTTTACAGTGCTTTCTGTCACAGACTGGGACCTCACAGCACTAAACATACACAAGTCACTATTCTCCACTGCAACAAGCAGGATTCAATTTGGTGGCTCTCTGGTTACAGACACAGACCTCTGCAGTGCACTAATAGAGGTTTCATAATGTAGAATACTGCATTTCCCACGGATTAACTTAATTTGCATTTATTTTTCATTTAAGCAGGTCCTTAGTTTATATGTACTTGAAGGTGAAAGTGAAAGACCAACAACGTTACAGAATATTTTGTCTTTTTGGCAATGCTTTTGACTCTACCCTTATGCTCACTCACCCCACCCCCTTTCCGCACAGCATCACAGTTCACATACTTTTTTAAAATGCATTTCGACCACTAGTCTATGGACTGCTGTTTGTTGGTGTATTTGTGTTGTTGGTTTACTTTTTAGTATCCCTGCTTCTGCGGAAGCATTTGTGTCCTTGCACGGCATTGTGACAGATGTTTTTATTAAATACTATTAACAAATCTTGTAAACAACGCATAAAATAGACGTAGATGCCCAGCAGTCATTTTGCGCGATTCACCATTCATGCAAGTCTTTTAATGTATGTCTGAAAATGTACCATTCTTTTTCGACTATCCCCACTGACGATGAGTATACCAGATCTGCCAACTCACACAGTGCCAACACGTATCACACAATATCAACTCTTTTGAAACGCATTCACTTGGTGAAGAGCACACCAAATACAACTGTCATTACCTCACCCTTAATAAGACAGATGCAATTAAAATCATCTTACAGACGGAGCCATCTGGAATTATGCAATTTGGCAGCTGCAGCGTTTTCTGTATAATTATGGATTTGTAACTTTGCCATCATCTGCTCCATAATCTGCAGATTTTAACAAAAAATTGTTTCTAGCTCAAATAGATCAAAAGTTCCTAAAAACGCAGCAATATGTGTTGCTGTGCAGTGGAAGGCCTTTTACAAAGGTTGACCGTCCAACTTTCCATTGACTATTTCTGTATTTGGGTGTTAAACTGGTACTAATAAGGTGCAACCTTTCCCAGACAGTGTTTACCTTCATAAAAAAGTGACAACACCAGGAAGTAATACTGTCATAAAATGGGCTGCATTTCTCTGCATAATTTGCATCTTCTTGCTACATAATTTAGTCAATCTTGCTACATAATGTGGTCCTCTCCTGCCGCATAATTCCAAAGGCCCTACTTATAGTCGAGGTGATTGCAATGCAATAGGTCTCGCATTATTAAAGTTTGAGCTATTGGTGTTGCATTATTTAGCAATGCCAATAGCTCAAACTTTAATAATGCGAGACCTATTGCATTGCAAATGCTTGTTCTTCTCGCTCCCGAGGAACAGGAAGTCCAACACCAAAGGGTGAGTGTACGTGTATCGCATGTGTGAATCGTTCGCCTGAGTTATGCGGATCATGCGCCATCTAAACAACATAACATGCATATCACAGGCACAAGGTATGCATATACAAAAAAGTGATGAAGTGGCTCTCATATTGAGTTTAGATGGGTGCTTTTTACAACAAAACGGGCACTAATCGCAAAAGCTACTTTGATTAATATGGCAATAAACAGTAGTGGTACACCAGTATCCCCCGCTAAATTAGCGGACATCCACTGAGTGTATTAGAATAGGAGCCCTAATGAGAAAGGTTCACGTTCAGGGACTCAACAAATGATAAATGGGTGGACAGTATGGAACTACCACTGTTACCACCATGACAGCGTGCACAGGGTGATGCATGCCATAAGTTTGACTCTCACGTGGGGATTATAGATAATGCGCTGGCCTTGTATTAATGAAAGTACTACCAATATCGGTACTAACATGTCCATTTTTAATTACAGGTTGGACTCGAAAAAAGAAAAAAGAAAGAAAAGGGCAAGTATATACAGTGCCCTGATATGCACAGAGATATGTGCATTTAACCTACAAAAAACAGATAGCTCAAAGAGCTTACACACCAGGGAGGTGAGCCATATCACCCTGAAGAAAGCCTTTGGACCAATTGGGCTTTAGAGTACGGCTGAAACATGTTGGTGAAGGGTCATAGGACCATTATTTCCTTATAACCCACATATATTTTCTTAGTTTTAACATCCCCGGCTACTCCGCGAATATAGGGATACCTTGGAGTAAGTCTTTAAGTGCTCCCTGGAATATGGTTGAGCCCACCCTGACCCTTAGGGGTCAGGGTGAACCCGATGATGAAGCATGACACTACTAGAGTGTGTGAGGGTTATTTAAAGAAAAGGAATCTTTTCCTTCCCCGCTTATAACTAAGCGGAGCCCCACGAAAGAATGTCATTGCCTAGCACTCAATAAAATACCGTAGGTGGGATACTCTTTGTTTGTGTGATTATAATTAGGGAGGACGTATCCCCCCTACCTCTCCTTCCATAAGGTGGAAGGACCTCTCTACCCCCTGGGTCTGAAAGAGAGGTCACCCCTCTCTCAGATCCCAAGTATATTAGAAGCGTGATCTCTGCAAGCACCCACTCTGCCAAACGCACGGTTCCGTCGCTCCATTTAGAGGTGGAGACAGTGTCATCTTAAGGATTTTGGGGGCCCAAGGCAGACATCTTTTGGGGGCCCCTGTACAGAACAAATTTCAAATTCCTTACCCATTTCCTGCTAATTCAAGCGGGCATGATGACAAATGATACTAAATTATATGTTGCACTTTAACAGGGACACACAAAAATCCTTAAGATGACAAAAGGTAGAAAGACAGAGTCAGTGGTAGCAGGAGACAGAGAGGGAGAGCAGTTTAGCTAGAAAAATGGAATGGACAGATCAAATAGAGAGAAAGTTCACTTTACTAAGGGGGATTTTAGGAGGTGGGGGCCCTGGGCAGTTGTTCTCTTTGCCCATGCCTTAAACCGTCTCTGGGTGGAGAAACCACTGATTGTACACAGACACAAAATCAAAGGTAGCAGCTCGCCCAGACAGGCCCACCTCCATCAGTGCATTGGGAAGTTTGCCTTGTTTTTTTGGAGCAGTCCTCCTTATGCAGATTTTCCCTGGAAACAATAATGGCGGTCATTTATTTTTCAGAAGAAAACCCAATTCCGGGGATTTGTTCCAGAAATGTAAGAAAGAGTGCTGAGTGGGTTGCAACAATATGAAGTTTCTGAACTCAGATCCCTGCTTGCATGGAAGGAATGTCTAAATTGGGGTGGTGGCCCCCCGTCTGGTAGCATGGAGCTGGGTTTGAGACCTTCTTGACTCTGAGAACCTAGCGAGCTGTCTACAAGTCTGTAATGATGAGTCTTGAGGTCTATTTGTAGGATTTTTGTGGGACTCTGACCTCAAGTGAGGCTGGCACACAAGTGAACACTCGCAGACTGAAGTGGGAGCTTAATTGGGCCCATCCAGATTTAACCTCCAAAAAACTCCGACCGCACTGCGGAAAAAAATAGTCTGCCAGAACAAAGCTAAAGGCTGTATTACACAAGCATTCCACAATGTCAAGCATACAGAGCAAAAGTCTCTGTGGACTTGAGGCTGAAAAGGCCCAGCTGGGAAAAAGTGCCTTCCACTTTCAAATGCTGCACACAAAGTCTTGTGCAGCAGTCTCCCCTTCCTTTGCCTGTTCTTCATTTAAGAGTTTTGCAGCTCTCAGGGGAATGGCCACGATGGCAGCCGAAGTGGATGCTCTATAATTTGCTCCATATCCGGCCCGCTCAATATCCTGACTCAAATGTGGAAACGGCCCGTTGGTGCTGCTGCAAGTGAAGTGAAGTGTCCCTGCAATGCACTGGACCGAATATTTTGGCTGACCGGTGCTCGTAGAGGCTCCGTGGCTGCAAGAAATATCCGGCGCTGCCGGGGAGGACCCTCGCGGCACCGTAAAGCTAGCCCTGCCGAGCCTACCAACAGCACGATTGGGCTTGGAGGAACCCTGGGGGACACAGGGGTCACCGTATACGCCCGAACTGACACAGAAAATCAGACCCGTGAATCGAGGTCCCGGAAGACACATCGTGCAGAGGGGTAGAACCAGCTGCAGCTCTGCCAGCGAATGAGACAGGCCGAGTGACTCACCACGTCTGAATTACCCCCAGGTAGGCCGCTTCGTCAACGTGGCAGCTTGCAACCTGAGGAGACAACCAGTGAGGAGCTGGGCATGGGCGGTGCTGGCGATCGAAGACGGATGCCGGGGTGGGGGGCCCAGGCACGGGTAGACCCACGCTGCGCCAAAGACTCAGCCCGCGTGTCGCTGTGGCTGCCTGAGGCAGTGCCGGTGAACAGGAGCCCTCACCCCGCTCCGGAGGCCTAGACCTGGACAGCACCTGCTCTCAGATATGCAGTGATTTCATAGGGCCGCAAACCACAGCAGTGGCAAGGTGCGGGTAAGCCCCCTCAGGCCCACGACCTCAGTACCGCCAATAGCAGCTGAATGTAGCTGCCTGAGTTAGTCCAGAGACCTGACCCAGTGCTGAGGCCCGCAATCCTGACCGGGGCTAGGACGGTGAGCCCCCCTGCGACCCTTGCGCAAGATTCCAATACGAGACTGGCTGGACATCGGGACCGCCCACCACTGAGAATATCAGGATACTCCTATTGAAGCACTAGCATATTCGCCCACGGGGAGAAGGACCTGCTGTCGGGGGGACCACAATTGAGACTGAGGGCAGCACAGCCTGGGTCTCCCCAGCAGGCCGAAGCCTTCGCACTCAACTGGTCAGAGCACTGTGTAGCCTCCTTCCCCATAAAGATGGGCAAAACCAAGACGGACAAGCCGCAGGCCCAGGCTGGGTGTGTGTGTCGGATCCGGCGGACCAAGCGGCTGACGACACCCGAACTCCGAAGTTGACAGCGGCGGCCCAAGCAGACCATTCACACCGCTTTGATGAGCTCTTAGCAGAGATCATGGATGTCAAAACAACATTGGGCCCTAAAATAGACACATTATGACCACAAAAAACTGAAGGACAGGGTAGAGGAACACTGCAAAAAGAGGTGGAGTACTTAAGAAACCGGGTGGAAGACCAAGAAGGAAGGTCCCGAAGGAATAATGTACCGATAGTGGGCCTCCCCAAACACATTGAGGGACAAATCATGGAACTCTACCTCGAATCCTGGTTCACTGATGTAATACTCTGGGGAAAACATTCCAAGTTCTACTCAGTGGAAAGGGTCCACAAGCTACCAGGTGGACCCCCCACTCGGGTAACCCCCCAGACTGGTGGTGGCAAGACTGTTCAATTATCACGACAGAGATCATATACTGCAGGTGACGAGGGCTTGCGGGCCATGGCCGATAGTAAACACCAAGGTACATATATACCCGGACTACACGCTGGCGGTGCAGCGTCGCAGGTCCTCCTTCCTGGAAGTCAAAAAATGCCTTAGGGGAGATGAAGTGATGTATGCACTACAGTTTCCAGCCATATTGAGAATCCAACACAAAGAGGGCACTACTTTCTGCTCCACCCAGGAAAAGGCCTGGAGCTAGCTGGAACAGAACGGCCTAGCACACAACAGGGAGACAGCGGCGGAACCCCACCAGAAGTGGCAGCCTTGCAGACAACATGGGGCACATGGCAGTCGACAACAGCAGGGCCCCTCCAAAGCCCAAGCACCAAGGGAAAGAACGCAGGCTGTCAAAAATGCGGAAAGACACGTGGCCTCTGGATCCCCCTCACCATCGGGAACAGAGGCAGACAACTTTGGAACATGCCTTCTCATTAATGGACTCGCAACAGACAGCAGTGCTGATCGGAGGCCATGCGGTGACTCCGTAAACCGCTGACGACTTGTGATCCAGCGCTGTACGGATCAACAACAGTACCTGTCGGGGAGGTGGTTGTCACTGTGGGACATGACGGTTACGCAACTCAAGTAATGCAACACCAGAGTTATTTGGCCCTGGCCAGCAACCACCAACTGAGCGGGTCTACCGAACTCGATACGCCACCATGCCCCACCCACGATAAGTATCTGTTACAGAACTAATCAGACGTTGTCTTCTTCCCCTTCCTTTTCTTCACCCTTTTCTCTACTGTCTCTCCCACTATATGTATCCCATTCTTATCTGCTACTAGGTTTGTTTGCAGTTAAGTGTGGATGGCCATCCGCCCACTGGCGAATTGGCCTGGGTCTGAGAGTTGGGTATCAATCACGTTTAAAATGTTCCATCCACGTCATTAATTCATACATGTTATACTTGAAGCGCACACACGTTAGAGCACCACAAGGGGATCCTAAATTTGCTGGAAGGGCAAACACGTGTAGCTGGCTACTAGGGACCCGACCAACACACATATAAAATAATTCAAGAGATGGGGTCACAGAGTAACCAATTGCTTTTACTAACATGGAATGTCCGTAGACTGGCGGGATATACCAAAAGACACCAGATGTATCAATATTTACGCAGACGCAAGATTTCCATAGCGTTTCTCCAAGAAACGCACCTGACCTCACAAACAATCACTTCATTACATAAACATTGGAGGGGTACAGTAATAGAGACCACGTACTCAGGTTATGCAGGGGGGCCATGAAATGGGTAGCGCTTGGGACCTCATTGCAGACGCTCCATACACAAGTTGATCCGAATGGTCGCTATGCGATACTAGAGGGACTGATAGACTGCTCGCCTATAGCACTAATCTCACTGTATACACTGAACTTGGGACAATCTGCATTCTTACACACAATGAACCCAGAGTTGCTCCATGACCCAAAGGCACCCGCATAATGGAGGGTGGATTTCAATAGCACATATGACCTTGACTTGGATCGGTCGCGTCCACCACTCCCAGGTGCACAGTCCATCACCCTGGCTCTGCAATTGCAGACATGGTCCATCAATATGCATAATCAGGATGCATGGCGGGGCAAACACCCCAACGGGAGGGTGTACTCCCACTATTCAGGCCTTCACGATTTGAACACCAGAATAGATGTAATATTCTGTCTTCCAGTAGCCCTGCCCAGGGTGTCTCACATGGAATACCTCGCTTGCACATTATCGGACCACAGCCCCTTACAGCTATAGCTAACATGGGGCAAGACCAGATCTAGCATCCCTACATGGCGCCTCTCCATGGAAGCGCTCAGAGGCACATCTCTGTGTGCTTCCCTTTTACAATCTATTACAGCATACTTTCAAACCAACAAAGGTATGGCATCACATGCCGGAATAGAATGGGACGCATTCAAAGTGGTTTTGCGTGGGCACGCAATAAAAGCCTTATATGGCTCCCACATGACCCTTACTAATGAGTTGCAAGAATTAGAAAACGAATTCCAATGCTGCAAACGTCTCTCCCCCACTGATCCACACATCAAGCCAATGCACAAGCTAAATTATCTCATAAAACAACACTAGACCGACTGTGCGCCCTTGATTATAAACAATTCCTCGCTAAACAGCATGCTGAGGGGGACAAAGCGGGCAAGACACTTGCGTGGTTATTGAAAAATGATACAACTCAAAACACCCATCACAGCTATCTGTGACCTCGAAGGCCGGATAGTAAATACGCAAGCAGAGATTAATAAGTCCTTTCACGAATACTATACTTCCCTCTACCAAGCACCCTCTCCATACGACCGCCAAGAACTACAACAATTCCTAGAACGCATAGCCGTCCCACAGATCCCACAAGCCCACTATGCAGCACTCGAGACCCCCATATCGGAAGCTGAAATTACAGAGGCCATCTAACACTTGGCAAGAGGAAAACTCCGGGGACATATGGATGGCCTTTTGAACTTTATTTGACATTTAGCACACAACTGACCCCATGCTTACACAGCATCTACACAGAGGCATTCGACCGCGGTATACTACCGCCCTCCCACCGCTGGGCAGTGTTAGTGGTACTGCTCAAATCTGGCAAAGCGATATCTACATTATATAACTCTCCAAGACCGGATGCAATGATCCTACTGGCACCGCTAAAAGAGTATTGGGATGCTGCGTTGGCAGTCACACTCACTGACAAACAATGGTCGCAATGCATCGGGGTTACGAAAATAATATCCACGAATGCCAGAATAAAGTACACACAATTTAATTACCTTCACCACACATATCTAACCCCACATAGGCTGGCACGTATGTATGCGACAGCTATTGACATCTGCCACAGATGCCAGAACCCAGAAGCCACATTCATTCACATGGTCTGGACAAGCCCCATGTGATGGCATTCTGGAGCGATGTGGCTTTGGCATTATCGGACACAACGGACACGGTAGTCACGACCCAAAGGCTGCATTTTCTACTAGGCATAACAAAACATAATGTGTGACGCAAGAACATCAACAAATTTCTGAAACTGTCTCCTAGCAGAATCTCGGGCGATAATCTGGATGAAGGACCTCTCCTCCTAACTGGTCAGATGGCAGTCCTTATATCCTAAATCTTATCAGAGATTGGAATTTCTGACATAACATAAGAGGACGTCAATTCAAACTACAGTATTTGGACTATATGTCTGTACTTATCTAGGTTATTAGTCGAATGACCTGACACTTTCACAGTTCTTAGAAAGATACGGTCAGACATCATCTGCATCAAATGGCAGACATGATAATGAATCTACAGAAACGGAGAAACATGGAAACCTCCATGGTCTGAAATGGCAGCCTCTGTGATTTAAAATGGCGACGCCCATTGCCTAAAATGACGACGGGGCCTACCTAAAATGGAAGTCAAATGAGTCAGACCTTAGGGGCATTACATCAGTTTCTTTACAACCTGATCCTTACAGATCAGGCCTTAGAGGTGTGCTGCTGTGACTAAGTATCATGGGGGCAAGGGCCACCTCTGAAAGGATAAAAGTCCTGTGGAGGACACAGATGCTGCAGAGGGCCAGTGAAGACACACCATGACCTCCATGGGAGGCTAGGGGTCAAGTAGGACCAGCCTAAGGTTGAGGGCTCTCCATCCCCATGGCGGTAGAGTGCTGGGAAAAAAGCGGCATGAACTACATAAACAAATACAAACCATGGCTCGATTGGACAAGGCAGGTTTGGACCCCAGGAGACAAAGGAGGTGCTGATTATGGTGAAAACAAAGCTAATTAGATGCCCCAGCTGGACTCTCTATGAGCAAATAAGGCCTCATCAAATGGCAAGAATGGCATAACGGATGCATACACAGATAAGTTCAACAAGATGTTACAGGCCATACTGTAAACAAGGACTGCACTGATTCCAAGATTGACATTGTCACATAGGAGAATTATTGGGAACTAGTGAACAATTTTAACTATGATTTGCTTTGAATGACACCCACTTGCAGTAAATTCCTTAATGAAAAATGTGTATTATTGTAATAATCCTTATTCTGGTTATTACAAAGAACAAAGTGATTTGGGTTCTACTCGCAACTTTGAGCAGGGTTTGAAAGTAGCTACTGTTTAGGAATGGATGCCATCTTGAAGGATTTGGGCCTCACTGCTTTGACATGGACTCCATTTAAAGTTCTCGGAGAGCACTGATGGAGCTTCCCAATCTCCTGTAGCAGAACGCCAGGATCTTCACCGACTAATTCATGAATTCCGTTGTTGGTTTATGTGTTGGTGACTTTGAGGCAAGCTGTGCAATATTGTTTGTGTTTCAGCATGTTGCACAGAGGCGCTATATTTACCAGTCTGCACACTGAAACTCATGAACAAATTAATTGATGATATTTTGATTTCTATCTTGAGCTATTCCTATGGCTTTACTGGTACAATAGCCAATGGTTAAAGGAGTTTCTGTTTAGTGAATGAACCAGCATCTAAATTGACTGGTGATTGTCAGTTCGTTTTAACTTCTATTGTAATCCAAGTTTCTGATTACAGACTATTGACTATTTGTGTAGATTATGAGCGGAACTGCTGCCAGTGGCTATTGTTGGATTGTAGAAATATATCTATTGCTCCATCAAGGTATGCGGGTGAAAGGGAAAGAACCTCGTACTGGCTCCCTTTTGCTGTTGCAAAGCCTGTGATTCACAAAATCCCAGGGTTTGTGACAGCAAAATGGCTATTTACTATGTAGTAAACCTATTTTGTAATTTGGCAACAGGTCACCAAATCACAAAATAGGTTTAGAAGAGCGTAACAAATCATTATTTGGAAGGGCGTGTTTAGAGCATCACTTAGGGGACCAGTGTCAACTCTCAAAAAACTTTTTTTTTTTAAAGTTTCCTTTATTAAAATGTGATCTCAGACATAGTGGTATGCTGACCCTACAAGGCCACCATCCTGTGATGGTATCCAATCTAGTGAGTTGCACTTTTTGCCCTAAGAATATTTTTCTTTTTTTTCCGGAGTTTTATATTGCGCGAACATGACCCGAAGGTATCACAGCTCTTTACATGAGCACCAGTTGCGTTACACAAGGACACTCTTTTTTGTTAGGCAAGGGGAGAATAAATGATTTGCCCAGAATCACAGGATGTTGAGCGTCATTGCCCAGACTTGAACCCGGTTCCCCAGATTTGAGCTCGACCGCTGTAGCCGTTAGGCCACAGCCTCTCCCCAATATTGATGAGGTAGGTAAGATTGCAACGCACTACGATTTGGGATTTTGTGAACCAACCTATTAGTACATAGGTTAGGTCTCAAATTTCTTTTCTATCCACATAAAAGTCAGTACACAATTTGCAACCACTTTCTCTGAATGGAAATTCCGTACAACAGGTGTCTAGCATTTAGGCAAATAGTCAGAGAGGGCATAGACCATTACTTTGCAGAAAATGGGGGAAGCTGTTCAAGACACGACACTTGAATGGGATGTCTTTAAGTTAGTACTCAGGATATGTATTAAGACCTAGCACAGTATCAAGGGGGTCCTTAAATGGGATGTCCTTGCTCCAGAACAGACAATACACGACCTAGAGGTAGAAATGCAAAGTGATAAGCAGGTCTTCTAATGCCTCCTAGAGGCCAGAAAAGAATATGTAACGTTAATGGAGAGAGTCAGATGCCTTGACTATAAAGAATACTTATCTAAACAATATCCAGAAGGCAATAAGGCAGGAAATGTATTGGTGTGGCTGCTCTCGTCTGTGAACTCTAGACCGCTGATCTGCACCATACGGAGGGGGAAAACCACAGTCTTGAACTTTCAAATTGAAATAGAGTGTTCACAGATTATTACTCACAACTTTATTCCACCTACCCCACGAGAGTTGACCCAAATGCAGGCATGCTTACAATGTATTACAATTCCCACCATCTCATCTAATCATTGTGACTCCCTTGAGGAGCCCTTGACATCGGCTAAGAACAGGCTTGAGATTCATCAATTAGCCAGAGGTAACAAACTCAGCTTGGATGGATTTCCTGTTGAATTTTATGCCACATGCCATGCATAGTGCATGCCTGTCTCTTGTCCACGTATGAATTTGCAAGACAAAATTGCCTGCTGCTATAGTCGACAAGAGAAGCTATCATGATTGAGGAACCAAAACTGGGTTGGGATCCCCTGGATGTCCGTTGATACCACCCTTGTCAAAGCTTAACATGGATTATAAGGTTCTAGCGAAATGTAAATGTAAATGTCCAGTATTTGTAAAGCACGAACAATTACATGAGGGTGTCAAGGCGCTGGGGCCGTCGGGAAGATTAAGCGAGCTATTGCCCAGAGTCACATGGTGCTGGGCTGACCTGCTGCCGAGGATCGAACAGTGAGCCCCCGGGTTCCGGAGTCAGCTGCCCTGGCCGCTGCGCCAGACCCCTTCCCTTTAGTAGCTAATAAATTGCTGCTGTTGCTTTCGGAGTTGTTGCACCATGAACAGAATGGGTTCATCCTGGCTGGGTGTCATGGGTGTCCTAGCAGAATATGGCAGTAAACAAGGTGGGAGAACTGGGAAAAATCCTACTTATACTCACTGAGAGTGGTAAGGGAAGAGGACCATATAAGTCTTCCTTTGATCCCTCTTAGAGAGAACCCAGCATGTTCAAGTACCTTGGGGTAAGGATCCACCAAGAAAATAATCAGCTGTTGGCCAGGAACATTGGTACATCAGTGTCAGAAACAAGTGCCTGTGTCTACTTTTGGGTATGCTTCCTTCCCCTCTCGCTTAAGAGAAAGGTTGTCATTTCCAAAATAATAATAATTCCTATTTGTAAAGTGCAAACATATCACCCCTTAAGGGTTTCAAGTCGCTGAGGGCCGTCGGGGAGAGAAAGTGAGCTATTGCCCAGAGTGATATAATGCTGAGCTGCCGCCAGCGCCTGGGATCGAACCATGAGCCCCACACTCCGGAGTCAGACGCTCTGGCGGCTGCGCCACACCTAGGTTGCTGAACTTCTTCACTGCTCTCCCATTCGTAATTTGTCGCAGGTTTTTCACGGACTTACATGCAATAATTTGTGATCAGATCTGGGGTACAGGACAAAAGAGGATTTCATTAGATACAGCGCAGCACCCAATTGACATGGGTGGACTAGGAACTCTCAACTATGAAGTGCACTGCTTTGTGGCTCTGCTACAGTGACCTACGAGATCACTTCAGGAGGGTAGAAACCCAGAGGGAAAGAGAGCTAGAGACAGGGACAGCTTTGTAATCGAGATGAGATTCTGCTAGGGGATCACTGACAGAATATCGAGTACCAGAAAATCGAGTTACACAAATATCGGGACATAAAAATCATTGTCAAAAATATCGACTTCCTATCTTCATAATGGTAAGTACAAAAATATCGGAAAAAAAATATTGTTGTTAAAAATATCGAAGTACAAAATATTGTGTTTTTTTATATGTATAAAAAATAATGTAAAATAAATTAAATAATACATTTATCTTTTAAAAAAATTAGGGGCTCATTACGATACCCGGCGTAAAAAAATCCGCCAGGCATGGAAGCGGCAAAAATCCGCCCGCACACACCGCCTGAACACCGACCACGCCATTACGATTACACAAACCGAAAACCGCCATCGGCGGAAAAAGCACACAAAATACCGCCCGCCATCGTCCGAGTCGGAATCAAACCGCCCGCCACGGACAGAAACACGCACGACAACACAAAACCGCCCGCCCACACGGCCGACACACCGCACATGAAATTACGATCGCACCGCCATGAGCGCGGAAAAACCACAAATATACCGCCCGCCAGCGCAAACAACGCCGATGAGAATCGACACGGCAGAAGCCATGGCGCCAACGTACCTGCACAGAAACCATCCGCACACAAAACCAATAGCACACAACATGGCCAACAAGTCCACACAGCAAGGCACGCACAAATACACAAGCACAGTACACATCCCGAAAACACCCCCCGGACAAACAAAAAATACAAAGGCCAGAACCCCAGACACAACACACCTGAAAACAACAGACCATGAGGACACACCCACATAGGTGAGTACAAAAGCAGCACTCCCACAGACCACAACCCCTTGCTACATTGCAAACCAGAGAGGAGAGGAGAGGACACAGTGACACAGCAAGGACAGCAGCACACCACAGAAACGCACACATCACAACCACCACCACCACCACCACCACCAAACACCGGCACCACAAACCCCCTGCACATTACACAACACACACCGCACCAGCACCACAAACATCATGGCACCACAAAGAATGCCCAAGTTCACACCCATGGAGCTGACGGTCATGGTCGACGAGATCATCAAGGTGTACCCACAAATCTATGGGAACATGGTCCAGCACACACCACTAGCCACCAGAAACAGAATGTGGAACCGGATCGTAGACCAGGTCAATGCAGTCGGGACCCTGCCCAGGAACAGAGTCGAGATCAACAAACGTTGGAATGACGTAAAGAGCCTGGTCAAGAAGAAGGAGGGCAAAAACAGAGAGCTGGCTGCCGTCACTGGCGGAGGGAATCCCGCGCTCTTTAAGACCTTCAAAGCGTGGGAGGAGAAGGTGCGAGTCGTAATCCATCCAGAGATCCTCGCCGGATTAGCAGGGGGAGTGGAGGCTGGTAAGTACAAACTAATGTATACCAGCACACCGCTATGTACTCACATGCACTACCACCATGCCACAGCTCCCAGGGACAAACACCCCCATGTCCAGCACACAATACACAACACATCACACACACATGCAACAGACACTACCACACACATCCCAAACAGAACAACTGTAAGATGCGTGGGGACATGTGTACACTAAGCCAGCCACGTAACCACCAACAGGTCCCCAAATATGCCAGAAGCGCCACAACGAGCACCCACCACACCCATGTGTCCGCCACAGCTGCACTAACCGACAAGTAACAGGTAAGTGGCAGGAACACAAAGTGCAGTGGGTGGGAGGGTGGACAGCCCAAGTACAACACACACCAGGCCCCAGTCCCACAGCACAGCAAGGAGGAGCATCCCCCACACCCCACAGCCACGTGTCAGCCACCGCAGTGCACAACGACAGCCGAAAGGCAGACATCACGGTCCACAACAATCGGTGTCAGTGGGTGTCCAGCCACCCCCACGACCCACAACACCCCCCACCCCCACAGACCTGCAACATGGAGCACCCCCCGCTTAGAGCCATGTGGCATCCAGTACAGTGCACGCACGAACAACTTGCAGGTGGGAAACTGGACAGGGCTGGATTACTGGAGGCATGAGGACCATGACACGACCAACACATGGGACATGTCACGTAGCAGACGAACACGCAGCACCGCCCACCGTCACGAACAAGTGAACAATGTGCACACGGACATGAACAACAGACTCACACCCCACATGACCCATCACAGACATAGCAACACCCAAGGAGCCACGTCTGCATGCACAAGCCACACTGAATATAGTCCCACACGGCAGCCACTGTGCAACTCATCACACACAACCGAAACACCATTGAAGTCCTGTCCATGTAGCCCCTACTGCCTGTCAACCACACACCCCACAACTACGCCTATGTAAGACAAACAACACTAGACGCAACAGAGCGGAACAACAGAAATGCACACGAACACCACTGAACCCATCAAATTCACAGACACACCATGCACATACAACATACCATCCATCCCATCCGTCAGCCCCAGTCTCATGAAAGGCATGTCATCCGCACAGCTGCCACACATACAGCAGTCACGCTAAGACACATGCCCATGACCAACCATGTGCCAGAAGTCAATTAAGCGCACGACACACTGTGAGCAACAACACACAACATGGGCCACACCCCCCGAGCACTGCAGTGATGCACATGGCACAGGGCAGCACGCACACCAAGGAGATGGGACAACTGCAATACGTTGGCTGGCACACAACTATCACTCACTCATAACGATGCGTCCAATGCCATGTCCAGTAATCACAACAGACAGCAAATATGCAGGCCATGTCAAGCATGCACACACCTCAAACCATGCACTGTCATGCTGCCACAACACATGTCACGTTCGGCACCCATGGCTCACAGCATGTACCCCAAAAGCATATCCCCTCCCAAATGCGAATCTGGGGCATGGCCCCCATGTTGCCATATGCGTTCCTAAGCGTTCCATTTGAACCCCAAAAGCATATCCCCTCCCAAATGCGAATCTGGGGCATGGCCCCCATGTTGCCATATGCGTTCCTAAGCGTTCCATTTGAACCCCAAAAGCATATCCCCTCCCAAATGCGAATCTGGGGCATGGCCCCCATGTTGCCATATGCGTTCCTAAGCGTTCCATGTGAACCCCAAAAGCAAAGTACAAACCAGACCCAGGATGGGCCAGGAGCCCGCATACACCAGAGTCACAATGAGTAGGGGCACTGCAACACACCCATCGGCATGGCCAATCCGTCCCATGCCACATGTGCACAGCACACAGTCCCATTGCCTAGCACACACAACTACAGATGCCACAGCCACACACTCGCCTCCGGGAAACCCATGTACGAGATTGCACGAACTGCCAATGTCAGACGACAAATACATACTTCGCCAGGTGCAACACAATAACAAATCTCATTCTCTCCACAGGTGACGAACTGCCGGACGCTGGGGATGGAGACAGCAGCCAGCACAGCCAGCCCACAAGCCCCCAACGAGGACACACGGATCTGGAGGATCTGTCATCCTCTTCGGACACGGACCACCAAGCAGGCCCATCTGGCGTGGCAGGGCCCAGCCGCTCCCCAGGACCCCTCCTACCCACCAACCCATCATCCAGGGATGCTGAACAGTCCCAGCCCCCTGCTGCCACTGTCGTTGCGGCCACACCCACGGTCATTGCGGCCACTACCACTGCCGCAACCGCCACCATCGCCGCACCGACCACCACCGCCACCACCACCACGTCTTCGCTGGCACCAGCCCCAGCGCAGGTGGTGGCCCGGCCGACTGGATCCACCCTGGGAGCCACAGCGAGGACCGTGGTGTGCAATGTGGCTAGTGGGCAGGCCGGTGGCAGCAGGACTGGTAGGAGGAGCAGGGTCAGGGAAACGCCAGCCTCCCCTGGGAGCCATGCCCTGCCTCAAATGGCCAGAGTCCTTGGGGCCTATGAGGAGGCCCAAGAACAATGGGTCAGGTCTGCTACAGACACGCGGGAGGTGCTGGGGGTGCTGAGGTCCATGGACGCCCGTATGGGCCAACTCGTGGACCTCATGGGCCAGCTGGTGGTGGCGGTGGGGTCACAGGCAAGGCCAGCAACACCACCTCCGCCACCACCTGCTAGGGCGCAGGGTCGGGCAGCAGTGTCCACTTCCCCTGCGTCCACAGCCAGTGAGCACACCTCACCCACCACCAGCAGGTCGCCACCACACACCCCCTCCCAAACGTGGAAGGGGCCGTCCGAAGAGGAAACAGATCTCCCGGGAGGACTTCGCACGCTCCAGTCGCAAGTGAGGCAGCCAGCCAGCCTTCCGCCAGCCTTCCTTGACCAGCCACTGCATTGACTTGCTCTACGATCCCACTCCACACAGCCATCTGGATGGCATGTGTGTGTTGGACTATGGACATAGAATCAGTGGGTACACCCTGAGCTTCACGCAGCCATGACCGACAGCTCATTGTCACTGCACGCACCACTTATGTCATCACCTTACACACAATCACATGTCACAGTTTGGAATAAATGCACCTTTTTCACTAACTGCTGTTTGTGCCCTGTGTTTTATTTGTACGGAATACAACGGCCACCTTGGGCGGAAAGGCACCTGATGCGTGGCATGGCAATGGAATCCGGAGGGCCTGTAGGGACCTAGGGGTGGGAGACAGAACAGGAGCACATTCAATGAGTGTGTCACACACCCATCACACAGTACATGTCAACAACTACAAGCAATGTACACACATCGCACAGAGCAATAGGGCACAATGCCACAGTCACCAACAGTGGCATACTACCCTGGCCATGGAGCGTTGACACACTGCACGCAGTGAACATACGGCCACCCTGACACAGCACACACACACCTGCACAGATACAGACACATCATCCGTCGTACATGGACACTCACCGTCAAGTGAAGTAGCGGGCGATGAGCTGCTGGCGCACATTCCCAGCTTCCTCCTCTCCGCTGTCCACCTCACTCGAGCTGTCCTGGTCTGCGGGCTGGGGCCCTGGTTGATCTCCGTCATCCACAATGAGGGGGATCTGCTTCCGAATGGCCAGATTGTGCAGCATGCAGCACGCCACCACTATCTGGCACACCTTCTGTGGGGAGTACGCCAGTGCACCCCCGGTGCGGTCCAGGCACCTGAACCTGGACTTGAGGAGGCCAAAGGTACGCTCGACCACACGTCTGGTCCTCCCATGTGCCTCATTGTAGCGATCGTCTGCTGGGGTGCGAGGATTCCTCAATGGACTGAGCAGCCATGCCCCATTCGGATACGCAGAGTCACCTGGGTGTGAGGGACACAGAGAACCGTTGCTATTCCAACTGGACAGGGGACAGCATCGCACAACCAGCACGCTACACCACTCCACATACTCACCGACAATACAGCCACGATCCTGTTGCAGATTGGCCATCAGTCGTGGCAAGATGCTGTTGCGCATTATGTGTGCGTCATGGGCCGAGCCTGGGAACTTTGCACACACGTGGGTGATCACCATGTCCGCAAGGCACACCACTTGCACATTCAGGGAGTGCGTGTGCTTCCTGTTGCGGTACAGGTGCTCAGTGGCCTGTGGTGGAACAAGGCCAACATGTGTGCAGTCAATGGCTCCCACGACGTGTGGGATTCTGCCAAGGGCATAGAATGCACCCTTCACTGCCGCCAATTCACGAGCCCTGGGGAATCTGATGTACCTGTTCCGGTACAGCATCATGGCTGCCAGTACATCCCTCAGCACCTTGCTGAACATGGGCTGGGACATCCCTCCTCCACTGCCCACTGTGTGCTGGAATGACCCAGTGGCGAAGAAATGCATGGCGGCCATCACCTTAGCCGTGGGGGTGACAGCAGTCGGATACACCCTGCGGGGACGGAGATGGGGCTCTAACATGGCACACAGTCGATGCAGGGTTGGCCTGTCCAGCCGAAACTTCCTGATCACCTCTGTATCGTCCATGTCCGCCAGCAATTGGTATGGGCGGTCAATGTTCGGTCTCCGCCTGGGGAAAATGGCAGAGGACACATGTCAAAGCAACACGACACATAGCAATTTCGCATACACATCACTGACAAGACTGAGCAAGCACATGAGCCACAGCCCAGCTGTCAAGCTGGGACGGCACGGCCACAATACACTTACACAGGTCTCCCAACAATGGCAATGGCAAGTGAGACATACCACTGCCATGTGCATGCACATGGGGATCTAGGCCCCAATGACTTGCGGGGCGTGCTGATGGGGACTGACTGCATATTCGTCAAGCGGCAACGCCACGGCAACATGAGTGTCTGCTGAGCATGGAACTGCTTCCGAGGCTGGATGAGTATGGCACACGACGACGACGATGTGGGCACGGGCTGAGCGGCCAATACAAGTGGGACCTGTGGCACGAGGGGATATGAGACAGTAGTAGGTGTCAGCACTGCACCCTATGTACAGCACTGTACGGATCACACCTCCCGAAACATTGACTGGTGTCCACATTGACAGCCCCATGCCAAGACGGCTGTGTGCTTGCAGTCACACGTCACAGGTGAGAGGTTACATTGCACGTGCCAGGTGGCAGACGTACATAGTGGGAGCTGGCATGTGTGTGCATGTGTCTCCTGTTCAGGATCCACCAGATGGGCGCTGACTCTGTACTGACCATTGGACACAGCATGTTCCGTGGAAGGCTTGTGTGTGTGGGATGGTGGCACTGGATGTGCCTCCGTTGGGTGGGGGGCCATGCACAGGGCGGGTACGTCGATGATTGCGCATTGTTGGTCACGGTGGGTGCACCAACTAAGATGTGTTGCCCTGTGTTCAATTCCTATGTCCGCATGATGATGGACTGTGGATGTGGGCAGACTACACATTGGTCGATGTGCTGTCTATATGCATGTGCCTTCACACCAGGCACAGCTGCCCCTGCACATGTGACCCCTGCTGGACTCGCTGCTGGGTCTGTGGAGCTGATGCACCTTCTGCGCGTGGGGCGGACAGCTCTCCTCACTTCCCTCATTGCGCATGTCATGTCTTTGCCGCAGGTGACATGGATCATGGAGGGCCCACATGTACGCGTGGGTAGGCTACACATGATTGTTCACTGGTCGCCACCCCCAGTCAGTGTTTCGAATGGGAAGGTTGTCGTGCTGGTGGTATGTTCGATGTGGCGGATGGGCGGGCCTAGGTGCGGGCTTACATTCCGGACATGGGGGTAGTCGGATTGGCGACTAGTTGCAGTACACACGGGACACGTCTCTTCCTTTCCACATCTGGGTCATCCCTTGTACTTACTGACAGTGATACAGTCATCTTCGCCCCAGCCCTCATGTCCTCCCTCGCCCCCCAATATGCATGCTCACCTGCGAGGCTAGCGCTTGCACAGGCAGCCCCAAGCTCGCACCAGAGAGGGCAAGGAGTGTATGTGTGGGTCCAGGGTATGATGTGTGGCGGGACGCCGTCCACCTGCGTGGTGCCCCAAATGGAGACCCGGCCTGCATGGACTATGCATCACAGTCTTCGCCTTCCGGATCCGCCACCTGCGACACCCAGTGGCTGTGGCTGCCCTTGCGGCCAGGCCGCGTCCGTCTGTGGCTGATGGCCCACACATTCACTCTTTGGCCTCTCTGGGGAGGGCTCGGGGGTGGTGGCGCACGCGCTTGCACTTAGTCGCAATGGCATGTGGCGTGGTTGGTATGATGGGCAATGGATGGGATGGTGCGAGCCACCTCCCGTGACGTCAGTGCTGCTCGTGCTGTGGTGCGTCCCCTACACTTCCATGTGACTTGTGCCATGCTAGACGTTGAGGTTCTATTGCCTGCGTGATATGACCAGGAGGAGCGCGAGGAGACCTCTCACACACCATGCTCCACTGCCATCCCGTGCCCTGTATCGCCTGTGCGGATTGACTATGTTGGGGTTACACCTGGTCGACTGGGGCTGTGTGTGCCTTGTCAAGGGGCATGGCGGGCGCACAACAGGATCCAGCTTGTCCACAGAGGGTGGGCTGAGGTGCGCCTGGTACCGCTTTGTACGTGTGCCCGGCTGCTGTGCACACACGTGTTCACTCCCCCCGACAGGTGTCCTCTCACAATGCCCAGGGAAGCGGTGGTGTACTGTTCATGACCCCTCCCAACACGGCGTGCTCCAACTTGGCATGTGCGCATCTACCCGTCACACCCACCCACCTGAGCACTGCGTCCATACGACTTCACACGACACATGTGTGTCTTCCACAGTTGTGCTACTCATTTGCGTTGACATCCAATACCAGTGGACTACATGGTCATGTCACAACTGCCGTGTACTTCACATACTCTCATCCTCTCTCATTCGTACTTGTGAAATGAGTCAGCGGAGACAGTTTTGGTTTCAAACATTATATTGAGTCTTCTGTCCTCTGTGATGCAGTATAGTGGACACTACTGGCAGCGGAATACATGTTGAGGATATACTGAGCATGATCACAAATGGGATAGGGTGTGGGGTAACATCTGCTTGGCCAAGGCTGTGCTAATGTACATTTACGTATAGCTGCGGACTTTGACACAGACGGTATACATGTAGCCTACCAGACCGCTCGGCATCATGGGCACAGTCCATCTCAGTTCCATGTGACAGGTTTGCTGCGGTTGTTCCTCATGCACGCGTGCATGTGAGATGACATCAGGGCATGTGCTTGCGTGCATGCAGCGGCGTGCCACTTGTTGTTGCACTGTGGTGGTTACTGGACATGTCACAGTCACTGGGGTCGTGTTGTTGTTGTATGCACTTGTCGTCCATGCAAAGGTCCTGGTATGGGATTCCCGGGGCGGGGGTGGGAGGGGTGCAGCACCCACAGACTCCAGGCGACCTATTCATGTCCACTGAGCGGTGTGTGTGTCCATGTGCGCTGGATCCATGTCGTGTCCTGGTTGTTCGTGCAGTTCCGTCCATGTGGGTGCGATACACAGAGCCCATGCCACTGCCTCCCACGATGCATGCGGTGTTCCTGGATGTGATGGGGAACAGTGTGCATGTCCCGGTCATATCCGATGTCATGGCGATGTCGTTGATGGTGTGGTTACAGTTGCCGGTCGTTTGGTATGGCTGTTGTGGTGGTGACTGGCCAGTCCGTGCGGAAGCTGAGCATGGGTGCGGGGTTGGACTTCATAGGTCACTCGGGGAACCTGCGTTGTGGTCCGACGTATTTGCAGGTTGTCAGGTATGCGATGCCGTCCAGCAGGGCTTCCATGTCATTGGTGGTGTACATGTTTGCCAGCCAATGAAGCGGATGGTGGCTGTCAAGGTGTTGTTCGTAAGTTGTCCCTTGGAGGACCATGATGGGGCATGCTGGGTGACATTCGATGTAGCTGTTCTCGATGATCCGTCGTGTGGAGGCACAGTGGTCCCATTTCAGTGCGCGTGCGATGTTGGCCACATACGCCATGCCCCCATAGGCAGAGCAGGCCCTGTCGTGTGCGTCCAGAGGGAGGAGTAGTGGTAGCAGGTCCGCCTTCAGACATGCCGGGTTGGAGAGGCATATCTCGACGGGATGCTGGTAGGGACACCTCCGACAGTAGAAGACGGGCATGACGCAGCTGAACAATGTGATGCGGTAAGTCAGTCGGTAACTTACGTTCAGCAGGGACAGGAGATCGCATCCCAATGTATGTATCGTGTTGGTTTTGTACAGCTTGAGCTGTTCGGCGTAGTTGGGTAGGTGTGTTGCGGTTGCCATTTCGCAGCGGTTCGTTGAGGTGGCGTGCTCCGGCTGTGTGTGCAGTCTGCAATGTGCACGCTCCGGGGTTGCTGTGAGCTCTGTGTAGTCGTAGGGAGACAGGACTTGTGTTCTGTTGGCTTGTTTGGAGGACACGGGCCCTCTTCCCACATGCTTCTCAGACAGTTCAAGGTCAGTGCTGTGTGACTCCTTCCAATTAACTTGCATGTGGCCGACATGGGGGAGTGTTTTCTTCTTTCTTCCCCGTCCGTTGTGTGCTTCTGTGATATGCGCTATCTGCCCTGTGGTCGGTCTCCTCGGCATGCCTGTGTTGGTCTATTCTTGGACAATGGCTGTATTCACCGGCTTCTGTCGTAGGGCTGTGGTTTCGGAGTTGGAATGGAAGGTCATTCAGTGCTGTCTGCTCTCCCTTGTGTGGGCGGCAGGCTGCCTTTCCGCTCTGCGTTGGGCCTTGTGTGTGGATGTTATTCTTGGGCCACCTGTTGTCGGTCCCCGGGCTCTTTGGTGTTCCGTTTCATGTGTCTTGTTCATATGTGCAGGGTGGTATGGGTTTTTCAGTGTGGTACTGGCGTTCCTCTTCCCGAAGGGGCCCTGCTTCTCCTAGTTGGTGTTGCCGCCGCTGTGTGCTTCGCCATGTTTGTTACACTGGGGTGTGTCCTGCTGTTGCGTGACTTCACTGACATGTGTGCGTCGGTTGTGTGGCGTTGGGTGTTGTCCGTGAATTGGGCGTTGGGGACATGTCTGTGGCAGGCCTGTCACGTGTCATGTGCGTTCGGGGTGGGGCTGATGTGTGTGCTGCTTGGTTGTGTCCCTGTGTCTGTGTGCGACGCATGCATGGCGCTGCGGTTGGCCTCTGCGTTGTGCGCATGTGTGGCGGCGTCATCGGCGCTTTGTGGCCGTGACGGGGTGGTTGGTTCCTAGTCCCAGGTGGTGTGTACACATGTGTTCCGCGATGTTACGATTTGGCCTGTGTGTCATATGTGGATGCAATGGTGGATGTGTAGTGTACACGCGCTGGTGGGGGTTGTCCGCTTTTTCCGCCCTTGCACTGTGTGCGCTGTTTGCGTGCACTTGTTGTGTGTGTGCCTACCTGCGTCTCCGCGGTACGTTGCGTCCTTGGTGGTGCATCAGCAGAAGCATGGGAAGGGCCTGCAGTGCTGGATTCATGCTCGGGGTGCCGCTTCTTCGTTGTCCGTGCTCTGCGTCCGTGTTACCGCCTCTCTTTCACGTGCGGTGTCTCTTAGCCGTGGGAGCCGTTTGTTTGCGGCATCGTAATTTATGCGCCGGGCGGGACGTGTTTCGTCGGACGGTGTGTGTCAGTTGTGCTGCGCCGCTACGTGAACGGGCGCACTTTGATGGCGGACGGTGTTGCTGGCTTGCCGGCGGTGTTTGGCCTACTTTTCGCATCGTAATTGGGCGGGCGTGTGGACTGCTGCGTGCCGGCGGTAACTGGTGCTTTTTGCATCCGCCAGCACGGCGGTTGTGCTTCCGCCCGCCATCGTAATGGGCCCCTTAGATTTGTAAATGTTAACAATAAGTAATAAGTTTAATTTAAAAATACATTAAACATACATATATAAAATGTAATATATATATATATTTACTTAAAAATGATTAATAAATAACTATTTTAATTAATTATAAAATGTTAGAAATATATTAAAAATTATATATATATGTGTGATCAAGGCCCCACGTGGGCTGAAACGCGTTATGGCAGCGGTGGTGTTGGGCAGAAAATAAAATCACAATTGCACCATCATTTGGGTTCGCCTTCGTCTGTTCTACAATTCATTGTGACGAATTCTTTGCATACATATATATATATATATATATATATATATATATATATATATATATATATATATATATATATATATATATCTACTGGCGGTCGCCAGTAGATAGTTATAGTTACAACCTATTATCCATAGGAAATCCGCGACATTCTATTTGCAATAACGTTGGCGTCGGTTGACGAATCTTCGCAAAGCTTCCAACTTGTTGGGGCGCTCCGGTCCGCTCCTACCCTGAAAGTCTCGGGGTGATACGTCAAGCGGGGGCCGAGAAAAAGGGGGTCCCAAAACACGTTTTCCCCATTCATTTTTCCATAGGAACCTTTAGTCGCAGCTACAGCCCGAACTGCTGAACGGAATTACCCCAAATTTGGCAAAGAGGTAGTCCTTGGTTCAGACTGGTGCCTTTTGCTTAAATGGTGTAAATCCGTTCAGTAGTTCCTGAGAAAATCAAAAGTAAAAGTACATATATATCTATGGGCGCGTCGGATACGCGTACCCTCAGCGCACCCTGCGCGCACCCTCCCGATCACGAGCTGCATGCTAATTGGCTGTCAACACTCCAAATCAAGAAGTGTTGGCAGCCATTTTGTCCCTCGGTAGAACCGAGGGACAGAAACAAGTGCGCAAAGCGCAAAAGGGGGCAGGGTAGAAACACCCTGACCCCTAGGTCTGCTCAGGGGTCCCACAAGGACCCCTGGGCAGAAAAAGATTTTTTTTTTTTTTTTTTTAATCGGCGGGATGCGCTTAGGGTGCGCGTATCCCGCCAAGAAAAAAAAAAGAAACAAGTGCGCAAAACGCACAAAGGGGGCAGGGTAGAAACACCCTAACCCCCTAGGCCTGCTCAGGGGGTCCCACAAGGACCCCCTGGGCAAAAAAAAGCATTTAAAAAAAAAAAAAAAAAATTTTTTTAAAAAACGATCGGGCTTGCAGGCCCCGCCCCCTTCCTTCACCACTCTGCAAACGCGCCCCCTGGCGCGTTTGCAGAGGGGGAACGAATTCCCCTTGAATACTGGGGGTCCCTGGGGGCCAACTAGCCCACCAGGAACCTCCAATATGCGCCAGGGGCTGCGTTGCAGAGACGTGTAGAGAGGCCACACCCTTTTACACCTCTCTGCAACGCAGCTCTGTGGCGCTTTTTGGAGGTATATGGTGGGCTAGTTGGACTCCGGGGACCCTCAGGATTCAAGGGGACTTAATCCCAACTTAAAACGCGCCACGGGGCGCGTTTGCACAGTGGTGAAGGGAGGGGCGGGGCT
The DNA here is from genome assembly GCA_963921515.1 of Calotriton arnoldi. NCBI lineage: Eukaryota > Metazoa > Chordata > Amphibia > Caudata > Salamandridae > Calotriton > Calotriton arnoldi. Next base: position 2,871,766 of record CAWUFW010001094.1, read on the forward strand.
TCAGGTGACATGTGTGCAAACAGGCCCCGTGCACGTTTTAAGATGGGGAATTAAATCCCCTTCAATCCTGAGGGTCCCTGGGGGCCAACTAGCCCAACAGGTACATCCAGAAAGCGCCACAGAGCTGCGTTGCAGAGAGGTGTAAAAGGGGTGTGGCCTCTCTACACGTCTCTGCAACGCAGCCCCTGGCGCATATTGGAGGTTCCTGGTGGGCTAGTTGGCCCCTAGAGACCCTCAGGATTCAAGGGGACTTAATCCCCAACTTAAAACGCGCAGCGAGGCGCGTTTGCACAGATGTCACCTCAGGCCCCGCCCCTCCCTTCACCATTGTGCAAATATTCCTCTAAAATCAGCCGAAATACGAATTCCGATTTACTCACCTGTTATCAGGAGAGACCTCAGTGCTGTATCTTTCAGCCCAGTACTGGTCCTGAAAAGTAATTCTAACCATACTTACCAGTAACTTGAATTTCCTTCCATAGGCTAACATTGACTGGTTTCACTTGGAAATTCTTCTAAGTGTGGAGTTTTGGAACTTTAAAATATTCCTCTAAAATCAGCCGAAATACGAATTCCGATTTACTCACCTGTTATCAGGAGAGACCTCAGTGCTGCATCTTTCAGCCCAGTACTGGTCCTGAAAAGTAATTTTAGCCGTACTTACCGGTAACTTGAATTTCCTTCATAGGCTAACATTGACTGGTTTCACTTGGAAATTCTTCTAAGTGTGGAGTTTTGGAACTTTAAAATATTCCTCTAAAATCAGCCGAAATACGAATTCCGATTTACTCACCTGTTATCAGGAGAGACCTCAGTGCTGCATCTTTCAGCCCAGTACTGATCCTCAAAAGTAATTTTAACCGTACTTACCGGTAACTTGAATTTCCTTCATAGGCTAAGATTGACTGGTTTTCAGCAAAAAGTTTCAAAGTGTTGATTTTCACAAACTACAAATATTCCTTAAAAATCGCCTGTATGACTTAAACGCATTTTTTCAACTGTTTACAGGAGATGCACCAGTGCTGGATCCAGGATCCAACACTGAGTAAGAAAAAGTAACAATAACAGTTTTTACCTGCTAAGTGAATTTCCTTCCATAGGATAACATTGGTGATTCTATGAGAAAAAGTTTCTAAGTGTCAACTTTTAAAATACAATAATATTCCTTAAAAATCACGACTGTAACCAAAACGCTTTTACTCAACTGTTTACAGGAGATGTAGCAGGACTGAATCTAGGATCCAGTCCTGTGGTTACAAAAGTAATCCATAAAGTAACTAATTGCATTTAACTAGAAATTCACATTGAGCTGAATGTTGCATTGTGTTTGAAAATGTGTTGCCCATTGCAACAACTGTAACTACTGTACTTAAAAGTCTATTGCCTATCTGCAAAGTATTTAAACTAAAGTAATTCATTCTGAGAAAGTATTTTTTGTAATGTAATGTATAATGTAATTACAATGTAATTTAAAAATAAAATATGTAAAAAAAAATTGTTTCTAAAAATGTAGTAAATCAGTATGAAAAAAATTAATATAACAATTAATACATTTAAAAATTGTCATTTACAAAACCTTTGAAATTCACTGAAAAAACCGTAGGTTTCAGGCACGTTATAGTTAGAAATTAGCATTTAAAAAACCTTTGAAATTCACTGAAAAAACCATAGGTTTCAGACACGTTATAGTTACAAATTAGCATTTAAAAAACCTTTGAAATTAACTGAAAAAACCATAGGTTTCAGACACGTTATAGTTACAAATTAGCATTTAAAAAACCTTTGAAATTCACTGAAAAAACCATAGGTTTTAGGGACAGTTTTAGTTACTTGGACATTGCACTCGTACAAAACCCGTGAAATTCCCCCGTTATAGTTAGTTCAGCTAACTATAACTCGCGCCCCGCAATGCACTGCTGATGATGTCACATATTACATCACTCATGACATGGTCAGTGACATCACTGATGACATCACTGATGACATCTCAAATGACATCACTGATGACATCATCCACGTGATAATCTGATGCACCTCCTCACACCCTAATATAACCTTTGATACACCCACTCTAAATTACAGACTGCCATTCGCAAAACCATAGACACTCCAACACCAATAACTACATACCCAGTCACTGATTCTTAGGTCTACACACACACATCCACTCACTCACCCGTACAGTCACTCATACTTACGGTCACTCAGTACAGGACTATCATATGCACTCTTACTCCTATATAGACACTCAAACAACGCCACTCATCCATAGAGATACTCACACACCTAGTCAGTCATGCAAATAATTAAACACACTGCCATTTACTCACCTATACAGTTATACACACACCAGCTCACTTACTCATACAAATAGTAGCACATTGTTACGCTCTCCTACAATCACAGATACAAGCACACACTCATCCATACAGCCACTATCACAATCACTCACTCTTGCTTATAGCTATTTATATACTCCAACACACATATATACTGCCTTTCACATATGTACTTACTCACACATGTACCACTGGGACATACATTCACTCACTAACACACTCTTACACACACTTACCCACCCATACAGTCTATCACAGATGCACCCTTGAAACCATCCACCCAGTGAATCACCCACTCACACATCTATGCACAGAGTTGCACACACCCCTCCCACACAAACACTCAGGCACCCATACAGATACTCAGACAAGCATTCAATAACTCATATAGACACTCATTTAGCTATTCACAAACACATGCAGCCACTTACACAGCAACAGACAGACGGATACAGACATTCACCCAGTTTAGTCACTAACCCATGCATTCAGTAAGATACGTTAAATCACTCACTTATAGTCAGTCACGCACCTACTAAATCATCCATACAGACACTTACACACCCACTCATTCTTCAATACGTCTTTTCCTATATATATTAAAAATATTTAAACTTTACAGAAACACACAGTCACTGGATGATGTCATCAGTGATGTCATTTGAGATGTCATCAGTGATGTCATCAGTGATGTCACTGACCATGTCATGAGTGATGTAATATGTGACATCATCAGCAGTGCATTGCGGGCGCGAGTTATAGTTAGCTGAACTAACTATAACGGGGAATTTCACGGGTTTTGTACGAGTGCAATGTCCAAGTAACTAAAACTGTCCCTAAAACCTATGGTTTTTTCAGTGAATTTCAAAGGTTTTTTAAATGCTAATTTGTAACTATAACGTGTCTGAAACCTATGGTTTTTTCAGTGAATATATATATATATATATATATTCCATACAACAGATTGCCCGGATGGAAACGCCACACACGAGGGGGTTAAAACACAAATGCCACCGGTAGCAGCACTCCAGCCTGCCTCACATCAATCCGTGTCATGCCATACGAGTTTCGGGCGTCATCCCGCCCTTGATCACTGGCTGCAAAACGGAAAAACACAGGCTTAATTACACGCATCAAATTGTTGGAAAATACAAGTCCCGCCCATGTGGGCTGTGGCAAAGAGCATTCTGGTTATTGCAGTACATTGCCTAACTTGATGGCGCATACACCCCAGTGGGTGCCTTGTGTCCCTCCGTGGTCAAAGAATGTCAAACCCCAATGGGTGGAATGAAGTGCGCCCTTTGGCGTTTGGATTTTGGCGGCCTGCCTGAGCCGCGGAAGGTGCCCTGCTGTGTTTACAGACCTGCTGTTGTGCTAACCAGCACGACGGCGCTGGGGGCAGGAGCACGATTGAGGGTGCCAAGATGCCGGTTCCAGGAGTTAGCTGTATGCCACAATCCACTTGGATAAATATAACTTTTAATTGCTGCAGATGGCTCACGACCCACTGAGGAAAGAAAACGGCACCACGAGTACCAGAATGCCACAGGTGGCCACGCCCAGGGAGGCGGAGACTCGAACTGAATACAGGTGCTTAAGAATGGTGTGCCATCTTGCAGTTACAAGCCTTAGTTCCTGAAGAAATGCGTCCAGCATGAAACGCGACGGACTGTGAGGTGAATTGAGTGACAGCAGCTTCACTGCAATACGGCAACTCTCAATAGAGATATCAAGCTTTACTCACCTGCTGTGGGCCCTTCCTTTACAGGCACCCTTTGGCGTTTGGATTTTGACGGCCTGCCTGAGCCGCGGAAGGTGCCCTGCTGTGTTTACAGACCTGCTGTTGTGCTAACCAGCACGACGGCGCTGGGGGCAGGAGCACGATTGAGGGTGCCAAGATGCCGGTTCCAGGAGTTAGCTGTATGCCACAATCCACTTGGATAAATATAACTTTTAATTGCTGCAGATGGCTCATGACCCACTGAGGAAAGAAAACGGCACCACGAGTACCAGAATGCCACAGGTGGCCACGCCCACGGAGGCGGAGACTCGAACTGAATACAGGTGCTTAAGAATGGTGTGCCATCTTGCAGTTACAAGCCTTAGTTCCTGAAGAAATGCGTCCAGCATGAAACGCGTCGGACTGTGAGGTGAATTGAGTGACAGCAGCTTCACTGCAATACGGCAACTCTCAATAAAGATATCAAGCTTTACTCACCTGCTGTGGGCCCTTCCTTTACAGGCACCCTTTGGCGTTTGGATATATATATATATATACACACACACACATACACCTGTAACATAAAACATTTTTTTTTTAAATGATATCAAATTAAAATATAAAAATATTTTATATTTATTAAACCTACATTTTACACTACATTGAGTGCAACAGTAGGGAAAGTGTTGGATAGCGTAGGGGAAAAAATTACTATTCCCACTCCAGCGAGTGCAACAGTAGGGAAAGTGTTGGATAGCGGAGGGGAATAATTTGCTATTCCCACTCCAATGAGTGCAACAGTAGGGAAAGTGTTGAATAGCAGAGGGGAAAAAATTACTATTCCCACTCCAGCAAGTGTAACAGTAGGGAAAGTGTTGGATAGCGAAGGGATAAAAATTACTATTCCCACTCCAGCGAGTCCAACAGTAGGGAAACTGTTGGATAGCGTAGGGGTAAAAATTACTATTCCCACTCCAGTGAGTGCAACAGTAGGGAAAGTGTTGGATAGCGTAGGGGATAAAATTTACTATTCCCACTCCAGTCAGTGCAACAGTAGGGAAAGTGTTGGATAGCGGAGGGGAATAATTTACTATTCCCACTCCAGCAAGTGCAACAGTAGGGAAAGTGTTGGATAGTGGAGGGATAAAAATTACTATTCTCACTCCAGCGAGTGCAACAGTAGAGAACGTGTTGGATAGCGGAGGAGTAAAAATTCCTATTCCCACTCCAGTGAATGCAACAGTAGGGAAAGTGTTGGATAGAGGAGGGAAATAATTTACTATTCCCACTCCAATGAGTGCAACACTAGGGAAAGTGTTGGCTAGCGGGGGGGATAAAATTACTATTCCCACTCCAGCGAGTGCAACAGTAGGGAAACTGTTGGATACTGGAGGGGTAAAAATTACTATTCCCACTCCAGTGAGTGCAACAGTAGGGAAAGTGTTGGATAGTGGAGGGGTAAAAATTACTATTCCCACTAAAGAAAATTCAAATTTAAAAACAAACTAAATATCAACTACAATACAAAATATAATTTAAAAAAACAAAGCATATATAAAAATATACAAATTTACAAAACATAGAAACATATTATAATGCAGAAAAAATCTAAAATTTACAAAAAAAGATTTTTTTTAATTTAACAAAAAATTAACAAATAAATATTTTGTAATCGAAATTAATTTTAGTTTAAACAAATACTTACATAAATGTAATATTTTTTTACCTACCCTCTAACACCACACAATTTACAACACACATCTAAATAAAAAAAAAGTGTACCTCCATAATTAACACAATTAATTATCAATTAAACAAATAATAATTAAAAAACACATTTAAAAAGGTAAAAATGAATGTAATCACCAAAGTTTACAGCTATAGAACCTAAATCCCCAAACAAAATAAAAATAAACAATTACCAAAAATATTTATCAATAAATGAATATTAATGATCAAGTAATAATTAATTAATTGAAACTAAATTACTTTTCACCCTCTACCCCAATAAACACCAAAACACACACCTAAACATATTTACACCATTTCCATAACTAATTTTACATTAAAAAATTCGTATCAATTAACAAATCATTAATTAATTTAACAAAATTTACTTCCCACCATTTACCACTATAAACACCACAACTCACACATCAAAATAATTACACAATTGCCATATTTAAATTTTAATTAATTAATTTGCATTAATTAACAAATAATTAAATTATAAATAAATTACCTCCCACCATATTCCCCTACAAATGCCACCACCAATTTCTTAAAACTTGACAATTAACATAATTAACAATTGATTAATTAATAACAATTAACAAGCAAAATATAAATAATTATTAATAAATTAATTCACACAATTAACACTATGAAATTAAATTAAATAAATATTGTATTAAAAATATTAATAAATGTATTAAAATTAAATTACTTCCCACCCTACTCCCCTACCAACCCACAACCCGCTCCTAAATAGGTAACACAATTAACATAATTACCAATTAATTAATAATAAATAATTAATAGATTAATTCCCACAATTAATATAAAATACATAAATAAGTATTATTTAATATAAAATATTAATAATTTAATTATAATTAAATTACTTCCCACCCTATTCCCCTATAAACCCACAACCCGCTCCTAAAAAAATGACAATTAACATATTTACCAATTAATTAATCAATAAAAATTAACTGCTAATTATTAATTAATTAATAATAAATTAATTCCCACAACACTATAAAATCAAAATTAAATAAATACTAATAAATAAAAATTATTATTCAATTTATTATAATTAAATTACTTCCCACCATATTCCCCTATAAACCCTCAACCCGCTACGGAACTAAAATGCTAAATTTAATTAAAATAAAATTAGTAACTTCTGAAAATTTAACATATATATTAGAAAACAAATGCAATACTTAGACAAAAAAATAGAGCACATACATTTAAAATACATTCTAAAATACATAACACTAACTAAAAAACGATATTTTTAACAACTATATTTTTGCAAACGATATTAATGACTTTGATATTTTTTAAAACGATATTTCTTACCTTACACTCGATATTCTTGACCACGATATTCTTGCTGTAGATATTACTGTATCTCGATATTCTGCACTCGATATTAGTGCAAGTTGACATTTCCAACTCGATATTCTGACTCTTTACCTCTGCTAGGTGGCAATAAGCAGACTGCCTCTTTCTAGAGACTGCTGGTTACAGTGAGACACTGCTGAAATGCCTGAACACTACTATAGTTTGCTTCCTAACAGGGTTTCACGAAGAAGCCCAAATGTGGAGTGGACACCCATAGACTGCCTCACAAATCAGGAATGTGTGTGATCTTTAAGGGGCCAGTCATCCATTGGTCTGGAAATGTCAGGTATGGCATATTGACAGGCCAATTCATGAACACGCTTGTGCTAGCTGCCTCATTAACTATGGAGGAAGAGTTGACAAAGCCTCCTTCAGCCCAATTGCAGCTCATTTTGACACATGGCATGTCATGTCCCTGATTTATAACACCATGCTGGCCAATCACTACACAGATATCACTGCACTGAAAGAACTGTGGGAAGCAAAACTGAGTAGGGTTTTGTCTAATATTGAATGGGTGAAAAAACTATAACACACAAAGATGGTATCCAGAAACGCTAGGTTTAAACTCACTCAGTTTAATTACCTCCAAACTTACCTTCCCTCCAAGTGGAGATGCTAAGCATATTCTGCAGACGTATATGTTGTGGAATTCCCCAGGGTTAGCGGCTACTGGAAAGAAGAGGGAGCAGGGGTCTCAGTGCCAGAAAGAAGTCTCACTTGTGACCCGGTTCTCTGTCTCCCAGGCTTAAAGCCTAGAGCCAAGATACAGAGAATGCTGAACAAATTAATTGACCTCACACTGGCCCTAGCAAAGAGAAAGACAGGAATGAACTGGAAAGCATAATCAGCGCCATCTGTCAGCATTTGGCTTAATGACCTAAATCACATCTAAAAAACTGATCCATTGGCTTCAAGTTAATATCTAATGATTCATTTATGTAACATGAGAAATAGATGTAATTAAAACAATCCCTAAGACATTGTCCATAACGGGGCTTACAATTGTATTGGTTTTTTAGGTGTATGTTTGTAAATGTTATGGTTTTAAATAATGTTTGTATTGTCTGTGTTTTGTAGCCCTGAAGAAGTCTCTGGAATGGGACGAAATGTGTTGGCTACTTTTTGTACAACATGAATAAAGAATTATGAAACAATACCATGTCTACATGAATTTAATTGGAGTCTGTGCAACTCTCAGCCTAAATGCTTTTATTAATGAACTGTTTCATTTTCTCTGATCTTACTTGTAACAAATAGTGGGTGCTGATCTTTTTCACTAAATAGTTTGTGGATTATTTCCGCTTATGGGGGGCTTAGGAGGCTGATCCCCCAGATCTGGGCACTACTCTCTAAATATTCTCCACATTGCGACAGGTGCAGGTATTTAGGTCTCAGCCTCTTTTTGTGAATCACTCATGTTGGCCTTGGCTGGCAAGACAGGCGAGAAACTTTAAGGGTCCAGATGACTCTGATGCGGAACCCCTGTGCCACTTGTCATGTCTATAAATAAGAGTGGGCACCCCTGCGGGGTGGGTCAGGCACCCCTTGTGGAGATCCCCTACTAGTAGTGTGTATGCCCCCTGTGACTCAATTGTCTTTTAGATCTGGTAGACAAGGAGAATACTAAAGTGTAGTGCCTCATCATAGTAATAATGGGGAGACTCGTTGCGCAAGAACCAGGAGCAGGAGTAGAGGCCACATTATGCATCTCAGAGCCCCGAACTGTCAGCAGTACACGGCTAACAATTCCAACCTCCAAACGTACCAACAAGCACCTACGCCCTTGTTGCCTACCCAAGGAAATATCTTAGATTATACCAAAATGTGTTACAACTCAACCAAGGTCGGTTGCCACTATGGACTGGGAGGGACCAGAGGCAAAGTGGGGCCTATGGTAGGCACTTCGGGAGAATTGATCAACTCAAGAGCTTCTCTATTTGGTAACATTGGGCTGAGGGATCCTGTCCCTAACTATTTACACAGAGAAGGTGAGGGATGGGTCACGGGAGGTGAATCTTTTAAAACTCCCCCTAAGGAGGCTAGCAGTAGAGTGTACCTGACGAATGTACCAAAATTGACCAATGACCAAAGAGAATCAAGGGACGCCTTGTAGAACAAAGCCATTCACTGGTTTAGGCAGGTGAGGCACTGCCGCTCTATCATAAGATCTGATATTCAGAATGCCAAGCGCTATCCCACAAACCAAGATTTTAACCACATAGAATTGGATCTGGTCTCTAACGACCTGGTCATGGGATTGGTTAATCTGGAGCAACGCTCCCTGCCTCTAACTAAATCGCAAATCCAGATCAGGTTTTCATCCCCAACAAATGTCCCCGGCATTGGCCAAAGTCAGGTGCACTCATTAACCAACATCACTAATAATAATGCCCAAGCTATCACCAACGTAGTCCCTATGAACAGGCCCATCTGACGGGTTGAGGGATTGTTTCCACACAGCCGGGTTGAGGGATTGTTTCCACACAGCGCTATCTCAATTACGCGACACGAAAGTAATCTCCACTCTATCCCGACCGAACCATCAGGGGTTAATACGGCTAGCGTTGAGGGGAGACAGTCCCTGAATGAAGTAACTAAACAACCCCATTTAACAACTCAACTGCCATTTAACGAGGTAAGGGTCCAGCAATCAACCAAAGAGAATGGTGGGGAACTCAGGTTGTTGTCTTGGAACATAGCAGGACTAAGGTCGAAGATTGCCTGCGACGACTGGGGAAGGCTGATAGACAGCTATGATATCTGCCTCTTCCAGGAGACATGGGCAGTTGATAAATTCCATAGAGTGCGATTCACCAATCACAGTATAGAAGCCATTCCATCAAAAAAAGGTCGTCCAGCAGGTGGATTAATAATCTGGATTAAAATTAATTTGGGGGTTCATATCAACAAGCTCGATTTTGATAATTCTAACTTAATGACCTTGATCCTTAAAGACACCTGCTCGAATAGGTTCTTTCTATTGGTGAATATCTACAATAGGTTTGCCTCACAACATCACGATTCTCCAACTATTGCGTACTTAGATAAAATAATTGAGACGGAAAGGGCACTCCATCATATAGCTATAGCAGGGGACTTCAATGTAACATTCGAGCCCTTAGAAGTTACCAAAAACATCACTGATGAATAAGACATGGAATTGGGCATCCCATCCTTGGTCCAAAAGAAGTTAGCCAAGAACGTTGAAGTGGCTCTCCAAGTCGCTTCCCTCACCTACAAACATGGGTTACGAGCTGTGAATGGCCGCTCGATCTCAGACCTTGGACTGCACCATACCTATAAGCGGGTGAATTCCAAAACAAGAATAGATTACTTCCTGATTGACATACAATTATGGCCAAGCCTTGCTGAAATGCGGGTTTTATAGAGGGAAGATAGTGATCATAATGCCCTCTCTTTGGAATTAAAATAGGTATTTGGCTCCCGTTGTCCACCTGGGGAGCCAAATCCCTCGAATTATATTGTTACTAACAACAACGAAAAAAGGATTAAATGGCCACAAATAAAGAACAATGCTGAGACCCTGTCAAAAATTTACACCATTGTTGCCAACTTCTTGGTGTTTTTAGGGTCTAATAACATGGAGTTGCAAGCGAATGTAGATGCTTTCAGGATTTTATTAAATAACATCAATATTTTTTTTATAAAACCTCTAGTAAGAATACAACTACAAGGTCCAAATCAAACGCGTGGTTTAATGGAAATTGTAAATTAGCGCGCCAGTCCTTGATGGGTGCAATTAAGTCTGGCCAAAGAGAACGCATTATTACTTATAGAAGAGCCTACAAAAAGGCCCAACACGAGGCACACAGGAATTGGCACAAAGGGCAGTGGGAAGACCTACTAGTTGCTGTTTCTCAAACTAAACATTATTCAGATTTCTGGCACTTAATTGCAAAAGGGACAAAAAGCTTAGTTGTGGAAGATAGCTTCCACATCCTCCCACAGGTTTGGGAGGATCACTTTTCGAGACTATATGCAGGACCAGGAGAAAGTGAGGTAGCACCTCGGGAATCTTCCTACCAGGGAGCTGACACTGCTTGTCTTTCATTCTCAGTAGATGAAACCCATGAGGCAATCATAACCATGAAGTGGGGGAAAGCTCCAGGCCTAGATCTTATACCGGGCGACCTCTATCTCTCTGAACCCCAAATATGGAGCGTGATTCTAAACTATACTTTCAATGCCATACTAGGAGGAGCAGAGATACCAGACACATGGCTGGGCGCGGAAGTCGTGCCCAATCATAAAAAAGGAGACAAAAGTAACCCGATAAGTTATAGGCCGATTAGTCTTATCGACATAGCACAGAAAATTCTGTCGGCAATTGCTGAAGAGAGTTAATGAGTGGATCAGCGAGGGGGATTTATTATCACCCCTGCAGGCAGGATTTCGAGAGAAGGCAAGCACTGTAGACCAGTTGCTTCGCTTCCTCTTGATCCTGTGGAAATATGCAAAAATAGGTAAAGGCTCTCTATACGTGGTGTTCGTAGATCTCAGGGCCGCGTTTGATTTAGTACCACGGGGAAAACTTTGGACAGCTTTGACCAACCTTGGGATGCCATCAAACCTTTTGCAGATCCTTATTAGACTCCACACAAACAACTATGCCCAAATAAGATGGGGTAATGACAGAGGCTTAACTAACCGGATAGGGGTGAGTTGCGGAGTAAGGCCGGGATGTGTTTTGGCACCAACACTATTTACACTTTATATAAATGGCTTGATTGACCAGTTAAGGGATTGCAGGGGCGATCGCCCGAAGCTTGCAGAGTGTGAGGTGCCTGCACTACTCTTTGCAGACGACACCCTGCTTATTTCGAGGTCACCGATGGCTCTCCAAAACTTAGTGGACCAATTTGGGATGGATTGCGAAGAATAGGGGCTGGAAATTAATTACCTAAAAACAAAATTCAAGGTTTTTAATCGTCACAAGTCTTTTAACCGAAGCATAAAATTGGGCTCTTAAAATGTTTTTTTCTTCTCTTTTTATGAACTGTATATGATGTGCTTTTATGGTTTTAATGTAAAATCGAATAAAGATACTTACTACTCCTACTACTAAAGTGTAGTGGGAGTGAGGGGTGGCATGGCCAATACTGTCAGGACATAAGACAACAAGGGAGGGCAGTCCATATCTTGCAAAAGTTTGAAAATGTACAGACGTATTCAATTTATCAGAGCATTTTAAGTAGGTTTCTTTTTTCTTGTTTTCTCGCAATGTTAAAGTTGACTTAAACAGGGGACAGCATAGAATAGAACATTTATAATGGATCATAAAATTCTTAAAGTAATGGAAACTAAGGGGTTGGAGAGTGTGTCAACGAGCATTAAGGATGGGTGGCACTTCTCAAAGAATACTTCTCATATGTAAAATATGTCACCGAAGCTATAAATTGTAGAGCGAACTGTCTCACTAAATTTCCTGTAAAGGATTCAGGTTCCACTAGCAATGTTGTGTGGCAGTAAGAGTGGATATGTTTAACTACAGATGCAGATTGAGGGGAGGGGCAGAACAGCAGCACTGAAAGAATACTTGTATTCATGCTGAAGGAAAACGGCCTATTAAGGAGGTAGGCAGTGCCTTCTGGACAGTAAAGGTGGAGCCAGGACAAGATAGAGAACTGGTGAAGAAGGGAGGCAAGCTTCTCAAGTTAATCTATCTTAGTCATGTTAGGGAAAAGCTCATTTCTCTGGCACATAATGGCCAAACAGATTTAACAACAACTAAGCAGAGGTTATGATGTCAGTTTTAGAAGCCTAATCTGGATAACAAAATGGAGTCAAACTTGAGGGAATTAATATTTAGCTCAAGGAGGGCAAACTAATACTTAAAAACTCAAAAATTAAACTAGAAATCATAGAATAGAACGTATCCTTGGCTACAAAGCCAAAACCAGTTGAAGGTGACCCATCACTGGGCTTCTTGACAACAGGGCGCCAACGTTCCATTATCACTTTGCAGGACAATTTGTATGTACCACCAATATATGTTTGCTGGGGTGCGAAAGTGACTATGAGTCGAGGGATGCATTTTAAGGCTTCGCTCCATAACCACCATGCAAGGCTTGGGAGATCAGATTTTCGCCTTGGTTTAGGAAGGGGCTCCTAGGTTAACCAGGGAAGGGAAGGATTTGAGGCCCTTTGAAGCACTCATTTGGTGCCTGGAAATACTACATGTTGTGTGGACATCTCGCTGACAGTTTCATTACCAGTTTTGGGTCCTTAGCACTTTTGTTGTTTTTTCCCCTCTTCTCTGTCCCTCTGGTTGACTGTGATTTAGCTCTGGGCTGTGTCTGGTATTTTCCTGCAGATACCCATTCTTTTGGGCTTCACTCTGGATGTTCCCACTCTCTAAAATTACTTGCTGCTCCAGTTGTTACGACCACCCCTGTATCCAGTGGCTCCCCTATTCAAACCATTTTCTTGCTTATGTGTACTGCCCCTTTCACCACTGGGCTGGTCAGTTCCTTATTAAATATAATTGCATTGTATTAATGCTGAATGCAAGACAAAACTGTTAATAAGCACTGTACATTTATTTCTCAGCTGTATTTACTTCTGTATTCCTGTGACTGATGAGAAACCTGTCTCACTCAAATGCCATAGTACTACCAGGCGCCTACCCTGTTTCTCTGTGTATTCTCTTGTTTGTGATCCACTACCCCTTACCCTGTGGGAGTACTTCCACTGTACCCTCTTCAGACTCCGGTGATAGAGGAAGGCCACCAGAATGTAGGAACTAAGTGGTGAACTCAACTCTAGAAGATTCCTGATAGCAGGACCCACAGCACAGTAACATTTCCCTATGAATGGTAGTACCTTGACCTTGCAATTAGGACCACTGATACCACAATAGTGGTCTAGTGGGCTAGTTGGGAACTATGGTATGAGGAGACAAAGATTTTTATCCCAGACTCCCTATATGGCCATGGGAAATTCCCATTTTGAACTTATTCTCCTGGTCTCATTTTTTGCTAGGCTTGGGAGTCTTTAGAATGAAAAAAGCTCTGTTTGGTGTGTGCAGATAAAAATACTAGACTGGATATTATCTCGGGAGGGTTTAAGGGGCTAGACAGCTACCATTTCATGGTCTATGCCCCTAAATGTAATAAGTGGTGTTAGACCCGTCAGCCTTAGAGTGGTCTTTCAGCAAACTTTTTGCCCTACTTCTGTTTTTTCTGAATTAGTTTTGTTGGCTTTAGCACTTTGCGCACTTTACCAATGCTAACCAGTGCTAAAGTGCTTGTGACCTTTCCTTTAAACATGGTGAACTTAGCTTACATCGAATTGGCACATTCAGTTTACTTGTAAGTCCCTAGTAAAGTAGTACTACATGTACCCGGGACTTGTAAATCAAATGCTACTAGTGGGACTACAGAACTGATTGTGCCACCCACTTAAGTACCCCTTTAAACCTGTCTCAGGCCTGCTGTTACAGACTGGGTGGGTAGTTTTAAGCTGACATTTCGACCTGACAAAATAAACTTTGTGTCAGGCCTAAACCTCCCTTTTTAATACATATAAGTCATCCCTTGAGTAAGCACTAAACAGCCCATAGGGCAGGATGCAGTGTATTTAAAAAATTGGGCATGTACTTTTAAGTTTTACATGTCTTGTAGTGAAAAAAATCCTACGTTCGTTTTTCACTACTGTGAGGCCTACCTCTCCCACAGCAAAACATTTGGTTACCTTATTACAATTAATAAGTGCTAACTTTCAATTGGGCAGAGGTAGGAAAGCTGAGTTTGGTCTCTAAAGAACTGTAATTTAAAACCCTCTTCAATGGTAAAGTTGCATTTTAAGTCACAATTCTGAAAATCCACTTTTAGAAAGTTGGCATTTTCTTGTCCCAACCATTTGGTGCCTACGGTCTGTATCTTTGGTCCATGATTAGTTCTATCTGGCAGTTGGTCTTTGTATATTACCACCAGACAGTGAGACAAAGAGTGAGTAGGAGTTGGCAGGATGGACCATCTCTGACTTGATAGGGAGCGGAGCTGTCATCTATCACTACTTGCATATCACAAAGTCTCTGCCTCAGCATACTCACAAAGGGTTTCTCACTAGTCTTTTGTGTCCCCAGACAAGCTGTGGCCAAAGCAGTGAGGCAGGAAATTCCAGACAAATCTGTAGGGGGAGGACGCTAGAAGGTTCTCCCACTTCCGGGAGAAGGACTGCCCAACTTTGAAGTCTGCCTTACTGACCTTCTTGCTGCCCAAGGCCTGCTGTTCTTGCACCAGGACTCCTCTGCTGCTGTGAGCTGCCCTGATGAATCCAGCCTGCTTGTGTAAACCCAGAACACCAGGGCATACCAAGCTTCTTCGACATCGGCACACCTGCCCACAGCCCGCCATCGACTCTGGTCCAGAGTGATGCAGCTCGTCCTTGATGCCGACGCATCTCACCACAAGTCCTCGTAAGCCCTGGTAGCTACTTTGACGCCAACACCAGCCAAGTGCAATGTATCTCATCCCCTGTGGCGATACATCCTAGCGCAAGTCTTCGCAAGCTCCAAAGGTTTCCTCGACAACGATGCAGGACCTTGCATCGCAGCTCCTCATCGATGGTTCCTCAATGCCAGCCCATACAGCTTGACGCATGGACTCTGCATACTGGCACAGAGGCCCACAAGGTGCTTTTCAGCGGACTGAACTCAGTCCTGTGTCCGACCCACGCTTCATCACAGTCTGCCTGAACTTGTGACTTGGATTTGGCCTACCAAGACCAAATAACCACAGTTGGTGCTTTTTACTTCTTAGTGCTTGATTTTCACAAAATGTTTTACATTTCTTAACCTCCGGTGTACTAATTGGATTTTTGTTCCTTTGGTGACAAATAATTGCTGCAGGAAGGTTAAACACATGTTAATTTGGGGTTTTCATGTGTTTCACCCTGACAGGAATTGTGGTTGCTGCTTGAGTAGGGTTTCACCCACCTCAATCAGTAACCCAATTTCCTACAAGCGGTAAAAATATATCCTTCTCCAGCAAGTACTACTAGGTTGCAGCTTTGGTTCTCCTACTTTACCAAAATCTTTGGCAAATCATACTCTCCATGCCCAAATGTGACAATATATAAGCATTCTGAATTAGGCGGAATGGAAGAAATAAGCACCAAGGGCGTATTTCCAAGACAGGCCCCCATGGTTTTCATTCACACTTTCAAGACTGTTTAATTGTAGGTACCCACTTTCTCTGTTAGCATCTCCAAAGACTACAGTGTTCCTGAAGCAGGAGTGTGCAGGACCTTGTCTGTGCTGCAGCTCCTCTCTCCCAGTGAAACAGTAAACAAATACTTGCTGCAGACAGGCACCGCTCAACAGCTCGTATAGGGCTGAAAGAAGCGAAAATGATCCCCTGTCAGGTAGCTTGTGGCATCCCGCAGGGAAGCTCAAAGTTTCCTAATAAAATGTTGTTTTTCTTATCCTGCAAGCGGAAAATGTGGGACATTTGGTGTCTAGCACAAGCTTACCCTGGGGAACAAGCAAAACCACACAACCGCAGGCCAACCCACTGAAAATAGGAGTTTTGACCGCACCCTACTTGACATTATGTGAGCGAACCCTCACATAAATTGGCCATGCTTCCTAGATTTGCAGCGCCAGGTCCGTTTTTTCTCCATCTGGCCTTGCAAATTTAAGTAAAGTTAAAACGTCCCAATTTTCTGAGAATGGTCGGCTGAACAAAGGAGGCAGGTTTTCAGCGCGTTCCTGTGCCAAAATAGCAAGCAGGCTGCAGCACAGCACTGTCAGGTTTTCAAGGTCAATGCGTAATGTGACACTCCAGTCGAGGTGTTTTCTTCGAATTCTGGGACTTGTAGTTTTATTTAATTCCAATATAATACAGGACTACAAGTCCATGAATTCAAAAAAAATATGGACTGGCGTAACACATGAAGCATGAACCTGGGAAACTTGTCAACTATGAAACTACTGCTTTTAAAACAGACTATTTTGAGTGTAAAGGTTTAACGTAATTCCCTTTAGGGCCTCTTTGCGTGTTCTTGTCAACGAAGTCATTCTGTACCCCTCGGTCAAAGCCCTCCTTTTAAGGCATTCCATGTTTTTTTGACTTTCAGAATATGTCCCGCTACCCTCACATCTTGACCCGATGCACTGTGATTTTAACAGTTACAGATCTGTGGCACCACTTCCCTCCTTCCCTGCCGCTGGATTATTTTTGCCTGCTTAATTTGCACCCCGGCAGACCCGCACACTTGCCTATCGCCGACACTCCCGCTGACTGTTCCTCCTCTTCCATCTTTCTGGAAGTGAAAAGTGGCGTCTTTTCGTTTCCATGGCAATCACTAACGTCGCTGCAAGGGCGTGACGTGCCTGCAGCAGAACCGAAACCAAAGGCGCTGACATAGAAAGGGGACTAGTCGACGAGCCGCTCCCAGAGGCAGGCGCGCAGCGTTCGCCGGCCATCTTGAAACGGGGGAAAGGTATTTCACTACTGGAGATCTGCGCTACGGAGCGTTTATCGCCAGAGTTTGAGTAAAGCAGCACCCTTAGGCATTTTATGACGTCACTACGACCCATTGTCAACTGACCTTCCGGTGAAATCAACCCCTGCGTGAAATCAGACATCAGCTGTGACTGTCAATCGTTGGAAAGCAGCGAGGGCCGACTTCCAGGAAGCTATGCTATCCACATAAAAGGCCTTATGCCCAGCTGACTTAATTTATGTCATATTAGTACTAGCGTTTCAATTTGGAAATCTATTAAGGCGACGTGTGGTGTTTTGAAGCTAGTTTTTTCCTCTCAGATTTACATATATTCTCTCCCACAAAGCATGCCATACTTAGCATATTTCCACATATTTGTGCTATTTATTTTATTTATTTTTATTTCATGCGTTTTTATATAGCGCGGACTTTACCCGAAGGTGGGAGAGCGCTTCACAATAGGAACAGTAACGTTACATGAGGAGAAGATTACAAGTGGGCATATTACAAAAGCAAGCGTTACATTACATGAGGAAAAAGTGACAATTTATTTATTTATTTTGAAAGTTTTATATAGCGCGAACATGACCACCGAGGGTATCAGAGCGCTTTACAAATTATGCATCATAAGGGTATAATACAGATTCTATGTCAGGACCGGAGGCTTGATTATGCTTTCTCATTTCTTTACTAAACTCTCAGCAGCCAATAGAAATGAAGTAAAAAACAAATAATACTACAATACCCATGAACACTCAGTGGGTATCACGTGGTAACCACAGAGTAACTAGTATAAGAGGAGTACAAGACAATACCACATCCTCTTTCTTTGCTGCTCTGCAGCCAGTTAAGTGTTTTCACTTTTACTCTTGCTTTGACATGTCTTATGTTACTTAACTACAGCGCGCTTTTAAGTTTTATTGCGCTTTGATATTTGCAGGTCGCTTTATTTGCAGGTCGATTTATTTATACTCGCTGGCGCCTTCGCACGCTCCGCATTCCTCGCACTGTAGGCTTTTGCGTTGGTGCGGGTGTACGGAGAGTGTGGACTGCGCTTCCATATCGCGCGCTTCACCTGTCATTCGTTTATCCTTTTGGGAGCGTGTAGCCGCCTCCCGAGTGCGGGCGCTTTGCTCCCTCGCTTCTCAGTAGTGGAGCGGGAGTTCGGGGCGAGAGGACTGCGCGTCTTGTGATCGCGCAGTCCTCTCTCTATTGTGTTCAGGCGGCCGTTACCGCGCATGCGCAGCGGCCATTTTACCCGGCTTTTTCCCTCACAGTCGGGTTTCAACGAGCGTCGGAGCAGCGCTACTTGCTCCTTGCCCACATTGCCTGTCACCGCCCCTTTGACGCCCATTTCCTCACCTTTGACAGTTTGCGCCGTATAATAGTGCATAGGCTTTTCCTAGAGTGGTTTTTCTAGGCAAGTCCTCCCTCCACTTTTTACTGTTGTTCTTTTCAGCACTTTATTATTTTACATTGGTGCTTTTGACTTGCCTGGGGTTTACCACTCCCCCATATTTCCAGTACAGTTTCTTTCTTCACTTTATCTCCTCTTGTGGGTGTATACTTCACACTTTACTGTGTGCATTATGGCAGACTTCTACTTTGAGGAGGAATATTATGATGATGAGCCCTCTGGCTCCCTGGAACAAGATTTAGTAGAAGCTCTTGATGTGGGAGTCCAGCACTCCGTTAATAAAGCCCTGGTGAGGGCTATTGAACCTTTAAAACGTCACCTTTCCGACTATGCTGCTCAACAAGGCTGGCTGCCTAGTTCGGGGCGTTCCACGCCTATGGAGTCCCGTGGTTCTAACCCTCATTCTGGCGATTTTACACGGTTAGCCAAAGCCTTATCCAATGATCACGCCTCTGGTGTCTCCAAGGGTTCTAGTTCACATCGGAGTAATGAGGGTGATCTCTCTTCTGCATCCCAATCTGAGCATGACGAGTCCCCTCCACCTACAAAAAAGTCCCGCAAGGAACATTATGTAGATGCTCCCTCGCATCCCAAAGTTCTGGATTTTGATCCCACTGACATTGTTCATCCCAACTCCACCTCCTGGCTCCCTTCTGCTGAAGTAGCGGACTACGTTCAAACACACCTTCGCCAGGCCTTTGACAAAGATGTGCGTACACGTTTACGTTCCGAATGTCCGCGCCTAGATTTGACAAACAAATTGGCAGATACGCCTGATGTTGATCCGTCCATGGTCACCTACTTGAAGAAATACTCCAAGGATCCCAAAAAAGGGCTTGATAGAGCATGGCGTTCCTGCCAAGATAAATTATTAGATTTACTTGGTCCCCTTACTAAGATCCTTGAGTTGGGATATCGTGCTAAAGAATCTACCATTCCCATTGATACGGATGTCTTGATCGGATGGGCTCAAAGAGCTGTGTGTATTCTCGGGTATGCTAATTCAGCCATGTCCTCTGAGCGTCGCCGTTCCATTTTACTAAAAGTGGATCCGCGCCTCACTGAGTTGGCTTCCTCTGAATCGGGTCCATTGGCCCAGGGTCTTCTCTTTGGGCAACCTTTCTTAAAGGAACTTACAAAATTTGTGGCCACCTTTAGTGGCCTTGATAAGGCTCAAGGTTCTTTGAAACGGGCTTTTCGTCCAGTTTTTGGGCGGGCCAGACGATTTCGGGGGCGTTCGTTCGGCTGTGGATGTTCCCAAGGCGCCCATCGTGGAACGCAATCTCACCGAGGAACATATCAAGACTCCGGATACAACAACTCTTCTTCCTTCTACCCCTCTTGCAGAGCCTGGAATAAGTTTCGCAAAGGCCGATATGCCGGCAATCAGGGAGGACAACAGGATTCCTCCCCTTCAGGTGAGCTTAATTCCTTTCTCGGATGTTGTATTGGGGGGCAGAATTCAGTTTTTTCTTCCCAATTGGCAGCTAATCTCCAAGGATGCCTGGATCCTAAACACTGTGCAGGGTTACAGGATAGAGTTTTTCAATTCCCCCGTTCAAGATCTTTCTCCTCCTCCCCTTCAGTTCTCTCTTCAGGATCAGTCCTTCATTTCCCAAGAACTCGCCTCTCTCCTTCGCAAAGGAGCCATCGTTCAGGCTTCACGACATCCCCAGGGGTTTTCCAGCACCATCTTCCTGGTTCAGAAAAAAGGGGGTGGCTCCAGACTCGTTCTCAACCTCAAGGAGTTCAACACTTGGGTGGTGTACCGTCATTTCAAGATGGAGGGCATCCATCTTCTTCGGGATCTTCTTCAGGAAGGGGACTGGATGGTCCGCCTCGATCTGAAGGACGCGTATCTATCAGTACCCGTATACGGTCCTCATCGTCGTTTTCTTCAATTCCAGTGGCAAGGAGTGTGGTACGAATACAAAGTCCTCCCCTTCGGTCTTTCGTCCGCACCATGGTGTTTCACCAAACTCCTTCGTCCGGTAGTCGAATCTCTTCGAGCCAGGGGCGTTCGTCTCATAATTTACTTGGACGACATTCTTCTAATGGCACAATGTCCTCAACTTCTTCAACTTCATTTATCTTGGACCATCGATCTGTTACAATCCCTGGGGTTTCTGGTCAATCCTCAGAAATCGGTTCTTTTTCCAACTCAGTCCATAGAATTTCTAGGATTTCTGATCAATTCCCTCTCTTGCCAATTACTTTTACCAAATCAGAAGATCAGGAATATCAAGAGAGAGTTGAGATTGATTTTGCACAAGCAGATTGTGTCCTTCCGCTCTCTAGCCCGGATTGTCGGCCTGCTAGCTTCTTCCATTCAGGCTATCTTCCCGAGTCCTCTTCACTACCGAGCACTTCAGCGGCTAAAGATTTGTTATCTCCAGAAAGGCCTCACGTACTCAGATCTAATCCCTCTTTCGGAGGAGGCGAGGTCGGAGATGATTTGGTGGTTAAACCACATGGAAGCTTGGAACGGTCGCGCCCTCTTCGGGTCTGCTCCAGAGGTAGTGATCGAATCCGATGCCAGTCGGTGGGGTTGGGGAGCCCGTTGCGGTCCGGTATCTACCGGGGGTCGCTGGTCTCCGGAGGAATTGAATCTCCACATAAACTGCCTGGAACTTCTAGCAGGTTCATTTGCGATCCGTTGCCTATCCCCTCACAAATCCAATTGTTGCATTCTTCTCCGCATGGACAATGTGTCTGCGGTGAGGTATGTCAACAAACTGGGGGGAACACGTTCCAAGATGTTAGCGGAAATAGCCAAGGAGTTTTGGCATTTTTGCCTTCAGAACAAGATTACAGTTATTGCAGAATATCTTCCAGGGTGCAGCAATCAGATTGCAGATTGGAACTCCCGTCACCTACGGGATTTCAGCGACTGGAGACTTCACCCTCGAGTTTTCCGATCGTTGAATCGCCTTTGGGGTCCCTGTCAAATCGATCTATTTGCCTCTCGACTCAACAGCCAGATTCCGGCATTCTTCAATTGGCGGCCGGATCCGGAAGCCCTGGCCACGGATGCGTTTCTTCAGGATTGGCCTCAGTCCCTGTGCTACGCATTCCCTCCATTTCTGATGATTCCCAGGGTTCTAGCGTTCACCAAGCGATTTCAATCGGAACTGATTCTGATAACTCCGTTATGGAGAGCTCAGCCTTGGTTCCCTGTAGTTCTAGAGATGCTGTGTGCACTTCCACTGCTGCTTCCTCAACGTTGGAACCTCCTTCTGGATCCGCTTCACGCTCCACATCCATTGATAGAGTCCGGTCAACTTCTTCTTGTGGCGTGGCGGATTTCGGGACTCGCTGGTCAGTCCCAGGTCTTTCGCGAGAGGCTTCCAGATTTATCAGCGAAGCTTGGGCCCCCAACACACACAAGCGTTATTCTTCAGCCTGGAAACGTTGGTGTAGTTGGTGCTCTTCACGGGAAGTGGATCCCACTACAGCGGATGTCTCTTTAATTGTGAATTTTCTTGCTTCTCTGGCTTCTTCAGGTCTTGCCTATAGAACTGTTAATTCCTTTCGTTCGGCCATCTCTGCAGGCCATGTCACAGTGGATGACAAACAGGTTGGAGAACATCCTTTAGTTCCTAAATTACTCAGAGGTATTCGATTAGTTAAGCCCCCTTCTTCTAAATACTCTGCATTATGGGATGTCTCTGTTGTGTATCGCTTCCTTGAAGCCTGGCCTTCCAATCAACACTTGTCTCGTAAACAGTTGTCTGCGAAGTTAACTCTGTTACTTTGCCTCGTGTCTTGTAAAAGGGTGTCCGATATCCGTGCTCTTGATCTCTCAGGTCGCAGATTTTCTCCGGAAGGTGTTACTTTTGTTCTTTCCAAACGTACTAAGTCTAATACTGCTACTATTACGTATCCCAGTTTTCCAATAATCCCAAATTATGCGTAGTGCAATGCATTAAGGATTATGAGGTAAGTATTGCTGCTTTTCATCATGATATGTCTGGTCAATTATTAATTGCACTGCAAAGGCCTTTTCGTCCTGTAACTCCAGCGACGTTGTCAAGATGGGTTCATTGGCTCATGAATGAGGCAGGCATTGATGTCTCTAAATTTGGGGCGCATTCCGCCCGGGGTGCCATGGCTTCAAAAGCTTTTTCTGTGGGTGTTACTCTATCTGATATCATGCATGCCGCTGATTGGTCATCGGATTACATGTTTAAAACATTTTATTACAAGCCTATTGTTGATATTGCTTCAGTTGTGGTGGCGCAGCTTTAAACAAGCATAATCAAGCCTCCGGTCCTGACATAGAATTCAAAATTTGCGAACATACGTGACAAGAATTTTCAATTCTATTAAGGACTCGGAGGCGTAGATTATCCCACCCATTGAGTTTTCTCTATTTTTCATATTAAGCTATACTGTATATGCAAATGTATCTATATATTGTGTTTGCAATGTTTTATTCATGTTCTTTCCCCCCTTTTTACGATGATATTTTATTTTGAGTATATGTAAGATATTACGGCCTCATTTTTTCTTTCAGGATCGGATCTCAAATGATTTTCAGCTTCATCACCTTGGAGTCCCTTCTTTTGCTCCTACAGTTCCAAGTGCCTTCTGATTCCAGATTCTTCGCTTCCAGTCTGTTAGTCTTAGGTTCCTCTTGACTATACGTACTCTTCAATGTTGTTTGAACAAAAAATTCCATCTGTTTCCTGGACTTAACTGTTTATTTCACAAAAAAAGAGGATGTGGTATTGTCTTGTACTCCTCTTATACTAGTTACTCTATGGTTACCACGTGATACCCACTGAGTGTTCATGGGTATTGTAGTATTATTTGTTTTTTACTTCATTTCTATTGGCTGCTGAGAGTTTAGTAAAGAAATGAGAAAGCATAATCTACGCCTCCGAGTCCTTAATAGAATAGAAAATTCTTGTCACGTATGTTCGCAAATTTTGAATTATGCATCAGAGGGTATAAACATACAAAGCAAAACAGACAGGCGACAAAATCAAAGTCTAAAATAGTCCATCAATCTCGTGAGGGAAGTAACCACACCCACAGGCAGAGTCAGAGTCTAGCAATGTCCGATCTAATCGTGAACCAAGTGGCAGAGCCAGGGACAGCGTGTATGGACCCGAATCCGATGCAGGGGCATGCTAAGGCAGACATTTCTTCATCAGGAGCCCTTTGACCTCTTTTTTGAAGAGGACAGTAGAAGGGTTCACCCTGACTGCAGGGGGAAGGGAGTTCCAGATCCTCGGAGCCAACCCTGAGAAGGTTCGGTTATAGGTCTTTTTTTTCTTAAATTTTTGAGGCTTAAGCAAAAGGGTGCTGGCGCTTCTGGAAGCTCTAGACCCACAGGAGAGTTCCAATTTCTGCGCTAGGTACAGCGGGGTCTTGAAGTGGATGGCTTTGTGAGCCATGCATGCAATTTTTAACTGAATCCGAGCTTCATAGGGAAGCCAATTCAGTTCACGCAAGTCAGGAGAGATGTGGTGGTATTTTTTAGTACCAGTTAAAAGCCTAGCAGCGGAATTGAGGTTAGCCCTAAGCGGAGCCATCCTCACTCTAGGCAGGCCACAGAGTGTTGCACTGCCATAGTCCAGCTTTGAGATCACTAATGCTTGAACTGCAGTCTTGAGGTCATGCGCCGGGAGGAAGGGTTTGAGTTTCCTAAGTAAGCTAAGTTGAAAGTTCGCTCCTTTGGTGAGGGAACTGATGTGCTTCTGCATGTTCAGGCTTTTGTCTAGAATGATACCCAGAGATGATGCCGAGTCCACGAGGTGTGGACTGCAGTTAAGAGCAGTTAGCTGATTAAGCCATTGTTCCATGACGAGGGATTGGTTGTGGGGTGAGATCAGTAGGAATTCTGTTTTAAGAGCATTAAGCTTCAGGTGATTGCGTGTCAGCCAGCTTTGTGTTTCCAGCAGGACTGAGTTGAGGGACTGGATGTCTTCAGGGGAGGTGATCTTCAGGTATAGTTGGGTATCATCCGCATACATATGATAACAAATGCTGGATGATTTTAAAATTTCCGTCAGAGGCTCCATGAACAGGTTAAAGAGCGTGGGGGACAAAGCTGAACCTTGTGGAACACTCAGGGTGACTGGTGCAGGGTGGGACAAGGATTGGTCCACCTTGAAACATTGGGATCTGTTCTGAAGGAACGAAGAGAACAAGCTTAAAACCGGCCCCGATAGCCCATCCTATGTTCTAGGAGGTGAATTAAGTGATCATGTTTGACAGTGTCAAAAGCTGACGAAAGGTCAAGAAGGATCAGTATGCACGACTCGTGATCCAGCATTCTGAGCGCATCGTCCACGATGTGTGTGAGCGCCGACTCTGTGCTATGACCTGGGCGGAAGCCAGATTGGCTTTGGTCTAGGAGTTGGAAATGGTCAATGTGATGACAAAGTTGGGCGAGCACACATTTCTCCAAAAGTTTAGCCAAGGTGGGGATGTTAGTGATTGGTCGAAAGTTAAGAAGGTCCGTGGGATCCGCATTTGGTTTCTTGAGGATCGAGGTAACTTGACCTGATTTAAGGCAATCTGGGATAGCACCTTGCAAAAGCGAGGCATTGACGATCGTCGTCCAGAGAGGCGGATCTCACTTCAGGGAAAAGGTTCAATGGCAGAGGATCGTTGTAGTGATTGGAAGGTTTCAAGGTCCACAACATTTTGCGAATAGTGGGTTCATCCACAGTTTGGAACAAACTCCACGAGGCATTGTTTTTAGGGCTGGGGGGCTGTGAATGTTCCGAGACATTCGACTCTGAGGGGCATAGAGTGTTCAGCGGACCCCTCGAGAGGTGATCACATGCCGAGCGTAGTTCAGACTCGATCTTGGTGGTCTTATCCCTGAAGAAGACAGCAAATTCTTCACAGTTCGGCAGTGTCCCTAGACCCGGAGCCGAGAGGTTGGGATGATTATTGGATTGGGACTTGATGAGTTCGAATAGCTTTTTCGGACGTTTTTGCTTGATCTAGTTGAGTTCTAAAGAAGGTGGCCTTCGCGCATCTAATGCGTCTGTTGTATAAGCTTCGCAAGGATCTCAGGTGACAAAGATGTTCCAATGAGGGATGGGCTCGCCACTTCCTTTCTGCAAGTCTTAAGTTTCTTTTTCCGGCATTAAGACTGTCATTGAACCATGGTTTGGAGATTTTAGCAGAAACTCTTTTAAGTTGAAGTGGTGCCACTGAGTCAAGAACATTGAGCATTGCATGGTTATAGTGGGCCGCCAGGTCGTGGACATCAGACATGTTCAAGGGGGGGGTGGCAAGATGTTATCACAAAGCTCCGTCAGGTCTTGCGAGTTGATGTTCCGTAGGCATCTTTTCAACTTTTTTGGGTTCTTAGGTTGGGATCTGCTTGCTCTTATCGATTCATGGACGAGGAAAGTGATGCAATAGTGATCTGTCCAGTCACAAGGGAGGATCGACTCCAGGTGGAAAGAGTCGGGCTTACCAATGACCAGATCTAACGTGGCTCCTTTGGTATGCGTAGGGCTGACACATATTTGGATAAGGTTGAGGTCAAGTAGGAAGGATTTAAGGCTATTGACCAGCACATCGTTTACATCGTTCCAGTGGAGGTTGAAGTCACCCAGGAAGAACTGCGTGCCTTGGAAATCACTGTTGGCCGAAATAATGTCCATGATCTGTTCTGTGAAGGGAAGGTTGTCTCGAGGGGTGGTAGAACGTGTGCAGTTTACATGAGTGATTGTTGCTCCCCGTCACATCAATACATAGGTATTCACACGAGGGCAGGAGGTCGTTATGAATGATTTTCACTATTAAATTACTACGAAGTAAGCAAGCAATGCCTCCCCCATGACCGCTAGTTCTGTCCAACCTAATGATATCAAAGTTGGGAGGCATTAGAAGGTCCAGGATGGGAGCGGCTGAGCCATTTAGCCATGTTTCGGTCAACATTACAAGGTCCAAATCCTGGACAAGGATGAGATCAGCAATATCCGCTGCGTGTTTAACAGCCGATCTACAGTTTAGAAGTGCGCATTTGAGACTAACAGGGGTGTCCGGAGGTGGAGGTATAGTGGGGGTGACTATTGTGAGGTTGTTCACATTTAAAGTTCTTAAGTTTGGCCTAGGTTCCCTGAAGGGATCAGGAGGGATAGATTCAATTATATGAACGTTAGATGGGGAGGAGGGAAGAGCCAGCTCATATGAGAGTAGGAGAGATCGAATATCACTATCCGACAGTGAGGCTCTACACCTAGAGGGTCGAGAGGGATCATTAGGATGCGGAGCGGAGGGCCACCTTTGGGGTACGTGGGTGGAGTGGGAAGAGTTTCGCCACGGATGGGGGAGGGAAGGGCGCCGGGTACAGCCACAGTCTGGGAGCGATTGTGCAAATAACAAAAACAAACAAGATACAAGAAGAGGTAGCAAATGATACGTTACAAGAGGAAAAAGTGACAAGTGTGCATGATACATAAGATACATAGTTGATACATTATTTTTTTCTTTATTTTTGTGATTTTATATAGCACGGATATGGCCCTTAGGCATCAGAGTGCTTTACAATTAAGCAGAACGTATCAATAACAAATAAGAAATATGCATGGAATATTAAAGATGGAGAAAACACCAGGTTAGCCTCCTCCAGGGTAGAGTGCACATAGCAGTGACAGACCGGTGGTACAGTACCTCGAGCTGGACAACAATTGTACGTGCTGGTTGAGGTTAGTCTGCACTTGCAGCCCTGTGTAGTAATTAAGTCCAGTAACCGTGATGTACTTCAGGTAGATTTATTAAGCTTCAGTTACAAAATGTAGAGTTCATGTGATCCAGCCCCACCAGGAGCAGTCTGCCTGCTGCTCAGCCCATACTCCAACTGTTACACTCCAGTCTCCAGGCACCCAAACATTCCATTCATGTCCATCACACCAACATTCCATGCATCACATTCACACTGGCTGAGCAGCTAGGGAGAAAGCAACAAGATAAATACAATACAGTTTACTACACCCTGACATGTACCACTCATCAGGGGTTAGACTAATGCATTTTAGTGCTGTTGTCCACATCACCACAATAAATTGCATTAGTCACGCATTATAGCACTCTTGGGACCACCCCATGAGAAGCCCTTAAGGAGGCTGCATTTTAGCAGCCAGCACGCTAAAACTGGCTTCTCATGCAGTGCC
Organism: Calotriton arnoldi; assembly: GCA_963921515.1. Classification (NCBI taxonomy): domain Eukaryota; kingdom Metazoa; phylum Chordata; class Amphibia; order Caudata; family Salamandridae; genus Calotriton; species Calotriton arnoldi. The sequence goes on from CAWUFW010001094.1 coordinate 2,899,993, forward strand.
AGCGCTGCTGCTGTTCAGAGCATGCCGCTAGTTTTACAAATGCAAAATACAACCCATGCACTGGTGTGTCTGTTGTTTAAACTGGCACTGACCGACAACTAAGCGTGAGCCGGGGCTTCAATGAAGCTCCGCCAAGCTTCGGAGTCTCTGAGCAGACCACGTGGTTATTCTCAGCCTCAAGTAACACGGGTGAGCAGTATCAACAAACATGGACGGTGATGTCTCTGCCCTCATAGGAATCAGGGGGAACTTCCACCGTCAGTGTATTTCTGGCACTTTAATTCTATTTAGCGAAATCAGGTGCAAAACATACAAACAATAACGAGCTGGCAGTGAAACACAACTGCGCGGTCACCCCCATAACAACAAGAGCCGGCTTTCTGCAAGTAGAGAAACTAGTGAGGCATATTTGTTAGCCCCAGGCGTGACACACATTCACTGCTGTTGTTTTCAGACTGAGACTCATTCGGCTAGAACGACAAAACAAAGAACAGAAGCCTACCCACTGCGAGAGAGACTACCTACCAGTGACCCCAGAATGATGAATGTGGTGATTTAGCAGAATTGTTGCAAGACCTGTGAAATCTTCTCACTATGCTAATGGCTTATGACCAATTGCTGCATATTCTCTTAACAAGAGAGTATGGAGTTTACTTTTCCTTCTCAAACTGAAAAGCTAGAGGAGTTTCTAAAGTGAACTATGCAATTGTGTTGTGTGCAGTGAGTGGGAAAGGATTCAAAATGCCTTTTTTCCCTCTAACACAACATTTATATACGTGTAAATTAACTGTACAATTTTTGTCAAAATATATCAGCAATTAGAAAAACACAAATGAAGCACTTTTTTTTAGGTCTTCGCCTGGGCAGTGCTTGCACTGTCTCTTCGAGACCTGCTGTATTCAGGAATGGACATGAAGCTCTGCCCATTTTTCACCCACTTTTCAATTGGCTCCTGTTACTGTCCTTTCTAAATGGTTGCTTTTGATTCATAAATAGGCTTAGTAGTCCCTCCTTAGTACCGCCTTTTCTCCATTTGTAACCTCCCATGAGGACTGGCTCTTTTACTTGTGTTGTTACTCGGTATATTTTAGTTAATGTCTGTGAGCACTATTTACTTAAAGGACTTTCTCCTGCCTGCTGTTGCAGGCAGGACACTCTCTCCCACAACCACTTGTTTTGCAGTTGTAGCGCCAACCAGGCCAAAAGGTATTGGAGTGCTTTACGTGAGCACCAGTTCTCCAGTTCCAAAGTCGCAGCTCGCCGCGATAACATTTTCCAGCAAGGACATCGGACAGCATTAGGTTTGCTCTTCGGCTTACTTTCTAAAAACCATGACTTCAACAAAGGGCTCTTACCCTCTCTTTCCTCAATTTGTTCCTCTGTGAAATGGATCCAAAAAAGAAAGAAAGACTTTGGCTTTAAATGTCGTCTTTGGACACACTCTCCCGCAACCGCTTGTTTTGCATTTGTAGCACAAACCCGACCGGAAGGTATTGGAGCACTTTACGTGAGCACCAGTTCTTCAGTTCCAAAGTGGCAGCTCGCTGCGCTTTGCTGCTTGGCTCACTTGCCGAAAACCATGACTTCAACAAACAGCTCTTGGTGCGCTTTACAGAGTTTGCTAGTGAAGCGCTACTTTCGGTTTCTCTTCTTTCTTTGAACAACAGTCAGTTCACTTTTTAGGTCTCGCGCCTAGCGTTGCAGTGCGCAGCACTGCTCGCGCAGCTCGAGACCTCTTGTACGGGCTTCAGAAAGCTAACCACACGCTCGTGCGTGTGTTTAGCTTTCTGACGCCTGGCATTGGCTGTAGCGTGCGTTTAAAAAAAAAAAAAAACGGCATGCAATTGGGCAAAGGCGGGCGCATGTCCCGCCTTTGCTCCTCCCATTCCCACTGGTGGCTAGCACGCGCAGCAGCGCGCGTTCGCCTCGCTGCCGCGCTCCCTCCCCCCGCTCCACTGTGGTGCGCGCGCACCACTGTTTATTTTCTCAGGATTTGCCTGCAAACCCCACCCCCTCCCACCTCCGAAACTGCACCGAGCAGGCTTGTTGTGCTCTTTTATTTATTTACGGCTCCCTTATGTTTTCTTTCTTCTTAAAAGACTAAATTGTTCTTTCCATGCGGCAAGCACGATATTGTGATAAAACCAAATCAACAGTCCTCTAGACCGCTACCACAACACTTTGAGGAAAAAAAAGCGTCTCAGACACTCAGAACGACAGCAGAGGTATTTTAACCAATCTGCAAAAAGAAGACTGCAGTGCAACGGAATCTAAATCTGGTTGCGATGTAAACCGATGCCCCAATGGCTGCTATTTCTGTTTTGTCTTTCAGTATACTCCATTGATTGGTCAGGAGGGTAGTCAGCCCCATCTGTAGTTATTTTAGTTACAGAACACGGAGGAAGCGAACAAACTTTACAAATGTCTTATTTGCACAGTCAAGGTCAGCAGTCGTTTTAGTTGCGACATGTAAACTTGGCTGTAAGCGGGAAAGTACTAATATTAGATCAGTTTGTGCATAATAGGGCATTTTAATATATCTGTGGAGTAGTATTTCGTGTCTGATGGAAGTCGTGTATCTGCATGTTTGTGTTGCACGCTTTTCCTTTGAACCATACTGTGCTTTTAGTGGTGCTTTAAAGGTACCATTGGAAATGGGTTTTTTCCGATTTTAAATTAGTATAAGAAACAGATTTTTTACTCAGTTCGTTGTTCCGATCAAGGTCAGTGTATTATTTTATTACAAACAACAAACTGCTAAAGTTTGTTTTCAATAAGACACCCTGCAGTCATACAGACTCAATTGGCTCCACCGTGTTTCCGATGTTAGTGCTTTCGAGTCATTAGCATAGTGGGCAAGTTATTTAATCCAACGAAGATGTTTTCTTTGCGCCTTGAAGAAAATAGTTAATATTGTTACTGAAAGAAAGAACTTAACATTCCTGCTTTTCAGTAACAATAACTATTTCCCTCACAGCACGCTACACCGTCCTTCTTTGGTAACTGAAATCGTCTCACCTCAATGTTGTTGTTTGCACGAAATTTAAAGGTCTTCATTAAAACACTAGCGACCGCTGGGGGTCTAGTTTTTTTCTGTTTTTGGTCGTTCATTTAGCTTTACATGTTTTTTTGCAACCTTCTTGAGCGTCCAATGAAAGCTTTGTGGTGTACAATAGTTTAGCTTAGGGGCATCCATATAAAAATTGTTACCCACCAGTGCTCTCCTACACCAGCCTCAGTGTGTACTGTCATCACCCTTCCTGTACTCTTCCTCAACAACCTCGTGTGCCCCCCTCATGTCTCACTATATCTGCTTCACCAGCTTCAGTATGTCCCTCCGTCCGCTACCGCTGCTCTTCCACATCAGCTGTTTCATCTGCCTTCCCATATCCTTTTCTCTAAATTCATTCCCCGTCTTCTTTCCCCTTGATCTTGTGCATGGCTCCCCCATTATCTGCGGCTCTCTGTGTCATTTTCTTCCCTGCACCACATCCTGTGTTCACTTTGTGCAAAGCGTATATTTTAATTTCTACTTACCCAATTGTTTTATGTGTACAATTTTATGATGAAAACTTTGTGTAATGTATGCTTCACGTACACTTTGCAGCTGTGTGCTCTACATATGTCCTGTCTTCAAGTCTACTACACACATCAAATACTCTGTGCTCTACACATATTTCATATGCAGTTTACTGTGTGTACATTTTATGGTCTACACAGTTTCTATGGGCTTCACTAAATGTGGTTTAAATGTTCTACTCTGCGTATCTTGCCTTATGTGCTCCTTGCACTCTACGTATAATTGGTGTTTTACTCTCTGTGCTGTACATGTACTCTGCTCTTCATCTACTGGGTGCAATCTCATCTGTACTTGTACTCTGTTACTGAGCAATAGGTGTAACATACAAATAAAAGTGCCTTGTCATGGATTATTGAGCTGCACACCACATACATCCACTTCATAAACGTAAGTAAAAGACATTGTCATTTACACCACCATCAGCTCTAACTTTCACAAATGCGAGACCTATTGCATTGCAAATGCTTGTTCTACTCGGCTGCTGCCCCTCCCCCTCTCTCTTTCTTCCTCTTAATCCCTCTTTGTCTCTGTCTCACTCCTCCTCCTGTCTTGGTAGACCTGGATGTTTAAAACGCAGAGGCCATTCCTCAACTTGCTTTGATCTATCTGTGGGGATTGTTTTGCTTTTTAAACTCCCCAAGATGCTGCTTTACGTGGGTTCTGGAGTGCCCTGCATCCCCAGTTATTGATGGTTTCGGGTCCCACTGTGTGGCTCTGCATTGTGCTCTGGCTGCCCAAATGTACTGAGCAAGGAGATCAATCTGAGAGTTACCAGTAGAGCTGTTTAGTGCCCCTTGCTTCATAGAATGAGGGTCCGCTGGCAGCCATTGTGCCCTTGACTACTACTGCCTGCGCCTTGCATGAAAGACAGTGATGAATCCGATGTTTCTGTTTATGTTTAAAACCGCAATGGCGCTGCTTTGTATAGTGTGGCACTGCGTCTTATATTTACTGTATTCACACAGTGAACATTGTGTGAGTTTACGATTGAATTTGCTCTTGAAATATTTAGCAGGCTTTGGCAGAGGCAAATCTTTGTGGCCTGCTGTGTTATTGAAATCTGCGCTCGAAAATTACAGAGTATGTTGAAACCAGGGGCTGTGAACTTCTTCAGGTTAACAAGGCATCCCTCTCTTTCGTTTTCTCTTCTTTCTTTGAACAACAGTCAGTGTTCACTTCTCCTGCTCTGCCGCTGTCCCCCCCCTCTCTCTTTCTTCCTGTTTGTCTCTGTCTCGCTGCTCCTCACTTGCTGAAAACCATGACTTCAACAAACGACTCTTACCCTCTCTTTCCTCTCCTTTCCTTGATTTGTTCACCTATGAAATGGAGCCACAATCTTTGGCTGCAAATGTAATCTTTTTCAGACATTTTTCTGTTCAAAAGTGTAGTCTTTGGGCGGAGAAAAAAAGGTTCAAAGTACAAAAAACACTAAATAAAGCAAGACAGAGTGGTCACAAAGTGGCCAGATTGGTTTTATTCACAACGAGCGTTAAGGTAACTATGTTGTTCCTGCTTACATTTCACATGCTTTACTTAATCTTGCATTCCTTATGAGTGTTTGTTATTTCCAGGATTTTGTTACTTTTTTTCTTCCAGCCAGCATATTACTCTTGTCTCCCCTCCCTGATAGCCTATTTCCCATTTTCTGGTTCTCCAGCACCGCAAGGTCATACAAATGGCCCTATTCAAATATCATCCCTCTACTGCATACAAAAAAACAAAAGTAAAAAACATTGTCATTTTCAACACCAAGAGCTCTAGCTTTCACAAATGTGAGACCTATTGCATTGCAAATGCTTGTTTACATCTCTGAAGAGTGATGGAAACAAACATTTTAATAGGATCAACACAAATCAATAAACTACTTGAAGCACAAATGGAATATTTAATGAAACCCGATTTCCGCACATTATTGTATATTCACTATGTAGGCTTATCAGTAAAACCTGTGCAAACTTAGTGGCCATTACAATGGAAAATGTGCTGTCTGTAACTGACAGCACGCAACTGCACTATGCTTTAGCAATATTGTTGTGATTTTCTTGCCTTTATTGCACATGAGAAAATGTCATTCTAAGTGTCACACATTTGGCAGTAGAAGTCAATCATAAGTACCTTGAAACTGTGGAAATGTCACACATAAGAACTCTGTAAACTTGGCAGCTATGCACTTGACAGGATTCTGAGGGTGTAGGAGTGAGTTAAGCCAGGTATTGTTCAAAGAGAAGAGGTTTGAGGTCTTTTTTTAAGGTGACATGATGTGGTCTGGCAGAGGCTCAGCGGGAGAGAGTTTCATAATCTTGTGGCTCTTCCGGAGAGGGATTGTCTCATGTATCGCTCTTGCTTGAAGATGGGGGTTCGAGGACGAGCAATTCAGTGTTTCATGAGTCTCTGTCCACACTTGAGATTTTCAGTTTCTCAGAGAGGTGCAAGAGTAAAGTGGAATGCAGAGCTTTATGAGTGATGCAGGCAGTTTTAAATTGAGCTCTTAATTCCATGGGAACCAACTGAAGGGAGCATGGGATGGGAGAGATGCGGTCGAACTTCTTGTGTCCTGTCACAAAGCTGGCCTCCTCATGTAGGACTGTTCTGAGAGGATCTAAGTGAACTTTGGAAATGATGAAAAGAAGTGAAATTCCGTAGTCCAGTCTGGAGAGCACTTGAACAACAGAATTACAGTTGTGTGCAGGGATGAGGTGCCTGATTCCCAAAGAAGCCTTTGTTGGAGGAAAATTTAAGAAAGAAAAACCAAGACACAATTGGCAAAGCGATATAGGTTTAATCACATATGGCTGGGGAAATCAGTCACCTCTGTGGAGTTGAAACCTGATCTCCGAAGCACTGCTCGCAGGCAGCGACATTTATTCAGAAAAACCACAAGATAATAGTTTTGAAACATATTGACCTTTCAGCAGTTTTCATCCTTGATAAACGGACACCCACAATGTGGGTTTAAGTTCTTAGAATCTGAGCAAAGAAAGCGTATATTTATGTGACCACACAGCGCAGTAGTGGTCCATCAGGCTGGAGGTGCCCCTCTGCATATCAGCGTTGTATATGGTGGTGTTGCAATTGAGAATATTGCCAACTTTTTTTGCCCCATTTCCCTTGGAAAAAAGAGATAAATGCGTTAGTTTCATTGCTGGTCTAGAGTGCGTGGTTGTTCCTGTCCATGTATATATCCCTGTATGTTTGTATCCCGTATTTGTTGCATTGTTCTAGGACTACATGAAATGTGACAGGGCTGTTTGTCACAATCTTGCATGCAAATACAAAAATCATCCACATTACAATGCCAAATGTCGACCTTTTAAAAGAGGAACGGAGTCCGCGATGTTCTCACCTTAAAGGCACCAATTCTGAGTCCTACCCGCCCTCGTGAATAGGCAGAACTTTAATGAAATCCGTGACATTTACCTTCTTTTAAATTGAGCTGTAATCCACTTGTGGGGGGGAGGGGGTTTCAGCGGTTTTCCAGACAGAGGCACTCCGTGAGGCCAAATCAATCAAGCTTCTTGTAAAGCGCGACTACTCACCCATAAGGGTCTCAAAGCGCTGAGTTGAATGGGTCTGCAGTTCAGTCGAAGAGCTAGGTCTTGAGGTCCTTCCTCAATTGCAGCAGTGATGGCGATTACCTGAGGTGCAGAGGCAAGGAGTTCCAAGTCTTCGCAGCGAGGTAGGAGAAGGATCTTCCTCCAGCCGTGGTCTTGCAGATCTGTGGGATGGAAGCCAGGGCCCATTGGGCAGAGCGGAGATGTCTGGTGAGAGTGTAGAAGGAGAGGCAGTGGTTGAGGTACGTGGAGGGCTTTGTAGGCGTGCATGAGGAGTTTGATGGTCATTCTTTTATTGATAGTAAGCCAGCGAATGTCTCTCAGGTGGTCGGGGATTTGGCTGCAGCCTGGGATGTTCAGGATGAGTCTGGCAGAGGGGTACTGGATGTTCTGCAGTTTCTTTAGGAGTTTCTGGGTGGTGCCAGCGTAGAGTGCATTGCTGTAGTCGAGTCTGCTGCTGACAAGCGCATAGATGACCATTTTCCTGGACTCGGTGGGGATCCATTTGAAGATCTTACAAATCAGGTAGAGCGTGTGGAAGCAGGCGGATGAGATGGCGTTGATTTGGCTGTTCATTGAGAGCGAGGAGTCCAGGATGATGCTGAGGTTTTGTGCATGGTCCGTGGGTGTGGGGGGGGTTCCGAGTGTTGCAGCCACCAGGAGTTGTCTTAGGTGGAGGGGGTGGAGCCCGACATGAGGCTTCGACCTTGTCTGAGTTGAGCTTGAGGCAGCTGTCCTTGATCCAGGTAGCGACTGCCTTCATCCTGTTGTGGAAGTTGCTCTTGGTGGCTGTGGGTTCGTCTGTGAGGGAGAGAATCAGCTGTGTGTCGTTGGCGTAGGAGACTATGTTGAGTCCGTGTCTTCTGACGATGGGGCCATGTAGATGTTGAAGAGGGTGGGGCTCAGGGAGTTCTCCTGAGGCACTCCGCAGCTGATCTCTGTGGGTTCTGAGTTGAACGGTGGGAGTCTGACTGTCTGTAAGGAAGAGCATATCCATTCTAGGGCTTTGTCATGGATGCCGGCTTCGTGGAGTCTTGGCTGAGGGTGTGGTGGGAGACAGTGTCGAAGGCGGCTGAGAGGTCCTGGAGGATGAGGGCAGCAATCTTGCCTCAGTCGAGGAAGGTGCGGATGTCGTCTGTAGCAGCAAGGAGATCGCTCTTGGTGCTGTGGTTGCTTCTGCAGCCTGATTGGGAGAGGTCCAGGATGTGGTTTGTTTTGATGAACTTGGAGAATTGGGTGTTGATGTCTTTCTCGATTACTTTAGCTGGGAAGGGGAAAAGAGAGATAGGTCTGTAGTTCTTGAGGTCCGTCATATCGGCAGAGGGTTTCTTCAGCAGGAGGTTGATCTCTGCCTGTGTCCAGTCTTCAGGGAAAGTTGGGGTCTCGATGGAGCAGTTGATGGTGCGGCAGAGTTCGGGTGCGATGGAGGTGCAGGCTCTGTTAAAGATGTGGTGAGGGCAGGGAATCGAGGCGGCTCCAGAGTGGATGCTCTTCATGATCCTGAGGGTGGTCCTAATTTGCGATGTCCTATTAGGAAACCGCAAGTTAGGAAATGCTAAAGCAAGGGTGATGTTCGGCCTAAGGCCCCCCCCCCTTGCTGCACCCCGAAAAAAGTGATGCCCATGTAAGCTCACAGATGCCCTAGAGTCATGCGTGTGCTATTTAGCACTTTTTTAAAACCATTTTGGAATGCTTTTTTTAAATAGCACATGGTTGCCATAGACTTTGACTTGATGGTAATTGCATTTACTAAATGCCCAATTTGCATTTAGGAAATGCTTTGTACATGTATTAAGAAATCACAAATAGGAAATCCCTATTTGCGATTTTCTATTTACGGAATACGAAAATGTGATTCCTACTGGGTAAAAATCAATCAATCAGGAGTTTATAAAACACGCTACTCACCCATGAGGGTCTCAAGGCGCTGGGAGGGGGGATGTGCAGGTCCGAGTCAGTCGAAGAGCCAGGTCTTCGCATTTTACGATTCCCTAAAGGCCTTTGCACATAGGAAAAGGCTGCTTTGCATTTCTTAACAGGCTGAAATTGTGATTCATCCCATTAAGAAATGCAAATGGCCTTTGTACATCTGGCCCATAGTCCCTTACGATGGGCTTTTTAAGTTCTTCCTCCTCACAGATCGTATTACTAAGAGTAAAAAAAAAAAGGATTTTTTTCACCAAAGCTGTGTCACCTTAAATAATCAAATGTGGCGAAATGAACAATACAGGTCTTTCCAAAGATGCTGTGATACTTAATATATATATAAGCCATTTAATGTCAAGAACCCGATCACAAGCCAGGCAGTCAGTAACTACCATCCAATTCAGCTTGGCCTGCTCATTTCCCCATATAGAAATCTGAAGGAGGAGTAGGGCAAGCTTAATATAGTCCACAACATAGGAAAGCCCCAACTCCTGGTGAGTGCAGAATTATGGGCTAGAAGGTAAAAATCCTAGCAATCATTGGCAAAAGAGATTATCCTCCTGCTGCAATTTTGAACAATATTGATAACCCCAAATGGCAGCCCCGTACATCAAGACTGGTATGCATTTTCATTTCTATATTTTTAAAATCGGTAAAACAGGTTTATTTCCCACTTTTCTGGCAAACTCAAAATCGGCCCGTACAGCCTAGTTAAAGTGTAGTCTGCAGCTCAGAGAGTTTCTGTATATGACCGCTAGGCCTCCATCTTTTTTGCCTTCCCGGTTGCTTCTCAGAATGGAGTAGAGGTGGGGAAATAGGAGCGGAAGAAGGCTGTTTGTGGTATCATTCAGCCATGTTTCTGTGAGGATCAGGATATCGATTGTGTGTTCGATGATCATGTCTGAGATCTCAAGGCAGTATTTGACTGCAGAGCGGCAGCTGTGCAGTATGCAAGTAAGGGAGGAACTTGTGGGTTTGTGTTCAGTTTGCCCGAGAGGAAGGGTGGTGATATGGATCAATTTAGAGGATAAGTTGTGATTTTGGGTGGGGATAGGCAACGCGTCTCACGTACGGTTCAAGATAATGGTGGGGATGCGAGGCCAATTTGTGTTTGGCTGGGGGACTGAGTGATGGAGTCATTGGTATTTTCATAGCTTTTTACAAGGATTTGTATTTCATACTTTTTCAGTGGGGAGTATGCCCATTTGCGTCTGGGGAAACGATTATCCAGAGGGATCATGAAAGGAAAGGGGCTCTTTACCTGTGCCAGGTGAGGTGGATCGCATTTGTGAGAGGTAATCGAGTTGCTGAAACAAGAGAAGGCTTGGGTAGGATCTCTATTTTCTTTGTGAGGTAAGATATAGTAGACAGGAGTGCAGAGAAATGCGGCCAGTGTTATACAGGGGAGGGCTGCGGCTTATGATGTGTATTTGTGGAAGGTGTTGGGAAGGGCTCGTGGATCCAAGGAGTTGGATGCTTGAGAGATGCAGTGGGTCAAAGTGGGGAGTTAAGGTGGGAAGGTTTTAGAAGGTGATTGCTCCTGTTGGATGAGATGGTGATGGGAGCGGGTTAATGACCCAGGGAGTTGTCGACGAGTGAATTATGTGAGGTGTGGAGAGATAGTTGAGGGAGGCAGGGTGATTTTTGTGCGACAGGTGCAAGGGTGTGTGAACTCTGATTGAAGGAGCTAGGTGTGGGGGTAGGTGTCTAGATCCTGCTGGAGTGTTTGGTGGGTGGAAGATTGAAGCTGGGGAGTGGGAGGATGAATGAGGATAAGATGAATAGTGGGAAGTGATGGAGTTGGATGAAGGTGTGTGGAGTGGAGGAGAAGATGGAGGTGTGAAGTGTTGAATGTTGTGGGGAAGAGGAGTCGAGTGAGAGGATGAGCAACTAGAGGGTTGCCGATGGATGAGGGTGTGTCGAGTGGAGTAGAAGTCAGAGGAGTGAATTAATAAATGTTGTGAGAAGATGAGGAAGTGTGAGATGGTGAGCGATCCAAAGGGTTAGGATGTGAATTGACTGGAAGTGATTTGAGAGCAGGAAAGATATTGTCAGCGAAGGATAGAATCTTATTGTTTGCTTGGAACATGATTTTCCTATACTCTTTCAAACTATTTCTTGGTTTGCTATTATTGGTGCCACAATTCATAAAATGCCTTGGCAGAGACCTCAAGTAGAAATTCACAGGGAGTAAGACTCACATTTTGGGGTTTGGTTAAGTTATTACTCACACTAAATATCACACCTGGGGAAAGTATCTAGGACTAAATCGCTAAATGGACGCTGTCTAGAGCTCTGCTTTGTGCAGAGCAGCTCTTGGGAGCTGAGATGCTTCAAGAAGCCATCCCACAATAGGGAGAGTCATCTTAAATACCCATTCTGTTAATGTGAGTAGTGCTGCTGCACTGCTGTTGTAAGTGATATGGTTACTTTAGCGAGGTTTAGATGCCATTTCATTAATTCTACGTGTATTTTTTCTTCAATTCCCTGATGTCACTTTTTATGCTGAAGTATACAAAAAAGTGATTGGTGGCATACTTGAATTAATTACAGCCACTGGAAATTGCTTGGGACTGCATATCAGTCCATCATTTCTTTGTCCCAAAAGGCTACCTCAGAGTAGACCCAGCTAAATGTAAATCAGCCTTGATCCGTCTACAATTGGAACACTCCACCCCAGAGCCTCTCTGAACAGCAGAGCGGTTTTGCCCCGATTAGGGCTTATCAGCCAGGTATAGCTTGGTTCTTATGGCACAGTGAGCATGGGGCCCACGTCTGGGCATATCCGTGCCACTTAGGGTAATATGTCAGACACTCAAAAGGTGATGGGAGGAATGCTTACAATAAGTCTAACAATTGGCAATCACTCGGGTAGCATTTCAACCCATCATTCTTTTGCCCACCTTGCCATCTCTGTTTGGACTCAGCCAATACGTTGTCACCCTGCTCCAATAGGAGCAGTCCAGCCTGAACTGCCAGGCCAGGTCCTCCCTGTACCGGAACACAAGCAACCCAAGACTGGTTTTCCCTTAGTTGGAGCTAATCAGTCATGTACAGATTGGTTCATCTGGCAAAATGTCACAGGACCCACAACTGTGCATACCTGTTGCACTGAAATGTACAAAAAATTAATGGGTGGGGTTCTTGAATTAATTTCAGCCACGGGTAATTACTCCGGGCCTCATCCCAGTCCATAATTTCTTTGCCCACAATGGCACCTCAGATTAGAACCAATGTTGTCATTGAAGTTAATAGGGGTGTGTCATCACTTTCTGTGATGTCAGATATGCTAAATAGTTCTCCTACAAGTTTCAGAACTTGGCTAAGGTATAATGTCATTATATGTGTGAGAGATAGGCAAGCCATCAAAAGCTCAAACCAGAAGCCTAGCTCAGCTCGAGCCCAAAACAAGTAGAGCTTTCACATAAGGCGATGTGGCCTAGTGGCTACAGCTGCCGGTCATACAACACAGGCATCCAGGTACGAATCATGCATCTGCTCAGTATCAGTATCCTGTGAATCTCAGCAAATCTCCCTGTGCTCAGAACAAGGTGTAACAGTCTGTGTCTGTTCTTAAGCGCTCCTATGTCCTTTGGCAAGGTTTGGGCTATGTAAAACTGCCAAAAATAAATTGTAGATTGTGCTTGTCACTCTCCCTGTAATCTCACTTTCCAAGAATTCAAGACAGAGCATTAACCTTTGATGTTGGACAGAGATAACCACCCATCTAGTGGCTGAATTGCACAGTGTGAACGTGGAAAATCTGGGAACAATCCCAGCTAATCTGCTTGACCAAATTGTTTGCTCCTAGGCAAACACTTTATTTCGCCCAGCGTCCTTTTTTGTTAATTAGCACATCAGAATGTGGGTAAGTGAGTTCAGGATGTGCGCTGTACAAAAAACCCTTTTATTTGATGTAATAGCCTGCAAAGTAGCTTCATCTATAATAAGAATCTAGGCAATGTATAGGATAAACATGACAGCTGACTTGTCTCCTAATTCACTAAAAGCACTGTTATCAGGGTGTTATTTCACTAATAGTACTGTTATCAGGGTGGTGCAGGAATTATTATTCTCAGTGCATATTTAAAAACTTTCACTTTTAATAAATACTTCGATGCATATATATATATATATATATATATATATATATCGTTGGCTTCTGTCTCAAAACCTCCAGTTTCCCTGGAAAAGACGAACACGGACCCAAGGTTTCTGGTGCTAAGTTCAGTTTATTTTGCTGCCACGCACCACCGCCATATATTTGATGTACTAAGGTGAAACTCTTTTCCTTGTAAAAAATATTTTTTAATTTTGAAGCAATTTTATCATATTCTAACATGTTTGTTGCATGATTTACATGCCAAAGATTTTCAAGGCTCTTAGAGTCAGAGCTGACTAATGTCTCAGCTTTCCCTTTTCATTTGTCGGCTCACCCACCTCCATATTGTTTCAGAAAACAAATCCCGAGTTCCCACAAACTGGGTGCTCACTAGTTTGATCACCTGTGAATACAGATTATCAGCTTAATCACAAGCGAGAACCGGGTTGCACTGCAATACAAACATGGCCATTTGGTTCCCAGAGTGAACTCACTGAAGGGGGGGAAGCCTTCACTATGTTATGGGAGCAATGTATCCCGATTGATCTTGCAGATACATCTAGGCCCACCCCCTTCGTGCAAGAGTCAAATTCTTACAGCTATAAAAATACTTGTCTATACAATCAAAACCAGCAGCCAGGTACTTCCAACTGCTATACTATACCTTCTGAAATATGAGTGGTTAAATAACAGATGCCATGCACTTCTAACTGCTACACCTTGAACTTCTGAAGTCTGCAGAGACCTTAGGACTCATGCATCACATGTGATAATTCAAATTTGTCTGAGAATCAGCTAACATACTGAGACAGCTGATTCTATGTTAGGACTATATTTCCCATTACCATATTTGCTCTTTCATAGGTCATATTTACGTATCAGAATGCATCTAGTCCCATAAGTATTTTCTTTCTTTGCTACCTTTCATATTTCAAAATTCGTATTTGGTTTTTACAGTTTGACTTATTTATCATGCGACCGCGGAAGTCACTTTCGCATTTCTATTAGTGGAACCTTTCGTCCCCAGCAAATAGTTTAACCAGGTCAGAAGCACAACAGCGTTTCGTGTCCTTTATTGTTTAAATATATGATTGAATTGTGTGAGGCTTTTGGCGTGGGCTTGCTCAGCTAGACAATAGTGTTCAGCACAGAGCCTCCCACAAAGCAGCCCTCAGCGACTACCACATGCGCATCAAGGAAGCCAAGATAGCAGCCATCACAGCCCGTATCGATACAGCGGCCAACCACAGGAAAGGACTCTTCAAAATAGTCAAGGAATTCTCCAACCCAGCTGCCACAGAAAACGCAATCCACCCCTCCCAAGAACTCTACGACACCCTCTCGGACTGCTTCCACAGCAAGATTGCCACCTTCTATAATAACTTCGACCCCCAACCCATCACATTCAACCTCGACAGTCTTGAACAACCTGCACACACCAGCTGCATTATCACCACCTGGTCTCAGCTCACCACTCATACCACCACGGCCATCATGTTATTCATCCACTCCGGGGCACCCACCGACCCCTGCCCCCACCGTCTTTTCAACCTCGGACCCAACCCAACCCAATCAGCACAGAACTCACCAGCACCATCAACCCTTCCATCACCACAGGAGCCTTCCCGGACAGATGTAAACATAACCTCCGTCAGACCCCTCCTAAAGAAACTGTCCGCTGACCCCAGCAAACTCAAAAATTATCGACCCATCTTCCTGCTCCCCTACCCTGCCAAAGTACTCGAGAAGGCCATCAGCCTACAGCTCACCAAATACCTAGGACACAACCTCCTACTTGACGCCTCCCAATGAGGATTCCATGCCAACCACAGCAGCGAGACTGCACTGAACACTGCCACAGACGCCATCAGAACACTCCTCGACCGTGGAGAGACTGTAGCCCCGATGCTCCTTGACCTCTCAGCTGCATTCAGCAACATATCCCACCACACCCTCATCAACAGACTCTACAACATCGGCATACAGTAAAACGCCCTAAAGTTAATCGCCTCCTTCCTTACAGGATGCACACAGAGCATCCGGCTGCCCCCATTCACCTCCGAGCAGCCCAAGGACAACATATGCAGCATACCCCAAGCATCATCCCTCAGCCCCACCTTGTTCAACACCTACATGACTCCCCTCGCAGACATAGTCAGATCTCATGGCCTCAACATAATTTCATACGCGGACGACACTCAACTTATCCTCTCGCTCATCGAAGACCCATCCACCACCAGAACTAACTTCTGCAATGTCATGATCAATGCAGCGAACTGGATGAGAGGCAGCTACCTTAAACTCAATTCCAACAAGACAGAAGTACTGATCTTCAGGAAGAACACCTCCATATGAGACTACAGCTGGTGGCCAGCAGAACTCGGACCAACAGACCACGCGCAATCTAGGCATCATCCTTGACAACAAACTGACCATGAAATGACAAGTCAACACAGTCGCCTTCTCCTGCTTCTACACTCTTCGCACTCTCCACAGAATCTTCCGATGGATCACAGTCAACACCAGAAAGACCATCACCCAGGCCCTCGTCACCAGCTGCAACGACTATGGCAACACTCTCTATGCCGGTATCCCCATCCAGCTCCTCAGAAGACTCCAGTCCATACAGATTGCTACAACCAGACTCATCCTGGGCCTCCCCAAATGGACCCACATCACCCCCCACCTCAGAAACCTCCACTGGTTCCCCATCCAAAAGAGATGCCAGTTCAAGATCCTCATGTACGCCTTCAAAGCTCTACACAATCAAGGACCGCCCTACATCAACCACCGACTGAACGTCCTCCTACCCACAAGACACCTGCGCTACTCCTCTCAAGCCCTTGCACAGACTCCTCACATCCATAGCAGCCGCAGCAGAGGCCGCTCCTTCGCCTACATCTCCGCCAAGACTTGGAACAACCTGCCCCTCCATCTTCGAACAGCACCCTCCTAGACAGACTTCAGAAAGAAACAAGACCTGGCTTTTCGATGGAGGCTTCACACCCACAGCTTCCAGATACCCCTAGGGGTGACAGTGCTGCACTTTACAAATGCTGATTGATTGATTGATTGACTCGGTTAATAAGATGTTACCTCTAGCCTTACAGCCCTTCACTAAGTAGCTCCAAAGGTATACCTAAAGCAATGTGACCATGGAAGGTTTAGAGCCCCCTTCTTCCAAAGGCGTTAGTAATACTAAACCCTCAAAATTTTATGTTATGCCTATTTGTATAGCCGCTAATCACCCGTGAAGGTATCCAGGCGCTCTGCGGCTGGAGAGGCAGCTGTCTCCTAGGAGAGAATTATTCAGTCAGGTCTTCAACTTCTTATGCAACTCAAGAAGCGGTGAGGGGTCTCTGATGTGCTGTGGAAGGTCATTCCATGCCTTGAGGGAGATGTGTGAAAAAGCGCAGTGTGGTATCTGGATCATATCCCTGTCTGTCTCCTGCTGACATGGTGGAATGTTGCCATTGGAATGTCACCATGACAGTCAGGGAACTGGAATTGTATGTCCAGAAACTGGCAGTTGCCAGAGGACGCTGTTGGGTTGTGGATGGGATCTTCTTTGGAGAATAAACCTTTCCTGAAGTTCACGCTACCTTGAGTATTGTCTACTCTTTGCCGCGATTACTACACTGGCGTAGTTGGCAGATTTCGAATCCTGTTGAACTCAAGGAGATCTCAACAAACTACGGCACCTTTCCCAAAAGAGGCCCCGGAACCCTGACCCTGCGAGAGGTTAGTGCAAATTTCAGAGCCCAGACACCCTGGACTGCTGCTTGTGCGAGGTGCAACCACTTAACTGTGAAAAACCTAGTTGCGGCAAAATTTGACTCTTTGGGAGGTTTTGTGTACGCACACTATTCAGTTTAGAAGTGCCACAATATCACCAACGCATACAGGGGTGAGTGTTGTACATTTTGGCTCGATAAATTCACTTGAGCTGTGCAGCATACCTAGTTTGGTGTTTCTGGTGTCATCGACAGTGTGAGGCAAGTTTGCTGCATCTTTTGAACTTTGTATGGCGCGTGCTTCGCTGCATTTCTTCCTCGCATTCAATATACTGGCTGATTTCTGTGGCATGTCCTGGAACATTGGTACGCACTAATGCTGTCGCATGAGAGGGGAAGGCTGGAATGTTAACGCGTTCGCACTCCAGAACGTCTTGGAGCGATCGTCAACCCGTCTATTACATAGGACATCTTTATGCTGGCTTAGCTGTGGAGAGCAACTAGAGCGCTGACCTCTGGAGCGCAATTCTATACCGGACTGTCGGATACTGGAATCCTTACGGAAATCACGTTCTTTGTTTGTCAGGGAACCCACGGCCTGTTGGATCAGCGACAGGCACGCTAACGTTCAGAGCGTGATACTCAAGTGGCACTTCATCTGTCAGGGATCACACGTTCTTCTGGATCAGTGACAGGCACACTATCATTCTGACCTGTCATCCCTGTGGCTCCTGCTGGATCAGTGACAGGCACACTGCTACTTGCACCTTTTAAGTCAGAGACTATCTGGTGGTGGACCTGGTAACTCTATGACGTCCTGCTAATTGAAGTTTGAATTGTGTTTTCTTTTCTTCTCTTCATATTGTTCACAGTCTTTTGCACGTCCATTTCAAGATGCTCCTGGGGGCTGTGCTTTTACAAGCACGCGTTGGTGTGTTGTTCAGGACTAGGTGTGGACCTCGTCAACAATTCTGACTGTCACATTGGTGGAGGGAGTCAGTGATCTATGAGTCACTCATCATTTGTTAGGAAAAGTGATTTAGTGTTCCCTTGAGGGGTTTACATGGTGGGTTTGACTCGGTGTGTTTTCAGTGTGTAGACGTATGAACAATAATTTTCTTGAGAATTTTTATCTGTGGTTGTGTATCCCGAGAACATTCTGCTTAGTCATTGACAACCCCAGAATGTTTGTTTAGTCATTTAATATTCTTTACAATGCAGAATGTTCCAACACCACCCTTTTTCTTAACAATCCCAGGAGATCCGCCAATCAAGTAGCAAAAATGGAAGGTGGTTTTCTAAAGGTACGCCAAAGTATGTGGGGCGTCATTGAATGCTGAACGGAGGTCATCCCTTCCGCTTCAATGTTTGGGGTCGGAGGGACAGGAGATATTTGATCATCTTCCAGAACTTCGTGATTCTGAGTCTGATGAGTTGAATGAATATGAGGTGTGTATAAAGAAGTTAGATAACCATTTTTTGCCAAAGGGTAGCACAATACTCGAACGATATTAATTTTGCTAAAAAGATGCAGAAGGACGGTGAGTCGGTAGAAAGTTATGTTACCCATTTGAGGAAGCTTGCTTCCTCTTGTAAATTTGCTGAACTTTTGGATGAACGTATAAGAGATCAGTTTATGTTAGGTTGTGATATAGCGAAAGAGAGAGAAGAATTATGGATGAGAGAGGAACCCTCTTTGGATGAAGTCATACAGGTAGCAAAAAGGTAGAACACTCACTAAAATGTGTTGCAACGATAAAGAAGAATAAGGAGTAAACTGCAAATTGTTAAGGAGAAATCGAGGAAACCCACCATCAAGGGTAAAGGTAGTGGGTTGAAGGGCAAAATTACGTTGCGCAAGTGCTATAGGTGTGAAAAGACAGATCATTTGGCTAACGATAAATGATGCCCAGCGTTGACGGTATTCTGTTCGATTGCAATAAAAATGGCCATTATGCTAGTGTGTGTAAAGCAAAGATGCGAACGCCCAATGTCAAGCATGTGGAAATTGAGTACGATCCTGTGGATGAAGATTTTGAATGCGGTCAGATTGTCTTACAGGTATCTGGTTGTAATCCTGCATCTCGCCCGAGCGGGATTTCAAAGATGGCGCCCGCGACCGGCCACCCGGAAGAGGAGGTCGGCGTTCTAGTTGACGAGGCCCCAGCGTGCCCAAAAGAAGGAAGTGGGAGTATCCCTGTCGTCGAGGGAGAAGAGGAGAACGCTTAGGCAAGGGACAAAAAGCGAAGGAGAATCCCAGGAGCGAGAGAGGAGACACCGGAGACATTGGAGACAGGACGGACCAGCCTGGAGGAAGAAGACCTTACAGGAGAGGGAACACGGACATTACCGCCTAGAGGCAATGTGTGAGCAGGTCTGACCGACCCAGGGAGGACGAGGGCGGTGAGGCCCCTACTGCCACGACCCAGGAGGGCCGTGGCCTGAGGCAAGTACCCTTCATTCACTATCTCACGACAGGGTGGTGGAGGTCGGGACACTAAGCGCCTGCGTCTTCATGACATTGTAGGGGATTACCTCGCCCTTTTTGTCGCTTACTGGCTCACACAGCACATGTACCGGGTGAAGGTGACGGTATAGGACTAAGAGTGGTTTAGGACACCAATACTGATTATTGTTTGTTTTTGTTTCGAGGGCCACATATAAACTTCTCCTCCTCTGACCTGGCGGTACGACAGAAAAGAGGAAAAACAAGCCCAGACACCAGCTCCAGCCTAGATAGAGAGAACACTAAGCATATGGACATTGGCTACCCTGTCAAGAAAGGACATTTCCTCATACTTTGTTGAAGACTTTAGCCTTTCACCTATCCAGAAACCCCTGTAATCCTTAGGTGGGCCATTAAAACCCTGATAAACACTACTTCTGACTAGGTGGCTTATATGCCTAGGTGACCACACTGGTACCAATGGAAAGAGTAAACCCTGCCCGATTGATAGCATATTGGTTGAGGGGGAGACAACAAATGTCTTGTTTGATTCAGGGGCCAAGATCACAATTGTATCTAAGAGATTTTTCAAAGATAAGCTTGAAGGGAAGGTCTCTTTGTTGAAACCTGACATTAATCCTTATGCTTATTGGGAAGAACCTATACGATTGAGATGTTATTTCACATGTTTGATTGAATATAAGAGATGGTAAACCGCAGGCAAGATATATGTCTCGGAAAAAGGAGACAGCATTGTAAGCTGGATTCATCAAGGTGACCTTGGTGTCATGCTGGACCAGAGTGGTAGTCCCTCCATTTTGTTGAAAGAAAGAGTGAATGAGATCCTGGACAGCACCTTGTTGAGTGGTGATGTCGGGGTGAGACAAGAAAATAATTCCCCAATGTATTCAGAGGAGCTAGGATGCTTGAGAGGATTTCAGCATGAGATACGTTTAGCTGTGGTGCACAACCTGTATGTTGCAAGGTGAGGAATGTCCCTATAGCCCTTAGGGATGAGATGAAAGCAGAAATGGAGAAACTAAATAAGGGGGGTGATAATTGAAGAAATTGAAGGCACAGAGTGGCTTGCACCGGTGTTTTCTGCTCGAAAGTCAATTGGCAGTTTGCGTCAATGTGTCGCTTTGAGGAATTTGAACAGGTGTGTCATAGTTGATAGGTATCCCCTTCCTAATATTTCAGAATTACTGTCATTGCTTGGCGGGGCAAGAATATTTCGTACGATTGACCTCACATCTGCGTATCATCAGGTAGAGTTGAAGGAGTCCTCTAGGGACTACACTGCCTTTATCACTCTTTTTGGCACGTTTATATTTGTTCGGATGCCATTGGCCTCATTTTGGCAGCCTCAGTTTTTCAACGTGCCATGGAAAAAATATTAAAGGGTATTGAGAGAGTATGTGTCTACCAAGACGACATCCTTGTCTATGGGAAAGATAGCGAAGAACATGGTTTGCGTCTTCGAAATGTCGTAAAGAAACTGGATGATTTCAATCTAACCATTAAGGCGGAAAAATGTCATTTTGTCACTACCACGATCAATTACCTAGGCCATACCATCACTGGGGATGGAATTGTGGCCAAGGAAGAGTTGGTTAGTACCATCTCTAAGATGAGGTCTCCTACATCACAGGAGGAGCTTATGAAGTTTTTTGGGATGGTTGAGTAGTACAAGAAGTTTGTGGGAAATTTTGCTGAATTGAGTGCGAACATGAGGTTGTTGTTGATGAAAGGAGTCGGATTTGTGTGGGATGAAGCATGCGAGCAGGAATTTATAATCTTGAAGGCGAAACTTAAATTGGCCCCCAAGTTGAAAAGCTTTGATCCATATAAAGCATCAGTTGTCACGACGGATGCTAGTGTATAGGGTCTAGGAGCGGTACTGCAACAGAGGGGGAGCGAAGGAATGAATACTATCATGTTTCTATCACATGGTTTAAGTGATGTTGAGTCACGTTATTCAGTGATCGAGCGGGAGGCTCTTGCTGTGTTTTGGGCTATAAGGAAGTTGAAGAAGTGTCTGTGGGGTGTGAAGTAAGAACAGATTACAAGCCCTTGTGTGAGACGTTTATGAGAAAAGGTATTGATTTGGTGTCAAGGAGGATCGCCAAGTGGGTGATTGCATTGCAGGAGCATGAGTTTGTAATGAGATATATACCAGGAGTTGAGAATGGTGTTGCTGACACATTGTCATGGCTAGTCTCTAAGGGACATGATATGAGAGATGATGCAGAGTCTTGTGGAGATAAAACTGAATTTTTTTGTGCAGTTGAGAGTGCTGTCATCCTGAGGGGCAGTGGCAAGCAGAACTGCAAAATGATGCTGTGCTGGCAGAAGTTATGATGCTGGTGAGGAATGGTTAATTTATCATAGAAGTACCTCCAAGACCATCAATAAAATCTTTTCTCAATTGAAGAAACCAGACTATTGTTTCTTCAAGTATCAATGATTTAGCATGTTTTTACTTGATGAGTTATTCAATAGTGTACCCTAAAAATGGTTGGCACACTAAAAAGCAAGCCTCGGATGAGGGCAAAATGTATTAGGGTGTGAAGGATGAATTGGGCACGTGTGAAGATCTCTTATTTCGTGGTACCCGGCTCATACCTCCAGTCAAGCTTCAGGAAAATTTAATGGATCTGGCACACGATTCCCATCCTGGTATGTCCAAAACCAAGGAAAGGCTTCGCTCGTCCTACTGGTTGCCTGGGATGGATTAACGGATTGAGAGGCTAGTGCGTGAGTGCTTACCTTGCTCGATGAGTGAGAAATCAAAGAAGGTGAGGGTTCAACCTATGATTGCCAGACCTTCTCCCTCAGGGCCGTGGAAGGAAATTGCTCTAGACATTCTTGGTCCAGTTCACAAAGAAGGTCAACAAATCTACGTGATTGTTGTTGTAAACATGTTTTCTAGGTGGCCTGAAGTGTGTTTGTGTGTAGGTGTAGAAACCAAGCACGTGGTTGCCTTTCTGAAGGAGCTAATGTCCAGTGACAGTTATCCCGAGGTCCTCCTGACGGACAATGGAGTTCAGTTGGTATCTCAAGAAATGGAAGTGTTCCTGAAGTCGAGGGGTATAAGGCATAAAAAATGTGCTCTGTACCATCCAGAAACGAACGGAATGGTGGAGAGATTTAATAGATTGCTCAAAGAGACCATATCTCTGGCAAAAGCTAATGGTTTAAATTGGAGGGAAGAGTTGGCGAGGAAAATTTAGTTATATAGAGTGACACCCCGCAGCACGATGGGAAAATCCCATTTTTAGCTGTTTAGGGGTAGGTCTCCCATTACCTCTGTGGAACCGGCATGGGTTAGAAATTTGAGAGAAGGATTTAAAGATGGTGTACCTGCAGACACCTGGCGTGAGAGGGTGGCCAGGAAAGTGCACCAGAGAAAAGTGAATTTTGATTGCAAGAAAGCGGTAAAAAAAAAACAGTTGTTGCTGTGGGCGACATGGTAATGATCAAACGTCCTGGGTGGTGTGGAGGTGGGACTAAGTTCTCGAAACCCATTTGTGTCATAAATGGGGTTTGGCAATGCTGTGAAGGCACAAGACCATCGCATTTGGAACCTTGGGAGGATTGTAGTGTACAAGGGTCCCACATTAGACTCTGAGGGAGTGGGTCGTAAAGACATGGCATGCACAGAGAATTTGTTTCATCCTAATACTAAGAGTAACCTCAGGAGGTCCTCTAGGGAAGGGAAAAGACCTTCTCATCTTAAGGACTTTGTGCAAACGAGCCTTGTGTTTTTAAACTCTTATGTGAATTTGAAAATCCTTTTTCTATGTGGATAACTTTGTAAATATCAATTTGTACATATGTTTAGGCTTTGTTGTACAGGGGGAAGGTATCTGGATGTATTCCTATCTGTCTCCTGCTGACATGGTGGAATGTTGCCATTGGAATGTCACCATGTCAGTTAGGGGACTGGAATGCTATGTGAAGAAACTGGCAGTCGCCAGAGGACGCTGTTGGGTTGTGGATGGGATCTTCTTTGAAGAATAAACCTTTCCTGAAGTTCACCCTACCTTGAGTATTGTCTACTCTTTGCCGCGATTACTACACGCAGCCACCGGTAGTGGTGTTCCAGGTGCATGGTATGTGTGCGAGTGAGAGTCCGCTGAGCAGAGGTGTTTGGGAGGTACATAGAAATGTATGCAGTTGTTGAGGTAGGCTGGAACAATGTTGTGTAGTGCTTTGAATGCGAGTGAGCAGTTTGAACGGAGTGCATTTGTTTACGGGGAGCCAGTTGAGTTGTCTGAGATGTGAGTTCACCTGCACTTACCAGTGAGGTAAGTTGAGGATGAGTATTTCTGCTGCATTCTGGATGGTTTGGAGTCTGTTCATGAGTTTATTGGTGGCTCCTCCATAGTGTGAGTTGCTGTAGTCCAAGCTGCTAGTGATCAGCACCTGTGTGACAGTTTTTCTTATGTTTTCTGGAAGCCATTTGAAAATCTTGCGTAGCGTTTTCAGGATGGGCAAGCAGGTGGAGGGGACGGCGTTGACATGGGCTGGCATGTCCAGCTTGTTGTCCAAGACGATTCTGAGATTTCTGGTGGGGCTCAGGGTGGGGCTGAGGTCGGTAGGCCACCAGGCGGAGTCCCAGGCTGATATTTCTCTTCTGAAGACCACTACTTTGGTCTTGTCTGTGTTCAGTTTGAGGCAGTTAGACTCTATGTAGCGACGGCGGTTATGCTCGTGGAAAAGTGGGCTTTGGAGGTGGGGGGTTTTGTCCGACAGGGAAAGTATAAGTTGTGTGTTGTCCACGTAGGCGAGTATGTTGATGTTGTGAGATTTGATAAATCCACTAGTGTGGTCTTGTATATATTAAATAATGTTGAACTCAAGGACGATATTTGGGGGACTCCACAGAAAAAGTTCTTGGGCTTAGAGTTGCAGGGAGGCAGGTTGACTCTCTGGGTTCTTCCTGTGAGGAATGAGTGGATCCAGTTGAGGGCAGGTCCGTGGATCCCTATGTTGTGTAGTCTTTCGATCAGAGTGGGAAACCGTGTTGAAGGCTGCTGCGAGGCCAAGGAGTTTATTTTTTAATTTTATTTGATGAGTTTTATATAGCGCTGGCTAGACCCGTAGGTATCAGAGCGCTTTACATGAGGTTCCACATTGTTACAAAGTTACATCAGTTACAAGTTACATTTGTTGCAAGAAAACATTTAAAGAGCATAGAAGACGAGATAAATGGAGCGTAGAAGGGTAGGGGAGTAAGGTAAAAGGGTAGGAGGGAGATACGGCGGAGAGACGAAGGAAAGTCTGCCCAAAGTCCGGCGGAAGGGGGAAGTCCACAGCCCATCTCCTCTATAGCTATCAAGGTAGCTCCACCGGGCATCGGCCAAAATGCTAGGTCTCAACGGTCGGTGGAAAGTTCACATATTCAATGTCCTGATGGTTGAGCCGGATGAGGGATATGCTCGAGGTCTGGTCGATGGCCAATTTTTGTCCAAGAGTAGTA
The DNA here is from genome assembly GCA_963921515.1 of Calotriton arnoldi. NCBI lineage: Eukaryota > Metazoa > Chordata > Amphibia > Caudata > Salamandridae > Calotriton > Calotriton arnoldi. Next base: position 2,924,817 of record CAWUFW010001094.1, read on the forward strand.
GCACATCGTGGTAAAGGACCACTGTGGCGGCCATCTTGGGGTCAGGCAAGGGATTCTGCCCCTGGTGTTCCATTCAGCCGGTCCCAATTTTTATCTTTGCCCATTTTTAACTTTCCCCTATGTATTCTCAGGGGCCCATAGGGTACTCGGCGCGTTGCTATCTGTGGTCTCCTTTCTTCCCCGGCACCGACTCGGGGGTCACAGCGTCAGCTCTCTCCCCTTGATTACTTCGGAGCCAGACAGCCCACAGTTCACAGCCACTCTCCTTTCGCAGCCCAGTCAGGCCGCGACGCCCGCCGCAGCCGCCATTTTCTATTTCGTAGGGTCAGGCACTGAGGGTATCTCCGTGCATGCCAGTGAGTTCTCCTCAAACTTCTCCTTCAATGTCAGGGGACAAACGCCTCACCAGCAGGGTTTTTCAGTTGCAGCTCCCCCAACCAGTGATGTCAAAAGGGGTGCTGCGCTCGTTTCACCAGGGAAGCCTCTGGTCGGGCGCCATCTTAAGTCAGGCGCAGCCTCCCGCCATCGGCTCCTCTCAAGGTCCCTCAACAATGCCCAGCAGGTGCACAGATCAGTGTGGGATGATCCCCTTGAGCTGGCTCAATGCTCCATGCTGCCCCCAACTCGTAGCTCGCTCACCTCCACGAGACTCCGCCGCCGCCGGGGTGCCTCAGTCTCTCGCCCGGCCGCAGGACTCCGCCTGACTCCGGGAGCAGAAACACGGGGGGAGGCGAGCCTCGTCCGGCTCTCCCTCGTCGGCTCTTGTCACGTTGTCTCTGGCTCCGTCGCTGTACACCCGGGACCCGCTGTGCCTGCGCTCAATCAGGTCGTCTCTTTGTCTTTCTCGGCCGCGGTCCACGTCGCCATCTTGTCACTGCCCTTTGCTCACGACCGCGCTGCGGACTCCGCTCCCGATCACAACTGCTACATTAAACGGGCGCCTCCTGGCAATCCTCCACCTCATGCCACTTTGCTGAACCGGATTTAGTATGTCTCGGTTCTCCAGCCTTATGCTGGCGGTGTTTGGCCGTCTCGGGGATCCGGAGCTGATGTGGACCACGTCCACTCAGCCATCTTGCCCCCGAGTATGAGGGCTACTGTGTCCCCACAGTTTAGGATCATCCTAATGTCATCTGTGGCTGCTATGCGGGCTGTCTCGGTGCTTGGTTGGTTTGAAAGCATGATTGCCTAGCATCTAGGAGCTAGTGTTTGTTGAGATGGCGGGCGAGTTGTCCGTTGATTGATTGATGTGAACTCCATCCTCACAGAGTTTGTAGAGTCCAATGAGATATTGGACTCCTCACAAAACGGTTTCAGATCACGCCATAGTACCGAATCCGCCCTGTTGGCAGTGACGGAGCAACTTCGAAGCACTTTGGATGAAGGTAACTCTGCGGCTCTAATTCTCCTTGACGGTATCTCATAAGATCCTATTGCGTCGCCTGCAGGGGATAGGTATCGGGGGTGCAGCCTTGGCCTGGTTCAGATCCTTTCTGGATGGTAGAACATTTCAGGTCACTGTTCCACCCCATTGTTCGCAGGAGTACGCCATCCACTACGGAGTCCCGCAGGGATCAATATTGAGCCCTACGCTCTTTAATATCTATCTGCAACCCCTTGCAGTGGTAGCAAAAAACAAAGGGCTGTCATTAGTGTCTTATGCTGATGACACCCAACTGGTTATTTCCTTTTCCAAAAAATGCAAAAATAACCTCTTTAAATTTCAGGAAGACATGCTGGCTATTGCAGACTGGATGACAGCAAACTGTCTGCAGTTAAACGCCAGCAAATCCGAAATTCTGCTGCTAGGGAGAGACAGTAATTTGTGGTCAGAGCAATGGTGGCCAGACGCGTTGAGGCCTGCACCCCTGCCTAAGGAGGCAGTGAAAAATTTGGGAGTATGGGTGGACAGTGGGCTGTCCTTCGAAGCCCAAACAAAAGCGGTCGCGGGGGTTTGTTTTGGGCTTCTGCATGGACTCAAGCCTCTCTTAGGGTTTTTTGACTCACAAACTCACCAGACCATTATCCAAGCTACGATTTTATCTAGGCTGGATTATTGTAATTCCCTTTATTTAGGCACTAATAAATCTGGGATCCAGCGCCTACCATGGGTACAAATTGCGGCAGCACGCACTCTTTTTGCTTTCCCAAAATTCTGCTCAGTGTCAAAGCTTATGCCTAAGCTACACTGGCTGCCTGTTGATAAAAGAATTCAGTTTAAGACATTGTGCGATTGCGCACAAAATTCTGACCCAACAAGGGCCTCCTGTCTTATCTGATCTGCTGGCGCCGTATTTACCGCGACGTATCAGTATTTAGCTTGCACCTACAAGCAAGAGCCAGGGGTCGTTCTTTTAAGGCATTGGCGCCCAGACTATGGAAGTCTCTTCCTGTGTCTATCAGAGGTATTCAGAACCACCTATCTTTTAGAAAGGCTATAAAAACCTGGTTATTTCAGACCTAATTTTACTCCTCTGCTTTTCCATCTTGCAATGTGTTACCTGGGTAGCGCTGGGACACCCCGTCGCTGAGGAAGCCATGCGCTGTACAAATCTTTTTAACATTAACATTTCTCTGTGATCTTTGCCGGAAAAAGGAGGAGAGATATCATCCTATAGTTTGCTAGGTGGGTAGGGTCAGCCGAGGGATTCTTTAGTAGTGCATTGACAATCACGTATTTCCATTTGTCCGGGAACATCTTGGTAGTGTTGGAGTTGTTTAGGCTGTAGGTGAGGACTTTGCTGATAGGAAAGGCTCCCAGGTTGTAGATGTGGTGGGGGCAGGGATCCATAGGTGCCCTGGAGTGGGTGGTCCCCATGATGTTGGCAGTTTAATCTGTGGTGAGAGTTTTCCAGGTGGTTGTTGGACTTGGCCCTTTTTGCAGGGTCATCCCAGAGCTTTTTACCTTCCTCCTGCATTTTTTCTGACCTGTTGGTGGTGGTTTTATTACACTGGGCACTTTATCACTGCTGTTCAGTGCCAAAGTGCATGTGCTCTCTATGGTAAATTTGGTAAGATTGGTCTACACCGGTTTGGCATATTTAATTTACCTGTCGGTCCCTTCTACAGTGGTATCTCATATACCCAGGTCCAGTAAATTAAATGCTACTGATGGGCTTGCAGCGCTGCTTGCGCCACCCACCAAAGTAGCCTTTCAAACGTGTCTCAGGCCTCTACCACTGCAGGGCCTGCGCGCTCAGTTTACTGCCGCTGAGACGTGGCACATAAAATGGTTGCCACATCTGTGTGACTCCATTTTACAACATATCAGTCACCCCTAAGGTAGGCCCTAGCTAGCTCTATCGGCAGGGTGTGGTGTAGGTAAAAGGTAGGACATGTGCCTTAACTGTGTGGCATGTCCTGGTAGTGACAAACAGCCTATTTGGTTTCTCACTGCTGTGAGGCTGCCCTCTCATAGGGATGCATTGGGGATTACATGATATGTGCTTCAGTGGTAATTCCTGACATGAGAGGTGTAGCGTGATCAAGTTTGGTATGTTTCGAATAGTGGTGATAAATGCTGCGTATTGGTGTTCACGGATTTATTATTACTATTTTAGAAATGCCACTTTTAGAAGTAGGCATTTCTGTGTGCTATATGTCTTTGGTCCTCTGCTAGGATGTGTATTGACTGTCTGGCTTTGGAGTGACAGGGGCTGGGGAGGTGCAGTGGCTCCAGAGAGTCTGGATGAGTCAGCACTAGGCTGAATAGGCCTGGTCTGCATTTGGAGTGGTGGGAGGAGTAGCACCTGAATAGGGCTGTGCCTGCCTTCCACAATAATGGCTCCTCCCCCCTGTGGTGTGTCTGGGGCCAGGACTTACACTTACAATGGGGAGTGTTGTGCACTGCAAGGATATATTTAAGTGCCCCCCAGAACTGGTTTGGACTAGGCTCAGAGCCCTGGGCCAGGGGAGAACAAAGACATGTGCCCTATAAGTAATGGGGCTGTGACCCCATGTTTTGGAGCTTACTTGGAACTGAAGCACTGCGTGGACTGCAGTGTGCCAGGAGGAACCGCCATTGGACTTTATTGTGGAGGGAAGGACTGCAACTTCTACTACCAAAAGACTTTGTGCTGGCCTGCCTGTGCCCTGTTCTCTGTCCCCCTGTGCTGGGGAGATCGTAGCACTGGTGAGCCCTTTCTAAAAGAGTGGGATTGCACTGGGCTGACTTGGGGAGGTGCGCTTTTTGACCTGTAGCATGGGCAGCGCCACCCCCCTTCTCTGTGGCCTGAGCCCCAGGTGTGGGCTCACACTGCCCTGAAGCGTGTGGAGTGCTTCGTTGTTTCGCGCTCAAGAGCGCTGTGCCCTGCAGCCAGTTTTATTCCGGAATCCTGCAGAGAAGGAATCCCGGCACGGGAATTCCTCCGTGTTGCCTGGTTGTGGGTGGGGCTTTAATCGAGGAAGCAGAGAGCCCTGTGTGTTGCCCGATAAGTGGGCTCTTACTTCCAACACGACGCGAACCGGAAGTCAGGCCGACGAAGCCTGATCCTGGGCGGGGCTCCTGTGAGGAAGAGGAGAGCCCCGCGGGTTTCCTCAGCCTGTTTGGGGGCAGGGCCCAGTCACACACAGAAGAGACCGGAGCCTCGTGAGCTCCATTCAGCCGCTTCTGACGCGGACCCCTAGCTGGATGCCAGGCCTGGGTGCGGGCGTTGCTAAGGAAGGCAGGAGCCTCCCAGCCGCACCAGGCCGCCTGCAGCCGAACGCGAGGAAAGCAGAACGGCGGACTGCTGCAGCCTAAACTCGCTCAGCCCCCAGGGATTGGTGAGTGGGGCTGAGCTTCTGGATGATGAGCCACGGGGCGGTGCGCTCGCGGGACCAGTCCTTGGCATGAAGGGAGGTCCCGGTCAACGTGGGCAGAGCAGGGACTCCCCTACCCGTGGTATCTCACCTACATTGGGGGCACCGGATTTTTGGAGTGTAGGCAGGGTGAGTTGCAACCCCGCCCCCCCTACTTGTGGCGTTGTGCCCCAAAACGGGGTGAGACCTCAACGGAGTCCCCCGGGGACGAGGACTGCCGCGTAGCCCTGGCACAGGCTTCTCTGTGGTCACAAAAGACCAGTGTCAAACCCTTTGTGATGTGCTAGTATGGTAGGTGATCGCTTCTTCCGATCATCAAGACTGAGATGGCCCATTCTGCCCAACACCTATTTTCCCTCACTGTCTGGGAGCTATACACAAGGACCAACTGCCAGCTACACCTCGTCACGTGACCCAGGATACAGGCACCAAATGTTTGGGACAAGAAAATGCCAACTTTCTAAAAGTGGCATTTGCAGAATTGTGACTTAAAATCCAACTTTACTATTAAAGAGGGTTTTAAATTACAATTCCAAAGACACCAAACAAAATATTCCGATCTGCTCCCGACTGAAAGTTATCACTTATTAAAAGTACTGAGGTAATCCAATGTTATCTTATAGGAGAGGTGGGCCTTGCAGTAGTGTCCAACTTTTTAAATGCACTGCACCGTGCCCTATGGGCTGTTTAGGGCCTACCCTAGGGGTGTCTTGTTTGTATTAAAAAGGAAGGTTTAGGCCTGGCAAAAGGTTTATTTTGTCGGGTCAAAATGGAAGTTTAACACTGAACACAGGCTGCAATGGCAACCCTGAGACATGTTCAAAGGACTACTAAAGGGGGTGGCACATTGAGTGTGGCAGACCCACTAGTAGCATTAAATTTTGGCCCTGGGTACATGTAGTAAGGACCACTTCACTAGGGACTTACAAGTAAATTAAAGATGCCAATTGGGTGTAAGCCAATGTTACCATGTTTAAAGGAGAGCGCACAAGCACTTTACCACTAGTTAGCAGTGGTAAAGTGCGCAGAGCCCTAAGGCCAACAAAAACAATAGGATGGAAGGGAAAACGGTGAAAAACCAGACCAAGGATGTCGGGTCCAACACTGGAGCAGAGGCAGGAGCCAGGTCCGGGAGGGAGTTGACCAGTCAGAGGACTGGTCCAGGGAGGACAGGGCCTTGGCACAAAGGCAATGCAAAAGCTCAAAAATGACCAAACACGGAGTCCTTTGAAAAATTATCCTGTGCGTACCTGGGGGATGACGCCTATGGTTTGCCTAGTATACCAGGTGCCGCTGGCCCCAAGTCTCCTGACAAAGGGGATTACCTTGACACTGAAAATTTGGATCCAGCCATATGCAAATCAGTCTTGACCCTGTTCCTCAGGGGAACAGTCCAGCACTTTCTGCCAAGCCAGATCCTCCCTGAAACAACACCAGCAACCCAGGACTGGCTTCTCCCTAGTTATGGACTCATCAGCCGGGTACAGCTTGGTTCCAGTAACACAGGGAGCCTAGGACCCATGTCTGGGCATACCCATGCCACTTAGGGCGGTACATGAAACACACAAAAGGTTATTCTTGCAATACGTCTAGCCACTAGAAATTATCTCTGGTAGCACTTCAACCCATCGTTCTTTTACCTACCACGTCACCCCAGTTTAGGCCCAGCTATATGCAAATCAGTCTTGACCCTGATCCTCATGGGAACAGTCCAAACTGCCAAGCCAGGTCCTCTCTGAACTGGAAAACCAGCAGCCTAGTACCAGCTTTGCCCTTGTCCTCAACAGGAGAAGACTGTCTTTACAGGTGAGCACTGCCCCTTTGAATAAAGTGATTAAGAGGGGGCAGGATTCAGCATTTCGTAGCCAATTGGTGAGCAATATCTCAGGACGCTTGGGTCCTAGATACTGTCTAGGGCTACAAACTGGGTTTTATGACACCCTGTAGCAACAACACCCCCTGACAACTGTGTTTTTCCCTGCACAAGTAGACGTTTTTAGAGCGCGGGTTTCGGGAACTTCTGAAAAAAGAGGCAATATGTCTGTTGGTTTCCCATTCCAAGGGCTTTATCAGCACAATTTTCCTAGTGGCAAAAAAAGATGGAGGTTTCAGATTGGTTTTGAATTTTAGGGAATTCAATGCATGGACAATATACTGACATTTTAAGATGGAGTGCATCATCTTCTACAAGATCTCCTTCAGGAGCAGGCTTGGTTAGTACATCTGGACCTCAAAGATGCTTACGCAAGAAACCCAGTCTCTGTACCCTATAAACGCTTTCTTGAATTCTTTTGGCAAAATACTTGTTACAGATTCAGAGTACAACCCTTCGGCCTATCATTGGCACCATGGTGCTTCGCCAAGCTCATGAGACCAATAGAGGAATCTATCAGATTGAGGGGTATGCGATCTATCTGGATGATTTATTTATTTGCAAAGTTTTATATAGCGCTGGCTAGACCCGGAGGTATCAGAGCGCTTTACATGAGGATCAGTGAGTTACAGGTTCCATAATTACATAGACAAGTATAGACATAGGAGAAAAGAAGAAACATGAGATTACACAATAATGTGAGATTATTAGCGTGTACACACGTCTTATGGGGAGTGAAGAGGTAGAGGGGGAATGGTAAACGGGGGTAGGGAATGCAGGTAGGAAAACAAACGGGGAGGCGAGGAAAACGGTCCCCGACTGGGTAGGTGCCGGCCGAGGGGTGAACCTTAGCCAAACTCCTCTATAGCTGCATATGACAGCTCCACCGGGCATCAGCCAAAGTTGCTCGGGCACCGCGGCTTTACATGAGGATAAGCGAGTTACAGGTTACAAAATGACATCAGTTGCAGGAGCCAAGAATAAACGTAAGGAGAAAAACAGTGATTACACAGTAACAAGAAATATTAACGTAAAACTATTCCGTTAATTGTACGACTGAGATTTATGACCTTCAGAAACGTGGCCCACTGAATGCCGGAGCCCTTCTGCGTGTGTCCAAACTGAGATGTAATTGTTTCCTAACCAGAGCCCTGCACATCGCTGCACAGGGAACAATCCCCGCAGAGGCCCCTGGCCCAGACACACACCTGTCTCAACCGGCCACGACTGACCCCATCAGGCGGCAATGGTCGACTCGAGAGCGTTCTGTATATTTACCGATGCTCTGGTCTGCACGCGCTCTGCTCCGGGGTGGTAAGCAGGCACAATGGAGAAAATACTGTATTCTGCCCTTAGCTTGCTTCTCCAGCTAGGATAGACCCCCACACAGTGCATTGTGCGATTTATGCAGAATGCACTCTCTGCAAGGCACCAGTGCAGTTAGAATAAGATAAGTGCGCATAACTTGTGACGTAAACGCGTTGTTTCCCCAGCAGACCGACAGATACTGGCGGGATATTTCCCTGGTTCTGCTGGGGTGGATACTGCTGGAGGTCTGAAGAGACCTCTAGTGTTCTAGTGGTGGCAGAATATTGAATCCTAAATATCATGTTACAAAAATATTGTGGCCGAAATATGGACGACAAAAATATCAACACGGTAAGTATATATAGATAGGTATGAGTTTGCTATACTTCACCCCACATCAATTTACCTTGATGATATATATCCTAGAGTCTTATAGTCATTACAATATCAGTAACCTAAATATCGACGAGGTAAGCATGTATAGATAGGTATACGATACTTAACGTGGCGGTAGTGGTGGGTGTGGGTGTTTTTTATTTCATGGGACTCGTAATCCGGCAGAATGGGATATCCCTCACGTTGGTGACCGAGGACCCTGCCACCAAACTACAAATCAAGCCCTAAATCGATTCTTATCTATATATATATACACATATATATATATATATATACACACATATACTAATTAACTTATTGATATTTCGAGATTTATATTGTGGTTATGATTTTTTTTGTGAAAACTTTTTGTAGTCAATATTCTCACATATGACCCTTCGTGCAAAGCAGATCCCAAGTGCATGCTGCAAAGCAATATAAATGTCTTCAGTGATGGATACCGCTGGTACAATAGGAACAGGAAGAACGCCCGCACCAGAGACTGGTGAGTAGCCTTTAGGTATCCAACTGAATATGGGCATGGTCCTTCCAAGGTCATGAAATGTGATGCATTATGTTGGGAAACAATAACATCTGTTTTTAGAAGACAATGGGTTTGTTGTGGGTGATGTGTAAATGATCAATATTATTTGTATTATCGATGTAAGATTAGAAACAGATCAGGCCCGAAAAGAAGCAAATATTTGTCCAGAAATATAGAGAGGAAGAGACTTTAGAGACATATCTAGGGAGATGGAGACGAGAGGCGGGTTTTATAAAGTGTCTGAAAGAAAAAATGCAGCACATTGTATTCGAGCAGCTAGAGGTGGAGAATTAGTGGACTTGAGACAGTGTTGACAGGAGGAGCAGGTCTGGTGTTAGCTATCAGACTTTTATCTTTGTCTGTGCCTGTTTTGTTTTGTCATGGTTTTTGTAAAACGTTATTGTTGGGTGAGCTTCCAAACCCAGGCCAATATATGAAGAGAAAAAAAATTGGCCAAAAGCAAAAATATTTTTTCTGTCAAACACCACACATTGGCATCAAAGTCCCTAGAACAGCAGGAAATTAATTTGGATGCGGATGTGCTCCTTGTGAAAGTTGTGTCACTCACAGTGAAGTTAGCCAATGGCTGAAGTGGGAGGACCCTTAGCCTAATGCTATTTGCTGAAGTGGACAGAAGAACATGTGAATGACACAACAAGGGACTAATGAATGAATGAATCCCCCTAAAAGTACATATCAATAATTTTAGTAAAATGAAAAGGTCTTGGCTAATGCCAGACGTAAAAAGAGATGCAAAGAATCGAGCAAAGTGCAGATTGGCAGAGCGGCCATTTCAAGCCATAAGGGTTACGGCACATAACGCAGACAGTGCACCACTCCTTCAAATTAAAGTGAATGATTAATACAGGCCCCGGTGTCCAGTGACTGCCTTCACATCCCCTCCTGGGTAGAATTAGCAGGGTTCATTGAGGAGCTCAATTCCAGTTGATCTGAAATCTTACCCCACATCAATGGGACCACCTGGCTCACGTCTCCGCGACGGTGGAAGCCCTCAAAGGTTATTTGAAGTCTGTGTATCAAATTCAATCAACTTGATGGGTCAGGAGGGCCCCTGGGTCCAGGAGCCCCCTCCACTATTCAGCCGTAAAGGATCAAATATGGTTCACATCATACAAGTAGGACAGAGGATCGGTTATCTGTAGGGCTGTTCCTACTAATGGGTTACGAACAGTGGAACTGGAGGAGGGGAAGAGAAAAGGGCCTATGTAGACACCCTTCACAAGATGTATAAACGGGGAACGGGTCTCACCTGAGACGCCAGCATGTGCTGGGAGAGATGGAATGGGAAGGGAGAGGTGGCCCCGGCCGCTCCCTGAAGCGAGGATAGAGCTCCATTGTCCAGGCCACTCCCGCCGGTCACGGAGGCCAGCAGGTGCCCCATCCCCATGGCCGAGAACGCTCCAGGCTCCATTGCAAACTGTCCCGGGTGGATAAACAAGGGCTGGCCGGCACCAAGTGGATTGAAAAAGTGCTGCCCATGAAAGCCAGACAGGGCACGGCTCTGCAGGTGGCTGGCACTCAGGTGGGGAGGGCTGTCTGTCTGTACCATCAGCGGTGAGAAGCTCTCCTTGCCCAAGGTCCCACACTCTAGGTCCTTCTTGGGCTCATCCTTCCTTCTGCTCTCCAATTTGTCCTTCTCCAAGTGTCTGATGCTATCGCTGTCCTTGCGGTGGTGGTGTGGGTGGTGGTGGTGGTGGTGGTCCGGAGATAGGTCCTTCTTCTGTGGGCTGGGCCGGTCCTTCCCCTTCTCTTCGAGCCTAGGGCTGTTGGGTAAAGAAGCCTCCCCTTCTGGGCTGTGGCTGCCCACCGACCTATCTTCGGGTGTGTCAAGGTCCTCTTGGTCACTGTCCACACAAGACTTCTCATCTCTAATGCTGCGGGTGAGACTCAGGGGGCTGGGCTCCGCGCTCAAGGGGGAGTTCAGGATATCTCTGCCCAGGGCAGGCTCACAGGAGGAGGCATCCGATTCTGCCCCATCTCGGTCGGGTCTGCAGTGGTCTTCATACATCCGCAGGGAGGGCAGAGTCAACTGCTTCCTCTTCTCTCTTCTTCCATTGCCCGTGTCCCTGAACCCCTTTGCAAACGGGTTATTATCGATTTTCAGCTGCGTGATCTTATCGTTCTGGTAGGCGGTGACGGCGATGAAGTTGGTCTCGGGGAACACGTATGTCCGGAAGGTGCTGTAAGGCAGTTTCAGGATGTCGTTCGCTCGCACGATGTGGAAACGTGGCTGGTACTTGTGCATGGAGTTCAGGATGGTATTGTATGTTGGGTGTTCTTGTCGGAGCTCTGTGTCTCTTGTACCAGACCAAACGTGGATGAAGCCATGCTTGTCTGAGATGTTGTTGGTCAGCTTCAGCTTGTGGAAGGCCACGGGCTTGGCCATCCACTGCTCGCCCGTGGCCGGGCTGTCCGGGTGGATGTACATGCGCTTCGGCATCTCGGGGTCGGCCTTGCCGGCCACCATCCAGCGCGAGTTGTGGAACTTGTAGCGGCAGTCGTCGGCCGCCACGATGTCCATCAGCAGGATGTACTTGGCCTTCTTGTCCAGGCCGCTGACCCGTACCTTGAAGGGGGGGGGGAACATCCGCCTGCCCGACTTTGTGATAACCATCTTGGTGCCCAGCTTGTGGAACTGGTCCCAGAGCTCCTTGGCCTCCAGGGTGACCTTGGGGTCGTCGTCCACCTCCTCGTCGGGCTCCAGGCTCTTCAGGGAGCGCAGGTGGGCAGCGGCGGCCGCCGCCTGCTGCTGGTGGTGGTGGCCCAGGGCCGAGGACACGGCGGGCAGGTCGGCCTCTGACAGCCCGCCGTCCGCCTTCCCCAGCGCCAAGGGCGGCAGGGCCAGCCCCGGGAAGGAAGGCTGCGCCGCCGCCAGCAAGGCGGACATGGGGAAGTCGGCCAGGCGGGGGGGGGCGCTGCGTGGAACGGGTGATAGGCCAAGGCAGTCCCCGAGAAGGCTGGGTCTCTCATGGGGGCATCCACAGGTCCAGGGGGAAATCCGAGCGGTGGGAGGAGGCTCAGGGGTGTCCGGGGCGCAGAGGATCGTGTGTGTCCAGGGCACAGGGGATCAGGAGGGAAGGGAGGGCCCGGAGACGGGGCCCGTGGAGGTGAGGAGAGTCTGAGGGTGGTGGACTAGGGGCCTCCGAAGTCTGTGAAAAGAGGTGGGAGATTCCGTCCAAGGCAGCCAAAGTCCAAGGATGGGTCTCATCTGTGCCCTGGTGGCTCAGACTTCCATCATGAAGTTGCTGGCTCCGCGGGCTTTAACAGATGATAATGGACAGTGCCAATATCGGCAACACTCCCCATCCAGCACTCTCCTGGAGAAATAAACAGACAAGACACCTTCTTTGTGGAGAAAATTGCTGCAGGTTTATTTGCATAACAAATATGCCAACATGGTGGGTTATCTTACGGGCGATCCCAGGGCAGGCAGCCCCTCGCCGCCTGCCCACCTGATGAGCCAAATTACACCGTGGCCCTAGCCAATCGGTGTTTGCCAGATTTGGGGGAGGGGATAACCCCTCCCACCGGTGGACCGCCAGCCCACCCCATTACTCACGCCCCACAAGGGGGCGGAGCGTTCCAGGCCACCCCCGGTTGCTCAGGTCCACAACCGCCCGTAGGACTAACGGGGCGCCGTCGCTCCTTCAGGGTCCAACGCGAGGACCTCCCTGGGGATATTTGGCCTTTGCACTCTTGTTGTGCTCCTGCAGAGGGTACTCCTCTGTACCTTACAGCCTCTGGATCGCCCTGTAACTCCGCCTGCAACACAAAATAATACGTTAGAACAGACCCTCCCCCCCCACACCCTGCAAGTACGCTGGGTAAGCGGTAGGGAGGGAAACGGCATCAGGGTACTGGTGGAAGAGGAAGCTGAGTGGGCGGGAGAGGTATATGTACCTCGCCCCCGCCCACTCCTGCCCGGATGTGACGCGGGCACCACGGACCCCTAAGAGGGGTCCCCAACACTGGGCGGCTGCCTCGTGTGCCATCATGTGGCACTAAGGCGGCCGCCCTCTTAGGGGGTTCCACTTCGCGGCCCCCAGGCAGCCTGCATAGTGCCAATATCGGCAACACTCCCCATCCCCCCATACTCTCCTGGAGAAATAAACAGCCTCTGGATCGCCCTGTAACTCCGCCACAGCTCTGGGTCTGGCCACAGTCACCCCAGGGCCCCCCACCAACATGGCTCCCTTACCTACACCTTGCTGCTTCCAAGGCCTCCCCCAGATCAAGCAAGAACAGGTCCATTCCCACTCTGGACAGGTGTACCCCATCTTCATCAACACACCCTGTGGACTTAGCGTGCAGTAAACCATGCCGGATAAAGCCAAAACCCATTTGTTCAGTGAATTTCTGCATTGCGCTGTTAACCCTCCTGCGCGAGACCTCCATGGCATCGCCTGACCGTGCACCCTGCCACACCCGCTGGGGTGTTTTCTCCGACCTCCCTAATTCGCAGGTCCCCGACTGGCTGCTCAACTTACACATTGTTGACTTCATTTCTTGCAGCAGTGCCCTTCTCCCCAGAGATGCCAGATCATTCCCTCCCAGGTGTATGACCAACACATTGGGCGGAGAGTTACCCCCCCCCCAGTCTCTGCTGCAGCCTCTTCAGCAAGCAGTTCCAGCGCATGCCTGGGTATCCTAGCCAAACTATTTCTGTGGCCGTGAGGCCGTGCCTCCATTTTCTGCTTTCAGCCCACCGTGCCACTCGCAAGACGCCAGAATGGCCAATCACCCAGACCTTTGTTCCTGGTAATTAAAGAAATGAGAGTTTGCAACGTATTGTATTTTATTGACTCACTGCACACAACTACAACATCCAAATTGCACTTCATTACACCCCACTGCAAACCACCGGCATCTGTTGCCGCAGCAGGTTCCTTGTAGAACTTTTTTTGCTGCCAGTACATACACACTTCCCAAGTCAGCTTGCACCTGGTTGCACAATAACACTGCACCCCCACAGACCTCTGGTGCCTCGCAGGGTTGCCTTCGGTAACTCAAAATTCACACAGCACATAATTCACTCAACCTGTACTCCGGCCACTCCCCTGGGTGGCTACCAACGGAAGTACCGTTACCACATTGGGATACCCAACGTCCCCCCTGCATGATGCGCTGCGCTCCAGGCCCGCCCTGAAAGCTGCAGGCGCTGCCCTTCCTGGAAGAGCGACTACAAAAGCGCTTGCCATGACTCGCATTGCCGGACCTTGTAAAGAATGCCTACATTACCTGCTCAACCTGAACTACGGTAAGGGTGAACTGTCAGCATGACTCAATTAGAGGTAGGAGTATACCCCCGCCGGGGGTGTCTCCTCCCACCCGCATCCACACGCTTTCCCCAGTCAGGTGCTAATCCTGAAAAGTGCTGTTCCTGAAACTTGATAACAGGACCACTATCAATTATTGGTAGCTAGTGTCCTGCAAGCGTTGTCCGGGGCACGGCTGGTGGCCCGCACCCGTGTGAATCCTGTACCCACTATGCAGTCCCCGAGTCTAGCCTAGTGGTAAATGCACAGGAGATCTACACACCCAAGAGTCAATAAAAGAAAACAAATAGCGCCCGACAAAAGCTCGGAGCGAAGTAGCTGCCCCAAACTAATAGATCACGATGACAAACGTAGTAGCCGGCCCCAGCATGGAAAATTACAATTAGGGGCCTGGAAAGGGTATCCCATCAGCTCTTTCATAGGCATAGACAACATGTGGGGAACCGTACACCCTTCCACCAAATTGTAGGGGAGGGGATGCCAGCCACAGTACCTGCAGGTGTAAACCTAAGGGCTAAGTCTCCCCCGCATTGCTGCCGGCTTCTGGGTGAGAACCCAAGGCCTGCCTCTAATTCCCATGCTGACTACCGCAGTGGGCCCTGCCCATGAGAGGTTATCTATATATGAGGCAAAAGGACGTGAACAGGCCCATCGATTCGTAACCTTCAGATAGCTAGAAGCCGACTTAAATGACACCAAATCATCCCCCAGGAAGCTCACAAATATTGCGAAAATGGGTATCCCTTACCTTCAAAAGCAGCCAACACAAGTAAGTGATGTAAGCCCTAGTGGTCTCGGTGGATTGTCAGTTCTCGCCAGCCCCTACTAGTCTGTCCGCGGTCAGCTTGACAAAGAATGCTGTGCCCACTACTTTGCACCGACGCCCGAAGCTGGCGCAAAGGCGTGGCGGCAAACTATCAGGTGTGCTAAGTGTCTATATCATGGACCCAATGACCGATAGATGTGGTGACAGACCCCGCTAAGGTCCGCCCAGCCCAAGGACTAGTGCAAAAGGAGCATGGGGCCTAGCAATGGGTGTCTCTAAGAAAAGAAAAATTAACTGGCCACGCAACGAACAATGGACAGACCCTAAAGTGTCTCTGCGGTGAGGAGGGGGAACACCAGACAGGCAATATGCAAAAGACTAGTATGCCGTTAAGCATCAATATACAGGGATAGTGACTTGTGTTTTCAAACATTGGAACACAGCAGCCGCTCACTGATATTACTGCAAAATAATATCTGTGACCCCCGCCACTTCACATTTTTGAGGTCCTGTTTTGGTCCAAGATACTGATTATGGATGTTGCATGGACCAACACAATATATCTCAGCAAATAACTAATATCTTCCCGCACATCGCCCGCGTGCATGTAACACCTAGCTGATCTGTAGATAAAAGCATGACCTAGGCATCCATGTACCTCACAAAGTAAATCCATTACAGGGATGCAGTTTATACCTTTACATTCCTATGACTTATGGGTGTCCACTTCGTGTTTACTTCACTACACACGTATGTCCGGACATCTACGTGAGTGAGGAGCTCCGGATTTAGGACAACCCCACACGTAGACCAACCATCTTTTCCCAAATTGGCCTATTTGGTGTAAACATTCTATAGAATTCTTAATGTTGTCCGCACAATGGAGCAAACTAATCTGGGGTTATGTAGGCCCGCATAAATAAGTTCCCGGGCTGTTTGTGTTGTTCCTAGCCGCGCCCCAGGAACCACCCTGCCCAATAAGCACAGGTAAAGTAGCTGCTGAATTAGCAGAGGTAGCCATTGCAGCACTTTAATAAAGTCCATGGGCAACTTCCTCACAGTGTGGTCTAAAACAAAGAGGCTGTAAATAAAAATCCTGGGTCGAATATGTAACGAGTGCAACACTGACTTTTGTGGCAGGGTGAAATATATGTTTGTGTCCTTCCCTCTGCATATTCAATTCCCAATTGTACATCAACAAAATGATCTGAAGATGAATGAATGCGATAGTCATCCTAGTACATCACTGCAATCCAGTTAAGGGACAGGCGACCGAGGATGCATTTTAGCCTAGTCTGAGCCCTTGAAGTGCTCCTTTTCACCCAACCGGCACTTCCGAGAAGCCGCTGCCTCCCTGCCTTCCCAACAGGTTGTTGCCATGCCCTGCTGCACAACCTGACTTGTGCTGGAAGGAAGCGATACAAAAGGGGATGATGGACGGAACGTTTGAGCCAATCAAACACTCACCCCCAGTCAACTGATCTGGGTTTAATCCATCATCATTCTTTAGCTCACTCCACCACCCCAGTTCAGACATGGCCATATGCAAATCAGTCTGACCCTGTGCCTCATGGGAACAGTCCAGCCCGAACTGCCAAGCCATGTCTTCCTGGACCAGAAACAAGCATCCTAGGACCGGTTTCTGGCATTCCAGCCGTCATCAGCCAGGCTTGCTTGAATCCAGTGGCAAAGTGAGCAGGGACCCACGTCTGGGCATACCCCGCCAACTTAGGGCGAACAAAGCGATACAAAGGGGATGATGGACGGAACGTTTGAGCCAATCAAACACTCACCTCAGTCAACTGATCTGGGTTTAATCCATCATCATTCTTTAGCTCACTCCACCACCCCAGTTCAGACATGGCCACTTTGCCACTGGATTCAAGCAAGCCTGGCTGATGACGGCTGGAATGCCAGAAACCGGTCCTAGGATGCTTGTTTCTGGTCCAGGGAAGACATGGCTTGGCAGTTCGTGCTGGACTGTTCCCATGAGGCACAGGGTCAGACTGATTTGCATATGGCCATGTCTGAACTGGGGTGGTGGAGTGAGCTAAAGAATGATGATGGATTAAACCCAGATCAGTTGACTGGGGCGAGTGTTTGATTGGCTCAAACGTTCCGTCCATCATCCCCTTTGTATCGCTTTGTTCGCCCTAAGTTGGCGGGGTATGCCCAGACGTGGGTCCCTTGCTCACTTTGCCACTGGATTCAAGCAAGCCTGGCTGATGACGGCTGGAATGCCAGAAACCGGTCCTAGGATGCTTGTTTCTGGTCCAGGGAAGACATGGCTTGGCAGTTCGTGCTGGACTGTTCCCATGAGGCACAGGGTCAGACTGATTTGCATATGGCCATGTCTGAACTGGGGTGGTGGAGTGAGCTAAAGAATGATGATGGATTAAACCCAGATCAGTTGACTGGGGGTGAGTGTTTGATTGGCTCAAACGTTCCGTCCATCATCCCCTTTTGTATCGCTTTGTGCTGGAAGGAGGCACCCCAAACCCCCTCGTTGGTAGAGGTTGTATTGTATACCTTTATAATCCTATCGTTTGTGAATCCTTGGAGGGACCCCAGGGACAGCTTGGCGCAGTGCATCTGGGAAGGGTACAATCTGTTACACCCGGCTCTGAGGGAGCAGGAACGAATAATGGACAAGGGCAAGTCAGAAAACAGGCCAAAGTCCCTTCAAAATTACAAGAAGTATAGATTAATAAAGTATATTCCTCTAAGACCAATCACCCCCCCCTCTGGCTGGCACGTGGTGGAGCAGGAGGAATTACCCTGCACCAGACCACATGTGCCGTCTGTACGCTGAGACGGCCTAGTCGAGCCACCCGGTGGCTCCAGGATTCTGGCCTGGACGAAGACTATCAGGGCATAGGGTTAACACGTTTAAGCTGTAACATCACGTGTTACCGCCACAGCTAGGCCAAACCATTCCTTTGCCCGGCCCAGACACAAACCTGCAACGAAGATAAGCTATTGGCAGGAAATATTTAATTGTCCCCCTCCTCTCCCCAGGCCCAGCGTGGGGACGGGAGACTTAACATAACATTTGATACTTAACAAGACCAGGTTAAATACTTAGATCGGCCTCTAACTCAAACGTCCTACATTCTAAACCTGTCTTTGCTCTGCGCTGTTTAACAATCCGCCCTTGGTAACCTGGGGCTCTAACGTTCCATTCAAGCCCAGCAAAGATGCTAACTGTATCCTCCCCGATCCAAGGGTCTCAGGAGGGAGGTGAGTGGAGGGACAAGTTCATCTAAGAGTGATAGCATGAGGTATTTCAGGTCACGTGCACGCCAAGGGCGGCCAGGCATGATAAGCTTACTATCAGCCCCCCTTCCTAGTTTACTCCCTTGTAACCCACTAAGCGGCGCATTAGTGACAAAACGCTTCCAATATTTGTGTGTGATTTTACTCATGGCAGCATTACGTTTGGGCGAGTCACAAGGGATGCAAGTTCAATACTCATGGCGAGGACCATGGGACCCTCTTAAAACTTTAAACTCATGCATCCACTTTAACATAAGTGAAAGAGTTGTGTGAAATATAAGCTTCACCCGAATAGCTTGATGAATAACATACAGGGACATACCGAAATCTGATCGTCGTTAGCGAATAAGAGAATTAATCCGACGCGGGCCTGGCTAGCTGACGGCCTGCCCAAATGCAAGGTCAGCAAATGCCTCCTCCGCGCTCTCTGGCTGGAGGGAGGGAAACATCATCAACTGCTACCGCCCCCGTGTGTGCTTGGACACACTGGGCGGACCCCGACCGCAGTCCCAGGGTTGGCCCGGTTCCCCCCACAGTCCAGACCCTGTGATCGCCTGTCCCCTTAAATATGCATTAACTTCGGAGTTTCCATTCCATCCTCAGCCGAGTCTTAGGTCTCTGTGTGGCGATATGGTAACAGCCCTCGACACCGTGCTCCCAGCTGCCCCAAGATCTTTGCATAGCTGTGATGACGATCCTCCAGTACCCCGGATCAGACAGATAATCTCAAATTCGTTCTGCTTGTATGGGCCTACGACAACCCAGCTGCACACCCCTTGCATTACAACGATAAAACGAGCGAGCACGAGAATGAAACAAACCCCGCAGGCAGGTCTCAGGTTTCCAGCGGCCATGTTATTCTGAAGGTCTTATCTTTATCACTGCCAGACCAGAGCACTGCTGTAACGTGCTCAGCAGCGTCCCACAACCTGTGCAACCAATGCACAGTCTCTCCACCCCGAGAGCAATTCCTAGAATGCAGGCATATGCCATGCTCCATTCATTGCGCGCACCTCCAAGCTGCATCCCCAGACTGGACACACTTGAGGGGCCACGCATCCCCCACAGAAACAAAGGCAGGAGCAGGGAAGGCGGGTCTGTTTGGGGGGGGGGCATACGTCAGGGTAAGACTCTACCACCCCGCACCCCACCCACCACCGGGCTCGGGGACACAGGAGACCCCGCCACCTCGCGCCCCGAACCCCTTGACCAGAAACAACAGTCTGTAGGTGAAACTGGACCGAGGCAGCGGTCCCACTGCAGAGCCGCAGCAAGTCCCGCTCCAAACAGCCCTGCAGATGCTCAACTTCCCACCTGGCAAGGCCTACCCATTCCATCCTGAAACCGGTGACATCAGCGAGTCCGGCGCAGGCTCTGACCATCCGCCTCCAAACTAGAGTGTGCAAAAAACAGCGCCCGCCCACCGGTGCTGCGCAGCAGCGGCAGCACTGACACTCCGCGAAAACTGCAAGCCCACGTGCAGACTCCACAACCAATAAGCAATTCGGTAACCATCTGACCAACCCAGCCGCGGGAAACTAGACATCGGAAAGAAAATGGGCGGCGGACACTGGGTTGAATTCGCGCATGAAGCCCGTGCCAGCCCGACAGAGCCCCGCCTATAGCCCCCGTGACAAACAAGCGCCCAAGCCGCCCCAAATACTACGCCCGGACTGGCTTGTCCCCGGGCGTGGGGAACCGTCGGCGCCAACCACCGACACCGCTCCTGCTGTGCCGCGGACAGCCACACATAAAAAGAAGTATGCTGAAGAAAGGTAATGGCTAACCACGCCCCGCCGCTCACCAAGAGCAATCCGATACACGCGAGTCGCCCGACCAGGCGGGCACAGCGTGTCCATCGGGAGCCCATAGGCCACCCGATGAGCCCACCCTGCGCCGAAGCACAGGCTAACCCAGCCCGGCACCGCGACACACGCCCCACGGGGGTGACCACACAACAGGAGCCTTGCCCCCTGCCCTCCCCCCAACGCAGCCACCGGCCCGTCCCCCCCCCTAACTGATAAAGGGGGGGGGCTTCAATGAACTGGGGATGGAGCCCCGCGATGCTCACTGCCACAACAGGATCCCCTGCGGGCAAGCGGACTCCCAAGAAGCGCCTGAATCGGGAGGAGGAGCAGGCCGCCACACCAGTATCTCCTCCTTGCGTCGCAGCCGAACTGCCCAAGCCCCTCCTCCACGCCCTGGTGTCAACATTCGGAAACAGGACCATCCCCTATAAACCACCGCCGCTGGGGATCCTTAACGCCCATGCGCCCTTGTAGACTACAGGGCCCATGCTCTCTATCACCGGGAGCAACCCAGGCCGGAGAGCCAGCCCCCCCTTGGCCGCAACTATCCTGATGTTCCACCTCCGGGGAACCAGACAGCCTGAAATCAGGGTCCGTGCTCGGATGTGCCCTCGCGGCCAAGGAACCCACATGGGCAACCAGGGAAGCACTCACCGCAAAACCCGACCCCTACTGCTCACGGGGCCTCGGGTCAACCACCACGCCGCCCGACTGTCCCCCGCACAGCCCTATACTGCCGGTGAAAGACTATGTGGGAGGGGGTTAACAATACCCCTGCACTCACCGGGCAATGCTGACGCGAAGACACGACAGCGGAAGAACCAACGCCAGACAATGGACCCATCGGAACACCACGTAAACGGCGTCAGGGTAGTGGTGAAAGAGGAAGCTGAGTGGGCGGGAGAGGTATATGTACCTCGCCCCCGCCCACTCCTGCCCGGATGTGACGCGGGCACCACGGACCCCTAAGGGGGGTCCCAAACACTGGGCGGCTGCCTCGTGTGCCATCATGTGGCACTAAGGCGGCCGCCCTCTTAGGGGGGTCCACTTCGCGGCCCCCAGGCAGCCTGCAGAAGGGCTCCTGCGCCCTGGAAAGTCTCCTTCAATTCAGTCAAGGGAGAATCGGGGGTTCTCCGCCGGTTCAGGGGTCTCTCGGTGCTGCAGACTTCTCCTTGGGATAGTCTCTGCCGGTTATGGGATATCCTGGTGTGTGAGGGGGGGGCTCCAATTGGACTTGGTGAAAGTGCAACTTTGGTTGCCATCTCAAAAAGTGAACATGATCAAGAGAGAATTGAGATTAGCCGTGCCCAGCCAGATTATGTTCTTGAAATCATTGGCCAGGATATTTGGTCTGTTTAATCACTCAATCATGCTTTGGAAAGCGTGGCTACTCACCCGTGAGGGTCTCAAGGCGCTGTGGAGGGAGGCAGCGGATTAAAATAAGTGATGAGTTCATCCGAAGAGCCAGGTCTTGAGGTCCTTCCTGAATTGCGTCAGCGAGGGTGTCCTGAGGTGGATGGGCAGGGTGTTCCATGTCTTGGAGGTGAGCTAGGAGAAGGACATTCCTCCCATTCTGGTCTTGCGGATTTGTGGGACGTTAGCCAGGGGAAGCCGGGCAGAGCCGGTGTCTGTTGGGTATGTGGAATGCGAGGCGGTGATTCAGGTATGCGGGTCCGGCGTTGTGAAGGGCCTTGTATGCGTGGGTGAGGAGTTTGAAGGTTATTCTTCTGTCAACTGGAAGCCAGTGGAGGTTATGGAGGTGTTGAGTGATGTGGCTGCAATGGGTGATGTTGAGGAGTAGTCTTGCTGCAGCGTTCTGGACATTCTGGAGCATTCGGAGGAGTTTCTGTGCGACGCTGGCATAGAGTGAGTTGCTGTAGTCGAGTCTGCTGCTGATGAGGGCATGGGTGACTGTCTACCTGGATTCTGTGGCATTTTTCCAAGCCCCCTGATTTACACAGCCCTCCAACTGCTGAAGATTCAGCAATTACAAAAAGGCCTGCCTTATGCAGACCAGGTAGCTTTACCAGTGGTTGCCAGGACCGAACTGGCTTGTTGGCTCAAGCACATTTAGACGAGGTGCAGCAGTGCCATATTTGATTGCTCGCCAGAAAAGGTGCTAGAGTCAAATGCCAGCTAATGGGGCTAGGGTGCGAGATGCGGACCAGACCGCACAGGGGGCCAGTGGTCTCTGACAGAGTTGAGTATCCACAAAAATTGTTTAGTGTCTGAGGGGTTCTTCCACTATCAAGTCTCAATTCCCAGAAGACGAATTGCTGCATATTATTACAGATAGACAACATCTTAGCTGTCGAATATATATACAAGCTGGGAGGAACGAAATTCCACTTGTTGTTAGAAGAAATAGTCATGGAATTTGCAATTTCTGTCTCCAACACCAGATCTTGGTGGTGGCAGAATACATTCTGGGACAACGGAATGTGGTAACAGATAGGAGCTCTTGCTGCCTGATGGATAACAGCGATTGGAGACTACATCTGCAAATATTCGAGAGTCTTAATCAAACATTGGGCCCCTGCTCGGTGGGCCTTTTGTTCGTCCCAACTCAACAAGCAATTGCTAGTCTTTTTTTAATTGGAGACCAGATACTCTGGCACAAGTCAAAGATGCCTTTCTTCAAGTTTGGTCTCAGACCCCAAATTATGCCTTTCCTACATTTGTGATGATCCCCAGGATCTACAATCAAGTGAGACGTCATAAAGCGGATACAATTCTAGTGACTCTGATCTGGAAAGCCCAATCATAGTTTCTGGTGCTGCTCGACATGTGCATTTGCCGATGTGATTACCAACATTTCCGGACTTTCTGATGGATCCGGGAGGACAATTGCATCCATTGTTCCTTAGAGGTCAACTAACGTGTATGGCCTGGAAGGTTTCAGGGAACATTGGAGCATGTCAGGCCTTTCTCAGCAGGCTAACTTTTATATCCAGAAGGCCGAGTCAACCAATACCCATAAGCGATATGCTTCTGCACAGAGGGGTTGCGTTAGTTGGTGCAACAAATGTGATGTCAATTCTTTGGAATCAGAGTTGTAAATTGTAGTCAACTTGTCTCACCTGGCAGAAGAGTGACTTGCTTATATATCAGTAAACAATTTTCGCTCTGCCATATTAGCTGGTCATCTCCCACTAGAAGATTAACCGGTTGGTAAGCATCCTTTAATATGCAAGTTAATGAGAGCTATTAGACTATCCTCACTTCTCAAACCAAGTTACACAGTTGTGTGGAATGTAAATGTAGCTCTCAGATTGTTGGAAAGATGGCCAGATAATGGAGATTAATCTCGTAAAAACCGGTGGGCAAAAAGAATGATGTTACTATGCTTGATATCGTACAGAAGGGTTTCAGATGTGCAAGCTCTCAACTTAACAGGCAGATTGTGTTCTTCGAATGGAGTTTCCTTTTCAATTTTGAAACGTACTGGAACGAATTTTCATTGTGTGTCCATTCCTTTTCTGAATAACCATAAAGTGTGTGATGTTTGAAGGAGTATGAGGTATGTACTAGAGACTTCAGAAGGTATCCAAATGGTCAGTTAGTGGTTGTGTTAGAAAAGACGTATGGACCAGTTTCCTCTGCCACGTTGGCCAGTTGGTTATGGTATCCATTGACAGAAGCTGGCATGTATGTAACTACATTGAAGACCCACTCAACAAGAGGAGCAATGGCTTAGAAAGCATTTGCTTTGGGGTCCTGGCTAGTGGATATTATGAAAGCGGCCGAATGGTCGTCAGAGCCTACGTTCAGGATGTTTTATCATAAAACAATTGTTCATGTGGCTTCTACTGTTGTCGGCCATCTTTAAACAAGTATAATTGAAGCCCCCGGTCCGGACATAGAATAAGACATTTTCTAGTGTCAAGTATTTTCAGTTCTATTAGGCACACAAACACAATGATTATTCTACCCAATATCAGTTTTAGTGTCTTGCATCAAGTATTCAGGTTTTCAAATAAAAATTTTATTTGATGATTGTCTCACCCGGTCTAAAAGATTTTGGATTGTTGGTTGCCACGATTTTCTTTTATTTCAGGAAATGAAAACGAACAGGTTCAGGACTCCTCTAGCTCAGAAGGGTGCCGGAAGGATTTACAGCAAAGTATCTTCTACCCAAATCAATCTAAGACATCATGAGAATGGTCACGCCGCTCCAGAGGACTAGTTTCATTTGCCTTGCATTTCAGTTGCCTCATTGGCAAGTTGATTCATGGACTGATAAGTCTAATGGGACAAATAAAGTGTGAAAGTTCTTCTTCGAATTAGAGTTCTTATTGGATAACGGTTCTATTTGCAGAAAAGTAAGAGGAGGCAAAATGGTGTCTCGAAGATGGGTAGATGCGACCCATGACAGAGCAGATAAGGTCAAGGGAAACAGTTTTTGAATCTAATATTTTTTATTGGCTGCCATTAATTTTGCAGTAAAGATTGAGAGGCATAATCCTTGCCTCCGTGTCCTTCATAGAATTGAAAATTCTTGAAGCGTCTGCTAGAAAAATGTTTATTCTCACCCAGGTTGAACATAGTATTTGAAATGCAGTCGCAATGCGATGCATCGTGATGGCTGGCAGATGTGCCGATTGCTGACATTACAACCAATCAGAGCAGGCCGCTGTAAGGAAACTGACTGCACAGATTCAGAGATCACAAAGTTTATTAGCCACAGTAATTGGCATTCAGAAGGGGAACTGCCAGCAACTGCTCTGATCCCCATCAAAATAAGATTGTAGACTCCACATCTGCTACCAGAAACAAAACAGCCTAACTATACAAACTAGCAATGAACATTTCACCTGATAATATAACAGACATATTAGGTCAATTCTCTTTTACAATCTTGTCATGAAAGGACATGATCCCAGAACATGATCAACTCACATAGTGGCATCTGCAGCCGTTCTAGATCCAAGCTGCCCCAGGCGGCGCAGCACTGTGAACGCAGGATCTGGTGTGATGCCCCGCGTTGGCTGGTTTAGCACTGCACTGGTCAGCCTCCATGACTTTGAGGGTCTGCTGACCGTGGAATCCCAGTGTCTCCAGGATTCTATGGGCACTTGCTACCACTGTCCAAACAGTAGGTGTAGCCACATCAACTGGCACAGGAGAGCACTAGTGCCAAGGCCTTTGTGACCTACAGCATCTGCACTTGTGCAATGTATGCCCGCCGGGACACAAACCTGGGCAGCGACACAATCATGGGCAGGTGCCAAGGAGCAGGGACATTGATTCTGTAGTGATTTTGCAGAGACAAATGGTTGTCTATACACTGCTCAGCTGTACCACCATGCTGCTCCCAGTGACAGACAGACAGCCGCTGCGCTCCACAAAGGCGCACAGAGGTCTGGCCACTGTGCAGCACTAACTATGCACCAGCATCCAGACCCAAACTGAACACTTGTGTTTCATTTTAGTGCACAATTGTTATGTCAGTGCATTGAATGTGCAAATATTAATTGTTGGAAACTTTCCACCCCCTTTAATACCTTGATATCATCGTCATGAGTGCACTGTACGTATGGTCAATACTCTTGTATGTGGAGCAACATTGTCTTAAACCATTACTAATCGAGGTTTTATTTAGCATACATCGCGACCTGAATTCGTTCAAGGTGGTCTCAGATTTGACGCTCAAATACAAGGAGGTACAGTGAAGTAAAATATGTGCAGGATCACAATCTGGTCAAGCAAGAAAGCTGGGATTTGAACTCATTTCCTTATTACACATTGTGCAAGTCAGCCACTAGAATAGCTCCTCATTTTCCCCGTCTTCCCCACACTACAATGGTTTATGTTCAGTTATTTCATGACCGAAATCAGTACACTATTAATAACAAGCATTGGCATAGCCAATATGTCTCGCCTTTGGTACTTTATAAGTGTTTAGCCAGAACTATTGATTTTGCCAATGTCTTTAAGCTATGTTGTAAGGCAGTGTGGCTGGTGTGCGGCATGTTGAAGAGTTATAATAAAGTGTTATAAGCATTTTTGTTATCTTGTATATAACCAAGAAGACATTATGTACAACTGAACTACCCTATTAAACAAGCACTGGAAATGCAATAGGATTCCCATTTGCTTGAGTTACAGGTATTGGTGTTGTAAATGACATTTCTTTTACCTATGTGTTATGGAGTGTATGTATGTTGTGTGTAGTGGAATTATGTGGGTTGGATTGGAATTGTTAGTTGTGCAATTGAGTGGTGTGGAGTGGATTTGTGCAGTCGAATTATGTGTCATTGTGTGCAGTGGAAATATGTGGATAGTAATTATGTGGCGTTGTGTACTGGAATTATGTGGAGTGGGATTGTGTGTTATGTAGTGTAATGGTAATTTGTGCAGTGGTATGTAGTGGAGTTTAATTATGTGGTGTGCTCTTGAATTTTATGGCATGATGTGGAATTTTGTGGTGTGGATTGGATGTATGTGGAATGTTGTGTAATTGTGTTGTTTAGTTGACTTATGTGGTTTGGTTTCGAATTATGTGGTGTGGATTTGAAATGGGTGTAGTTGAATTGTGTGGTGTGGAACTGTGGGGATAATCAACACTAACTTGTCAAAAGCAGCACCCCACAGAAGCAATCAGCTTTTGGCAAAGTGCAAGACCTAGTAACAAATCTCACTCGCCTCTGCTGCCCGACCTATTATTTAAATCAACAAAATGGGAACTCATGAGCCAAACCACTCGGCAAGTACTGCACCTAGCTATTTAACCATTTTACTACATCTTCATAGAGATTTGAAGGCATGATACCATAATTGTCAAGACAATCCATGTCACACACCACATCTTCAATGAGCTAGGGCTCAACCGACCAACATTTAGCATGTTATGGTTTTTATACCATATACAACAATATTAAAAGCAATAGTACAAGTCCCAGAATGTAACGTATTGTTAAAAGGCCAGCGCTGTCTGAACGTGTTGCATATAGCATGGACTGTTGTCAGTTAAAAATGGATGCCTTTGGTTGGCGAAGAAGCAATATGTCGGCATGTAATGTCTTGCCTGCCAGGGACCTATGAGTATGGGAGAAGCAGCTCCGATGCATGTCATGACTTGAGCACAGTTTAAAGATGCATGACAGCTGATGGTTCAGGAGTTGAAGGGGACTCATTTAAGGAGGTAGGTGAACTCACTCACCAGCTGCAGTATCCACATGACTGCATAATGCTCGGTACAACTGCACCAGTTATCTGCTGGCTTCAGCCTCGGCTCGTGGTACCAGTGGCATGCACAGCACACTTGGAAGCAGCTAAGCAGCCATTCAACTGACAGGGAATCGCTGCTGTGTAGGCGAACACTTAAATTGTCAGAATCACATGCTTGCGGTGTTTTGAGGCAGGACATTCACCGGAAGTTAATTACGAGCGGTTAGGGAACGCAAACAAAAATAAAGTACAATTCACCAATTTTAGTAGCAGGCCGCTACAGGAGACGTGACCAGAAGGGGGCTATGATGCTACAATCTGAACGCTTATGTTTATTTTTCACCCAAAAATGTTCCTTTTATTGCGCTGTGATGATTGCTCTGGCTGCTCCTACCATGTCCACAAGTGATCTTGTTCCTATGTACTAACGATGTAATGGAAGTACACAAATAAAACTGCACAGCCACTGGCTGCTAGGAGACGAAACTGGGAGGGGGGGAGGGGGGACAGACACGAGGTTTTGCGGAGACCCTGAAGTAGTTTCATGTTAATGAGTATGAGATTGCTCTTTTAGCTTTGGATGTTTAATGCACTTTGGGTCAATAGAGAGCAGCGGTGGAAGTGCATTAAAAAAGTGTGGCAACTGTGATTCTATTACAGGACCGGAGGCTTCGTATTATGCTTCTCTTTCTATTTATTGCCACTCACAGCAGCCAATGAAAACTTTGTATTTGTAAAACAAACTACATTTCCCATGATGCTCATGGTATACATCATATCCTGTAGGGCTCCATAATAGCCACCACCACCGGAACTCGTCCTCTTTCTTTGCTGCTCACGCAGACAGTTAAGTTGGACATCGGTTTTACTACCGCAATTTTGTGTATGAACCTAATGACGATTGTTTTATTGTGCGCGCCTCGTTAGCGCTGGGATTTGGGATTGTGTCCCTATTTTTATAGTGCAGTCTGGCACGCGAGCTCAGCGCTCCATTTTCCGGCGACCGCGGCACCCCCACTGTCATCGGGAGGTGCGCGCGTCTGCCGCCGGGCCTCCAAGCATTATTTCAAGCATTTTGAATTTCCCGCTCGCGGGACGATACATTTGTGAGTGTGACTCACCTCCTCAGCTTCCCGGTACCGCACCTCCTTCGGCGGTGAATGCATGCACTGTGTTTGGGCGCGGAGGCCTCCCTCATCGGCCGAGTGCGCCAGGAGCCAAGTTGTTAACCATTTGTTGCTAGTTTCGACGTGCGTAGCCCAATTGGGCTATTTTTGGTAGGATTGGGCTACGCACGCCGCTACTGCCCGTTTTTCCACTATTTCGTTCGTTTTCCTCTTCGGTTTTGGTCGCTCTTATCCCTTGAGCAGTTACTGACGCCTTACAGGCTGGAAGAACGATTTGGGCCTGGAGGGAGCACACCTCCTACATATTAATCTGCTCGATTGGCTCCAATTACGCCTGTGGGCTGCAACAACTATCATTACAGCTTTGCTGAGGAGCCAGGTACCCCTGTTTATATTTCACGTGTGCTGGGGGTTGGCTCCCCCCTTACTCCTCTAGAATATATATATACATATAGGTATATTGCTGTATAAATATTTACAGTCACTAGTTGATCCCACTATGGAGGAGTGGGTGCAATATGAAGAGGATGACACCCTTTATCAGGAGGAAGTGCAAAACCCTTCCTTGGAAGATAACATTGTTGAAGCCCTGGACGCCTCTGTCCAGGAGTCAGTCAACAAGGCCCTAGAGAAGGCAGTTCCAGGAACTGTACAACAGGCGCTAGCTTCTGCACTGAAACCAATAACTAAACAATTAGAAAAGTTTGCGAAGCGTCATGGTTTCACTGCGCCAGTCAACGCCCCCAGGGGCGAGCCTCAATCTCAATCCTGGCCTCATTCTACCTCCTATTCGTCGCTTCCCCAACCTACTCTCGAAAAATCCAGGGATCCGGACACTGACACCGACACTGATACCACAGGGACTGACACCCCAAACGAGTCTCCTCCTCAGAAGAAATCAAAGAAATCAAAACATGTGGACGTACCAGCTATTTCTACCCCCTTCACGTTTAACCCATCAGAGATAATACATCCCAGGTCGTCGGATTGGTTGCCTGCTCCACAAGTGGCAGCCTATTTGCACGCCAACCTCCGCAAAAGTTTTGATAAGGAGGTACGAAACAGACTGCGGTCAGAATGCCCCCGGCCAGACATCTCCGATAAGGTGGCTGAAACCCCGGATATAGATGCAAGCCTTCTGACATTCCTAAAGAAATTCGCAAAGGATCCCAAAAGGGCATCGACCGAGCTTGGCGCGGATGCCAAGACAAGCTTTTGGACGTCGTTGGCCCTCTGGCAAAAATTCTAGAGATGGCGTTAGATGCGCAGGAATCGGGGACTGCAGCAGACCCCCATGTCCTGGCAGGCTGGACACAACGAGCTATCTGCCTTTGGGCAATGCCAACTGCGCCATCTCCACGGAGAGACGCAAATCTATCCTCATGCGCATGGACTCCAATCTCACGGAGTTAGCCGCAGCTGAACCAGGCCCTTTGGCGGACGGGAACCTGTTTGGGGACCGGTTTCGTAAAGGATGTAGCCAAATATGTAGGGACTTTT
Source organism: Calotriton arnoldi (assembly GCA_963921515.1). Taxonomy (NCBI): domain Eukaryota; kingdom Metazoa; phylum Chordata; class Amphibia; order Caudata; family Salamandridae; genus Calotriton; species Calotriton arnoldi. Next base: position 2,954,661 of record CAWUFW010001094.1, read on the forward strand.
ACTACTCTAGACAAAGCACAGTCAGGAATTAAAAGAGTTTTTCAGACTGGTGTTTTCCACAGGGCCGGACGAGGCCGAGGACGCTCGTTTGGCCGCCAATTCTCCCAAGGTCCTCAGAGAGGAGACTTCGGTCGAGGCAGAGGATAGTGGGACTCCACCCGGGCGGCACCTTTACCCCACAAGGCAACGCTTCAACAAAAGGCGTTTTAACAGAGGATCGTACCGTGGAAGCTTCCAAAACAATGAATCTTCAGGTGAGTGCCCCAGACATTTTCATGCTACCTTTGGGGGGACGTACTCAATACTTTTATCACAATTGGTTTCAACTATCTCAGGATGTTTGGATATTACAGACCATTCAAGGTTTTCACCTCGATTTCTTTCAGACCCCCTCTCAAGTCAGGCAACCCAGACAGCTTTCTTTTTCCCAAGTAGAATGCGCTTTCATAGATTCCGAGCTCGAAGAATTGCTGCAGAAGCGCGCGATAGCGTTCTGCAACGAGGGCCCTCACGGCTTCTGCAGCAATATTTTTCTGGTACAGAAGAAAGGCGGAGGTTACAGGTTGGTACTCAATTTAAAGGATTTCAATCATTACCTCACCTACAAACACTTCAAGATGGAGGGCATCCATCTTTTAGCAGATCTCCTAAAACAAGGAGATTGGCTGGTCCGCCTGGACCTGAAGGACGCTTATTTGTCCATTCCCATCTTTCCTCTCAATCGCCGATTCCTGCAGTTTCAATGGCGGGGTCGATGGTACGAATATTTGGTCCTACCTTTCGGACTTTCCTCGGCTCCTTGGTGCTTCACCAAGGTGCTGAAGCCTGTGATAGCTTATCTCAGGGAACAGGGAGTTCGCATGTTAGTGTATCTAGACGACATTCTTATCATGGCACACTCCCCACTTCTAGCAGTACAGCAATTACGCATGACCATTGTTACCTTGCAAAACCTGGGTTTCGTCATCAACGAACCGAAGTCAGTGCTGTGTCCTACCCAAACGATAGATTTTCTGGGTTTCGTTATCAACTCCCAAACAGCTCAGTTGAGTCTCCTCGCTCCAAGCTTCGAGACATCAAAAAGGAACTATGCTCCCTGCTAGCCAAACAAATGGTCTCTCTCAGGCTACTAGCCAGAGTTGTGGGCCTTCTGGCGTCTTCTATTCAAGCAATATTTCCGGGCCCATTACACTATCGGGCCCTTCAGAGACTCAAGATTCAACATCTGCAAAGGGGTCTCTCTTACACAGACCTAGTTCCTCTTACCCAGGAGGTACGGGAAGAGATCCAGTGGTGGCTGGCACACGTACAAGCTTGGAACGGCAGGGCCATTTTCGTCTCTCTGCCAGAGGTCATCATAGAGTCCGACGCCAGCCAGTGGGGCTGGGGAGCACGCTGCGGAAATATTTCCACAGGAGGGCGCTGGTCCTTAGGCGAGCTGGACCTACACATCAATTGCCTAGAGCTCCTGGCAGGGTCATTCGCGATTCGGACTCTGTCACCCAAACAGGTATCGTGTTGCATCCTTCTGAGGATGGACAACATTTCAGCAGTTCAATATATCAACAAGTTGGGGGGCACGAGGTCTCCCATGTTAGTGGAGATAGCGAAGGACTTTTGGCATTACTGCCTCAATCATCAGATCTCGATCATAGCCGAGTACATTCCAGGCAAATCCAATGTAGTGGCAGACTGGAATTCTCGTCACCTCAAAGATTACAGCGACTGGCAGTTGCAACCTCGGATTGTTCAATGGTTACAGGCAATATGGGGACAGTGCAAGATAGACCTCTTTGCCTCCAGACTGAATCGTCAAATGACCAAGTTTTTCAGCTGGAGGCCGGATCCGTTGGCTCTGGCGACGGACGCCTTTTCCCAGGATTGGGCTCGGGACCTCAATTATGCTTTTCCCCCTTCATTCTGATTCCCCGAGTGTGCACACAGGTAATACGTCAGCAGGCAGAAGTGATTCTGGTCACTCCCTGTGGAAGTCGCAACCTTGGTTCCCAATTCTATTGGAGGCGAGTTGCGACTTCCCCAGGAGGATCCCATGGTCCTCAACGATGCTCCAGGGCCCGCACGGGAAATGCACCCGATGGTAGTAGCGGGGCAGTTGTCCCTGATGGCCTGGAGACTTTCAGGCAACGTTGGCACTTGCCAGGATTTTCGGAACAAGCTTCGGACTTTATCAACCAAGCTTGGGCCCCATCCACCAGGAAACGATATTCTTCAGCCTGGAGGTGTTGGATTCGTTGGTGCGTGGAACACGTGGATCCCGTGGGGGCAGACTTATCCTATGTTATAAATTTTTTGTCCCAAAAAGCTTCAGAGGGTTTAGCTTATCGTTCCATCAACAATTTCCGTTCCGCCATATCGGCAGGTCATTCTCAACTGGAGGGTAAGCCAGTTGGCATGCACCCGTTAGTTTGCAAACTCTTAAAGGGTATTAGGGTAGCTAATCCGCCTAAGCCAAAGTATTCTTCATTGTGGGATGTCGATCGTTCTCTCCCCGTTTGATAAATGGCCCAATAATAATATGCTGTCCAGGAAACAACTCTCGGCCAAATTGGCTATGTTGCTATGTCTAGCCGCGTGTAGACGATCATCGGATATCAAAGCGCTGGATCTTACAGGTAGAGTATTTACTCCTGAAGGAGTCTCTTTCAATATCACTTCTAGGACAAAAACTATGTCACGTACTGTGGATTATCATGCTTTTCCCAGCAATCAAAAACTATGTGTTGTTCACTGCCTTAAAGCATACGAAGAATGTACCAGGCCTCTTCGGCCTGCTGATGTGGTTCAATTGTTAATTGCTCTGCAGAAACCTTACAAACCTGTCACGGCAGCTACAATAGCCAGATGGTTAAAATCTGTTATGCAGGAGGCAGGTATTGATACTCAGGTGTTTGGGGCACATTCTGTCCGGGGAGCCATGGCCTCTAAGACGTTCATGTTGGGTTCTACTGTTCAGGATATTATGCATTCTGCAGATTGGTCCTCTGAGTCAACATTTAAACAGTTTTATTATAAACCGGTGGGTGATATATCTTCTGTGGTATTTAATCAGCGTTAAACTAGCATAATACTGAAGCCTCCGGTCCTGTAATAGAATATAAAATTGGCTAGCATTCGCGCCAAGAATTTTCAATTCTATTAAGGACACTGAGGCGAGGATTATCCCACCCGATTACATTACAATATTTGTAATTGTTACCCACCCGTTGTGTATATATATCTGTTTATGCAGAAATTACGGGTTGTTTTGTCTCATTTTTTCAGGATCTGACAAGAAGACGGATTAGGTGTAATCCTGGTTAAGAAGACGTATTCCCAGCTGGCCTGGCTTTTTTCTTCCACGTTGGAGGATTGTGTTGGACTTAAGTTATTATGTTGGACTTTATTGTTCGGAGCAAAGAAAGAGGACGAGTTCCGGTGGTGGTGGCTATCATGGAGCCCTACAGGATATGATGTATACCATGAGCATCATGGGAAATGTAGTTTGTTTTACAAATACAAAGTTTTCATTGGCTGCTGTGAGTGGCAATAAATAGAAAGAGAAGCATAATCCTCGCGTCCGTGTCCTTAATAGAATTGAAAATTCTTGGCGCGAATGCTAGCCAATTTTATATCCTGAGTACCATAGGGGTGGGATCAGTGATTGTGGGAAGGAGAGGGGGAGGCGCATTTCGTTCAGGTAGCAGACTTCCTGGAGGCGGCACTCGTGGAGATACCAACACTTTGCCTTTTGGTGAAAGCTTTTGAATTGCTTTTATTTAAAGACGCGGCCACATTTGATAGCAAACATTTTACCGAAAATTCAAGTGGGAAAAAACAAAAAATAGAATGCAGAATTTTAAGAATGGAAAAACGCTGACTCCTCTTCAGTTGTCTTGTTGTAAAATTTTAGCTAGCTTCAACATAGGTTATATTTGATGACGCAGGCTATTGTTAGTAACATTGATGCTGGTGGATGGTGAGTTTGGGTACACAAGCGGTCATATCAATCAGACATGAAAAGCCACTGAAGAGCAGCGTTCTTGCTTGTGCTTCTCTCTGCGCATCCCCATGAACCTTAACCATTTTAAAGAGAAAATTCTCATAAAAATGTCAACAATTTTTATTTAAGGCGGTTCCACAACAACCTTTACATTGATCATTAAAGATGTGAAACGGACATAAAGACTCTAAACATGCTCACAGCAATGGGTGACTTGCTGGCTGCGGCTCGTACCTCACTCCATGTTTTGGTACTTTCGAGCTGATGACATAAGGCTGACTGGAGTGAAGCAGGGCGTTAAAGATTAACACTAAAAGCCTAAAAACTATACTATTCCAGCACCACTTATGGCTGAACCAAAAAGGTGAAAGCGAACGAGGAGTATCAAACTGGAAGCAGCAGCGGGAGGGTTTGGGAAGGCGGGGCTTTGGTGGACGTCAATGTCACAACTAGGCTGCGAAGCCCAGACCGGGAGGAGGGGCCAGAGTGCGCTGTTTTCAAGGCACAAGATATTGAGTGGAACTTGCCTGCATTTCTGCAAAACACTCGCCTCTATTACAACAATTTGCATCCATTCTATTGATTGTAAATAGAGCGGAGGGTTGTTTACCTGAAGCAGCATGCTGGAGGACCCGGGGAGGCGGGGCTTTGGCGGGACGCAAATTCCTCAAGTAGGCTGCGGAGCCCGGACCAGGAGGAGGGGCCAGCGTGCTTTGCTTGACGAGAAGAAAATAAATGTGAGCCAAAACTATCCCAAATATCTAAATGGCAGCTTCCTGTTTGCTGTGTGAAAATAACAGCTGCTACATCCATAAAAAGACAGAAGTGGATGCCTGCTTGTGCCCCGGGGAACTGCAGGGTGCGTGCTGGTTCGGAGCTATGAGCGAAGCGGCATTTGATCGCCGCCAACGAGGGAGCCCGAAGCGGTGCGCGTGAAGGCGATGCCAAGGACAACAATGGAGGAGCGGGGCGGCGCGGCAGCCTGCTCAGCTGACCAGACGCTCGTGCGTCATGGCCTTTGCCGGCATGTGTTTACAATTATCGCGCCCGCGTCTGGGCACGATAATTGGAAACACATGTTTGCCGCGCGTACCCATCTCAAAAGGCCAGCCACGACGCACGAGCGTTTTTGGGACTGCTTTCAAAACTCACTTACTAAAAGTCTTCGCCTCTAAGCAGCGCTTGCGCGCTACTCGAGGCTCGACCTAAAAAGTATCACTACTTAATTCACACAACTGACTTACCTAAAGATGAAGAAAGCTGAGTGTAAGGGAAGGCGAGACACTATGTTAATTTCACTCTGTGGAAGCCGATCTACTTTCATTTCAAATGCATCGCAATTTGGGTTTTTGCTAACTCGAGCTGTGTTTACAATGTCCTCCATCTTATACCAACGTCACCAAGATCACGTGTCATTTTTTTTTCTTTTCAAATAAAGAATCGTAAAACTCGCACTAATAACTTGTAACTGTTCCCAGAGATCTCTTTGCTATGTATCAAAGATGCTTCAGCTGTCCCAGGCTAGGGGGGTGTTCAATGTATCCTTTGGACTGCTGAACTAACCGGGAGAATGTCTGCACATTCATTGTAGTGCAACTATGAGAGACTCATTTAATGTATTCTGTAGAAACGTTTTGCTTTTTCTCTATTGGTGAATATTCTGAGAAACAAGTATTCATGTAGAATGTATGGCTCTCTTTGTTTAAAGTTCTTTATAAGGATGTGTATTTCTACAGGGACACCTTCTCCCCACTCTAAGAGGCCAAGTGAAACAAGCATTGGCATAGCCAATAGGTCTCGCCTTTGGGACCTTAGAAGTATTTAGTCATGCAGCACATTATCCTGGGTGTGAAAAAAAGATCTACTGTTCTTTAACGTGTAAGCTTTGACACTAATAAGCACATTATTTCACTGCATTGAGAAGCACTTCTGTAAAGTGTTATTTTTGTATAACTGGTAGTCTGAACACGCATATCTGGAAGTGCTTTCATATGCGATCATGAAGAATTAGACTGAACTATAAAAGACACATAGGAGGCATATATATTAGTGAATCTGTACTTTTAGACTTGTGCATTTTAGCCAGAGATGCAGCGTGCAATACACATTCGGTCCTAAGAAGCATCGCAGAACTAAAACCTAACGTCACTTTTAGCAAAGAGGCTCCAGAGAAGGTAAACAATGTTCTATTTTTAAGTAATAAAATAGAGAGAAAGAGGCACGAAATTGACCGTTTTTCCACATTTATAAAGTGTTACGAGGACTGAAAATGTTAGAATTAAATTACAACAGTGTCGATATTTCATTACGTTAGGCAATAACCCACAAGTTATAATATTCAACACAAGTATATCAATGACCGGTACCCATCTCAAAATACACCCCGACGTCAAGAACGGAAACGAGAAACAGACAACATAGGTTATGTTCCATTCGTAAAAAAACATAACAATAACATTGAATATTGGTAGCAATAAAACAATATGCAGGGTGTCCCATGACACCTGGTGGTAGGTGGGCAACAATGATAATTCATGGTAAAAACTAATGAGTAGGCGAGGGGTACAGTTCACATTGGTGTAATTTACTATGCACCATCACAAGAAATCAAGGGCGTGGAAAGGCTAAATAAGCGACCAACAATGCGCAAGCAGCAAATGCAGCTTGTTGCAACAAATGACTGAATCATTTTGAATGAGCAACAGCTCTTGTGCCGTATAGAACACATTTATGACAGACAGTGAAAGTGTTTGAGCAAACTGATCTGTGCAAACATGAACAACAAGTGCACCAAACACGGGGAGAAAAATGAAGATAATATCGGTCGGCAGTTTGAAGAAGAAATAAAGGAATGGGTGGGTCTCTCCATTTTAAGCTGGCAGTGTCATTCTCTACGTCGCTACTGTAGAAACACCACACAGTTATTTCCTCAAAGACCTCAAAACTCCAATACAAGGGTGTGCGTTGGCGTTTAACAAGCAACCCGTCATGCAGGTTTCCGAGACAAGCTTACAACCATGCCATCCCTTTTGACAATATTGCATAACGTGAGTGATTTTGTATTCAAATGAAAAAAGACAGTGCTTCACAGAAAACAAAAAGAAATCATACTACAAACTATTACATTTCCACATATGTATACATATATAATATTTACATATGCGCAAAGGCAGCACATTAACCAATTAGATTTATATCATTAGTCCACTATTTATATCAATTAAAGAAAGTGAATGCTTTCTAATCATAATCCTACACACAATTCGATACACAGAGGGTGACTGAAAAGAAAGCAGGTCTCGACTGAAAATAGATGCAACTCTTCAGATAATTACTATATCGGAATGTGAGGTGAACAATCATTAATTAGGAATTGGGCTGTACATGTCTTTCCTAGGGAACTTCGAAGGAAGGGGGATGGTGCTGGAAATGTTATGCAGCTTTCCACAAAAATTGGAGGCCCAGGTTACTGGTATGTGAAGTAGCACTAATCGCCGACAGGTAAGGGATGGTTTAGTAGCAGGGGGATAAGCCTTCTGTTTTGAAAATGCGACACGCATCTAAACCGAAAACAATCTTTAAAAAACCCTTGTTAAAGAGTAAACCTCACAGTTCGGTGGTTCACAGGCAAGGCATACAAGCAGCTGAGCTCTGAACTTTACGCGGCATAAGTCTTTTATGTAGCTCCCCGAGAGGAATAATGTCTTTACCCCCGTCGTAGGGGAGGTAGGGGTCGGATGAGATATCCATACGAACTTCATAACGAGAGCTGAACTCGGGGGAGGGAAGTCGGCTGCCTGCTTGCAGCAGAGAAAAGACAGAGTAGGAGGGAGGCAGCGTCAGCACAAGTGAAGCGCTGGACAGCAGAGACGTCGGCAGCGTCAGAGAGGAGCAGGGGCGAGCGAGCGCAGCAGTCTGCTGAGCTGACCACACGCTCGTGCACAATGGCCATGTGTTTTCAATTATCGCGCCCGCGTCTGGGCACGATAATTGCAAACAGATGGCGGCCGTGCGGGTAACCGCACGGAAAAAGCCATGACGCGATGAGCGTCTGGTCAGCTTTTTGAAGCCCCTACATAAAGTCTTCGCCAGAGCACCGCTTGCGCGCTACTCTAGGCTCGACCTAAAAAAGGACTCTGAAGGAGGATAGCGATGAGTTTTTATTCAAATTTCAACTCCCAGACGTCTTCAGTCTTGCCAACTGCTCCTACACCTCACCACTCAGACAGAATCTCAACATTCTAATTGAGCTGTCTGAAGGTTCCAAGGTGGCATGAAGACCAAATCATCTTAACCGTTTGAATGATGGGTTTAGATGAAGCTATGGCTAATTGTATCACTTCTTTGATCATTCTGTTAGCCCGCTCCACCATACCATTTGCTTTTGGACCATACAAAGGAGTCTTTATATATTTGATGGACAGATCCGACAGGAAATCCTTAATCTCTTCTGACACAAATTGAACCCTATTGTCAGTAATCAAAATTCTAGGGATACCTTCAGAAGTGAATACATGTTATGAAATTGATCAGGGTCTTAGTATTAATAGTATTTACAAATTTCATGGTAATCAAATGAGAAAAAGAATCAATCAGTACAAGTTCAGAAACGGTAATCCAGACGGTGCTTTTCCTAAAAGCACCAACATTCGATTCAGCTTACAGCCTGCCAAACGTCAATTTACTCTCATTACTGATGCCCAATAGATCTACTGAGGCAGGTTGAGCGCAACAGCAAATAAGTCAAGGTTCGTACGGCTCAAATTTTCCCCAGTCATGCTCAAGCAGCCAGTCAATATATATAGATGACATCCAGAGCTGCACAGCCAATAAGAGTCTGGAGCCACACAGACCCTTGACCACTGGCTCAAAACAGGTGGATGTAAACTTGTTCTGATAAACAGGTGCTAGCATAGCCAATGTAATTAAATATTAGTGCTTATATTCGTAGCAGCGAAGTCTCTCATCATGTATAAGGGGAGAGTCCTTGACCCTGGCAGGTCCTCAGTCTCAGCAGTGGCCAAAGAGTAACCTCTCAACTCAGCAATAAGAATTTCACAGGGATGGAAAAGTCTTGCAGGCAAGCGCTGTCGTCGGCTGGCGATCTGAGGTCAATAGCACCGGCAGGCCAAGGCTGCGCTGTGGGGCGGTGCGTTGTGTAACTTACAAGCAGTGCCCTAAAACCACGGTGCAAGCAGCAACGTCTGCGTGGAGCAGCATCGTTGGTTATACCAGGCCGGTGGTGTGAAGCGGTGCGCAGGGCGGCAGTGCAAGCAGCAGCTCGGTGAGATCATGGTTGCGCTGCGAAGTGCAGCGGTGCCCTTTGTGGTGCCTTCGAGACACAGAGCCAGCAGCAATGTCAGACAGCGCCAGGTTGCTTTTTCTTCTATTGCAGCACAAAACACACAGTACCAAGTGCTGGTAGCAGATGAACTTGAAGTCTTTGCTGTTCCTGAGACTTCTTGAGCAGGTGGCAAGCTCTACCTCAAGCCCTTGGAGAAACTCAAACAAAGAAGTTGCAGAAAGTCCAGTCCTTTCTCTGCCCAAGACTGAAGCAGCCACTACAGGCCAACACAGCAAAGTGGTAGTTCCTCCTCACAGCTTCTCCTGCTCTTCTTGGCAGGTTCTTTGATCCAAAAGAGTTTTGTGGCAAGGGTATCTGAGCCCAGTCCAAACCAGTTCTACCCTCTGGCCTAGCTTCGCTACAAGAGGTGGAGACAACGTTGTGCAGAGGAGATACTGCCCATTTAGGTGCTAGTGAAAACTCCTCCCACCATTCTGAATGCAGACCAGGCCTATTCCGCCCAACTATGAGTCACCAAGGACACACCTCAACCCCCCCTTGTGGCTGTCTACAGTGAATACACATTCCCAGCCCGTCACTCAAAATCCAAACAGTCATTACACAAACCAGCAGGGTCTCACAGAATGGATAAACAAGAAAATGCCTGCTTTCTAAAAGTGGCATTTTCAAATACAATTTAAAAACAATCTCCCTCAAAAGATGGATTATTAAATTTTGAGTTCAGAGAGCTTAAACTCAATTTCTCCATCTTGTCCCAATGGAAAGTTATACTTGTAAGATGTTACAAAGCAACTCCCATGTTGCTTATGGGACAGATGGCCTTTCCATTGTGAAAAAAGAAATTGGCAGTATTTCACTATCAGGACATGTCACACACACCAGTACATGTCCTACCTTTCACATACACTACACCCTGACCATGGGGGTACCTTGGGCCTACCATAGGGGTGCCTTACATGTAAAGCAGGGGAGGGCTAGGGCCTGGCAAGTGGGTGCACTTGCCAGGTCGACATGGCAGTTTAAAACCGCACACAAACACTGCAGTGGCAGTTCTGAGATACCTTTACAGGGCTACTCATGTGGGTGGCACAATTAGTGCTGCAGGCTCACTCGTATCATTTTATTTACAGGCACTGGGCGTGCACACAATGTACTGTAGCCTTACCAGTAAATCAAATACGCCAATCATGGATAACCAATTATTATTTACACAGAGCATATGCACTTTAGCACTAGTGAATTGCACAGAGTCCTAAAACCAACAAAAACGTCAGAAAAAAAAAAAAGGAAGCAAAATGTTTGGGGATAACCCTGCAAAAAGGGCCATTTCCAACACTAAGCTATGCCAGATTTCAACAAGCAATGTATTAAGATCTTTGTACATACGACCTATATGCTTTGCAGCAAATTAAATGGCATATTTTGTAATCTACCTATAATACTTTATATAAAACTTTGAACCTACAACCCTTGACTGACATTCTTATTGGAATGCTGATCACCTGCGACTGAACTTAGAGTGTCGGTTCCAGTTGACGAGTACCAAAGTCTGTATTGGAACTACACCACTCCAGATCCTAGAGGTTGGCACGCCCAATCTATGGGATTTTAAGGTAAAGCAAAGCACGCTGACAACTCCCTCCCCATGACTTCTCAATCCACAAATAGGGAGCTGGTCAGCACCTCAATGACTATCACATTGAATAACAAACCAAAGAGAATGGACTTCAGCGAGACCCCTGATGCTCCAATATAGACAGCAGAGAAGCACCTTTAGTTTTGCATACCCAGCTGTCAAGCATCTACTAAGTTTTGTCTATTAAAACAAAACTACGGGGTGGGGGGGAGAAAGAGGGTGCCTGGGATGCTCAGCAATGCAATTGGCTGTCATGTGTTCTTGTATTCACACACCAGAGTTGCGTCTTCAGTCTTCCCATTAAGATGGTCACATGAATCGCATAACTCCAGTAAGCACTTTCATCGCTTTACAGTAGATATTTTTAATGCAACTACCTGCAGGTCATATGCTCTTTTAACTAGTCTGTTAATTTGCACACAATTTATACAAAGTCACCAGGTTGCACAACCGCCTTCCAGATGAAGATATAACCAGTCCCAAGGATTTGTAAATGTTGGGAGTAGCTTCCCTACCAATTCAGAGGCAACTCAAATTGTAGACCACATTGTTTACATGTGCGGCGAACATGATGCAACATGTACAATAGCGAGTCAGAAAGATAGGCAAACCATGGAGGTGGTCCATTTTACAGAAGATGCACGTAGAACTTGGGTGGGGGGGGGGACAAAAAATTGAACAAAGTGGTCATGGATGGGCAGGGGTTGTTGGAAGAGAACGGAGCGCAAGATGGCATAACAGAGGACCTTTCCACACCTATGCAGGCTCCACTAGAGTCCAAGGTGCTGCACAGTCCTTCCTGCGCATCACAAATTGCCAACCAAAGTCTGCAAAATCTCCATTTTGATTTAGTGATCTAGTCTTGCATAGCTGATGTTGGATACCCCAGATCAATGGCAAATTGACAGCCATAATAATCAGGCTGGTCAGGATAATTTTAGCTGTGCAAGTGCTAGGTCCCCAAATATTATTTGGCGTATAATTCCCATCAGTCTTGTTGACCAAAGCTCAAGTCTGGCCAGCCTAGCCTTGGACACCTGCATTTCGTCCCAACTCAAGCTACACTCCATTGGACACGTGCACTGTTGTCCCTAAAATGGATTCAACTGCTGAACTCAATAAAAAGATGGAGTAGAGAACATCAAGCCTTGTTGGCATGCAAGCATTCCTGGGATTCAACAAAAGTACAGGTGTGTAGGAAAGTACCAATTGTTTTGCATGATGTACAACCAACTGTTTACCTCATCTGCTTTCACACATTTTGAGTTTTGAAACATAAAAGGAGACCTGAAGCAACATTTACTCAGTATAATGGGCTATCGACATCAAGACAGTTGGAAATACAAACGATCCTCCCACCACAAGACAAATGGCAAAGAACACAGATCAGATTGTGGTAGGGGAGGTTTAAATTCCTGCATCCAATGACCAAGTTTGTTGAGCAACAGGCTTTAGTATGATCTTCTTGCTGGGCCTATGCCCCATCTGTATAACTGTGCACTATACCCCCTGCTAGCCAGTAAAGTGACTGTGATCCCATTTTTAAATACTGGCATTGTCTATACTCCCAATGGTTATATTTAACTTTCCTATAAGTCCCGATAGGATAAACGTCTGACCAGGGCCTGAAAGTTGAATGCCATTAGTGGATGGCAACACTTGTGCCATCCATTACAGTGCAAAGATGGCATCCGGCCTACCATTGTAGGCCAACTGTAGCAGGGTAAAAGTTGAATTTTGGCCTGTCAAAATAAACCATTGTGACAAGTCAAAACATTCCATTTAAAGATTAATAAGACACCCCTGTGTAGGATGTGTAGCACACAAAGTAGGGTGCATATTATTTAAAAGTTGGACATGTAGGAATTTAATGTCAACATGTCCTTACAATGACTAGCATCCAAAAGCTAATCTTACTGACTGGCCTAGATGTGCTACATAGAAAACCAGAGAATAGATTAAAATACTAGTAGTGTATCTCAGGAAAGTGACTGGCTGGGACAACTATTGTGAAGTTATTAAAATCCAACTCCATGTTGGTCTGATTTTTGAAAAATCAAGGGAAAGTAAGTTTTAGAAAGATAGCTTTCCCTGCATGAAGTTCCTGGAAACTAATTTGCAATGGCTCTCTAGCTTCTCCCATCCAGTAATTAGCCCTGAAATAGACGTGGAATGTTTTCCAGGAGTAATTAGGCTGACCGGAATGGGCAGAGAACCTCTGATCTCCTCTAAATATGCAGGTTAGAGGCCAAAAGGCATCCTTTTTGAAATCCTGCTCAACAAGACTGCTGGGTTCACATATAATGCTTGAGGAACACTGGAAAGGAGAGCGAGATCGGGATGCCAAAACAGTTCTTGTGGATCCACTGCATGGTTGCTTAACACTAGAAATACCATAGCACACTCCCCACACAAACAGCCCCCAGGTTTAGTGTAGACTTGCCATCTCGAAAATATCCAAAATGGGTAGGATTGGCCCTGGCAACTTTTACCCCAATGGTTAAGGTGCACAAAGTCATTCCCACTCACTAGCTAGTGCCAAGCATAAATGGGGCACCTCCTGGAGCCCACCTCAGAACATTGTGGGCCTACGGAAGATCAGACAGTGACCGACCTGTGGTCTGTAGCCTGAAGAACTGGACCTGCTCCCATCTGTATGCATGACAAAAAAATAAAATTTAAAAATTTAAAAAAAAGGGGGGGGGGGGGTCATAAGCCTTACCTTCTTTTCAAGCTACAACAGACCTTTCCCTGAAGTACCCAACTGACCATTGCCAACTGGACCCGATTGGATTCTGCTGTTGGCATCTGCCCGAAACCCTGAGAGTCACCCCTGGGTTCCGGGTGGGAGGGGTGGCTTCAGATGTGTACTCCTGTGATGAACTTTCAGAAGGTAAAATCTTTGACCAGGACAAACTTGGTTGGTGTATCCAACTTGCACTCCATTGCAATCAGCCTGAAGCTGTACCTAGGTCCCAGTATACACCAACAATGGACCATCATTGGCGCCATTACAGACTTTAAAAATGATTCTCTTGTTCGTTATTGAACTCATTTTGGTTCAATTTTGTTTATTCAATTTCTCAATTATTCCATCAGTTTGCGATTTATTCTATATTTTGAATTTATTGCTGTTTTGGTACTGCAGAAAATACTTAATCACTCTACATTAAGCCAGTCTGCTCTGTGCCATCGCTTCCAAGAGGTGGCAAGCTTAGTAACTTTGATGGTTCACCCTCACAGAAGTCATAAGTTCCTTGAGAGGACTAGTCACCAAGCCCAAATAATCCAACTTGTTTTGGATTTCTATGTTGCTCATACACCATGAACTGTGTAGTAAAGTCCTAAGTACTGAGAATAAATGTATGTGTTAGAACTGGGGGCCTCTAGTTGGCAATGGTATACACCTTTGTCCAAATAGGGACCCTTGCTTCTAGTCAGGGTAAGGGGGGTACACTACTAAAATAACCCCTGCTCACCCCCTTGGTAGCTTGGCACGAGCAGACAGGCTTCTCAGAGGCAGTGTGTAAAGCATTTGTGAACACATACAGTAATACAGTGAAAACACTACAGATGGACACTACACAGGTTTTATAAAAATTATTTATATAGACTTAACACAAGACCACAAACGACAAAAATCCACAATACTGTACTCAAATAGACTTAAAGATGCTAGAAGTAACTTAGTTCAAGTTGATGGTAAATGCGACACGTTTCTCTCAAAAGTACCTGGGATGCATAACGCAAAACAAACAAAGGGTCCACAGGGAGGACGATGCGGCGAGCTGGCGCCTCAATGCGGGGCGACGATCCGGTGCGATGAGATGTGTGCCCGCGATGCGACGAGGCGTGCACGCCTGTCGGCCGTGCGGCAAACTCTGCATCTTTGGAGCCGCGACCGGCCCTGTGATACGCTTCTCCAGTGATGCAACGGCAGGCAGCTGCGACACGCTTCTCGGGGGATGTGACGGCAACCCTTGCGGTGGCGACACGCTTCCCTGGTGATGCGACAGCGACACACTTCTCTGGTGATGCGGCGGCGGCCTCTGCAGCGGCATGCTTCTCCGGCAATGCGACTGCAGCAGCGACACGCTTCTCGTTGTGTCGTGCTTCCAGCGACACGCAGGCTTCTGCAGACAGAATCCCCAGCAAGGGAATTCAGGAGGGAGCTGGTGGTGAAGTCTTGTAGCCCTGAGACTTCAGCAGGAGGCAAGCTCTAGTTCAAGCCCTTGGAGAATATTCTGCAAGATGAAAGTTCTTTAAACGTTCCTTCTCCTTTCCTTGGCAAGGAAGACCACTGCAGGCCAACCCAGCAAACAGCACATTGGCAGAGGGGCAGTCCAAACTCCTGCAGCTTCCTTGGTTCTTCTCCTTGGCAAAGGTTCATCTTGTTGTTTCCAGAAGTGATCTAAAGTTCTGGGGTCAGGGCCCCAATATTTATACCAGCAAATCCTTTGTCCTCTGACGACAGAGGGTCCTGTACCTTGTCCAAACCAGTTCTGGGTGCATCCTGCCAGTGCACACCCTCTTCCTTTGTCAGTGTGGGCCAGGGACAGACACCACAGGAGGTGGAGCCAGCATTGTGGAAGGTAGGCACAGCCCTATTCAGGCCCAGGTGCTACTACTCCCAACACTACATGCAGATCGGTCTATTCAGCCCTGTGCCGACTCACCCTGTCTCCTGGAGCCCCCCCAGCCCTTGTCACTCACAAAACCAGACATACAATACACAAGCTAGCAGAGGCAGGCTGGTTTAGGAAAGAAAATACCTACTTTCTAAAAGTGGTATTTTCAAACACAGAATGTTAAAACCAACTTCACTAAAAGATGTATTTTATCATTCCGAGTTCAGGCATACTAAATTCGTTTTTCTACCATGTTCCCTGGGTCAGTTAGGATTATAAAATGTTATAATCCAACTGCCCATTCTGGCCTATGGGGACAGGTAGCCTTGCAATAGTGAAAAACAAAATTGGCTGTAATTCACTATCCGGACATGCTACACACACCAGAGCATGTCCTACCTTTTACATACAATGCACCCTGCCCTTGGGCCTACCTTAGGGGTGACTGATATGCAGAAAAGGAAAGGTTTAGGGACTGGCAAGTGGGTGCACTTGCCAGGTCGACATGGCAGTCACAGACTGCACACAGGCTCTGCAATGGCAGGCCTGAGACTTTACAAGCTGCTTCTGTGGGTGGCACAACCAGTGCTGCAAGCCCACCAGCAGCATTTGATTTACAGGCCCTGGGCACACATGGTGCACTATACTAGGGTCTGACAAGTGAATCAAATGATCCAATCATGGAGTCACTAATCAATACATCAATTTACTGTAGGGAGCACTTGCACTGTGGCACTGAATAGCAGTGGCAGTGCGCAAAGCATCTAAACCAGAAAATCAAAAACAGAGGAGGCAATCAGTAAAAAAATGGAAGGGAGACTCACGCCAATGGTACCAGGTCTAACAGTATGCATCTCCAGGATGCAACAAAGACCATTTCTCCACAGTCGAGCACAAGAAGCAAGCTCTTGGCTTCATTTCAAAGTTTTATAACCAGATTGTGAGCACTTAAACGTCTACTCTAATTCAACCCTTTGTGAAGTGCAGGAATGTGCCAGCTGTGCCCTACTACACAGGGCCGAGGGGAAACTATTGACATCCTTGTTACCAGGGTTACTGTAGAACCTACTCGTGTAGGTCACACAGATAAATCCCACTCTAGTTTCTGTAATCAGTTACCTTTTGTTAAATGTTGCACTACATACTATTTAAAATAAAAACTATGAATAGGCTGTGGCTCATTTGGGTGAGAAGTGGCAAGGTTAGCCACAGAGGTGTGTGCACATTCAGAAAGGAATGAAATGCCCAGTGATTAAAAGTGCTTACATAGGCCAGTTGGTCCTCCACTGCAGCAGTGGTAGAAAGTGACTAAATAATCACCTACTCAACTCCACCTTCAAGGGTATAACATGCAGCACCATCTGAAGCCAATGCCTTGACTGGCCACCACACAAGAGCCTGGTACTCTACTTATGTAGTCAAAACTGAAAGCCATCCATTTAGTACTCTAGCCACATTTAAGGACACCTCGAATTGAGTGTAGCAGGACTTGGCAAGACGGGGGGGGGGGGATTAGTGTCCCATAGCCTCGACATTGGTCAAAGACGAAGCTTATCCGAAGAGCATGGCAGTAATTGGTTCAAGTTCTACTAGCTTTAGAACCTTTGAAACCTAGACTTGAACCTGTGATCTACAGCCACTTTTAGAGACTGTTTAATCCAGCTTCTGACTAACCAGTCTAAATGCATGATGGTATATCATTAGAGCCATATCTCAGATACAGGCCAGATCTACAGCCTACAGAAGTTTAATAAAAAAAATAACGTTTGCCAGTACCATTTGTTGCCAAGTTGAGCCTAAATGCAAGTGGCTGCATTAAAGACACTAGCGACTCAATATAGTAGTGATAAAATAACTTTATTTTACAAAATATAAAACATACTATAATACGAAGTAGACTCAAATTTCAAGACATGTATTTGGCCACAGCTTTGGTGCCCTCGGACAGCGCGTGCTTTGAAAGTTCTCCAGGGAGCACCAGTTTCACAGCAGTCTGGATCTCACGGCTGGTTATAGTGCTTCGCTTGTTGTATAGTGAGAGTCTAGCCGCCTCTGAAGCCACCCGCTCAAAGACATCTCCATTGATGGAGTCCATGATCTTCATCGCACCAAGCGAGAGGGCCAGATCAGGGTGGACCTGTCGGGAGACAGCTTGTGTTAGGATCACAGCCGAACATGCATTAACAATCCAATATAAGGTGTTCTGGAACAGAAGGATAAGCGCATGCTTAAGTTGAATACAATGACAAGAGACATACAACACAAGCCTTGAAGTCACTGTACAACTGTGGCCTTCAATACCATGTAACCAATCCTTGTCTAGACATGTGAAAAGCCATTTCCTCAATACTACATCATAACATCCACAAAAACGTATCTCCATCCAACTAACCCGAGACATGTCTACTGTTGAGGCCTGCCCTGATGAGGGTTCATTGCAAGTAAAATGATGGCATGAACAGGCCAGGCCTCCTGAACCAGGAGGAGACCATGAAGGGATGCTACAGCCTGTATCCATCAGGCAGGTTGTAGCCACGTTCAGATTAATGCACTAGAGAGCGCCACATTTTACCAACTCAAACACAGCTTAGTATGTTATGAAGCAAAGATGCCCACATCTCAGGACAAGTCCACATAGATCTATAACCTGAATGTTCCCTCCGGTCTACCCCAGAAGATGGTCCCAGCAGTAATCTGCTCAAACCAGTTCACCATGTACAGTGGGTTTAGAGCTGCAGAAAGGCTCTGCGAGTCACAGCAAGCGTTGACAATCATGCATGCAGGTAGTACTGCCTGCACAGCTGTGGGACTTGCACTGCTGCAGCCCTGCTCCAAGACACAGGCGCACGAGTGACCCTGGACAGTGTCCAGCAGCCAAAGCCCTCATGAGATACTGTGAGACAGGTGACCTTCAGAGCCTGTACTGCGTAGAGCATCCAACAATGAAGCTCTCGATGGAATGGACTGTCTCCATCGAGATAGATACCATATGCAGTGAACGAGATGCACTCAGGGAATAAGCTCTGATGCTGTATGAAGGTCTCATGGGTGGATTACCAGAGCACGCCACTTGAGCAGCCTTCGACAAATGTGTTACTTTTGTACCAAGCAAAAAAATGTTTTACATTTTAGTTTCAGTAGCATTGGGTGTTTGATGTACTAAGGAGGCAGACCTAGTGAAGTCACTGGATACATTCCCAACATTGATCATCCAGACTTCCCTAAACCCTTGTTTTTGCCAACCATCAACCTGGAAAACCTTGATGGCCAAGGCACACCATTATGGCTCGAACCACATTGACTGCTTCGGTTGACACCCGCTGCAAGGCTTCATATTAGATCTTGTCCCCTTTTCTGCTGTAGTAAACTCACCTGCTTGAGCACCTTGTAGATGAAGCTGGAGTAGCTCTCCTTCCTCTTGCCTTTCCCCTTGCGCTGGACCACAGACTTGGACACCTTCTTGCCCCTTTTGTTGGCCATGGTGGTCTTCATAGCGCTACAGAGACGGAACATAGACAAGATGGAGGTTAAAACTAGATACGGAAGTCTACACACTATCAGAGTGCAAATTTTTACACAGCAGTGACTGGTTCTGCTTCAGAGTTCAGCCAGCAGGAGGCAGCTCTCGAGATACAGGCCCCACAGCAGGTATGGGACACGAGGGGCCTAGAAGGCTTTGTGTGAAGACCCAGTAGAGGACAAGAGGGTGTTCCAGCAATCACGTTCATGGAAAGGACATCTCATGCAGATACCACCACAGGGTGCTTTAAACTCCAAGAGCGCGCTTGAACCACCGAAAGAGCACCAAACCAGGTGTCTTCACTTCTAGCAGAGCTGGTCTTGTCATTACTACACATTTGTTTTCCTGGCTGGCTGCAGGGCATGGGCTGTGTCCAGAGCAGCAGGTGCTGCCCTGACCAGTCCATGCCCTCATGACAATTCTAGTCATGCCTCCTGCATTGGGAGGCAGCTGTGGACATTTTTGCCAGATTGATTTTGGTTTCCATTCTGGCTACCAGTTTTGGCTGGCACCATAAAACATACCTGGGTGCATGGAGCTCGAATGCAGAGCACATATGTTACATGTATTCAGCGTTTTGTGGAGGTGGCGGGCACGGGGGCTCATTCGGTACCATCTGTCAATCAGCGCAAACTGAGTGGTCGCAGAGACCTATTGCGGTTGTAGCAAAAAAATTAAAAACTTCTGGGCTTACAACCCTCCCATTGGTTACCATGGTTGATTGGTCAGTCATTTGCCTGCTTCTTATTGGGTGGCTTGCAAACTCTTGCATTTGTCCCTCCCATGTAGCATGGCCTCTCCAATGAAGAGGATGGTGGACTGTCTTCTCCCACTGCTCATTCAGTGAGGTGGTTCCGCCCCCCTTTTCTTCGCATGCACTCATGAAATGCAGTTTCTGGTCTTGTGCAGTTTCTGCCCTGCACTCACTGAGACTTCCCAACCATCCCAGGTTGTTGGAGAAAATATAGCAATAGGGATATTTTTATGTAGATAGGAATAAAGGAGGGGGGCTTGGAAGGGGCGCAGGATGACTAAGGGTTTACATTTGGTCTCCATGTTCCAATAATTGTGCAGGAAAGCATAGACGTACAAAGGCTTATAGTTGGGGGGCTGGGGCAAGGCTGGTGTGAGAAGTTGGCCTGGCATATGCTGTCCACTAATTATAGTGGGCACCTTGCACCAGTCCAAATCGACTCTTATGGTAGGTAGGTTAAAGACAACCTTATTGAAAGCTATCCTAGTGGTAGCTGTGGAGAGCAGCCTTCAGGCTAAGTCTTGAAGGAATGTAAAGCAGCTTGTTTTACCAGTCTATAATCTCTATAAGGGCACTCCAGATTCCAATCAGAGATGTGCCTAAGGCACATGGAAACCTTTTTACAGAGAAAGCAGATAGACTGGGGCCCTGAATAGCAGGATCCCAGTCCAACTAAGTCATAAACCAGCAAAACACCATAAAAAAAGTGGGGGCAACCATATACAGATTCCACCTTCCTACAGCTGGCTAAAGCCATCACAAGGGATACAGAAAATGACTTCTAGAGACTCATAATTAGGCTCTCTGGTGCAGTGGTTCTTAGCCTGTGGACCTGGGACCCATGGAGCAGTCCTCAACTGCTTAGAGGAATTATCAGATTAGTTGTACAAATTAGAAAAAACAGACCATAAATGTGAACTAATTCAGAATTAGATGCTACAAGTCAAGTGGGAGCAATGCAAGTGCAGCAGACAGAATACCCTATGGAAAATGTGTCCAACTGATTTTAGTAAATGTCCAACCTCCCATGTAAATGTGTGTTAATGTTAGTGAAGTAAACATTTGATAATTTGAGTGTTTGATGAATGCTTGTTTCTGTATTTTTGGGAGTTTCAAACCGAAAATGCTTACGCCGGGGGCACCTGGACTCCACTAATGATTTATAGGTTTTATATAGCGCTAGCTAGACCCAAAGGTGTCAGCGCTTTACATAAAATGAAAAATAGGTTTACATAAAATGCGCGCTACATAGGATCAAGTACAAGCATAAATAGACAGAGTTGTTAAGCAATTAGGGAGGTTACAGTGTGCTGACAATTAGAAGAACATGAGTAAATGCAGGGCACGAGTCTGGGGTACACGCTGGTGGACGGCGTCCACCCACTATTTTCACAGGGTGGACGCCGTCCATCCTGCAAAGAAGTTGGGCCCCACTGAAAAATATGCTGAATTCATCCCAGTGTAATTTGCAAACACAGGGACACATTCAGCAGCGCCAGCACGTTGTTGTCTATTGATCACAACACCGTGCAGGCGGGAGGGGGCTTTCTTAGTTCAGACTCCTGCTGGGCCCAGAACAAAGGCCCAATTTGAGGAGTCATCAGGCCTCCTTTTGTTCGAGTCTCTTGGCTGGGAGCAGTCAGGAGCCTCACACCTGATGCAAATGAAGCGGAGGGGAAACAAAGGCTCAAATCTGGTTAGCTCTTCACACATACTTAAGAGGCAGCTTTTAACTTTGTTCAGTCCCTATTTAGGAGATATGCATGCAGTGTAAGAATGTTAGATTCATTGGTCTTTCCCTGTATTCACACAAAAGTGTAATTTATATAGTGCTTATTACCCCTTAGGAGGCATTGAAATAATTTAAGTACCACTATTTTTTCTTGTATAGCACTATGGGAAGAGGAAGTTCACGCTGACAAAAGGCAGCGTTGTTTTATGTGTAGCTTTCAAAAGTGTGAATCTTCTGCCTAAATCAGGAGGGTTTTCCGGTGTACTTGAAATGTGCTCCAATGTACCCATGATAGACATGTTAAACATATGTGAAGGCTTAAGATTGATGCCACGCGCCGTGATGCCATGCGCCGTGATGCCACTTGTATTCTGATTAACTAGGTTAGTCCCCCCACTTTTTTTTTTTTAGGACTTGTGCCCCGAGTAAATGACATTAGACAGCTGTCACAAAGGGTCTAGTCATAGGGAGAGTGAGCTATTGGAACAGTTCAGTTATCGTGCGTGTTAAAGTATTTGAGGAGGAGTTTCTGGTCCCTTTTTGAAGGAGGGGTTGCATCGGTGATCTCTGTTGTGAATCAGGGCTCCATGCAAGTCAAAAGCTGTGCTTGAAATGGAAAAATAGAGGTGCAGGTACTCTGTACCAGAGTACCTGCTTGTTTCTGAGAAATGCTGGTACTCTCCCTCAGGGCTTTTAGTGGGATGAAAAACCTTGGGGGGGGGGGGGGGGGTCTAAAAGGGGCGTGGCCAATGTAATTAAGGGCGTGGCTTAAAAATACAAGCTAAAAATCTGCTTAGCATAGCGTGCCACCCGACTTGTATTTTGCTGTTTCTGTCATTGCATCCAGATATATGATACAACAAGTATCATACCAACAAGTCAGCACTATTGGCTTTGTCAATGGTTACAGAAGATAAATAAGCAGCAACTATGGCTTGTATATAATATTGAAAAAGCTTCCACTTAAAGCCCTGGTGACACCACGACAATGTTGCTGCTCCCGAGGTTCAAAAAGAGAAGGGAAATCCAGAGAGAAAATGACTCTTTAAAGGATTTCCCTTCACCTACAATGCTCGACTGGCATGACGTCATGCCGTAACTTCTCCACTTGTGAAAAGTGAGCAGCGCACATCGATGTGCCTGCTGTCACTGCAGTCTGGAAAAAAACCGGACCGCCTGTGCCAGGGCACAAAACAGAGCCCAATAGAGACCCGTTTCGAGGCCTCCTTTAAAAAACTGTGCAACGCCCATTGCCCCGGGCTGAGACAGCTTCCCGGGCACGCACACAGCCGCACCAGAGTACTTCACAGGTCTTTAAAAGACCATTTGCTTGTAAATGAGGCTCTTTGTTTTCACCCCTTTTTAGAGCCCCTGCATCCCCACTCTGCCTATTGCTGGAAGAATTAACACCGCCCCCCCCCCCTGAAATTTGGCTCTAGTTGCACCTCTGGAGACGACCACAGGCAGCCTGCTCCAGCACGACCCTGCTCTGACCTTTCAGCGTCTTGTTTTAGTGCTACGAAAACACACGCTTTGCCTGGCTCACTTAGTTCTCACACCTACTCTTTAATATGAAGATAGTAGCGTTGGAATTACCTTTATATTCCTATACTGTGCTTCACATGGAAATATAGAAGGGCAGGTTCTCACCACCACAAATTAGCTGTTTGGTATACTCTCTCAAATGTAAGAACTACAGGTATTCAGTATCTGTCAGTCACAGCCAATTTAAAGCAGTGTTCCTATATAGAAATGGACAAAAGGTTATGTTTCTGAATTAGCGTCTTACACTGAAAAGGTTTACATTTCTTTCGCTGGATCAACCTTTGTTTAAAACCCCACCAGAGAAGGGTGGTGAACTATGGTCCACAAAGAGCAACTGAATGCTCTTGTTCTTTATCAGAAACATCTGCCTGTCAATGGTTATCACCAGCCTTCTCGGCCCATTAAGAGGCTGGGTGGATGAGTATAATACGAGGTGTTTAGGATCGGGGGCGGAGGGTGCACGGAAAGAAGGACGGATAGATGAATAAAGGGCGAGTGGATGGATGGCCAGATGGATGAATGGATAGCTAGATGGATGAATGCATGTATGGATGTATGGAAGGATGAATGGATGGATGCATAGACCAGTACTTAGGATAGGCGGGTGGGCTGATAGATGCTTAGGATAGGTTCTGGGACAGATGCATGTATGGGCGTATGGATGGATAGCACAGTGCTTAGGAGAGGCGGGTGGGCTGATAGATGCTTAGGATAGGTGCAGGGACACATGTATGTAGGAATGTATGGATGGATTGAAAGATGGTTGGCGCAGTGCTTAGGATGGATGGATGCAGGGCTTTAAGTGGGCCGGGTCTGAGCACCAGCAGTTATTTTCAGGGGGCCTCGAAACGGGTCTCTATCGGCCTCCATTTTCGGGCCTCGCAAAGGTAGTTTTTTTTTTTTTGTTTTTTTTTTTAATTGGACTGCAGTGAGCATGCACATCAATGTGCGCATGCTCATTACTGAGAATGTGGAGACGTCATCCTAGGTGAGCCGCATTGTAGGAGGAAGAAAAATCCTTTAAAGAGTGTTTTCCGAAGGTAGGATAATTGGAGGGGATTTTCTTAAGCACACAATGCTAGTTATCTTGATTTAGACTACGCCCCTACTTGGCTAGGCCACACCCCTTTAAGAGGGGTGCCACGCCCCTTTTAGAGCACCCCCCAGTTTTTTTGGGGCACTTAAAGCCCTGCCTACCACCAGTGGGAGGCACACTGCCACAGATCACGAGTTCTGTAGTTTAGGTCTGGCAGTCGGTAAGCGTCTCACTTACATTGTGCCTGTTTGTTCACAACATACATCACGGGCATTACAATTGGCGCTGCAGGCATGGCATTTTGCGGATCACCTCTACTTGAAAGAAAGGGGGGGGGGGCTGTTAAGCATTCTTAATTTGCTACTTTCAGGCCTTGTTTCCGAGCAACTGGGCTATTATATTAACGCAACTTTTTCCTACCTTTAATCTACTAATTTGCAAAAGTAGATACAGTACAACTGTAACAGGTTGGCACGGTCAGGTAAATGGCTCGTTTAAAGTCTTAAGTAGGTGGTCAATTACATTTTAATTAAAAAAAAAAAAAAAAAAAAAACACACCCCACCACACAAACTAAAGTTGAACATCTCCCATGGTTTCAGTGTCTGAGCCTGTTCTGGGTTTCTAGCATCAAGCACCTCGGGAGCAGTCTCATTAGGGCACAACAAGTACCAGAATGCTTTGCGTTACATAGTCCTCATCCTCATGACAGGGGATTGGTCGATCGCTAGGACATTCCAAAATCAAACTGGCTCAGCAGACTCCGTAGGGACCCACAAAACACGAAATTACGTGTTTTTTTTTTTTTTTAAATACATCATCCCCGCCAAAACCAGCCCTATAAAAAAACAAGCATTGGCATAGCCAATAGGTCTCGCCTTTGGAACCTTATAAGTATTTAGTTATGCAGTACAATATCCTTGGTGCAACAACATCAACTGTTGCATGGCTAAACACTTATAAGGTCCCAAAGGCGAGACCTATTGGCTATGCCAATGCTGGTTTATTCTCCCACTGCTCCCTTTTCCAATATCTCCCTCTCATCGCCCAGGCTGTTTCTCTCTGTCTAACATTCTCTCCCTCTTTGTCTGTTTTCGCTTGTATAAAGTAAGAACAATACAAAAGGCAGCTGCCGAGGGGCAGCAGGGAGCTGTGCGCTAAAGTTTGAAATGCGCTTGTCTCTTTGGCCTGCCGTCCTGCAACAGCCAACCAGACATGCGCATTTTAAACCTCTCTCACCCAGCTATCTTAGACATCTGGGCTAGAGAAAGCACAGGCCTCCAGTGCTCTTGAAAGCACTGAGTGAGGACGCTTCCTCCAACCTTGGTGCTTGTCTCATGCTGGTGAGAGCAGCGCCAGGATTGGCTAGGGGCAGTGGTCAAAATGGGGGGGATCCGAGGGGCACAACGTGCCAATACTTTTTAATTGTAGAAAAACAGTTCCCCTACATTTTGTGAAAACACTACCGTCCTGGGATGTTTCATTCTAAGAGGTGAAATGTAAGCAGGGAGTCTCCTGTGCTGCGATACCGAGGGAGGGGGAAACAGCTAAATAAGCCTATTCTCCAGGATGCCTGCAACACATGTAAACGTGCACAATTTGTTAATCTGCAAATCCTGGAAGCCAGTATTGGCTTTGATTGAGGGAATCACTTGAGGCTACCTGATGACACACATTTATTCTTTCTCAGAGACATTGTAAAGGAGCTACAAGCTAAGCTGTGAAGTGTGTACTTTTAAAAGACAGTTATAAAAAACATTTGCACTATGTACAGTCTGGGTATAACTAAAATCTATATTTTGGACACTTTTTTTATCTTAAACCTTTTTGCACATTTTGTAGCAGCCTCTCTTTTACTGTGGGTAATGCAAATTTAAAATGACTTACATATTCAAAGTGCTATCCGTCACAGACTAGGACCTCATAGCACTAAACATACACAAGTCACAATTCTCCACTGCACCAACCAGGATTTAATTTTGTGGCGCACTGCATTAACTAATAAGAGGTTTCATAATGTAGGATAGTGCAGCTACCACTGAGTAACTTACATGCATTTAATTTTCATTTCAGCTTTGCTTTATTTTATATGTAGTTACCTGAAGGTGAAAGACCGAATAAAGTTACTGAATATTTTTTTAATCACGCCTCTGACCAAGCTCCACACTCACTCACCCCCACTGCATGCAGCCTCACAGTTCCCATACTTTTGCTAATGCACTTCGACCACTGGTTAGTAGAGCTGGCCGCTCCCGCGTTGGAGCCTGCCTCAAGGAGAGAAGACCGGTGATGAGGACGTCGCACAGCAAGCCAGGAAGGTAAGTCAAACTTTTTTTACATTTTTATTTCTTTTATTTTCTGCCTCCCACTGCTAGTGGCACCCTAGATGGCCTCTGAACTGGAATGCAACGTGCCCTTTGCCTAAATTGCATAGTAAGCGCTATATAAATGCAAATACAAATGTGCACAGCTGACGGTCACGTGTTAAAAGTACGGTAGTAGAAAATACCGTCAATCATGGAGGAAAAACGACTCGCGATATAAAAGCAAGAGTTATAAAATTATTCACCTGCTATCGAAAGCTGCAAAGAAAAACCAACAGATCAGACATCAGTCGAAAGTGTATTTTTGGGCGAAAAATAGGTTAGTTCAGGAATCCAAGGGAGTAAATATTCAGGGGAAGATGAAAGGGCAGGAAGGGTGGAATTGGATGGAATGTGAAAAAAACGAGGCTTAAGTGATTCTTGGGCCAGGTGACATGCGGCGATGGCATGAAACAAGAGATGAAAGCGGAGGCTGCCAATTAGTGAATCAAAGTGCGAGACAGACAGAGAGTTATAAAATAAAGAGGAGAAATGGGAGAGGAGCGGCAGAGGTCTGATCTAATTGAGATCCATGGACTAGGGTTGAAACAGAATGAAGAAATAAATACGAGGACTGCAGGGGCGGGGTAGTTTAACTGTTTGACTAGCGAAGTATTGATTATTAAACTCGATAACATAGCGGTCCGTTTTGATTCCAAATGAGCTGTTTTTACGTCAGCAAATCACAGATTCAGAGTCAACAAACCGCATCTCATCGGTAACATCAGCAGAGACGCCAAGGCTGGAAAGATCATTGTGTGCAAACTGCACACAGCTTCCTCAGGCTCACGGACTTGGGAGTGTGTGGAATTTTACTGCCTCATACTTTAGCTGAGTTACAATGAAACACTGGGCCTCAACGCTACGGTATGTTCATCTAAAATATTTTAATAGTATTAGATTCACTAAGTATAGGTCAGCTCTATTAAAGATTTCTATAGACGATTGCACCGCAGCCCCAAGTGCAGATGAGAAAAGAAATGGCGGCCGCGCAGTTTAAAAAAAAAAAAAATAAACAGTGGTGCGCGCACCACAGAAGAGCGGAGGGGGGAGGAGGAGGGAGCGCGGCAGCCTGCTCAGCTGACCAGACGCTCGTGCGTCATGGCCTTTTGCCTGCATGTGTTTACAATTATCGCGCCCGCGTCTGGGCACGATAATTGGAAACACATGTTTGCCGCGCGTACCCATCTCAAAAAGGCCAGCCACGACGCACGAGCGTTTTTGGGACTGCTTTCAAAACTCACTTACTAAAAGTCTTCGCCTCTAAGCAGCGCTTGCGCGCTACTCGAGGCTCGACCTAAAAAATGAGGCGTGATTCACTTATATACAGATTAATATCAGTTTACCATGAGGACTTTAAGAGTTTCGTTTTCGTAACCCCGGGTAACATGCAAGGTAGAGAGGCGCGCGGAGAACCGCAGGCCGCCTTTGGACACCCCACGCTTAAAGCTCCGTGAATTGTCACCAGCGACAGTATTCCCGACAATGTCGTACATACACCTTAGACTGAAAGCCACTGCGGATTGCTGCACCCTGCGAGAAACGAGTTATATGGTTCTCACTTCTCAGCAGCAAGCCCCAAATCTCCAGGAGCTATCGGAGCGGCTGAAGCGGAGCCCCGAGAGAGGGCCAACGGGAGCGGAAATAAAGTCGCTGACGTAGGTACAGGATTAAATTCATGAAGCTTCAGAGAATCTATCTTCACAAGCCCTCCCCGACCTCAAAAGGGAGGTTGAGAGCGAGAGAGATTCCAAGTCCCCTCCCCCAATGAAAAACACTTACGCAAAGGGTTTTCACCCAGTGGGTAGATACAGACATACACTTTGCCTCAGGCCTTTACCTACCAGGCCCCCTCAGCCTCTCTATCGCACTCTCGCACGTTCCTGCTTTCTCCCTTGCGACGGGTTTTCAGTCTCTAACTCCGTCTCTCCGCTCTGTTTTTTTCCCTCTCCTGCTCTCGGAAGAGTCTGTTGAGTTAAAATAAGAGACGGTCTCCAACATCGAGAGCCGGTGAGACTCACCAGCAACCATCGGCTCAAACTAAAGGCCCCACGTGCAACCATCAGCTCAAATTAAGCAGCAGGACCCACTTGCATAAAGCACCTCAAATTAAGCCCTATCTAAACCAGAGCGATCCCTGCAAGAGAAAAAAATACGTCCTATACCAACCCACTTCCTTGCAAAATAAGGCTTGACGAGAGGGAAAGAACAAATCAAAGATGAAAATCACAAACAGGTGCCACGGCAGAAAATAGCCAAACTTTTTTTTTCTTTTGCAAAAAAAACATACATTACCAGACAAATGACTCAGTCCAACCTCAACAGCCAGTGACAAATAAAAGCGCAAATTGCAGACACAACCCTGGACCACCAAAGGGGCGTTATATAGGCCGAGAGCGACTGCAGCTGAGACAAATTACCCTCTTCCCGCCACCCAGTGAGAGCCTTCCTAAGACCCGCCCCCTCCCGTCACCCAATGAGAGCCTTCCTAAGACCCGCCCCCTCCGCTAGAGGCCCTCACCTGTTCCCTCTCCACAGCCTTGGTTAAGAGCCCGAACCTGTGAACTCTCCTGTTCCCTCGCATCCCACCCATAAAGCAGAGCACTCACGTGCCCCACCCCCTGGCCCCACCCCCTGGCCCCTGCTCTCACTTCTTCTCGTACCTAGCATGCCCTGGGAACCCTCTCGCAGCAGCACCATATAGAAGACAAGAAAGGCCTGTGTAAAACACGCACCAACAACATCGCTGACAGTTCCATCTGTCCCAGGCCAGGGGCGTTTGTCCTATCCAAGCTCATGGTCTGCACATTGCATGCTGGTACTTGTGGTCCTACATTGATGATGATGATGATGACAGAAAACGGGCAGGGCAGCTCTTCCTTACACACTGCAGCCAGTCCAGCAGGACTGCCAGTCGTTGACCCCGCTGATTCTGATTATACAGCCAGTGCATTGTGATACATGTAGTCCAATTCTGGCAATGAGAGAAAAAGGCCTAAGCTTAGTAAAGAATGTTAGAGGGAGTGAGTCTGAGCAGGGGCCTAGCTATTAGTGGTTCAACCGGTGCAGCGGCATCGGGGCCCAGAGGGGCAGCATAGACTTAAGGCTCTGCCGATGCAGTACAAACACGGTCCAGCTCTCTGGGGGTGCGACCGCACCGGGACTGACTTTGGGTGGAGGCCAGTGGCGGCTCCTCCACTAAGCCGGAGGAGCATCACCCCACTGTTTTTTTTTCCGGCAGTATAAGAAAAAAATAAAATGATAATAACTCAGTTATCATTTTATTTTTTCCTTTTTGGTTCACGGCAGCTTGAGAGGCATGGCGGGGCTGATAGAGCAGCCAAGGAGTGGTTTGCCCCCACTCCCAAGTGTGCAATGACTTTTTGGACGGCCCTCTTTGGCCGCCCAAAACAGACATGCGCATTTTCCCTCTTCTCCACCCAGGCTGCATTACAGCCTGGGTGGAGAACATGCCCAGGCCCCCATGCCCCGTCTGAGCGCTGAGCTACGGCGCTCAGACCAATCACAACGCTGCATTGCAGCATTGTGATTGGCTCAGGGGAGCCTGGGTGCTTCTAGACTGCTTCCTGTTCCTGTGCCGGCAGGAGGAGGAGAGGCGCGACCAGGAGGAGCGGTAAGGAGGACGCGGCAAGCAGGTAAGTTACATTTTTTTATTTATTTAACCTTCCCCCTGCCACCCCTCCCCCCGCCACCCTCCACCCCCGATCGGTGCCGGCTGGTGGAGGCGTCCTGTTTGCAACTATATTATGGTTTTAAAAGCATCTGCTATGGTGTTCCTGGTCTGCAGCAATTTTCAAGCAACAATAAAAATGTCAAGATAACTCCGGTGATTAATTTTCTTCCTAGAGAGATCGGAGGTTTGTCTAGTGGAAGTTTTGACTTATGTTAAGGTAGCACAGAGGGTTAATATACTTGCTGCGAAGGATGCATACCATGCAGATCACAGAACAATATTTTATGTGCATAGCTTTGTGGGTTACTGATTTTGTCAGAGAGATCCTTTTGTTACTTATAGTTTATAGGTTAAATTCCTAAAATAGAACAGTTAGCTACTAAGTGTTATTAAAGAGCTGACTGCAAACTGCAAGGTATGGATTTGAAAGTCATGATTTTTCCCCAGTATTTCATTATCCAAATGTTGGAAAAAGGGTTCATTTGGGTAGAAATCAGTTCTTATTAGTAAAGAAAGACAACCCCCAACCACCGTGTTATGTTTTAAATTCTGAGGGCCTCATTTGTGAGTTTTTGCTGTAGCGCAGCGCCGCAGGCCTTCCTGCAGCGCTGCCCTACGTCAAAAGAATAGGGCAGGAATGCACTGTATCTATCAGATACATCGCAGTCTTGTCCTTTTGCCCTGCGCTGGCGCACAATGGGCTGCCATGCGCCAACGTAGGTACCCTTGCACCATGGTGCAAGGGTGCCTGTGTTGTGTGGATGATTTTGTGTGCGCAGCAAGGGAAATCAGCCTGCACAAAAACAATCACAAGAGGCTATTTCTTCTTTCTATGTTTGCTGTTTTTTTGCAGCACACATAGAAAAAGAAAAAAAGAGGAAAAATAAAGATATTTCTCCTCTTTGTACTTCCCTTACGCCTCCTCTGAGGAGGCGTACGTTTTTGGTGCAGCCTTAGAGTTACGATTTTTCATAAATCTGTGGCAGTGTCAAAAAGCCATGGATGTTTGGGCCGCCCCCAGCAACACCCATCACACGCCCCTTTAACGCAGAAAACTGCGTTAAAGGGAACAATATTTACAAGGCAGCATTAAGCCAAAAAAGTGGCTTAATGATGTTTGGTAAATATAAAGCTAGCTCCTTCGGCACCGGAGCATCACAAAAAGTGACACTCCGGCGACACAAGGGGCGTATAAATAAGCCACTGTGTGTGTGCTTCCCCAGACCAAGCAGCCTTAAACTATACTGCCTAGCAGTATGGATGACATGTGACTCCTACATCTTGTAGTCTTCCGTCCTATGTAGTAACATTTCCTATACCTCACCTATGATTGATTATCTCTGTGTAGTGCAGTGCATTAAATGGGCCGGTACTGACCGGTACCAAGTACCGGCACTTTTTTATTTTTAGAGGGAGAGTTCAGGCACTTCTCAAGAGAAATGTAATGCTTTTAATTGGAGAGTACCGGCACTTCTACGAAACAAGAAGGTACTCTGCTACAGAGTACCTGCACTTCTTTTTTTCCATTTCAAGCACTGGTGTAGTGTGTATGATGTAAAGTGCTCTGACACCCTACACTGGTATGAGTGGCTCTATAACTACTTATATGCATCTGAGAGAGAGTGGTTATGGAGACTTGAGGGGCACTGCTAAAAGGTGGTGGTGAGGGAATCTATGGCGGAGGTAGTCATTAGGGGGCGCCAACAAAAAATGTCGCACCGGGGGCCACCAGCGCTAAAGCCAGTCCTGACTGCACACCCACTGCTTTGGAACATCAAGACATTACTGTTGCAAAGTCATCCAGTGCCCTGGGCACCCCCCAACTTTTTGCTGACTGGTACTGGTGGTAACTGACTCTGACTGACCCTGGGCTTTGCCTAACCAGGGCCAGTGCTATGCTGAAAACACTTAGAATACAGTGAAAACACCTACATACACTAGGGTACACTATGGGTTGGGGTACCCCTGTGATTGGCATGACCTACCCTATAAGTCCCTAGTATATAATAGGGCAGGGGAATTGAAACTACCTATCAGTCCCTAGTATATAGTAGGGCATGGCAGTTTAGAGGCCAGCAGCCTTCTGCACTTGATGTGTGCACTGCTGAGGCCTGAGGTCAGTTTTAAAAGCAGCCCTGGGTGCCATGACTGCTTTTAAAAAGTAAATTGTGCCCAAACTCGACTTTGGTGTTTGGGGCACTTAAAAATGGATAACCTACAATGTTATGGCATATTAGGAACCCCCAGGGTCTCCCCTAGGTGTCCCAGGGGTGGGGGGGGCGGGTCAGGTATCTATATGGTAGACCCTTATAAAATGAGTTTTATATGCCCTGGGTTAAGTGAAATTTCACATTTCACTCCCCACATTGTGATAAAGTGGTGCCCAAATTCGACTTTGATGCTAGGAGCACTGTGAAGTGAGGATCTGCAATATTTCTACAGATTCAGAACCCCTAAAGTCTCACCTAAGTGACCCATGGGGTGGGGGTCCTGTAGATATAAGCAAAGTACTTATAAAATATGTTTTTGTAAGTCCTGGTGCTGGAAAAATGGCCCAAGTCATTTTTCCCATCCCAAATCCCCTGCCACATAGGTTAACATGGTAGGAAGTTATTAACTAATAACTCTTGATAGGAGAGGGCTAGAAGTACCATTCAAAGGCTTCCCCGAATGGTATTAATAAATTCAAGAATATGATATTGTTGAATTTCTCCTAAAGTTATAAGACTTTCTTGTTTGTAAGTCCAGATTCAGCCTTCCAGTGGTCTGTCCTGATTGGTCAGAGTTAAGTGGATTAGCCAGGCTGCCTTGAAGAGGTGATAAAGAGCCCCTGGGGTTAACCAGCTCTGCTGGGAGGGCAGTGTGCTGCTCCATAGGAATGCCAGGCCAGGGGGAGGAGTCGTAAACCATGGTCTTCAAAGAGGAGAGCAGAAACCAGTGTCATTTACAACTCTGAACTTTCCACCTCAGGCAGATGGTAGGATTAAGGAAGGTATTGTAGTGTAGTTCCTATTTCTCTAATAGGCTCTGCGCATTGGAATAATATAACCTATAGGTTTGACATAGGACTAAGGTCGGTATGTCCCTATCGATTATATTAAACTTAATTACCTGTGCCAGCTAGCTCAGAGGCCACTAGAAACTCCTTGAGAACAAGAAGGGAGTAGTTTCTGGCAACCGAAAAACATGACAACTTTGTTTCCCTTTAGAAGCGGAACATATCTCAGAATCGTGGAAACAATAGATAACAGTTTCACTCATTCAATCGTGCATGCTTAGTTTCTGCAGAGTTACACAGAAAGGAAAGACAGGCGTTTCAATAAAAAGGGTTTTATTGAACAGTCTTGTTTCTTGTGTAAGAGATATGTGCTGTTATGATCACAAGACAGTATGCAAGATAAATAATGTACAGCGTAAGCAGTAGAAATAAATAATACTGCTCTAGCATTATCTTTTAGCATATATTCACGTACATAAATAACATGAGCTAAAAATGCGAGTGCTCATACGATGCTCTAAGCTAGTTCTACCCCAGTGTACCTAACCTAGACTAGGTGTAGGGAAGAGTAGAAGTAGGTGGAGTATTCTCTAGTATGGTAGACTAAGAGTGTGTTGAGTCTAGTATGCCAAGAGTCCCTCTAGGATCTAGTCAGCTCCATACCTTGAGAATGAGAGAGGTGGGAATCTCCTGCCGGATCTTGGAACTCTAACACCCCGCGAAGGGAGTCAGAACACTGGAAGCTGGATTCGTCTGCGTGCAGGAATGACAGCGTCTTCTCAGTGCGTCAGGCCGGGATACGGGCTCCTCTGAAGTCGAGGTCTCCTCTAACTTGCTTGGGCAAGGGAAGGTATATTTATACCTGGTAGGTGTCGAGGAATGTTAGCATTGACGTGAAGTCGGACATAGGAAGACGTCAGGAATGAACCCTTAAGGTATAACGGTTCATACATAATAGATGAGTTCTTGGAGAAATCAATAGTCCTGTGCTAGGGGAACTCCCGAAGCTTAAGGGTCTGGTTTCTAAGAACTCGTTGTGACATTAGGGTGGACGGATGTCGGTGACCATGCCTGTATTTGAAGTGCACGGTTAATGCCAAAATAAGGACAGGGATTCTATGCCTATATAAGGACAGGGCGAATTGTGCCTATATAAGGACATGATTCAGGAAAACCTATATACGGACCCCTAAAGCGGAATACAACAGTATGAGCAGATGCAGGGGGGAGAGTCTAAGTAAATTAGCCATCCTAGGGGTGTGTTTAGCCAGCTCTTACCTCCCTGCTGGAAAATCAGCCATTATGAATTTGGAAGATTTGATGCACTCTGGGACAAAATAATGCCACACTCTACAGGATGTGGTAATATCTTTGAGGAGTTACCCTGCTCTCATTGGTCAGGAGTGACCTCCTGCCTGACCCAGAGAACTTGGAATAAGTATCTGAGAGGGGCAGAGCCCTCCAGATCTGCTGCTTGAAACTTAAGGAAGCAAGACGTTGCCATGCTGAGAAGTTGGGGTGCAAAACTCTAAGGCCTGTCCTCTGAAGACTGCACCAGCTGAAACTACAGCCCTGTGGATTACCTTGCTGCAAAAGAACTAAAGAGTGGACTCCCTGCAAGCTACAGGTTAACAGAGCTCACCTGGACCATCACCACCAAGGATCATCAACTGGAAGAACTACCAGTGGATTTGTAAGGGTTTTGTCCAAGTGGATTGTGGGAACTGAAGTCCTCAACTTTCAAGGACCATCTTGGAGCTTCCAGAACCTTGGAGTGAGTTTGAGACACTTTGGGACCCCTTGAGGAACTTCAGGAAGAAGTTCAAGAGGTTTGGAGAACTTTGGAGCAACGTTGAAAAAAAGCTCCATAGAGGGACCGACTAAACCTGGCCAGCCAAGCCGCCTGCCTTCAACCGCAAGCCGGCCAAGCCATCCAGGTTCGTCCCGCTATAAGCTCCGTAGGTCCAACTTCCATAGTTTGACCGGGAGTAGAAGAAATCCGAGGCTGGCGAACCCTCACCGAATCCGGCCTGGTAAAGAGCATCGAGGGACCCCGCGAGAAAAAGCTCCAGAAAAGTTTCTAAGTCCGAAGGTAAAAACTGTGACCGGGACCTACCGCGAGGGGTAGCCGCTCAGGGCTCCATCGCGGTCGGCCTGAAACTTTGACTTTGGGTCGGTCTATCGCGAGCAGATATCTCAATATGGTGCTATAAGTTTCTAAGTGCTATAAAGTTATAAATCTTTAAAAATTCATATCTCCGGTTCCCTACATTGGATTTTTGTCGTTTTGGTGTCATTTTAAAGATAAAAATATTTTCTATTTTTATAAATTGGTGTTGGATTTTTATTATGTATTGTGTCTTAATTATTTACTGAATTGGTGATTTTAAATGCTTTACATACCTGTCTTTGAAGTTAAGCCTGCCTGCTCGCAGCCAAGCTACCAAGGGTTGAGCATGGGAATAATTTTCTAAGACCTATGCTGAGTCCTATTATGTGTTAGTGGCCTTATTGCCAGTGGCAAACCTACATTTGCCCCTACCAATAATCCACTTTCCAACAATTACGGAACCACTGCACCCGCGGTTTACACGCCCTGCTCACTGCTGTGAAACAGAGGCAGTGCCATCTATAGTGCCTAAGACGCAGGGACTCTGCCAATCCATAGTGACAGGCATGCAGGACAGACCCACCGTTCCTGCTACCTACAGGCACTGCGGAATCAACATGCCTGTCACACAAGCACTGGTATCCCACTGCACTAGTGACATATGAAGGCAACAGAGATCAAGTGCCTGAAACACAGATAGGACTATCCCAACCTGCAGTGTCTGTGCAGCAGAGGGACTGGTGTTTCATCATGCTGGTCTCTACAGGCACTGCCAGTCCACTGGATCAGTGCCAGAGGGACATCAGTGGCACAGAGTGACATCAGTGACACAGAGGGACATCAGTGACACAGAGGGACTCAGTGACACAGAGGGACACCAGGGACACAGAGGGACATCAGGGACACAGAGGGACATCAGTGACAGAGGGACATCAGTGACAGAGGGACATCAGTGACACAGGAGACATCAGTGACAGAGGGACATCAGTGACACAGAGAGACATCAGTGACACAGAGAGACATCAGTGACACAGAGGGACATCAGTGACAGAGAGGAATACCAGGGACACAGAGGGACATCAGTGACAGAGGGGACATCAGTGACACAGAGGGACATCAGTGACACAGAGGGGCGTCAGTGACTCAGAGGGGCGTCAGTAACACAGAGGGACATCAGTGAGACAGAGGGACATCAGTGAGACAGAGGGACATCAGTGAGACAGAGGGACATCAGTGAGGCAGAGGGACATCAGTGACGCAGAGAGACATCAGTGACGCAGAGAGACATCAGTGACGCAGAGGTACATGAGTGACACAGAGGGACATCAGTGACACAGAGGGACATTAGTAACACAGAGGGACATCACTGCCAGAGGGACATCAGTGACAGAGGGACATCAGTGACACAGAGGGACATCAGTGACACCGAGGGACATCACTGACAGAGGGTCATTAGTGAGACAGAGGGACATCAGTGAGACAGAGGGGCATCAGTTACGCAGAGGGACATCAGTGAGACAGAGGGGCATCAGTGAAGCAGAGGGGCATCAGTGAGACAGAGGGACATCAGTGATGCAGAGGGACATCAGTGATGCAGAGGGACATCAGTGATGCAGAGGGGCATCAGTGACACAGAGGGACATCAGTAAGACAGAGGGACAATAGTGACACAGAGGGACATCAGTGACGCATAGGGGCATCAGTGACACAGAGGGGCATCAGTGACACAGAGGGACATCAGTGACCCAGAGGGATATCAGTGACACAGAGGGATATCAGTGACACAGAGGGACATCACTGACAGAGGGTCATCAGTGACACAGAGGGTCATCAGTGACACAAATGGACATCAGTGACACAGAGGGACATCACTGACAGAGGGTCATCAGTGACACAAATGGACATCAGTGACACAGAGGGACATCAGTGACACAGAGGGACATCAGTGACACAGAGGGACATCACTGACAGAGGGTCATCAGTGAGACAGAAGGACATCAGTGAGACAGAGGGACATCAGTGGGACAGAGGGACATCAGTGATGCAGAGGGACATCAGTGACACAGAGGGACATCAGTGACGCAGAGGGACATCAGTGATGCAGAGGGGCATCAGTGACACAGAGGGACATCAGTGACACAGAGGGACATCAGTAAGACAGAGAGGCAATAGTGACACAGAGGGACATCAGTGACACAGAGGGACAATAGTGACACAGAGGGACAATAGTGACACAGAGGGACATCAGTGACACAGAGGGACATCAGTGAAGCAGAGGGACATCACTGACAAAGAGGGGCATCAGTGACACAGAGGGGCATCAGTGACACAGACGGACATCAGTGACACAGAGGGTCATCAGTGAGACAGAGGGGCAATAGTGAAACAGAGGGACATCAGTGACAGAGAGGGACATCAGTGACACAGAGGGACATCAGTGACACAGAGGGACACCAGGGACACAGAGGGACACCAGGGACACAGAGGGACATCAGTGACACAGTAGGACACCAGAGACACAGAGGTACATCAGTGACACCAAGCTACATCAGTGACACTGAGGGACAATAGTGACACAGAGGGACATCAGTGACACAGAGGGACATCAGTGACACAGAGGGACATCAGTGAAGCAGAGGGACATCACTGACACAGAGGGGCATCAGTGACACAGAGGGGCATCAGTGACACAGACGGGCATCAGTGACACAGAGGGTCATCAGTGAGACAGAGGGGCAATAGTGAAACAGAGGGACATCAGTGACAGAGAGGGCCATCAGTGACACAGAGGGACACCAGGGACACAGAGGGACACCAGGGACACAGAGGGACATCAGTGACACAGTAGGACACCAGAGACACAGAGGTACATCAGTGACACCAAGCTACATCAGTGAGACAGAGGGACATCAGTGACACAGTAGGACATCAGTGGCACAGAGGGACATCAGTGACACAGAGGGACATCAGTGACACAGAGGGACATCAGTGACACAGAGGGACATCAATCACACAGAGGACATCAGAGACACAGAGGGCATCAGTGACAGAGGGACATCAGTAACACAGAGAGACATCAGGGAAACAGAGGGGCATCAGTGACAGAGGGACATTAGTGAGACAGAGGGACATCAGTGAGACAGAGGGACATCAGTGAAGCAGAGGGACATCAGTGACTCATAGAGACATCAGTGACACAGAGGGACACCAGCGACACAGAGGGACATCACTGCCAGAGGGACATTAGTGACAGAGGTACATCAGTGGGACAGAGGTACATCAGTGACACAGAGGGACATCAGTGACACAGAGGGACATCAGTGACAGAGAGGTACATCAGTGAGACACAGGGACATCAGTGACAGAGAGGGACATCAGGGACACAGAGGGACACAGAGGGACATCAATGACAGAGGGACATCAGTGACAGAGGGGACATCAGTGACACAGAGAGACATCAGTGACACAGAGGGACATCAGTGACACAGAGGGACATCAGTGACACAGAGGGACATCAATCACACAGAGGACATCAGAGACACAGAGGGCATCAGTGACAGAGGGACATCAGTAACACAGAGAGACATCAGGGAAACAGAGGGGCATCAGTGACAGAGGGACATTAGTGAGACAGAGGGACATCAGTGAGACAGAGGGACATCAGTGAAGCAGAGGGACATCAGTGACTCATAGAGACATCAGTGACACAGAGGGACACCAGCGACACAGAGGGACATCACTGCCAGAGGGACATTAGTGACAGAGGTACATCAGTGGGACAGAGGTACATCAGTGACACAGAGGGACATCAGTGACACAGAGGGACATCAGTGACAGAGAGGTACATCAGTGAGACAGAGGGACATCAGTGACAGAGAGGGACATCAGGGACAAAGAGGGACACAGAGGGACATCAATGACAGAGGGACATCAGTGACAGAGGGGACATCAGTGACACAGAGAGACATCAGTGACAGAGGGACATCAGTGACACAGAGTGACATCAGTGACACAGAGGGACAATAGTCACACAGAGGGACATCAGTGACACAGGCACTGCTGACACTCTTCAGCTGCTGCAACGCACAGCTACTGTCAATCCACTAATCCTGCAACACACAGACACTGAAAATCCACTACTCCTGAATCGCGCCCAACACACTGCTGGAAACTGCTTCGGTAACGCGGCGCAACTCTGGCCCACTGCAGGGGCGGCTTCTCCATGTGGGCAGAGGAGCGTCGCCCCACTGATTTCTCGCAGTGCGAGAAGCAGAAACATAAAATGGTATTAAGAATACCATTTTATGTTTCTGCTTCTCACACTGCGAGAAAGCATAAGGGTTTGGTTGGGGGCAGGCTGTTGGGCGGTCCTGCTGCAGGGCAGGGGAGGAGTGGCTTGCCTACTGTTGTGGGCGCAGACTATTTGGTCGGCCCCAGGGCCGACCAAACCAGGCATACGCACTCTCCGTTTTCTCCATGTAGGCTGCATGCAGCATGCATGGAGAAAACGCCTCCCTATAGACGCCTGTGCGCTTGGCGTCCCAGCCAATCACAACGCTGCCATTGCAGTGTTGTGTTTGGCTTATGGGAGGAGAGGGAGGCTGCCTGCTTCCTGGTACTTGGAGGGACGTGAGGCATGACCGGACCGGGCATGCGAAGATAAATTTAATTTAAAAAAAAATTAAATTACTCCCCCCACCGGCGGCACTTCTCCTGGCGGATATGGTTAGGGCATTCGACTCCTTGAGCTGGGTCTACCTTTTCGCGTTGCTGGGCAGACTCAATCTGGGCCCGCACTTCCTCTCTTACATAAAACTCCTGTATACGGAGTTGACGGCAACGGTCCGGGTGGCGGGCGCAACTTCCTCAACCTTTCGTATTCAGAGGGGTACACGGCAGGGATGTCCCCTGTCTCCATATTTATTTGCCCTAGCCATGGAGCCCTTGGCAGTATGGGTGCGTATGGATGCGCAGATACGGGGCTTCGAATGGGCTCCAGGACTGTCCGATAGGATCGCGCTATATGCGGACGATGTCCTCTTCTTTCTCACAGCGGTTGACAGGACGGGGCCACGGCTTCTGCGTATTATGCAGATCTTTGGGGAAACGTCGGGTCTATACATGAATCCCCGCAAATCCACATTGTGGGCCCTGGGGGATAGGACGAGAATGGGCGCATGGGTGTCCTCGATCCAGGCGGCAGCAGGAGGACTGAAGTATCTGGGGGTGTTTCTCACGGATGTACCGGCAATAGCCTGGGAGCGAAACCTGGCACCAGTGTGGGAGCGAGTCCGTGCAGACCTTAAGTCTTGGTCCCGTATGCCCCTGACATTGTTCGGCAGATCGGCCATATTCAAAATGGTGGCGCTCCCCCGGCTTCTCTACCAGCTACAGAATCACCTGTACCCGATCCCGCCTCGATGGTTCCGGCTGGTGAATTCTGTGCTTGGGCAGTTTCTGTGGGAGGGGGGAAAGGTGCGCGTGGCTCTGCGTACATGCTTCTTGTCCACCTACAGTGGAGGCCTTGCAACCACAGATATTCTTTCATACTATCAGGCCTCGCACTTGCTGGTTCTTAATGAATGGTGGTACGGTGATAGGGGAGACCAGGCGTATGCGCTAGAACGGCAGCTTATGGGACGCCACACACTACATACGCTTTTGTACTCGGCTCAGTTGCGGGGTGCGCTGCCATCGGCCACACGGGTGGTCTTCTTGATATGGAGACAAGCATTGCGGCGCATGGGTTGGTGGAATGTACTGACTCAGGAGACCCCGTTGTGGAATAATGGGCGTTTGCCCCAATTGGCGGCCCTGTCGGGCTTTCAGGGATGGGACAACATTGGTGTCTCCACCCTGGGGGATGTCCTGAGGGGCACGACACTAAAGCCCTTTCGGGATTTCCAGAAGGAGTTCCTCATGCCGCAGTCACAATTTTATCGATACCTTCAGTTCCGACATGCCCTGTCCCCCAGTCTGCAGGGTCTGGAGTCCCTCCCGGAATTTAGCCCTTTAGAAGCTAAAGTTTTTATGGGGGACTTAAAAGAAAAGAAGATTTCCCAAATCTACCAGTCCCTGGTCACTCATTGCTCCCCGCACTTCAGAAGCTCCGGGGGACTGGGAGGGAGATGTGGGCGGTTTGGACGAGGAAGACTGGACGGAAGCCCTGGCAGCCCCGCGGGGGCGGCTATAGCAATGCGACTCCGCCTGATCCAGTTCAAATACCTCCACAGGGTCTACTTTACTAGAGCAAGGCTGTGGCGGGCGGGATTGATTGCCTCTCCGGAGTGTCTCCGCTGTGGACGGGAGGAGGGTACCTTCATACATACAGTCTGGGGGTGCATATCGCTGGATAGCTTTTGGAGGGGGGTGTTCACATGTCTTTCTGAAGTCTTGGGATGGGAGCTTCCACGCACACCGCAGTTGGCCCTGCTGCATGTTATGGCAGGAATAGGTGGCAATGCATGCAAACGACATCTCTTGGTACTGGGCTTTACACTGGCAAAGCGAGACATTGCTAAGGGGTGGAAGGCGGTGCGAGCCCCATCGGTGGCTGCCTGGAAAAATGGATTAGATTTTTGTATGGGACTGGAGCAACCTATCTTTGTAGCCAGGGGATGCCCGCGTAAGCATTATAAAATATGGCAACGATGGGCGGAGTACCGGGGCCTATGGTTGGAACCGCCAGTGATGGTGGAGCCTCAGTTACCGGGTTGAGATTCTGGGTCTGTGAAGGTGGAGGGGAGGGGGAGCTGGGAGGGCGAGTATATTGGTGTTAAGGATATTTGTACATACATCAAGGCGGTGGATGAGATTCTGTGGTATCAGTGCGATCTTTAGGGGGTGAGGGAGGGAGGGAGTTGGGGGGGATTAGTATTATTTAATGTGTTTTTGTTATGCATAGTTGATTTGGCAAAACAAAAGTCGATTGTTTCAATGCCTAAGCACAGTCTGATTTGGCAGATGTCTCTGGTGTGCAGAGCCCTGCGTTATATGTGCAAATTGACGAATAAAAATATGTTTTCAAAAAAAAAATTACTCCCCCCACCCCCGTGCGACCCCCACCCCTCCCATCTGACCCCCCTACATATATTCAGCGTGTCTTTAGAAGTTCAAATTTACCCCACTTTGCAAACATGGGCCAATTTTTTAGGTATCTAATTCACTAATAGGGGCCACTTTTACTTTGGTGCCCGGACCTATTTTCTGTCCCAGTCCAGCCATGTGTTTAGGTACATGGGGTGGCTTTCTGTGTATCAATTCTCTTTCCCTTGACAAACATTTGAGCTGTACAGGCCTAAATTCGCAAAAGGTCACAGGAATGAAATACTAAAATGTGGAACCTGTTTGAAAAGCAGTGCAAGGTTTGTGGCTAGGAGGATTATATTGTGTTTATTTTTAACTGAAACATAACCACCCTTTAAAAAGATCCATTTTGAAGCTACACTTCCCAGTTTCAGCTCATCCACAATATCTGATTCAACCGCAATGAGCACCAAATGATGTAATAGCTCCTCCATCAGTCATTGTGACTCAGAGATAATTTTATTCTGCTAAAACTACGCTAATTTCTGGCAACAGTAACTAGTGTTAGCAGAGCTGATTTATAAGTCAAATTAATATGTGCGTAAATGTTACCTTTGCCAGATAGGAGCTGTGCTATTTCATCTTCTATCCCTCCAATATCCTTCTCAATCCAAATAAGGGACTAACATATATATCCACCACTTAAATTACTTTCATATTTTTACTATACTAATCCTTTATGGGTTCCGGAGTAGCGTGCTACTCGCCGACAAAGCACTTTGACGCCTCATCAAGGGTAGTAAGCGCTATATAAATGCAATTACAATATAGAGTAGATTTCCTTTAATTAATAATGCCGCCGTTTGTCCTTTAGGTTCCAAAATCTCCAAATCAGATTCAGGTGTTCAGGGTAAAGGGGACCAGAATTCTTGAAATTGTGCAAAGTTGCCTTGTGTCTCTCCTTCGGATGTAGCAGCTGCTAGTGCATGCCATGGTGCTCTATTTTCACTCTATCATTTACTTTCACCATCTTAGTTTTGTGAAGGGTCTGGTAGGTCCAATTTAACTCCTTCACGATTGCCTTGTAGATTGAGGATAGTATATAACTTGTCAGTATTTCTTGAAAGGATGCACCACTGAGGGGCAAACACTTATCCAACTGTGTGTCTTGAAGCTGTAATGTGCACATGCCATTCTGAGTTGCAGGCGCATTAACCCTCCAAGTTGTTTTATGAGGATTGAAACTGTGACCAGTGATTACTTTTGGCGGTATCTTCATGACAAGTCAGGTAATAACGTAAGGAAAAGTATGACAATCCTGCACCCACCCCTATTGAAATATACACTTAAAATCTAAACTACACGATTAATATTTTAGAGCGGTCTAGACTATTCTTAAATTGCCAGGATTGCAGATAGATGCTGAATTGCTATGTTAAAAAATAAGGAGGTTTATACATAAACTTTTTATGTCAATGCCACTTCCTGACCCTTGAATAACCCTAAAACCTAAAGAAATGTCTGTTCTCTGAGGAAGCTGTCAACCCTTCTGGTAGGTCTTTATAGATGACTCGGGCTCGTGCTGGATGCTGACAGTCAAGATCACCTGCTTAGAACCCAGAGCCAGATGCACTCACTGGGTATCAGGGGACAGGTACACGTGTGTGTGAGTAATGATTCTGAGACAGGAGAGGTGCAAGCTTCCCTCTCTCACAGCATAGATACAGCACACCATCGGCAGTGCAAGCATCCTTCACAGACGCACTCCCTGGCACCAAGAGACAGATACACCACAGTGTGTGTGAGTAATGATTCTGAGTCAGGAGAGGTGCAAGCTTCCCTCTCTCACAACACAGATACAGCACACCATCAGCAGTGCAAGCATTCTTCACAGACGCACTCCCTGGGCACCAAGAGACAGATACACCACAGTGTGTGTGAGTAATGATTCTGAGCCAGGAGAGGTGCAAGCTTCCCTCTCTCACAACACAGATACAGCACACCATCAGCAGCGCAAGCATCCTTTACAGATGCACTCCCTGGGCACCAAGGGACAGGTACACCATTGTGTGAGTAACAA
This sequence comes from Calotriton arnoldi, assembly GCA_963921515.1. Lineage (NCBI taxonomy): Eukaryota > Metazoa > Chordata > Amphibia > Caudata > Salamandridae > Calotriton > Calotriton arnoldi. The sequence goes on from CAWUFW010001094.1 coordinate 2,999,086, forward strand.
TTCTGAGACAGGAGAGGTGCAAGCTTCCCTCTCTCACAGCATAGATACAGCACACCATCAGTAGTGCAAGCATTCTTCACAGACGCACTCCCTGGGCACCAAGAGACAGATACACCACAGTGTGTGTGAGTAATGATTCTGAGCCAGGAGAGGTGCAAGCTTCCCTCTCTCACAACACAGATACAGCACACCATCAGCAGCGCAAGCATCCTTTACAGATGCACTCCCTGGGCACCAAGGGACAGGTACACCATTGTGTGAGTAACAATTCTGAGACAGGAGAGGTGCAAGCTTCCCTCTCTCACAGCATAGATACAGCACACCATCAGTAGTGCAAGCATTCTTTACAGATGCGGCCAGTGCAAGATCCCTTCCTCACAGAACACATACACCATGTGCACTACATGTTCAAGCATTCCGTCTTCACAGAGAAAGAACACCCCAACACCATCTTCCCTCTATCAAAGAACAAGCGCAGCACACGGCCTGCAGTGCAAGAGTCTTGTGGAGGGAACTCCGTTGGCGGACTGTACTCTGTGGTTAGAGCTTCCTCCCAGTGCTTAATTTGTAAACAAATAAGTGCCAGTGCCACTGCAGCTTGCAACGCACATTGCCCCTGCCATCGCTGCCAACAACAGTACCTATACAACTACTAACCATCACACTCCTACAAGGGTGACAATTCAGACTGTTTCCGTCCCCCAAAGCGATAAGAATGGCTGGGTTTGTACGGAGGAAGACTGGACAGTGGCTCTAAGATTAATCTTCATATGTTGTTGAGCACGCAGGTTTATTATGCAGTAAAATGTATGTAATATGAGATAGGGGCAAATGATATGGAATTTGTAAATGTATTGTTGAAACCACAGGTGTAATGTTGGCTACAAAAGGCAATAGAATATGTTTAAATAAAAA